>JBBDGP010000803.1:607500-1207500 GCA_037952835.1 Lithobates septentrionalis
CATGCCATGTGCTATCTTCTCTCCCCCTCTCCCTCCCTGCCTGTCAGGAATACCCCAGTGGAACCGAGCAAAAGTGCTTGTAAAATTCTAGAATTCACTCTATTACAGTATTATATAATGTAAACTGTGTATGTTTCTATAATATAATTCTGCCAAATACCTTCTTATCAGTTGTTTTTTTTTGTAGTCGGCCGGTCGGGTTGCGGGGGTCACGAGCAGCACAGTCCCCCCCCATGCCTGTCAGTCAGGACCCCATCTCACAGGCAGCGCTTACTCCCTTGGTTTCCCAGCGGCTTCTCTCCAGGCTGCGGGCGTTTCCTCCCCCGGTTCCCCAGCGTCTCCTCCCTCCTCCTCCTTCTGACAGCAGATCAGATCTCATCTCTGGCCAATCAGGTGATGGGTCTCATGACCCGCTTCCTGTTTGGCCAGGAGAAGAATCAGTGTACAAATAGCGAAGTTTCATTCAGTGCTCTGCGCCCCGATCCCACCCTTTTTTGAAGCCTATTAGAGCCTCTGGCTCTAATCACGTGCTTCAAAAAAACACCCCCTCCATTGGAATTCATGCATCCAGCACCATGTATGTAGATTAGGGGGCCAGACACATGGATAGGGGGGCGACTCTGTGCACCCCTAACAAACAGGCTGCCACTGCTTCTTATAGCACGCCCGTGCACTATAACAAAGGTATTTGGCACAATTATATTGCAGAAACATACACAGTTTACATTATATAATACACTGATAGAGTGGATTCTAGGATTTCACAACCACTGCGGCAGGTTGGCTCCCCTGCGCGAAACCACGTAGCTGTACGTTGGCACACGGGGTCCGAATAGCAGGCACGCGCGCGCTGCATAGCGGGGGGTGCTGATGCTCGCAGCCGACGGTCACGATGACCACCGGCCACGAGTGAGCATGACCAAGAGACACAGAACAGGGACGAGTGTGTAAACACACACTTCCCTGTTCTGTTCTGACAGGAGTGACAGATCGTATGTTCCTTTTGGCTAGGAACCACAATCTGTCACTTCCTGTAGTTAGTCCCTCCCCCTTCAGTTAGACACCTCCCAGGGAACACAGTTAACCTCTTCACCGCCCCCTAGTATTAACCCCTTCACCGCCAGTGACATTTTTACAGTAATCAATGCATTTTTAATCGCACTGATCGCTGCATTAATGCCACTGGTTCCAAAAATGTGTCAAAATTGTCCTATGTGTCTGCCATAATGTCCCGGTCACGATAAAAATCACAGATCGCCGGCATTACTGGTAAAAAAAATTAAAAAATAATAAAAATGCTATAAATATATCCCCTATTTTGTAGACACTATAACTTTTGCGCAAACCAATCAATATACACTTATTGCGATTTTTTTTTTACCAAAAAAATGTAGAGGAATACATATCGGCCTAAACTGAGAACATTTTTTTTTTAAATGGGGATATTTAGTAATGGGGATATTTTAGCAAAAAGTACAAAATATTGTGTTTTTTTCAAAATTGTCGCTCTTTTTTTGTTTATAGCGCAAAAAATATAAACTGCAGAGGCGATCAAATACCACCAAAAGAAAGCTCTATTTGTGGGAAAAAAAGGACGTCAATTTTGTTTGGGTACAACGTCGCACGACCGCGCAATTGTCAGTTAAAGCGACGCAGTGTCGAATTGCAAAAAACGCTCTGTTTAGGAAGGGGGTAAATTCTTCCGGGGGGTGAAGTGGTTAAACTAGGGCTTATTTTCAGGGTAGGGCTTTTATTGTAGCCCTCCCCAAAAATCACAGTAGGTCTTATTTTCAGGGTAGGTCTTATTTTCGGGGAAACACGGTATCAATTATATGCAAGCAAATATTTTTTTTTCCATTTTCCTTGCATGCGATTGGATATTCTTTGCAAAGTGAAGCTTCACCTAATTTACTAAACTCTGGAGCAAAAGCTCTTGCACAGAGCAACTGCACTTGCAAAGTGCTCAGTCTATTTGTCCTTAGTAAATCAACCCCAGGGAATCCAGAAAAGGAAATAAGTGTTGTTTCCGCTTTTTCACTGTGGGATGACTAAGGGTGCACAGACTCTTTTAGAACCCTAGCAATGCCCCTGGAGGTAGACTGACTCTACTTTTCATATTTGCTGCTCTTGCATGATAAGGAAAGATAATAAAAGTGTTAACTAGTAACGTCTTGTGATTTCAGTAATTCTTCTGTTTAGTGTTCTGCACTTTAATTAGACCAAAAGGTCTTCATTAGTGTGTATCACTGCAGGCTCCCCAGAGAAAAGCTAAAAAGATCTCAACCAGTCTCAGCATCCTACAGAATTTTTTGGGGATGGGACTTCCCAACAAAGCATAGTGTTTTAATCATAACTTTGCAGCACTGAAATTGTAAAGATGCTTTTAAATTACCATCAAGCACCAAGACCCATCTTAATGGATGCTGCACATTCTATGAAGTTTGCATATGTGGGACGCTTTTCATGTTTTAAATGTGCAAGGCAACCTAAATAATTTATCATGACAATTAGGCCTCTTTGCATTCTTCTATCTGCTGCAAAAATAAGTTTACCACAAAGTATGCGAAAAGAGCCTCACTACTAGTTCCCTCGTCCTGTTTTAAAATGCACAACAACTGCTAGCAAATATGCAGCAGCTTTGAAAGACCATAGCTTTACATTCTAAAAAGACAAGTCCATAGAAATATTTAACTATTAAAGAAACACATGATGGAAAAATGTATTTCGTTTCAGATTTGTTCATTAAGTTAATCATTTTGTTTCGTCATATTCATTATGTTAGGATAATTTGTTTTCGGAATTCATTTTGTATATTCCGATTTGTTGTGTATATTCTGATTCAGTTAGTATATTTGTTACTTTCGAATCGATTCCAATTTTGTATATTTGTTCTATTCCATTCTATTCTAATCATTTTTTTCTACTTTACTTCTCTACTCCCTTCTACTATTCTTTTCTATTCTTATCATCATCTTATTTCACTTTTATACCTTACAGTATTTATTGCAATATGTTTCCATTTCAAATTCAAATTAATTTCTGAATTCAAATTTATTTTCAAATTTAAATTCAAATTCATTTTCAAAGTTTTCAATTCGTTATTTTGTTTCATTAAAATTTATTTCGGATTTGGTAAAATTCTTTAGTATTGTGATTTGGAAATGGTTGGCAGCTGGCGTTCTTAATGTATAACACTGGATCTACACCAGGAGACATTGTTTTTTTCCTTTATTTTTAATTAAAGACAGGGCTTTTTGACATTTTTTGATGAATGAGTAGGGGTACAATGTACCCTACACTCATTTACATAGGGGGGCCGGGATCTGGGGGCTCCAGATTCCGATAAGTCACCCCCCGCACCACCGGGCCAGGGTTGTGGGGAAGAGGTCCTTGTCTTCATCAACAGAGCCCCCTTGCCCCAAAGCATCCCCCCCTTGTTGAGGGCATGTGACACGGTATGGTTCGGGGGGGGGGCGCTCTCTCTCCTTCACTTTTCTGGCCTGCATGTTAACCACTTCCGGACCGCCCACCATTGTTATACGTCGGTACTTTGAAGATAATTATCGTTGTTATGGTAGCAGCTAGCTGCCATAACCCCGGTATCCTCTTCTTCGGTGAGCGGTCCGGTTTCAGATATTTGCTGCAAGATCACTTTTATCGGTGGTGGGAGAGGGCCCCCCCTCTCCCACCACGCTCTGGTGCCCTCCGCCGCTTACCGTAGCTGTCAGCTTTTTTTGTTGTTTTATTGCATTTTTGTGTAAATATGAGATCTGAGGTCTTTTTGACCCCAGATCTTGTATTTAAGAGGTCCTGTCATGTTTTTTCTATTACAAGGGATGTTTACATTCCTTGTAATAGGAATAAAAGTGAGCCCATTTTTATTTTATTTTTTTAAAAACAGTGTAAAAATAAAAAATAAAAGGTAAAATAAATAAGAATTTTTTTTTTTTTTTTAACCGGTTCAATACAGGGCAATTTCACCCCCTTCCCTCCCGGCCAATTTTTAGTTTTCAGCGCTGTCGCACTTTAAACGTCAATTGCGCGGTCGTGCGACGTTGTACCCAAAAAAAATTGACGTCCTTTTTTCACCACAAATAGAGCTTTCTTTTGGTGGTATTTGATCGCCTCTGCGGTTTTTATTTTTTGCGCTATAAACAAAAGAAGAGCGACAATTTTGAAAAAAACACAATATTTTTTACTTTTTGCTATAATAAATATCCCAATTTTTTTTTAAAAAAACTAATTTTTTCCTCAGTTTCGGCCGATACGTATTCTTCTACATACTTTTGGTAAAAAAAAATCTCAATAAGCGTATATTGATTGGTTTGCGCAAAAGTTATAGCGTCTACAAAATAGGGGATAGATTTATGGCATTTTTTAAAAAAAAATGTATTTATTTTTTTAGCGGCGATCGCGATTTTTTTTCATGACTGTGACATTATGGCGGACACATCGGACACTTTTGACACATTTTTGGGACCATTCACATTTATACAGCGATCAATGCTATACAATTGCATTGATTACTGTGTAAATGTGACAGGCAGTGAAGGGGTTAACCACTAGGGGGCGGGGAGGGGTTAATATGTTTCCTAGGGAGTGATTACTAACTGCAGGGGGAGGGGACGCTCAAGGGGAGGAGACCGATCAGTGTTCCTCCGTTCTGGGAACACAGATCGCTCTCCTCAGAGCTGACAGGCTGTGGATCTGTGTGTTTTCGCACACAGATCCACATGCCGGCCCGGTTAACGGGCAATCGCGGGTGCCCGGCGGACATCGCGGCCGCCGGGCACACGCACCGGGTCCCAAACAACGCAGCGGGCGCGCGCGCGCGCCCCCTAGGCGGCCAGGAATCCCAGGACGTCATATGACGCCCACCCAGGATGGGAGATCCCATCCCAGCACGTCATATGACTATGGGCTGGTAATGAAGTGGTTAAACGCGCCCCATCCTGATGAGCTCGCGTGCAGGAGCGAATGCATACATGAGCAGCGCCCACATATGAAAGCGGTGTTCAAACCACACATGTGAGGTATCACCACGATTGGTAGAGTGAAGCAATAATTCTAGCCCTAGAATTCATCTGTAACTCCAAAAACAGGCAACCTGTAGAATTTTTAAACGTCGCCTATGGTGATTTTTAAGGCTAAAAGTTTGTCGAAATTCCACGAGCGGGCACAATTTTGAAGCGTGACATGTTGTGTATCAATTTACTCGGCGTAACATTATCTTTTACAATATTTAAAAAAATTGGACTAACTTTACTGTTGTCTTATGTTTTAATTCAAAAAAGTGTATTTTTTCCAAAAAAAAGTGCGCTTGTAAGACCGCTGCGCAAATACGGTGTGACAGAAAGTGTTGCAACGGCCGCCATTTTATTCTCTAGAGTGTTAGGAAAAAAAAATGTATACTGTTTGGGGGTTCTAACTAATTCTCTAGCAAAAAAACAACACATCTCAGAAAGTGATTTTAAGTGTCTGGTATGGATTTTTGGGGGGCACTATTTTTTATTTTAATTTTGGCGTGGGGTTCACCCTAAACTCCATACCAGACTCAAAGGACCTGGTACGGATGGGGGGGGGGGGGGGGACTCTCAAGCTGTTTTTTAAACAATTTTTTATTGGGGAGCCCAGTTGACAGCTGATGACTAATTTGTTGTTAAGGACAAGGCAGCCGGTTTCCTGGCCCGCTTCTTAACAACCAGCTATTCCACCAGCATTTAGCAGAATTTAGGAGAGTTTAGGAGCTGCTCCAGAACGCGCTGTCAGAGGGGTTTTTTTTTTCTAAGCACGAAACTCTCCTGTCAAAAAATGCTGCTAAAAGCCTATGTGTGCATGAACACTTAGGACAACATGCAGGGGCGTTTACAGGCAGTTAACCACTTCAGCCCCGGAAGGATTTACCCCCTTCCTGACCAGAGCACTTTTTACAATTCGGCACTGCGTCGCTTTAACTGCTAATTGCGCGGTCATGCAATGGTGTACCCAAACGGAATTTGCGTCCTTTTCTTCCCACAAATAGAGCTTTCTTTTGATGGTATTTGATCACCTCTGCCGTTTTTATTTTTTGCGCTATACACGGAAAAAGACCGAAAATTTTGAAAAAAAATGATATTTTCTACTTTTTGTTCTAAAAAAAATCCAATAAACTCAATTTTAGTCATACATTTAGGCCAAAATGTATTCGGCCACATGTCTTTGGTAAAAAAAATGTCAATAAGCGTATATTTATTGGTTTGCGCAAAAGTTATAGCGTCTACAAACTAGGGTACATTTTCTGGAATTTACACAGCCTTTAATTTATGACTGCCTATGTCGTTTCTTGAGGTGCTAAAATGGCAGGGCAGTACAAAACCCCCACAAATGACCCCATTTTGGAAAGTAGACACCCCAAGGAATTTGCTGAGAGGCATGTTGAGCCCATTGAATATTCATTTTTTTTGTCCCAAGTGATTGAATAATGACAAAAAAAAAAAAAAAAAAAAAAAATTACAAAAAGTTGTCACTAAATGATATATTGCTCACACAGGCCATGGGCATATGTGGAATTGCACCCCAAAATACATTTAGCTGCTTCTCCTGAGTACGGGGATACCACATGTGTGGGACTTTTTGGGAGCCTAGCCGCGTACGGGGCCCCGAAAACCAATCACTGCCTTCAGGATTTCTAAGGGCATACATTTTTGATTTTACTCCTCACTACCTATCACAGTTTTGAAGGCCATAAAATGCCCAGATGACATAAAACCCCCCCAAATTACCCCATTTTGGAAAGTAGACACCCCAAGCTATTTGCTTTGAGGCATGTTGAGTCCATGGAATGTTTTATATTTTGACACAAGTTGCGGGAAAGTGACAAATTTTTTTTTTTTTTTTTTTTTTTTTGCACAAAGTTGTCACTAAATGATATATTGCTCACACAGGCCATGGGCATATGTGGAATTGCACCCCAAAATACATTTAGCTGCTTCTCCTGAGTATGGGGATACCACATGTGTGGGACTTTTTGGGAGCCTAGCCGCGTACGGGACCCCGAAAACCAATCACTGCCTTCAGGAATTCTAAGGGCGTACATTTTTGATTTTACTCCTCACTGCCTATCACAGTTTCGGAGGCCATGGAATGCCCAGGTGGCACAAACCCCCCCCCAAATGACCCCATTTTGGAAAGTAGACACCCCAAGCTATTTGCTGAGAGGCATGGTGAGTATTTTGCAGCTCTCATTTGTTTTTGAAAATAAAGAAAGACGAGAAAAAAAAATTTTTTTTTTCTTTTTTCAATTTTCAAAACTTTGTGACAAAAAGTGAGGTCTGCAAAATACTCACTATACCTCTCATCAAATAGCTTGGGGTGTCTACTTTCCAAAATGGGGTCATTTGGGGGTTTTTTTTGCCACCTGGGCATTCCATGGCCTCCGAAACTGTGATAGGCAGTGAAGAGTGAAATCAAAAATTTACGGCTTTAGAAAGCCTGAAGGCGGTGCTTGGTTTTCGGGGTCCCGTACGCGGCTAGGCTCCCAAAAAGTCTCACACATGTGGTATCCCCGTACTCAGGAGAAGCAACAGAATGTATTTTGGGGTGTAATTTCACATATTCCCATGGCATGTTTGAGCAATATATCATTTAGTGACAACTTTGCGCAAAAAAAAATAAAAAAAATAAAAAATTGTCTCTTTCCCGCAACTTGTGTCACAATATAAATTATTCCATGGACTCAACATGACTCTCAGCAAATAGCTTGGGGTGTCTACTTTCCAAAATGGGGTCATTTGGGGGGGGTTTTGAACTGTCCTGGCATTTTATGCACAACATCTAGAAGCTTATGTCACACATCACCCACTCTTCTAACCACTTGAAGACAAAGCCCTTTCTGACACTTATTGTTTACATAAAAAAATAATTTTTTTTTGCAAGAAAATTACTTTGAACCCCCAAACATTATATATTTTTTTTAAAGCAAATGCCCTACAGATTAAAATGGTGGGTGTTTCATTTTTTTTTTTCACACAGTATTTGCGCCGCAATTTTTCAAACGCATTTTTTGGGGAAAAAACACACTTTTTTACATTTTAATGCACTAAAACACACTATATTGCCCAAATGTTTGATGAAATAAAAAAGATGATCTTAGGCCGAGTACATGGATACCAAACATGACATGCTTTAAAATTGCGCACAAACGTGCAGTGGCGACAAACTAAATACATTTTTAAAAGCCTTTAAAAGCCTTTACAGGTTACCACTTTAGATTTACAGAGGAGGTCTACTGCTAAACTTACTGCCCTCGATCTGACCTTCGCGGCGATACCTCACATGCATGGTGCAATTGCTGTTTACATTTGACGCCAGACCGACGCTTGCGTTCGCCTTAGCGCGAGAGCAGGGGGGACAGGGGTGCTTTTTTTTTTTTTTTTTTTTTTTTTTTTTTTTCTTTATTATTATTATTTTTTTATCTTATTTTTAAACTGTTCCTTTCATTTTTTTTTTAAATCATTTTTATTGTTATCTCAGGGAATGTAAATATCCCCTATCATAGCAATAGGTAGTGACAGGTACTCTTTTTTGCAAAAATTGGGGTCTATTAGACCCTAGATTTCTCCTCTGCCCTCAAAGCATCTGACCACACCAAGATCGGTGTGATAAAATGCTTTCCCAATTTCCCAATGGCGCTATTTACATCCGGCGAAATCTAAGTCATAAAATGCTCGTAGCTTCCGGTTTCTTAGGCCATAGAGATGTTTGGAGCCACTCTGGTCTCTGATCAGCTCTATGGTCAGCTGGCTGAATCACCGGCTGCATTTTCAGGTTCCCTGTTGAGACAGGAGAGCCAGAGAAAAACACGGAAGACGGTGGGGGGGGGGGGCATTCCCTCCCACTGCTTGTAAAAGCAGTCTAGAGGCTAATTAGCCGCTAGGATTGCTTTTACATGAAAGCCGACCGCTGGCTGAAAAGAATGATACCAAGATGATACCTAAACCTGCAGGTATCATTCTGGTATAACCATTCAAAGTCGTGAATGGCGTACCTGAAGACAAAAAAATGGTTAACAATAAAGCACAGTAAACGGTAAAGTATAAAAAATTGCATACCTGAAAAACAAACATGATAAAACATAATAACAATAAAACATTGCAGAATAGAATACAGTAAAAAAGAGCAGAACAATAGAGAGAGAGAATAGAGAGAGAAAGAACAATAAAACGACAACTATTTTTTTTTTATTTTATATTTTTGTATGTGTTTTTTTTTTTTTTTTTTTTTGTAACTAACTTTTATAACTGTACCCGGTTCCAGGTTCGGGTCTCTCAAAATGCGATGGCATCTTGGGAGACCCTGTGAAAGTGTGCCTAGTCTGTGGAATGCTGTACCCTACGCTAATAGTCAACTAGTGAATGGTAGCGTTCAAAACATTCACCAATGCAAAGACCAGGATTGTCAGGACAGGAGGAACAATAATAGCGGGTGTCACGCCTATATCCGCGCTTGCTGCAGACACGACATCTTTATTGGGGGGGTTCGTTGGGTAGGGGTACTCGGGAGGACATAAAGAAAATGCCTCTCATGCAGCCGACTGCATTTGGTTGGGGATGTGAATGGGGGAAGTACGGGCGCTGCAGAAGCGGTGGGTTCCCAATTAGGATTGGCGAATGCAGCAGGAAGGGCACTATGGGCACGACGGGCCTGTGTTTGTCTTTTTGGTGGCAGCGGGACACTACTTGTGCTTGCCACCTCACCAGCTTGAACTGCACTTATGGGACTCGCCACGTCACCAAGTGTTACTGCAGTGCTGGTTTGACCACGACCGGGGTGTACTAGGCCGCTGGCGCTTGCCAGTTCACCAAAACGCTACCAAAAAATCTGTTAGCGATCGCAGGGATCAGGCCTGACTCTGCGAACGCTGCAGTTATGCGTTTAGTGTTCTGTAAGTGACAGTGATCGATCGATACTGCACTTGGGTGGGCTGGGCTGGGCCGGGCGGAGGGGCAAAACGCAGGTGCTAGCAGGTATCTGGGCTGATCCCGCTAACACTGCGTTTGTGGGAACCCTAAACTGCTGGGGACGCTAGTATAGATCTGATCGGATCAGATATTGATCCGTTCAGATACTATACCACTAAGGGAGGCGTATGCTGCGTGCGTGGGTGTTAGCGGTACTGGCGCTAATCTGACGCTGCCTGGGGCTGGTGCTTGCCAGTTCACCAAAACGCTACCAAAAAAACTGTTAGCGATCGCAGGGATCAGGCCTGACTCTGCGAACGCTGCAGTTATGCGTTTAGTGTTTTGTAAGTGACAGTGATCGATTGATACTGCACTTGGGTGGGCTGGGCCGGGCGGACGGGAAAAACGCAGGTGCTAGCAGGTATCTGGGCTGATCCCGCTAACACTGCGTGTTTGGGAACCCTAAACTGCTGGGGACACTAGTATAGATCTGATCGGATCAGATATTGATCCGTTCAGATACTATACCACTAAGGGAGGTGTACGGTGCGTGCGTAGGTGTTAGCGCTACTGGCGCTAACCTGACGCTGCCTGGGGCTGGTGCTTGCCAGTTCACCAAAACGCTACCAAAAAAACTGTTAGCGATCGCAGGGATCAGGCCTGACTCTGCGTACGCTGCAGTTATGCGTTTAGTGTTTTGTAAGTGACAGTGATCGATCGATACTGCACTTGGGTGGGCTGGGCTGGGCTGGGCCGGGCGGAGGGGCAAAACGCAGGTGCTAGCAGGTATCTGGGCTGATCCCGCTAACACTGCGTTTTCGGGAACCCTAAACTGCTGGGGACGCTAGTATAGATCTGATTGGATCAGATATTGATGCGTTCAGATACT
Source organism: Lithobates septentrionalis (assembly GCA_037952835.1). NCBI lineage: Eukaryota > Metazoa > Chordata > Amphibia > Anura > Ranidae > Lithobates > Lithobates septentrionalis. Next base: position 618,328 of record JBBDGP010000803.1, read on the forward strand.
ATACCACTAAGGGAGGTGTATGCTGCGTGCGTGGGTGTTAGCGGTACTGGCGCTAATCTGACGCTGCCTGGGGCGACGCATATCACCGCCGGGCGATCAGGGGGCTAAACCTTTATTCGGTAATAAACGGCGGGTGCCCTGACACTATAAAAAATAAACGAACTAACCAGCGTCACCCGTAACAGTTATACGGTGATCAGTGGTGAAAGGGTTAACTAGGGGGCAATCAAGGGGTTAAAACATTTATTAGGTAGTATATGGGGGTCCCTGTCGCTATAAAACGCTGACGGCGAACCTAAATATTTATGTCCCTAACTAGCGTCACCAGCGACACTAATACAGCGATCAGAAAAATGATCGCTTAGTGACACTGGTGACGGAGGGTGATCAAGGGGTTAAAACTTTATTAGGGGGGGTTAGGAGGGTACCCTAGACCTAAAGGGGGCCTAACATTCACTGCCCTAACACACTAACTGTCACAAACTGACACCAATACAGTAATCAGAAAAAAAAAAAAAAAAAAAAAAAAAACCTGCTTTGTGTCAGTTTGTGACAGGGGGGGGGGTGATTGGGGGGGGATCGGGGGGCGATCGGGGGGGGGGATCGGGGTGTAATGTGTGCCTGGCATGTTCTACTGTGTGTGTGTGTGTTGTGCACTCACATTCCAGTCTTCTCTCCTCGGCCCGGAACGGAAAATACCGAGCCGAGGAGAGATGACATCATTTCCTCTGCCTCTGTGTACAATACAGAGGCAGGGAAATGATCCCATTGGCTGGGAGCGATCGCGAGGGGGGGGCCACGAATGGATGGCCTCCCCCTCACCACCGATCGCCGGGGGACATTTGCCGACCGTCGCAGGCACCGGGGGGGGGTCCGATCGGACCCCCCACCCGCGGGCAGGCAGGGACGTACAGGTAAGCCCTTTTGCCTGCCCGTGCCGCTTTGTCGACGTACATCTGTGTGCGGCGGTCGGCAAGTGGTTAAAAAAAAACACATCTGACACCCAAAACAGCAGCTGTAAAAATGCCCAGTGTGCATGAGGCCTAAAGTCCCTTTCACACTGATCAGTCTTTAGTCGGTTTTACAGTTAAAAATTCGGAAGAAAAGTGCTTGAAAAATGCACCCCTAGTAGGAATCATCATCTTACTTCACTTTTATACCTCACTGTATTGATTGCAATATGTTTCCATTTTGTATTTAGTACTTTTTGTATATTAAAGAGGGAGTCCACCTACATCATCCTAAAAAAAAAATATTAAAAGCCAGCAGCTACAAATACTGCAGTTGCTGACTTTTAATACATGGCCACTTACCTGTCCCAGGGTCCAGCGATGTCGGCAGCCGACGCCCCGCTTGGTTCTCGGCAGCTGCCGCCGCCATCCTAGGTGAGGGAATCAGGAAGTGAAGCGTTGCGGCTTCACTTCCCGGTTCCCTACTGCGCATGCGCGAGTCGCGCTGCGCATCGTAACTGGCCCCCGCTATCTCCTGGGACCTGTGTGTTTCCCAGGAGACAGCGCGGAGGGACAGGAGAGTCTATGCCGGAAGTGGGTGCAAATACCTGTCTTAGACAGGTATCTGCACCCCCCTCCCCCCTGAAAGGTTCCAAATGTGACACCGGAGGGGGGGAGGGTTCCGAAAAGCAGAAGTTCCATTTTTGTATGGAACTCCGCTTTAAAGAAAAATGTAAATGCAACCAAAAAACGAAATGGATCCGAATCAATTTGGATCATCCTTTATGTTGTTGTGTTATTTCGGATACTTTAAACATTAACAAAAGGTCCGAATGAAACAAATAAATACGAATGCATTTGTTGTTTCGTTATGATTTATTTTGGATTTTCTGAAATTAGTTGCTATTCAAATCTCCATATAACAAAAATTTGGTGCAAATTTTGATTCATAATGAAGCGAATCACACATGTACTACTCCCGTGAGCAAACGGCCTTAGGAAACCCAGTTCTACTATGTTCAGCTATTTTTTCCCCATAGTTCTAATCATATCCAAATATACCTTCATTTTCAGTCTGGTGTGCAGAATTCTGTTTTGCTTCCTTATAAGAGAGGATTTGGCTGCATTCTTCTTTGGATTGGTAAGGGACAAGGCGCATGTTCTTCTCGTGGTTGGTCTCCTGGAAGGATTCATCCCCCGTGTCCGGACTTGGTGGTGGCTTGTGCTTCTGGGAGAGCTTCTCTTTACTCTTCTTAGATAACTTTTCGTTGGTCTTGTCTTCTCTGCTGCTGCTGCTGCTGGCAAGGTTCTTTTCTGCAACAAAAAGCTGTGAGAAGTTAAATCAGCTACGATCTACGTGAGCCAGTCAAGCATGGTTCATTTGTAAAAGCTGAATTGTAAATATTTCTTCTTCCAGCAAACCAATTCCATGAATACTGTCTGCGAGATTTTTCCCAAAGTGGTTGTAAACCTCAGAGATGGAACATGAACAAAGCATTTCCTTCTATTCTGTATACTTGCCTCTATCCAAAGGACTGAGTGTGGTTTCTGTCCGCTGCCTTGTCCCTCTTTTATCTGCTAAAGTCACTTCTGACAGCTTTTCCCAGCAGCGAAAGATAAAAAGATAGGAGGAGAGCTCCAGCGCACAGCCTGTGACTGATATCCTCAGCTCTGCATGTTTTCCATGTACTCTGAGGAGGGGTGTGTTTCCCTTCCCTCTAATCAGGGCTCAGAGCTCCCCTCACTGAGATATGTACTATGAGACTTTGGATTCCTGCCCCCTGCTGCTAGAACTAAGAAAAAAAATCCTTTGATCTGTGTGTTTTTAGAATACTCTACAGAAGAAATGCTGCAGATAAACAGGTACAACGTATGCAAGAGGATCTGTTTCATTTCTGTATATCACCTAAGGCAAGTCACTTCACTGGGTATATGTGAGGGTTTTCATCTGCTTTAAAGGAGACCTTGTAGGACAGTGGTCATCAACTCCTGTCCTCAGGGCCCACTAACAGGCCAGGTTTGCTAGATAACTGAAATACTTTACTGGTGATCTCATTTGCTGCTCAGTGATTGCAGTATTCTAGTCTGTTAGTGGGCCCTGAGGACAGGGTTGATGACCACTGTTGTAGAAGATATATTTTTTTCATTGTTTGCTAAGTGCATGCATGTAATGTAAAGTAATAAGTCATTTGTATCCACTTGACCTCCAGAAGATTCATGACCAGCTCATTTTTACAATACGGCACTGCGCTACTTTAACTAACAATTGTGCGGTCATGCACCACTGTACCCAAATAAAATCGATGTCCTTTTTTTCCCACAATAAGAGCTTTCTTTTGGTTGTATTTAATCTCCTCTGCGTTTTTTTATTTTTTTGCGCTATAAACAAAAAGACTGACAATTTTGAATGAAAAAAAAACAATAATTTTTACCTTCTGCTATAAAACATATCCAATAAAAAAAATAGAAATCAAATTTCTTCAAAAATTTAGGCCAATTTGTATTCTGCTACATATTTTTGTTAAAAAAAATCCCAATGAGTACATATTGATTGGTTTGTGTAAAAGTTATAGCATCTACAAACTATGATATAAATATTGTAATTTTTATTTATTTATTTTACTAGTAATGGCGGCGATCAGCGACTTATAGCGGGACTGCAATATTGCGGTGGACAATCAGACAACTAACTGAGACTTTTGACACTTTTTGGGGACCAGTGACACTAATACAGTGATCAGTGCTAAAAATATGCTCTGTGACTATACTAATGACACTGGCTGGGAAGGGGTTAACATCAGGGGCGATCAAAGGGTTAAATGTGTGCCTAGCCTGTGTTTGAGTACACTATCTGTGGTGCTTTTACTCTGCTTTGTGTGAAAAGAAAATCCATTACTTCCCTGATGACAGGTCAGAGCTCTGCCTTGTTTACATAGGCAGATCCCTGTCCTGGGTGTCTTCCCGACGATTAGCAGGTCCCGGTGCTCATCCATTGGTCGGGACCCACTGATCGGCGTCTGCTGTGTGTAATCACAGCAGAGCCAGGTCCTCGTTGACGCGGGCGCGCCCCCTACCCAGATGTGCCGAATCTCGTACCTAGTATGGGATCTGGTGCAGGAGAGCCGCCTTGCTGCCATATAAGTATGTTATACGGTCGACAATCAGTTATACTTACACCTATTTATTACCTCTCACTTTAATGACTCCCTCTTACAATGACTTCATCTGCTTTTCCATCCAGAGATGGTGCCATCATTCAAGGTCACCGTCTACTTCCTGGGCTCACACATGATTCACACATGCTACGCTCACCCTCTGACTTGATTCTACGCTCTCTAACTCACATTTTCAACCTCTCCCTCTCTTGTGGCATCTTCCCAAACTCTCTAAAACATGCGCTAGTCACCCCCATACTAAAAAAGCCCTCACTGGATCCCACCAATCTCAACAACTTACGTCCCATCTCCTTACTCTCCTTCTCCTCCAAACTTCTTGAAAGACTGGTCTACAACCGACTAAGCGACCATCTGACCATGAATAAACTTCTTGATCCCCTTCAGTCCGGTTTTCGCCCTCAACACTCCACGGAAACTGCTCTCCTTAAACTCTCAAATGACCTACTAATGGCTAAAGCCAATGGACACTATTCTATACTACTTCTCCTGGATCTCTCTGCTGCCTTTGACACAGTGGACCACCCCCTCCTCCTCAAAAAACTCCACTCCTTTGGTCTCCGTGACTGTACTCTTCGCTGGTTCTCATCCTAACTATCCCACCGCTCCTTCAGTGTCACTTACAACTCTACTTCTTCCTCTCCTCTTCCTTTTTCCGTTGGGGTCCCCCAAGGTTCTGTTCTCGGACCTCTCCTTTTCTCAATCTACACCACCTCCTTGGGTCAGTTGATTGCCTCCCACGGCTTTAAATATCATCTCTACGCTGATGACACCCAAATCTATCTCTCCACCCCCCAGCTCTCTCCATCTGTCTCCTCACGCATTACCAACTTACTAGCAGACATATCAGCCTGGATGTCACATCACTTTCTCAAACTCAACCTATCCAAAACCGAGCTCATGATATTTCCTCCCTCAGGTGCCACTTCCCCTGATCTCCCTGTCATGATCAACGGCTCAACCATCAACCCATCTCCCCACGCCAAGGTCCTAGGTGTAATCCTGGACTCTGAACTAACCTTTCGACCCCACATTCTATCACTATCCAAAGCTTGCCGCCTCTGTCTTCGCAACATCTCCAAGATACGCCCCTTCCTAACCAATGACACCACAAAGCTTCTAATCCACTCCCTGGTCATCTCCCGCCTTGACTACTGCAACTCCCTCCTCATTGGTTTACCTCTAAATAGGCTATCCCCACTTCAGTCCATCATGAACGCTGCTGCCAGGCTCATCCACCACACAAACCGCTCAGCGTCTGCTACACCCCTCTGCCAATCCCTCCATTGGCTGCCACTCAGTCACCGAATTAAATTCAAGATACTAACTATAACTTACAAAGCCATCCACAACCTGGCCCCTAGCTACATCTCTAACCTAGTCACAAAATACCAACCTAATCGTTCTCTTCGCTCCTCCCAAGACCTCCTGCTCTCAAACTCCCTTGTCACCTCATCCCATGCTCGCCTTCAGGACTTCTCCAGAGCCTCCCCCATCCTCTGGAATGCTCTACCCCTATCCGTCCGATTTTCTCCTACTTTATCCACTTTCAGACGATCCCTGAAAACTCATCTCTTCAGAGAAGCCTATCTGGCCCCCACCTAACAACTGTACATTTATCTTCTCAATCAGCACATCACCCACAGTTATTACCTCTTGTATCTCTTGACCTTCCCTCTTAGATTGTAAGCTCTAAGGAGCAGGGCCCTCTGATTCCCACTGTATAAAATTGTATTGTATTTGTACTGTCTACCCTCAAGTTGTAAAGCGCTACGTAAACTGTTGGCGCTATATAAATACTGTATAATAATAATAATAATAATAATGATTCCATCATGTCAATTCTGGTGCCTGTGCAGTTCCTGGCATTGTTCATACATTTCTGACGAGTAAAGCCCACCATTCATCAATCCAATTCTAGGATCTTATTGGTTACCAAGATTTTTGCACTGGACTGTTGAAGTTTGGTAATGGTGTTTTGTGCAAGACCTTCCGTAGATCCTAAAACAAAAGTCCATGGGCAGGGCTGCTGAAAAGGCAGTACAACTGGTCCGGTTGTACTGGGCCCAGGCCTCATTAGCTAAACAGGGGGGCCCGGGGCAGCTTTATTGTTCATCTCTGCCTAAATTAATAAATCGATTTTACCAGACCACACCCCCACTCCTACTTGCTTACCAGGGCTTTAATTACATTTACCTGGGCCCCATCACGTCAACAGAGGAGCCCAGGAGGTAGAAGCAGAGGAGGGTCTTTTTCTTAATATGTGGGGTGTAGGCGGATAAAGTCAGTGCCGTTGTTCCGCTGCACCTTGGGGGGTTGGAGGTGGGGTTGGGGGGCCATCAGGAAGGCTGTACGAGGCTCCTTGATTTCTAACAGCAGCCCTGTCCATGGGTCTCTATAGGGATAAAGCTATTGTGATAGTTGACACAAGTACGTCCAAGCAGCACAAAGTACACTCTAAATTTGCATTAATACATGGTTATAACACAATATAATGTATACACAAATATGAGAATAGATGCCTTAAAACACACATTGAAATATACCTATTTTTTGTAAGACGAGCAGAAATATGAGCACATACTTGGTTTTGTCTGCAACAAGCTGTCTCATTAATGATTCCATCTTTTTTTTTTTTTTCTCAAACTGGACAATTCCACATTTGTCATTGAAATGAAGTGTGTATGACTGATAATATATTACATAAACTAAGCATAAGGAGATGTGCCCAAGGGCACTCAAGATTATTGCTATCTTATGTAGAATAAGCAACCCCCAATTACAAACGCCTTCAAGTAAATAAAAAGAGATTAAAACACCACACATACAGCGAGTGTCCATCTACCTTCGGAAAATTGCATGATTCGGTTTTCTGACATGCAAGTTCAAAGGTCTAGTTAGACGTGGAACAAAACATTTTTTTTTCCCTCCGCAAAGTGATATCGCTTCGTGACCTCTGATAAAACGCCATGCAAAATGAGCTTCCGCCTTACAATGATATGTGCAAATTATAGCTTTCCTAAGAATTTAAATTGACTCAAATACTTGAAAATCAATGGTAAGCTGTTATGTCCTGTAATGAAAAAAATGCATTTCTTAATGTACACAAGATGGAAACATTAAAGATGTACATAATTTATAAGATGCTATTCTGTTTCAGAAGAATTTTAATCCGCCGATAATTATATGTGCATATAAATATATACATTTGTCATGAACACGCTAATACTTAGTTAAAGTCAATGGGTAAAATGCAAAATTATCATTGTAGAAAATCTTGAACAAAAGGCTGTTTGAGCCCAAGCCAAAAAGGCATCCTTGTGTTTTTTTCTTTTTATAAAGAACAAAAAAAAATAATATATATATATATATATATATATATATATATATATATATATATATATATACATACTCTCACAAAAGGGAGTACACCCCTCACATTTTTGTAAATGTTGTATTATATCTTTTCATGTGACAACACTGAAGAAATGACATTTTGATACAATGTAGAGTAGTGAGTGTACAGCTTGTATAAGGCCCCTTTCACACTGGGGCGGTGGGGGCGTCGGCGGTACAACAGCGCTGTCCCATTGATTTTTATGGGCAGGAGCGGGGAAGGAGCGGTGAATACACCGCTCCTTCCCCGCTCCAAAGAAGCGGTTTGCAGGACTTTTTTCACCGTCCTGTCAGCGCACCGCTTCAGTGTGAAAACCCTCGGGCTTTCACACTGAACAAACAGCGGAGGCTGTTTAGGGGCGGTATTCAGGTGGTATTTTTAGCGCAATACTGCCTGAAAACCGCCCCAGTGTGAAAGGGGTCTAACAGTGTAAAGCATTTCTCCAGACCTAAACCCTATTGAACATCTGTGGGGCATCCTTAAACGGAAGGTGGAGGAGCGCAAGGACTCTAACATCCACCAGCTCTGTGATGTCATCATGGAGGAGTGGAAGAGGACTCCAATGGCAACCTGTGAAGCTCTGGTGATCTCCATGCCCAAGAGGGTTAGGGCAGTGCTGGGAAATAATGGTGGCCACACAAAATATTCAGACAACATTGAAGAAATTACACTTTGCTACAATGTAAAGTAGTGAGTGTACAGTTTGTATAACAGTGTAAATTTGCTGTCCCCTCAAAAAAACTCAACACACAGCCATTAATGTCTAAACCGCTGGCAACCAAAGTGAGTACACCCCTAAGTGAAAATGTCCAAATTGGGCCCAAAGTGTCAATATTTTGTGTGGCCACCATTTATTTCTTGCGCTATAAACAAAAGAAGAGTGACAAGTTTGAAAAAAAACAATATTTTTTACTTTTTGCTATAATAAATATCCCATTTAAAAAAAAACAAAAAATTTTTTCCTCAGTTTAGGCCGATATGTATTCTTCTACATATTTTTGGTATAAAAAAAATCGCAATAAGCGTATATTGATTGGTTTGCGCAAAAGTTATAGCGTCTACAAAATAGGGGATAGATTAATGGCATTTTTATTATTATTTTTTTTTTACTAGTAATGGCGGCGTTCTGCGATTTTTATCATGACTGTGACATTGCGGCGGACATATCAGACACTTTTGACACTATTTTGGGACCATTGAGGACCATTGACATTTATACAGCAATCAGTGCTATAATAATGCACTGATTACTGTGTAAATGACACTGGCAGGGAAGGGGTTAAACACTAGGGGGCGATCAAGGGGTTAAGTTTCTCCTAGGGAGTGATTCTAACTGTAGGGAGGATTGTCTCACTAGAACATGACAGAGATCACTGCTCCCGATGACAGGAAGCAGTAGATCTCTGTCATGTTGATAGGTAGAACAAGGAAATGCCTTGTTTAAATAGGCATCTCCCTGTTCTTCAGCTCTGTGACACGATTGCGGGAGCCATTCACATTTATACAGCGATCAGTGCTATAAAAATGCACTGAATACTGTATAAATGTCACTGGCAGGGAAGGGGATAACACTAGGGGGCGATCAAGGGGTTAAATTTGTTACCTAGGAAGTGAATCTAACTGTAGGGGGAGGGGACTCACAAGGGAAGGAGACCAATCAGTGTTTCTCTGTACTGGGAACACACCATCGGTCTCCTCTCAAGTGACAGGACATGGATCTGTGTGTTTACACACACAGATCCATGGTCCTGCTCTGTTATCGGGCAATCGCGGCTGCCCGGTGGACATCGAGGCTGCCGGGCTCGCGCATCAGCTCCCGAGTGAGGGGGCGGAGCACGCGCGCCCCCTAGACGGCCAGGAAGCCGAGGACGTCATATGACGCCCACCCAGGATGGGAGATGCCTCTTGTGGCTGTCATTTGACGATGGCTGGGATGGGAAGTGGTTAAAAAAGATATAAATGAACAATCAGCGTTGTGCTAATCGTAGTGTGAATATAACATTCAATGTGATAGAAAATACAGTCCTTAAATGCCGCTAAACATCAACAGTGCTTTCCACCACATGCTTCTGTATTCTCCAACTCCTCCTCCTGCAGCTCCAGATTCAAAATAAAAGATAACTCAGAATAAAAATAAAAGTGTTCACTTTATCAAAGGATATTTTCATGCAGTGACCAAAAAGGCACCCACAATGACAGCCTTAAATGCATATAGATGTATAATCTTCCATCCATAGCCTGGTCCATTCCCACTGTGCATGCGGCTGATCAGTGCAATTAATCTGCTCACCTCCCACTGTGGACCCCAGTATAATCAAGGTCAAACTGGCATATGTTATTCCATCCAAGGCAGGATTTCCTCCACTCTACATAAACACCCCCCTCCTTCAGCTGCTCAATATTCACAGGCAAGGAAACATGTGAACACACAAATGGGACTAAGACCCCATACACACTATTAGATTTTCTGAAGATTTTTGTCATCAGATTTACCAAAACCATACAATATGAGGTCAAACCTTAAGCGTTTCAATTTGTATGCAATCAGGCAGGCCCTTGCACTACATGTTTTTGGTAAATCTGAAGACAAAATTCTGCAGAAAATCTAATAGTGTGTATGGGGCTTAAGAGTGTTCTCCGTAGAAAACCACACTTTATTAAAACCACCAATTAAAACACTCATTATTTTGTGGTAAATTAGGGCCTCGACTTATACTCGGAATGACTTATGCTCGAGTATATACGGTATACTCTTTACAACATTTTAAAGACAAGATGCACATACCTACCAGTGAAATATTTCGATATAACCAAATTGCATCCTTTGTCAGACGTAAACTTAATCTAATAACTGAGCCGCTTACACTTACAAAGTTTGAGTTATCCTGCTAAACAAGGGGTCCTTTGAAGGGACGACTATCTGTTGTCTATGCTTCCCTCACTGAACCAAACTCAAAGCTCTCCTACATGAATCAATGGGAAAAAGATCTGAATCTTAATTTTGATCTGTCTGAATGGCAGGAGATTGCCTATAATTTATCCAAAATCTCTATCAATACCACACTGATTGAGGCCAACTATAAAACACTGTTACGTTGGTACCTGGTCCCAACTCGGGTAGCTAAAATGCATCCATCTACATCACCTAACTGTTTTCGATGCTGTGCTCAATGCACCATATTTGGTGGCAGTGCCCCCTGGTGATTAAATTTTGGATTAGGGTATTTAATTTAATAAACACGGTGACGGGGGTGAACATCTGTAGATCCCCAGAGGTGGCCTTATTCCATAGACTGCCCGAAGAGGTACCCAGGAAATCAACTAATTTAATCACATATATACTGTTAGCGGCAAGGATTACAGTGGCCCGGCATTGGAAACAACTGGTTATTCCTCTAGATTATGTTAAAAACAAAATCAGTTGGATTATGGTAAATGACAAACTCACCCACATACTTCATAAAAACTCTGAAAAATTTGATAAAATATGGGACCCGTGGATCCATTACATTTCGGTTCCCTAATGAGCTCTGGGCTGACCCTCCCGAATTCCTCTCTTTCCTCTTCTTCCTCTTTCTTTTTTCCTTATTTCTACCTCCCTTCTTTCCCTCCACCTTCTTCTACATGTAATTTAAACCCAATGCTTATTGGATTGTTTTAGCACTCCATTAAGTTTTGATATTGATAAGCTCAAGAAATGGTACAAAAGTTCCCTACTATGTCTTATCCACTATCCCTACTATCCCTACTATCCCAACTACATGTTTAATACCGTTTGATATTACTTACCGGGTCTTCTTTGCCCAGCGGGCTAATCTAAGAACATCCCATGAATATTGTATGTTCATGTACACTACTGGACCATGTAATACCTTGTTAATTATACCTTAGGTATTTGGAAATTTGTCATAGCAATAATCCGAATGTAGATCTATGATTACCTGCTATTCTTGTTATCTCAATTTTTTTTTCAATAAAAATATTGGAAAATAAAAAAAGAAACAGTAAAGGAAGAGCTATTATTCACTTGCCTACTGGACACTTTCACTCCCTTCCTGCACAGGCCAATTTTCAGCTTTCAGCTTTCATGCAACACTGTACCCATATGGAATTTTTAGCATTTTTTTTCACAAGATAAAGCTTTCTTTTGGTGGTATTAAATCACCACTAGGTTTTTTTATTCTTTGCTAAACAAATAAAAAATAAAAAGGAAAAAAAAAATAAAAACTTTTTTTTTAGTTTCTGTTACAAAATATTGTAAGCAAGTAATTTTTTCGCCTTCACTGATGTGAGCTGATGAGGCTGCACTGATGGACACTGATAGGCTGCCCTGATGGGCACTGATAGGCGGCACTGATGGGCACTGATGAGGAGGCACTGCTGGGTACTGATGAGACTGCACTAATATGTGGCACTGATTGGCACTGATAGGCACTATTAGGTGGCACTGAAGGGCACTGATAGGTGGCACTGATGGGCTCTTAAAGGCAGCACTGATGGGCACTGATTGATAGCACTGATAGACATTGATTGGCAGCACTGATGGTCACTGATAGGCGATACTGATGGGCACTGATTGGCAGCACTGTTGGGGCTGCACTGATCATCAGGACACTGATCATCAGTGCCCTGATTGGCAGTGTAGATGTCCCCTTTTACACTGGCCGGTTACCGGCTCTCCTTTCCTCACGCTGTGACAGCAAGAGGAGAGGAATGCCAATAACCAGCAAGTGTTTTTACTTTGAGATCAGCTGTAATAGGACACAGATGATCACATGGTAAAGGGCTGTTGTGATTGACCCTTTGCCCCAATCTGTGGATGAAGCTGCATACACGCCGCAGCGGGCACGTGGGAGGGGGGGCGTGGTTCTGGGAGAACGTCAATAGACGTCAATTCTGTTCACGGGTTGTTTATCTTCTTGCAATATGCATGACTGCCGATGTTAATACTTTGGATTATTAATAGGAAGCGTGTAGATGTGGCGCTATTCCACTTTTGATTAGGATGAATGAAAATAGAAATAAAAAACAAATAATTGTTAAAAGTTTTGGAAACCTACACTTGCTGCAGAGTCCTGTGTAGAAATCTGTTTTAGAGTGAAATAAAAAATGATCATTTAAATAGAATAATAAGCGCTAATGTGTTGCACCCTCTGCCACATGGAGAGTTGAAATGAAAAAGGGGTGTACTAAAGGTTTTAAATAATCTGCCTGATGTAATTAGGTCTTAATTTGAAAGTGAAAAAACAAGGTAAAATTAGTAACGTGCTAGTGTGTTACACCCTCTGTAATATGCAGGTTGTCAAAAATGTGGAAAAAAATAATATATGGTTTAGTGTTGGTGGTGTGCTGATATGTATGGGGGTGTAAATCCTCTGTTACCATACAGTACTTGGTTATTCCTTGTGTATGCAAAATAGCATGTGTGTTTGACCCTCTGTTACAGTGTCTCAGTGCATAAGCATACGATCATAAAACAGAGATATGACAAACCAAAGTACAAAAAATATAAAATATATATCTGTATCCCACAGTGTGAAACAGGTGAGTGTGCAAAAACAAGTTCAAACAGTATATGTTTAGTCCATTAGTCCAATAATGAATCAATAAAGTGACTTGTGCTCAAAAACAGTGTCCAGTGCCTAATCAGAATAATGCTGTTTATCCTTTTAAGTGACAGTGGTGCCGATGATCTTATCCATGCTGGTAGTATAATTGCTCTCACCAGATGGCCTTACCCCCCTAGGGGTACTGAACGTTCACAGTATAAGCCACTGTGTAGCTCTCTGGAACCAGCTGGGCAATCTATTTATCACTTACTGGCGTTCCACCGAGTTGTCACATAAAAAAGAGAGGAGTGCCCATAGCGTAATATTGCTTTTAAATAGTTTATTTTTAAGTAAGGTATAAAAATATACTCACAATTTGGTTAAAATTTACATGCACAAATGAAAATGGAGCAGGTGCCGGGTAAAACAAGGAATCGCGGCCCTTACCGGAAGTGACGCAAAGACGTACTGTAATTGTGTGAAAGTTGTAAAATCTTGTGTGCATGATGCCAGCGTGATGCTGGGAGGGACCTGCGGGTGCGGTGTGCAACTATAAAGCACCTCCTACTGCCACAGCTCTTGTAACTGCACATTTGGATATGCTGCACATCACATGTGGACTATGCCATCATGGAGGCACATAATGTATTTTATTGGTACACGCTGTCCTGTTATGCTGCACGAATTCTGTTCACGGGTTGTCTATCTTCTTGCAATATGCATGATTGCCCATGTTAACACTTTGGATTATAGTTTCACCTTCTCTGTTATTAGTACATACATGGTTTATGGCTATATCTTTAGTTGCATATCTCTTGTTTTCTACATATTTTTTTATGGATATAGGTCTATAATAGGGATGAGCCGAACACCCCCTGGTTCGGTTCGCAGCAGAACATGCGAACAGGCAAAAAATTAGTTTGAACACACGAACGTCGTTAAAGTCTATGGGACACGAACATGAATAATCAAAAGTGCTCATTTTAAAGGCTTATATGCAAATTATGGTCATAAAAAGTGTTTGGGAACGCGGGTCCTGCCCCAGGGGACATGTATCAAAGCAAAAAAAAGTTTTAAAAATGGCCGTTTTTTTCGGGAGCAGTGATTTTAATAATGCTTAAAATTAAACAATAAAAGTGAAATATTCCTTTAAATACCTGGGGGGTGTCTATAGTATGCCTATAAAGTGGCGCGTGTTTCCAAGGGTTTATAACAGTCCGAGAGCAAAATGATATTTCTAAAGGAAAAAAAAGTCATTTAAAACTACTCACGGCTATAATGAATTGTTGATCCCGGCAATACAGATAAAAGAAGTCATTGAAAAAAACGGCATGGGATCCTCGTGAGGGGGACCCCAACGCCATTTTTTTTAAATTTTGGCGCGGGGTTCCCCTTAACATCAATACAAAACCTGAAGGGCCTGGTATGGAATTTAGGGGGACCCCCACGCAATTTTTTTTTTTAATTTTGGTTCGGAGTTTCCCTTAATATTCATACCAGACCCAAAGGGACTGGTAATAGACTGGGGGGATCCCATGCCATTTTTTTCAATGACTTCTTTTATCTGTATTGCCGGGACCGACAATTCATTATAGCCGAGAATAGTTTTAAATGACTTTTTTTCCTTTAGAAATGTCATTTTGCTCTCGGACTGTTCTAAACACGGGAAACATGTGCCACTTTACAGGCATACTATAGTCACCCCCCAGGTATGAAATTTAAAGGAATATTTCACTTTTATTGTTTCACTTTAAGCATTATTAAAATCACTGCTCCCGAAAAAACGGACGTTTTTAAAACTTCTTTTTGCATTGATCCATGTCCCCTGGGGCAGGACCCAGGTCCCCAAACATCACTTTCAGCACCATTCTATATTAGAGCCACTTATTATTTACTTTATTTTTACAGACCCCTTTGGAGATATTATATATCAATCTCTATTATCATCCAATACATTACGGAGATTTCTTTTCCTGGGGATGCTTTGTGGGTGGTTACCCCCCACGCAGTTTCATTTCATCAGCTCCCAGGACAGACAACAACCTTAGTGGCCCCTGTTTTGCAGTATCACATATCTTTGAACCATAGCTCCATGTGAGTAATTATAACTTGATAATCTTTCTTCCTTTTTTTCTAATTCCCCTTCTTGATGTTTGAGTCCAAACTAGACTTTTAATGTTTATGTATTTATTGCAGATATATAGATGCATCAGCTCCTGGGGAAGTGGTTCTGCACCACGAAACGCGTTGAACACTATAGGATGCAACCATGCTCTTTTTACATACCATCATTATATGGATATCATATATATTTTTGCAATTTTCTTGCTATGTTATCAATTCTATCAAATGGAGTTTTATATATATTATACACTGGTAACTGGAATGTGTTGCGATATCTATTTTATGAATATATATGAACTGTATTCCAACTATATATATATATATATATATATATATATATATATATATATATATGAAATTACACTTACATATGTTGTTAAATGCTATAGGATTTTTTTATGACAATAAATCTGTTAAGCTTTTTATACTTTACTTTAACTGTCTGTCAATTGCCTCACTCAAAGTCAAAAATTCTCCTTTTTATGTTTACTGTCTATATGAGGTCTCCTAGTTAACAGTGCATGTCAGAGCACAAACCAAGCCATGAAGTCCAAGGAATTGTTTGTAGACCTCCGAGACAGGATTGTATCGAGGTACAGAAAAATTTCTGCAACAAGTCTCAATGAGCACAGTGGCCTCCATCATCTGTAAATGAAAGAAGTTTGGAATCACCAGGACTCTTCCTAGATTAGGCTGACCGGCCAAACTGAGAAATCAGGGGAGAAGGACCTTAGCCTGGGTGGTGACCAAGAACCCCATGGTCACTCTGACAGAGCTCCAGCATATCTCTGTGGAGAGAGGAGAACCTTCCAGACGAACAATCATCTCTGCAGCACTCCACCAATTAGGTCTGTATGGTAAAGTAGCCTGTAAAAGGCACATGACAGCCTACCTGGAGTTTGCCAAAAGGCACCTGAAGTACTCTCAGACCATGAGAAACAAAATTCTCTGGTCTGATGAAACAAAGATTGAACGCTTTGGACTGAATGGAAAGTGGAAACCAGGCACCGCTCATTACCTGGCCAAAACCCTCCTTACAGTGAAGCATGGTGGTGGCAGCATCATGCTGTGGGGATGTTTCTCAGTGGCAGGAACTGGGAGACTAGTCAGGATTGAGGGAAAGATGAATGCAGCAATGTACAGAGACATCATTGATGGAAACCTGCTCCAGAGCGCTCTGGACCTCAGAAGGTTCATCTTCCAAAAGGACAATGACCCTAAGCACATAGCCAAGATAACAAAGAAGTGGCTACGGGACAACTCTTTGAATGTCCTAAAGTGGCCCAGCCAGAGCCCAGACTTGAACCTGATTGAACATCTCTGGAAACACCTAAAAATGGCTGTGCACTGACGCTCCCCATCCAACCTGATGGAGCTTGAGAGGTCCTGCAAAGAAGAATGGGAGAAACTGCCCAAAAATAGGTGTGCCAAGCTTGTAGCATCTTTCTCAAAAAGACTTGAGGGTGTAATTGGTGCCAAAGGAGCTTCAACAAAGTATTGAGCAAAGGCTGTGAATACCTATGTACATGGGATTTTTTTCGTTTTTTATTTTTAATAAATTTGCAAAGATTTTAAACAAACTTCTTTCACATTATCATTATAGGATATTGTTTGTAGAATTTTGAGGAAAATAATGAATTTAATCAATTTTGGAATAAGGCTGTAACATAAAACTTGGAAAAAGTTAAGCACTTTGAATACTTTCTGGATGCACTGTATCTATGGCTGCAGAGCTGCAGAAATCAATAGAAGACGGGTCCCTGCTGTGAAATCTATCATTGAGTTTTCATTACTACATGGCTCTCTTGGATGTTCTAACTCTTTTCCACTGTAAAAAATACCCATTAGTTGGTAGAGTTGCCCTTTAAAGGTAATGTTACTTGCAGTGACAGACACAAAGAGGTAGCTGGGTGGTACTCATTCTTGGTGAAATCTCATTTTATTGGGACAATATATTAAATAGATGGCCAGGAAGTGCTGACAGATTGGAAATCTATGATGATTATAGAGATTACATAGCTGTTTACTTGCCGAGTTAATTAACAATCAATCCAAATTATCGCACGCCGGCAGACTGCATGTAATTCCAAAGGCCTTTTTGTACGGTAATTCATTTACAGGGAAGTTGCAGAAAAACAAGGGGTAAGAAAACTGCTAAATTTTATTTTTTGTGCAAATATTGATGTACATTGTAGAACTTGGCACAACCAACAACAACAAGGTCCATTAAACCTTGGCATGTACATTCTGATTTGAAGGTAAATGTACAGTATATCTTCTGTGTTGTTATGTTTCTCCTTGCAGAAATGTGAAGGGACCCACAATTTTTAAGGTGTATCTAAAGTAAAAAGTTTTATTTGTGCATAAGTAAAAAAAAACCCTGCAAGATTTTATTACTTTTATATAATTTTTTTATAAAAAAAGAAATAGCAATTTTCACCTACCGGTAAGCATTGCATAATAATTATATTAAATAATCTTTTTCCACAATGTCATTGCAAAGCATTATCTATTCTAAATGTTTTCATCATTGCTACTAATGGTGTCCTTGGAAACACATGCTGTTCTTCCTATCTTGCACCACCCTACATCCCGTTTGACTGTACAGAACAGCCATTCCATCAAGCAGGACATCATTTTTTTTTTGTTCAGCCCTCAGGATTGAATGAAAAAAAAACCTATAGTGTATACCAGGCTTAACAGAAACAAGAGGACTTTGCAAACTTTAGGAACAGCTCTTCTGCTCAACTTAGCATACAATCTTCCCATGAGAGACTAGTAGAGGCCAGAGGTATATACTCCTCAGGAGGGAAACTACTTGACCTAGATTCAAAGGACAGTCCTCCCATGAGGTACCGGACTAATTGCCTCTCAGGAAAGGAACTATTCAGATCAACTTAGCATACATTTCCTCTACTAAAGGTGACTGGTTAGCATGTACCCTTTAGAAGAGGAACTATGAGGCCCAGCAATCTCAATAGTACACAGTCACTAGGATCTTAGAACAGAGCAGTACTCACAAGGCTAGAGGAGTAGCTGTGCCTATTCAGCTTTTTCCAGATACCTGCCAGTGAGGTTATGTGGGTCACATCCTTATATGAAGCCTCAGGGTGTCCAGTGCTCTCTCGGATGTAGACCCCCCCAGCTCTGTCAAAGCTAGGACCTTGGTGAGACAGCAGGATGACTGGAGTTAAGGGGGTAGTGACCCTCCACCAGAACAGGTGGACTTCCTTTGAACAGGAAGCCCAACTGTTCTGCAGCCAGACTATTTATGTGCTCCTCAGCCACTTTTGGGCACACCTCCCCAGGAATTGGCCGCAGGAATACATACAGTAAATTAATGCTGCCCATTTGCCTTGCTGCACTCCTGTGTTCCAAAACTTTCTGTAAGGAAGGGGAGATCAATCAATCCTGCAGTCTGTGAAACCCAGAACAGCCAAAGGAAATCAATAACTGCTCCAATGGTTACAAAGGAGCCAAGTTGACTAAATTTACCTAGCAACCTAACTATGAAGGTACTACAACAGATTCAAGTCTCCTTGGTGCCACCGGTTTGTATATTGTAGCCCCTGTGAGAATGGGGGACTTTCAAAATGTGTAAAGAACAAGTGTACAAGTGAGGACAGAAAATCAAAATAATTGTAAATAAAACTACAGGTTAGTGGTAAATAGGGATGAGCTTCGAGTTCGAGTCGAACTCATGTTCGACTCGAACATTGGCTGTTCGCAAGTTTGCTGAACAGCGAACAATTGGGGTGTTTGCGGCAAATTCGAATGCCGCGGAACACCCTTTAAAAGTCTATGGGAGAAATCAAAAGTGCTAATTTTAAAGGCTTATATGCAAGTTATTGTCATAAAAAGTGTTTGAGGACCTGGGTCCTGCCCCAGGGGACATGGATCAATGCAAAATAAAGTTTTAAAAACGGCCGTTTTTTCAGGAGCAGTGATTTTAATCATGCTTAAAGTCAAACAATAAAAGTGTAATATCCCTTTAAATTTCGTACGTGGGGGGGTGTCTATAGTATGCCTGTAAAGGGGCGCATGTTTCCCGTGTTTAGAACAGTCTGACAGCAAAATGACATTTCAAAGGAAAAAAAGTCATTTAAAACTACTCGCGGCTATTGCATTGCCGGTCCGACAATACACATAAAAGTTCATTGATAAAAACGGCATGGGAATTCCCCACAGGGGAACCCCGGACCAAAATTTTAAAAAAAAATGACGTGGGGGTCCCCCTAAATTCCATACCAGGCCCTTCAGGTCTGGTATGGATATTAAGGGGAACCCCGGCCAAAATTTAAAAAAAAAATGACGTGGGGGTCCCCCTAAATTCCATACCAGGCCCTTCAGGTCTGGTATGGATTTTAAGGGGAACCCCGCGCCAAAATAAAAAAAAAACGGCGTGGGGTCCCCCCAAAAATCCATACCAGACCCTTATCTGAGCACGCAACCTGGCAGGCCGCAGGAAAAGAGGGGGGGACGAGAGAGCGGCCCCCCCTCCTGAACCGTACCAGGCCACATGCCCTCAACATTGGGAGGGTGCTTTGGGGTAGCCCCCCAAAACACCTTGTCGACATGTTGATGAGGACAAGGGCCTCATCCCCACAAACCTGGCCGGTGGTTGTGGGGGTCTGCGGGCGGGGGGCTTATCGGAATCTGGAAGCCCCCTTTAACAAGGGGACCCCCAGATCCCGGCCCCCCCTGTGTGAAATGGTAAGGGGGTACAGAAGTACCCCTACCATTTCACTAAAAAACTGTCAAAGATGTTAAAAATGACAAGACAATGACAAGTTTTTGACAATTCCTTTATTTAAAAGCTTCTTCTTTCTTCTTTCTTCTACCTTCCTTCATCTTCTTCTTCTTCTGGTTCTTCTGGTTCTTCTGGTTCTTCCTCCGGTGTTCTCGTCCAGCATCTCTTCTCCTCGGGCCACTCCGCATCCATGATGGCATGGAGGGAGGCTCCCGCTCTTCTCTTCATCTTCTTCTCTTCTTCATCTTCTTCTCTTCTTCATCTTCTTCTCTTCATCTTCTTCTCTTCGACATCTTCTTCTCCGCGCCGCTCCGCATCCATGCTGGCACCCGCTGTGTGACGCGTCTCCTCTTCTGACGGTTTTTAAATAACAGGGGGGCAGGGCCACCTGGTGACCCCGCCCCCCTCTGACGCACGGGACATGACGGGACTTCCCTGTGGCATTCCCCGTGACGTCACAGGAAAGTCCTGTCAAGTCACCGTGCGTCAGAGGGGGCGGGGTCACCGGGTGGCCCCGCCCCCCGTTATTTAAGAACCGTCAGAAGAGGAGACGTGTCACACAGCATGGATGTGGAGCGGCCCGGAGAAGAAGATGAAGAAGAGAAGAAGATAAAGAGAAGAAGATGAAGAAGAGAAGAAGATGAAGAAGAGAAGAAGATGAAGAAGAGAAGAAGATGAAGAGAAGAGCGGGAGCCTCCCTCCATGCCATCATGGATGCGGAGCAGCCCGAGGAGAAGAGATGCTGGACAAGAACACCGGAGGAAGAACCAGAAGAATCAGAAGAAGAAGAAGATAAAGGAAGATAGAAGAAAGAAGAAAGAAGAAAGAAGAGGCATTTAAATAAAGGAATTGTCAAAAACTGTCTCTTGTCATTTTTAACATTTTTGACAGTTTTTTAGTGAAATGATAGGGGTACTTTTGTACCCCCTTACCATTTCACACAGGGGGGGGCGGGATCTGGGGGTCCCCTTGTTAAAGGGGGCTTCCAGATTCCGATAAGCCCCCCGCCCGCAGACCCCCACAACCACCGGCCAGGGTTGTGGGGATGAGGCCCTTGTCCTCATCAACATGGGGACAAGGTGTTTTTGGGGGCTACCCCAAAGCACCCTCCCAATGTTGAGGGCATGTGGCCTGGTACGGTTCAGGAGAGGGGGGCGCTCTCTCGTCCCCCCTCTTTTCCTGCGGCCTGCCAGGTTGCATGCTCGGATAAGGGTCTGGTATGGATTATTGGGGGGACCCCACGCCGTTTTTCTTTTAATTTTGGCGCAGGGTTCCCCTTAAGATCCGTACAAGACCTGAAGGGTCTGGTATGGAATTTAGGGGGACCCCCACATCATTTTTTTTTAAATTTTGGTTCGGGGTTCCCCTGTGGGCAATTCCCATGCCGTTTTTATCAATGAACTTTTATGTGTATTGTCAGACCGGAAATGCAATAGCCGCAAGTAGTTTTAAATGACTTTTTTTCCTTTGAAATGCCATTTTGCTGTCAGACTGTTCTAAACACGGGAAACATGCGCCCCTTTACAGGCATACTATAGACACCCCCCAGGTATGAAATTTAAAGGGATATTACACTTTTATTGTTTGACTTTAAGCATTATAAAAATCACTGCTCCTGAAAAAACGGCCTTTTTAAAACTTTTTTTTGCATTGATTCATGTCCCCTGGGGCAGGACCCAGGTCCCCAAACACTTTTTATGACAATAACTTGCCTTTAAAATTAGCACTTTTGATTATTCATGTTCGAGTCCCATAGACTTTAACGGTGTTCGCGTGTTCGAACAAACTTTTTTCCTGTTCGCATGTTCTGGTGCGAACCGAACAGGGGGGTGTTCGGCTCATCCCTAGTGGTAAATAACCAACGAGAAATGTTGAAGCCATAAAACCCAACTCTAATGGGGCGTACACACGGTCGGACTTTTCGTCTACAAAAGTCCGACAGCCTGTCCGACAGACTTCCGGCGGACTTTCGGCGGACTTGCGGCAGACTTTCTAACGAACGGACTTGCCTACACACGACCACACAAAAGTCAGACGGATTCGTACGTGATGACGTACACCGGACTAAAATAAGGAAGTTCATAGCCAGTAGCCAATAGCTGCCCTAGCGTGGGTTTTTGTCCGTCGGACTAGCACACAGACGAGCGGATTTCGGGGTCCGTCGTAGTTACGACGTAAAGATTTGAAGCATGTTTCAAATCTAAAGTCCGTCAGATTTGAGGCTGAAAAAGTCCGCTGAAAGTCCGGGGAAGCCCACACATGATCGGATTGTCAGCCAGCTTTAGTCCGCCGGCGTCCGTCGGACTTTTGTAGACGAAAAGTCCGACCGTGTGTACGCGGCATAACATTTGGTGAAGAATGCAAGTTAATATTGCTCAAGTGTTCTCCCCCCCACCCCCCATATAGGTTAGCTGTAAAGCATTAGTAGTTCTATTTACATTGGGTCATTGAATCCTCAAATTTTTTTGGATGCTTTAAAGAAAAACTGTGTCTGCATGAAGTCCCCAGACTTCATTTGTATGTATGAATATGTTTGTATAGCATGCTTGCACTTTATGGCAGACTTGCCCATTAATATGCACCTTGTCACTCTATTGCCCTTACTGCCATCTTCTCCTGATCCTCTTCCATGTCTGAAGTCTTCTATCCTTAGCCATTGGTTGCCCACTGATGACATAACTCCAGTGCATGTGCACAGACGTTACACTTTCCCAGCACCCGGTGGTGTATTTTGGTTTTGTGCTGCCTTAGGCGAGACTAAAATCGGATGCCCCCCTCTAAATTTGTCCCACCCCTTCCTGTCCATTGACACACACACCCTTTGATCTATTTCCCATCTCTCTGGCGGATTGGATGGCAGTCTGATGGAAATGGACAGGCAGTCCGTTTCCATCCAACCGCCCCATAGAGAAGAGCAGGCTTTCTCCTTGTCCGCTCTGCATAGTGGACAGATCCCCCGCTGAGCAGGAGGAGCCGCTTTACAAAGCCCACCTGTGTGAAAGGGCTCTTACTATATTTTTTATTTTATTTTCATTTTTTTATTAAT
The DNA here is from genome assembly GCA_037952835.1 of Lithobates septentrionalis. NCBI lineage: Eukaryota > Metazoa > Chordata > Amphibia > Anura > Ranidae > Lithobates > Lithobates septentrionalis. The sequence continues at coordinate 641,317 of JBBDGP010000803.1, forward strand.
TTGTATTTATTTGTACATGTACAATTTTATTTTTTTAACTTTTTATTATGTATTTAATATTTTTTTTACATTTTTTTTGGAGAGACATCAGGGGTCTAAACTGGCCTCAAATTTCTTTCTTTCTTTTTTTTGGACAGAGAAAGGGACTGAAGACAGTTCCTTCCTCTGCAGCCTGAGTTGCACTGTGGATGAGTGAGATAGGAGTCCATATGGAGACTCCTATTCATTCATAAAATGAAAGATAGTAAACAGTGTTTACTATCTTTCATTCACAAACTGACAAATAGTAAACACATTACTGTATACTAGGTGTTAGTGATTAATAAATAAAGAAGTGATCAGTACTATGATCACTGTCTGTATTCTCTCGGAAAAGGAAGGGGGCTGGTAAACGCATGTTTACCAGCCCCCCCCCCCCCCCGCTCTCCATCCAACCAGATCTTCCACACTAGCAGCGGCTGCAGGGGCAGGTGGGATAGCCAGCCAGCAGCTGCATGGAGGGGGCACATGGCAATCGGGGAGGTGGGGTGTACTGAAGGGGGGGGTCGGAGGAGCGGAGGGGGGGATCTATTTGGCCAAACAGATCCCTCTGTGGTCGCGGGAGGGCAGAGGAGGGAAGCCGACAGCTGCAGGGCATCGGGTTTGCAAGGGAAGGGATCAGTGCAGCGGGGTGAGGTGGCAGGGAGAACGCCCTGTTTGCCTTGCGGTAGATATACCCCTGCCAGCACCTGGCTTTTACTACGAACATCTTTACAGACATGCATGGCAGTCGGTACCCAATAAAAAAAATTAAAATTAGAAGAAAGGAGAATAGGTTTTTTGGCATAAGAGACAAGCAAAGTTTTTTCTGCCATAGAACTAACTCTTGTTAGTTACCCTTGTAATACAAAAACCTGTAGGTACTGTAATTTGTGTCTTTTGGGTAAAACGTTTGTTGCTACGGCCACAGATGAAGAGTTCATTATACAGCAATACATCAACTGTGGCACAAACTATGTAATTTACCTGATCACCTGTATTTCATGGAGCCTTCTATATGTAGGTTGTACCACACATCCTTTGAGAGCCCGTATAGGGGAACATTACTGTGACACAAACAACCCAAATGCTAGAAATATTTTCACTTTATGCCGTGTACACATGACCGGTCTTTCCGTCGGACGGTAGTCTGACAGTCTTTTCGACGGAGTTCCGCTGAAACGGACTTGCCTACATACGATCACACCACAGTCCGTTTGTTTAGTACGTGATGACGCACGACAGGACTAGAAAAAGGAAGTTCAATAGCCAGTAGCCAATAGCTGCCCTTGCGTCGTTCTTGGTCTGTCGGACTAGCATACAGATGAGCGGTTTTCTCGATAGGAACTGAGTCCGTCGGAAAGATTTGAAACTTGTTCTTTTTCTAGGTCCGTCAGAATTTTCGGAAAAAAAGGTCCGATAAAGCCCACACACGATCGGAGTGTCCGATGGAATGGTTCAGTCGGATCTTTTCTGCCGGAAAGTCCGTTTGTGTGTACGCTGTATCAGAGAATGTCATCAGGGCGATCTTTCCTCATTTCGCTTCAGAGGAATAGAACAGTTGTCTCACTCGCCCAGAGGAGGTGACAGGGAGAGAAGACTACTGGGGACTGGGGAGAGAAGCATGGTAGATTTTTAGATTAAAAACTAGATCGTCCCAGGGGTTAAACCTGAGGTGGGATCTGGACTTGCACTTACATTAAGAATGCCTCTCCCCAGAGCCCCCCCCCCTCTCTCTCTCTCCTCCTTTCTCTTTTCTGTTTTTTTTTCACATACCTGTATTATTATATTCATATTTTTTTATTTAATGTTTTTTGAATTTTATGGTGTGCTTCTTTATGCATATGTCTATATGTTTATAAATGTATGCACGTGTGTGTACATACATGTGCATGTTGTCACTACAAGGTGTGTGAAAATTAGTGGCATACACATGGATCATACACATGGATCACATATTGCAGCTGATTCTCTTTTTTGGATAATTGCCTGCGGTCAATTAAGACAGTCAATGGGTGGAGCCTGTGATCTTTAGAGCTACTATTTATTTCAAAGTTTTATGTCTGTAATTTGTTTATGACTAAGGCCTATGACTAAGGCCTTATAGGCTGAAACGCGTCAACTGACTTAATCAGCATTTGTTCACTGTGGCTATTCAATAAAATGAAGAAATTTTAAGAGCAACAACCGGAATGCGGATCAATTTTTCTACGTTACCCTACTCAGCCAGCGACCGTGGATCGAGCACCTGGGAGCTCTGCTATCTATTTGGTGTATGGGTAGAAGCACTGACTTTTCTGTTTATACATAGAACTTATGGCCCGTACACACGATCCGAATATCGTATGACAGATCGTACGACCTTTTTCGCTTAATAGTCGCAAGTAGAAATGGAATAGGTAAATAAAGTCACGAAAATTCTCGTACGACAGAAAAAAAAAATCAGAAGTGATGTCATGTGTTGTAATGTATTTGTATTGTATTTTCGGATGACAACTATACTGACTAAACGAAAAGCGTACGATCTGGAATTTTCGTGCATGTCCGATCGAATAATATCGGATGAACTGTCATGATCGGCTGTCGAAAGTAGTGTACACACGACCCGAAAATCGTACGAATCTTCCTCGGACGATAGTTTTCGTACGATATTCGGATCGTGTGTATGGGCCATAACTCTAGCTGTAATTTTTTATTCTTTCAGCTAGTTCCGCTTTAAGTCTTCCTGCACTGTAGCTAATAAATGATGCTTTTAATCTCTCCTCTTTTTTGCAGTTATTGCAGCTCATTTCTGCGGGTTTGTCTTCTTCATCCCACTTATGACTTTAATGATGCATCTGAGTGTCTGAAGAGGTAAACATTACGCATGTCTATCATAATGAGCGGTTAACGTCCTCCATCTTCCAGGCCACGCTCCATGGATTAATAATAGGCAGAGAGCTTGTAAAGGGAGAAGATGCCAAAGAAGCTTTTAACGAAGCATTATGTACAAAATGAAAACATTTAGTGTCAGTGTTATATATGAACCTGAAAAACAAAGGCATAATTACAAGAGGGGATGAATAACTTTGCAATGGCTAGGCTGAGGATCGGGCCTACTATTGGTTCGAGGTGAATCCAGCCAGTTCCCGGTTCACAGACCTGTTGAATTAATGTGCAATTTCACTGCCATAGTAACAAATTAAACATAATGCACTTCATGGCACTTCATTGAACTTAGGTCAGATGGCTTAGAAGGGCCAAGATGATGGCTTTTGGATAATCCAGTTCCCTATAAAATAAAAGGGTAGGTTCCCAGCAGCCATATTGACAATGTGCTTTATCTGTGATAGGGAAAGCCTACAAAGTGCTGCTGATTAACAGCTCTTTCACACTGATCCATTGCAAAAATGCATTTTTGCCAAGGTGTGTTGCGTTTTTGATGCATTTTTGCAATGCTTGCGGTGTGTTTTTTTCCCCTGGACAGAGCACTTCCCATAGGCACATTGCGTTTTTGATGCGTTTTTTGTCACGGTTTCTATTTATTTCAATGGAGAGGTGCGTTTTCGCTGCACCAAAAATGCAGCAAGCAAGACTTTTAAAAATGCAACTGAAATGCAACAGACCAGTGTGAAGAGTTTCATAGGATTTAACCATTTGCGGACCATCTGCCGCCGGCTGTTTAACGTGAAATACCGTTGTTATGGCAGCAGATAGCTGCCATAACCCCGGTATCGGTTTAAACAGCGGGCAGTCCGCGTTCAGATAAAAGTGGTCTCTGTAGCAGATTCGCCGCAAGATCACTTTTATCGGTGGCAGGAGAGGTGCCCGCCGCTCCCCGGTGGTCTCTGCCGCTTACCAGAGTCGTCGGTAGCAGCGGAGACGATCGGGTCCTCTCCCCTCAGTAACACTGACCCGAGTGAGGGAAAGATGGCCTTCTCGGCACCATACCATTGGAGGGACGGAGGCAACGTCACACGTTCTTTCTGCCCAATGGTCTCAAAGGAGACATATTTTTTTATTGAAAAAAAAAAGACATTTTCTTTTTTTTTTTTCTATTTTTATTGCATTTAAGTGTAAATATGAGATCTGAGGTTTTTTTGACCCCAGATCTCACATTAAAGAGGTCCTGTCAGGTTTTTTTTCTATTATAAGGGATGTTTACATTCTTTGTAATGAGAATAAAAGTGACCCAATTTTTTTTTTTAAATGGACAGTGTAAAAATAAAAAATAAAAACTTAAAATTAATAAGAACAGTTTTTTTAAAGCGCCCTGTCCCGCAAAGCTCTCGTGCAGAAGCGAACGCATACGGAAGTCGCGCCCGCATAGGAAAACGGTGTTCAAACCACACATGTGAGGTATCGCCATGTGTGTTAGAGCGAGAGCAACAATAATTTTAGCAAAAGACCTCCTCTTTTTTAAATGTTGCCTTTGGAGATTTTAAAGGGTCAAAGTTTGTCGCCATTCCACGAGCGGGCGCAATTTTGAAGCGTGACATGTTAGGTATCAATTTACTCGGCGTAACATTATCTTTCACAATATAAAAAAAATAGGCTAAGTTTACTGTTTTCTTATTTTTTTTATTCAAAAAAAATTATTTTTTCCAAAAACATTTCGTTTGTAAGACAGCTGAGCAAATACGGTGTGACATAAAATATTGCAATGACCGCCATTTTATTCTCTAGAGCAGGGGTGTCAAACTCAATTTCATCGTGGGCCACATCACCATTATGATTGTCCTCAAAAGGGCCGGTTGTATCTGTAAGATAGATGTCCAGCGCATCCCCTCCCCTTAGATGTCAAGAGCCACCCCACCATCAGAAGTTGAGTCCCCTACTCTCCCTAACATCACAGTGCACCCTCCTTCCTTATGCTGCTGCTGGGAAGAAACTGGATGCATTGCTTGAAAGAAGAAAGTAGGGGTCTGGAGGAGGAACAGAGGAGTGCTGGAGCTCTCCTGCAGCTGCAGGAGAGGTGTGAAGGCCACATGAAATGGCCTGGAGGGCCGGATTCGGCCCGCGGGCCTTGTGTTTGACACCTGTGCTCTAGAGTGTCTGAAAAAAATATATATATAATGTTTGGGGGTTCTAAGTAATTTTCTAGCAAAAAAAAAAAAAAAGATTTTATCTTGTAAACAACAGACCTCAAAAAGAGGCTCGGTCCTTAACTAGTTAAAAGGGATGCATTTTTCATGCATTTTTCTTCTGCTTTTTTTAACTACTTCTTAAAGCGGAGATCCACCCAAAAGTGAAACTTCCTCTTTAAGGAGTCCTAACCCCCTGACATGCCTCATTTGGCACGTCATTTTTTGGGGGCAGCGGGTACCTGGTTTTGACATTTACCCAGCTCCCACTTCCACTCATGCCGCCTAGGAGATTCCCCCCCCCCCCCCATCCCTGCAATCTTCTGGGACATTTCACAGGTCTCAGAAGATTGCTCGGCCTTTCAGGGCGCGCAGCGCGACTTGTGCATGTGCAGTGCGCACCCAGCTGTGTAGCCGCAAGTTGTCACAGCCGGGTGTCCACACTAGTGATGCCGGTGAGGGGTGGAGAGAGAAGCGAAGCTTCGGGTGACCGCATCGCTGGACCGTGGGACAGGTTAGTGTCTGTTTTTAAAAAGTCAGCAGCTACACTTTTTTTTAGCTGCTGACTTTTAATAAACAGAAAAACGAGTGGAACTCGGCTTTGACATCGGAGGGGGATTCACAGGGACAGAGCGTCTTCAACTCATAACAAAGTGCCCAAACAAGGAGCTTTATATGAGTATTGTCAGCAGTTATTTTCATACGCTAGTCAGTAAAATAAGCTTCCCAAGTGATGTTATTACTGTATGTTAAAGCTTATACAGATTTGGGTTTACATCTACTTTAACCACTTGACCTGCAGAAGATTTACCCCCCTTCATGTCCAGACCATTTTTTGCGATACAGCACTGCGTTACTTTAACAATTGCGAGATCGTGCGACGTTGTACCCAAATAAATTATAGAATTTGTATTTTTTTTTTCATACTAGTAATGGCGGCTTATAGCGGGACTGTGAAATTGCAGCAGACAATTGGACACTAACTGAAACTTTTTGATACTTTGTGGGAACCGGTGACATTAATACAGGGATCAGTTCTAAAAATATGCACTGTCACTGTACTAATGACACAGGCTGGGAAGGGGTTAAACATCTAGGGCGATCAAAGGATTAAATGTGTGCCTAGCCAGTGTTTTTGTGTACACAGTGTGCTGCTTTCGTTAGAGCAGGGGTCTCAAATTGGCGGCCCTCCAGCTGTTGCGAAACTGCAAGTCCCATGAGGCTTTGCAAGGCTGTCAGTTACAAGCATGACTGCCACAGGCATTATGGGACTTGTAGTTTCGCAACAGCAGGAGGGCCACCAGTTTGAGACCCCTGCATTAGAAGAAGTGATCAATTCTAGTCCCTGCTTTGCTGAGACACAGAATACATCCCTTCCTCCCTGTCAGAACTGAGGTATGCCTTGTTTACAATACATAGGCATATCTCAGTTCTCTGTGTCTTAACGACAATCAGCGGGTGCCAGAGGACAGCGATTGCCTGGCACATGCAGATTATCTTCCTGCAGGCAGAAGTCCGGAATCATGTATATATATATATATATATATATATATATATATATATATATATATATATATATATACCTGTAGCAGGAAAAGTGCTATAGGGCGGTCAGCAAGTGGTTAACAAACTTTGCTTGCGTTTTTTACATTGCAGTGCCGGGGTACATTTTCTGTCTAATATCATATCTGTCTGAAACAATTGATTGATTGCTAGCTCTTCAATTGTCAACAGCTTAGCTACTTTTTCTATTAATTGGTGCATTTACATTTTCTTTAGAATCATTTGAAAGGAAAAACAAATACATGTCAGAACAGTGTGCACCTTAAAGTGGTTGTAAAGGTTTGTTTTAAAAAATAAAATAAAAAATAACAAACATGTCATACTTACCTCCGCTGTGCAGTTGGTTTTGCACAGCGTGACCCCGATCCTCCTCTTCTGGGGTCCCTCCACAGCGCTCCTGGCTCCTCCTTTTCTCGAGTGCCCCGTCGGAGAAGGGCTTTCCTTTGTGGACACTCGTGCAGGCGCGCTCTCATGTCCTGCTGCTGCGTCCATAGACATAGACACCATGACACGGCTCCGCCCCAACCGGCGCCCGCGTCATTGGATTTGATTGACAGCAACGGTAGCCAATGGCTGCGCTTCTATCAATCTATCCAATCAGGACACGAGACACCGGCTGGAGCTGGTGTGCTCGTTCCCGTCGTGGGAATTACGGGGCTCAGGTAAGTAAGGGGGGCGATGCTGCAGCACAGGAGGTTTTTCACCTTAATGCATAGAATGCATTAAGGTGAAAAACGGTGAGAGTTTACAACCCCTTTAACCACTTCAAATTATATCACTCCAACTCACCACACCCTCTATCCCCATAGATAAATTAAAGTTAGACATACACCAGTTAGGCCTATTATCCCTGAATAAAACTTCCCTGCTGCTGGCCACATTTACACTGCTGTAATTCTGTAGTATCTTAATTCTTGTAGTAAAGCCCAGCCTGTGACAGTCCATTCAAGAGCTGCCTTTTTTTTCACAACACCTCACTGCATCCTTTCAATTGCAATTTTCCAATTGCAAAAATACTGTGCGTCCAGCTAGTAGAGGTCCTTGACACCCAGTAGTCCATGGAAATGTTTTCTTGTAAGCATTTTAACCACTTCAGCCCCGGAAGGATTTGCCCCCTTAATGACAGGCCATTTTTTGCGATACGACACTGCGCCGCTTTAACTGACGGTTGCGACGTTGAGCCCAAACAAAATTGGCATCCTTTTTTTCCCACAAATAGAGCTTTCTTTTGGTGGTATTTGATCGCCTTTATTATTTTTTGCGCTATAAACAAACAAAGAGCGACAATTTTGAAAAAAAATTTCTTTACTTTTTGCTATAATACATACCCCCAAAAAAATATATAAAGAAACAAATTTATTCATCAGTTTAGGCCAAAATATATATTCTTCTACACATTTTTGGTAAAAAAAAAAAATCGCAATAGGCGTATATTGATTGGTTTTCACAAAACTTATTGCGTCTGCAAACTATGGGATAGATTTAGGGACTTTCACGTTTTTTATTGTTTTTACTAGTAATGTTAGCGATCTACGATTTTTAGCGGGACTGCGACATTGCGGCAGACAAATCTGACCCCAAATGACACTTTTTGTGGACTAGTGACATTATTACATTGAGCAGTGCTATAAAAATGCCTTGATCATTGTAAAAATTACACTGGCAGGGGAGGGGTTAACACTAGAGGGCGATCAAGGTGTTAACTGTGTTCCCTCAACGTGTTCTAACTGTAGGGGGGGATGGGCTGCCTGGGACATGACAGAGATCACTGTTCCAGATCACTGGGTGCAATAGATCTCTGTCATGTCTCCTGTCAGAATGGGGATCCAGTTTGTTTACAAAGGCAGATCCCCATTCTGCCTCTGTACTAGGCAATTGCGGGTCGCCGGAGGACAACGAGTACACCCGACCCGCGGGTACGCTCCAACAAAATGTAATAAATATGCTGCAATATATAAATAACATTTGTAAAAAAAAAAAAAGTATAGTACTTACCTGCCACATACAGAACACAAACACCAGTCTATGGCAGTTGATGTCATGATCCATAAAGCCTTTCTCATGTTTGCTAGTTGAAGGAGAATTTTAAAAAATTTAAAAATTGACAAGAAGGGCTAAAAACACTTGCTGTAGATGGAGAGTCCAGCCAACCAGTGGTAGGAAGCACTATGTCCCTGATCCAGTAAGGGGAGCTGGGCTGTCAGGGCCAGCGTGGAGCGACGCGTTTCAGAGCATGCTCAGTCGCTCCTACTTAAAACTAGCATCAAAAACCCTCCTGCTTCTCTAGTGTAGTCAGAGAAGAATCATGTCAGAGAGCACTCATGTGGTTCAGGAGACATATATGAGTGCTACTTGCAGATGGGCCTGTCTGCTGTGGTAAACAAAAACCCCTTTCAGGAGGGATCAGAAGGTCCAAGAGACTCCTGCCACCATCGTGGAAATGCGGCAAAGAGGTTATTCTGCAACGCCTCCAGAAAGTGGCACATTTTGTGCTCCTTCTGGGATGGAGGCAGTAGATCAGCCTTTTTACCCTTGTATCAGGGATCTAATAGGGAGGCTACCTAATAGATGACCTGAACAACACCTGGGGTTTGGGAGAGGTGAATGCACCACAAACCTCCTGTATACTCTGTATACTGCCAGCACACCAATCCTCCTGCTACTTCTCACCGCCATCACTCCAGTCCTCTTGCTCCACCTCTTCCACCTCACTGCATTCCACATGCTGGTGGAGGGTGGCAATAATTTTTTGTACAAAATAATGGTGTCTCGGGCGTCCTTTGAGGCAAAATAATGGCAGCTGGGTATGTGCCGCTGTGATGTAGCATAGGCCATAAACTTGAAGAAAGGGCTGTCAGCTTTAAGAGGCTGGAGATGGGGTTTATTTCCACCAGAACTCTTCAGTATACATACATAGCCAGTGACTCAATGGTCATCAGGTCCAATACTGAGAGCGATTTTCCCAGCAGGGACAGAGACAGAAATGAAAAATTCACAAGGTTGTAACCCATTCACATTCTATCCAAAACTTAAAAAAAATAAAATAAAATTGGCTTTACAGGCACTATAACCAACTCCAGATTAATTTTTTAGCTGGTCTCCCACCCCCTTCGGTTTAAAAAAATAACATTGCCCATCAGTACTCACCCTCTCTGCTTTAGCATTACCCCACCTGTCCTTCTCCATGGTCCAGCGCTGGTCACTTCCCAAATTGATTAACATCCAAAGTGAAATGACTGGTCCTCTGCTATCTACAACACTCTCTTGTCAGTCCAGGGAGACTTAATGATGTTCTGCCATAGGGCATATAACACCCCACAGAGACTTACTAGTATCTATTCCTATCTTAGTCCGTTGTGTACCAGATGCAACCTTGAACCTGGAACCTTCTTTCATATGGTCTGGTCCTGTCCCAGGCTCCGTCCATACTGGCGGGCTGTGGCAGACACTTTAAGTGATTTATGTGGCGAAGATATACCACTGGATCCTTTGATCCTATTATTGAGTTATTTGGCCGATATAGAGGGAGACCGCTATACCAAGTTATGCATTACCTACACCCTATTTTATGCCAGGAGGGAAATTTTGCTCAGATGGATATCGAAGGAAGTTCCTTCAAAGGACTTGTGGTGGGTGACAACTAACAACATGTTACCATTCTATAGGATCACATACGAGAGCAGAAACTGCCCGGGCAACTTTGACAAAGTCTGGTCGAACTGGATCAACGCTTGTGGCTGATCCCCGATGACCTATAATAGGAGTCTACTTTGTATACTCATATTTGGGATATGTGGTCTCTGGTCCCCCCCCCCCCCCCATTTTCTCCTGGGGCAAATTCCTGCCCTTTCCCTCTTCTCCCTATTTCTTATGGTCTGTTTTCCTGATTCCTTCCTTCCTCTCCTCTTCATATTCCTTGGAAGTTCCATCAGCTGTTATTGGGATAGCATAGGAATAGTGGTTCCTATCAGCTTAGAGACCTGACTTATCAATTCAATTTTGCACTGTACACTGCAGTTCTATTTTGCTTTGTGTACGATCTATGACCTGAATGGTAATTTTGGCCTAGTGCACTTTTATGTTTTATAATGTCCTATAAGACTTATGTTTTGCACTGTCTATGTTTGTCCAATAAAATTATTTTCTGTTAAAAAAAAAAGATGTTTTGCCAGGGGATGTGCCCCTATTGCCCTGGGCTCATTCAAACATGAGCATAGGGCGTAAAAGGCACTGTCCCTGGGAACACATCATTAACCGATTCAGCCCCGGAAGATTTCACCCCTTTCCTGACCAGAGCACTTTTCGCGATTCATCACTGCGTCGTTTTAACTGACAATTGCACGGTCGTGCGACGTTGCACCCAAACTAAATTGACGTCCTTTTTCCCCCACAAATAGAGCTTTCTTTTGGTGGTATTTGATCACCTCTGCGGTTTTTATTTTTTGCTCTATAAACAAAAATAGCGACAATTTTGAAAAAAAAAACGCATTATTTTTAACTTTTTGCTATAATAAATATCCCCTAAAAATATATAAGAAAAATGTTTTCCTCAGTTTAGGCCGATATGTATTCTTCTACATATTTTTGGTAAAAAAAAAATCGCAATTAGTGTAAATTGATTGGTTTGCGCAAAAGTTATAGCGTCTACAAAATAGGGGATAGTTTTATGGCATTTTTGCATGGCCACAGGGCGAAGCGACGTTACATAACGTTATTTCGCCCAGCCGTGCTATTCTGCTGCAGTACAACTGTGGCGGCTGGTCGGCAAGTGGTTAAGACTTCCTGGACTCACAGGAGAGTGCTGTAAATAGCAGATGACCCATGATGGAACGCAACCTAACTAAAAACCTATTGAAAAAAAGGTACATTATATTTGTGGAAGCTTTGTGGCTTTGTAACCATGATAATTTACTTTACTACATTCTCTTTACATTCTTTCTTAAAAAATTCTGAATAACATTAAAAAACGAGAAAAAGGTATGCTTGGACTGTTGGGTGAAAGGGTGGGTTAAAGCTGGAAATAGGGCTTTAAAGGAAACCTTTGCTAGAGGAGTTGTTGGTTGCTACTTCTTATTCTGCACATGCTATTTTCCTGGCTTCTTTGATCCCCTCTTGCTTTAATGCTTTGTGTCCCATACCTGGAACAAGCATGCAAAAGCAATGTCTTATTGAATCCAATATGTCTGTGTACTAGTCAAACTAGCTTCTTCAGAAGGGGTCTACCCTTCCCCCAGACTGACCCACTGGTGTTATATGTGGTGTTATATTTCCAAATGTACCCCCTGCACTCCTTCATCCAGAGTGGGGCACTCCAATGCAGGAGGTGTGTTACTGGCCAGATCACTGAAAACAGAGGGAAAAAAAGCCTTAAAAAAAGAAAACTAATGCAGCCACCACCACATCTAATGATTGCTAACCTCCGATTTATTACATATTTACCCTTACAGACCACTTTGATCTACAGGTAAGCCTAGATTAAGGCTTACCTGTAGGTCCAAGAAATATCTCCTAAACCTTCACTGTTTAGGAGATATTTGCAAAATGACAGGCACCGCTGTCTACGGCGCACGCAGGCGCACTGAGCATTCCGCTGCTAACGGCGATATGCCGTTAGTGGCGGCTCGCGCGCACATGCGCGGGAGTGACATCATCACGGCTCCGGCCAATCACTGCGCCGGAGCCACGATACCCGAAAAAAAAGGGGGGCGCTCCATAGCAGAGGGGACAGCGGTGACATTGCAGGCTCCTGTGTCAGGTGAGTGACACATAATGGGCTACTATGCGATGCATGCTTTACCTTTGCAGGGAAATAAAGAGGAAGTAAACCCATCAGAGTTTACTTCCTCTTTAATACAATTGTTTATTTTTGTAGCACTGTCCCCTTGAGGACTGCTAAGAATTACCTGCTCATCTGCATGGCCATGGCCAAGTGAACCTTCCAACCCACCTGATACTCTGGGTTCAGACATCCGGTTAATACTATAAAGCAAGAATCAAGCAACTCGATGGTATAAGGTTCTGAAATGTTTTACTTGAATTAAATAGGAAAAGTTATGGTACAAAGCAAGTAGTGAATCCGCTGAGCTGTGATAACAGCAACAGACTCCTCCCAAACACAACAATGGTTGAACAATGAATAACGTTATATACACAAAGGTACACTATATTCAGGTCCTAGGTCATCTTTTAGTGGATGTTTCAGTTAACTACACTTATGGCCACACTGAGATAAATGCAATCTAAACATCCTATGCTATATTCATGGAGGAGCTAATTTCCCACTGGTGTTATATGTATATATTTATGTAACAATATTCAAAACACTGGAAGGTACAAAACTTTCTGGTCACAGTTCACAACACTACATTTTTTCAACTTTAAAGATGATCTTCACAGCTTCACCCTAGAAAAAAAAAGTCAGCAGCTACAAATACTGTAGTTGCCAACTTTTAATAAAAGGACACTTACCTGTCCAAGGATCCAGTGCCGTCCTCAACCGGGCCAGTTCTTTGGCGGCCTTCTGTGCTTTGTGAATGGTCTTGCCTTCTGGTCACCGGCACCAGCATGTTTAGTGTGTGAAGCCGGCAGTGATTCCTTGTGGACTTCCAACCGCTCTGGGCTTTGTGAATGGTCTTGCAGTCTTCTAGGACCTCTGACGTTTCCCAAAAGGCTGTGGGCAAAGGGAGAGGGGGGGGGGGGGCAACTTCCTGCTTGGATTGCCTAGGTGATCTGAGTGGAAGTGAGAGCAAGATACCTGTCAAAACCAGGTACCCCCCCCAAAAAAAGAGCTGGACGGTGGCTCTACTGTCCTGACTGGATGTCATATGACGTCCAGCAGAACAAGCCGCTCATGCGCCCACCGGGAGGGGGGGATGGGGGTCGGGCAGCTTGGCTATCAGTAGTGTGGGGTGCCGATAAGCAGCTCTCCTGATGGGGGGGTCTGCACTGGTAATCAGTGCAGTAATTATCAGTGCAGCCCCATCAGCCCACAAGTGCCCACCTATGATGCCAATCAGTGCCCACCTGTGATGCCAATCAGTGATGTCTGTCAGTGCCTCCTCATCAGTGTTGCCTATTAGTGCCAACTATCAGTGCCCATCAGTATTGCCCATCAGTGCCATTCATCAGTGCCCATCAGTGTCGCTTATCGTGCCCATCATTGCTGCCCATCAGTGCCTATCATTGCTGCCTATCAGTGCCTATCAGTGGTGCATATTAGTGCCCCCTTATTAGTGCTCATCAGTGCAGCCTCATCAGTGCTATCTATCAGTACCACCTATCAGTGCTGCATATCAGTGCTGCCTATCAGTGCCCATCAGTGTTGCATATTAGTGCCTCCTTATTAGTGCCCGTCAGTGCAGCCTCACCAGTGCTGTCTATCAGTACCACCTATCAGTGCTACATATTAGTGCCTCCTTATTAGTGCCGTCAGTGCAGCCTCATCAGTGTTATCTATCAGTACCACCTATCAGTGCTGCATATCAATGCTGCCTATCAGTTCCCATCAGTGCTGCATATTAGTGCCTCCTTATTAGTGTCCGTCAGTGCAGTCTCATCAGTGCTGTCTATCAGTACCACCTATCAGTGCTGCATATTAGTGCCTCCTTATTAGTGTCCATCAGTGCAGCCTCATCAGTGCTGTCTATCAGTACCACCTATCAGTGCTGCATATTAGTGCCTCCTTATTAGTGCCCGTCAGTACAGCCTCATCAGTGCTGCATATCAGTACCACCTATCAGTGCTGCATATCAGTGCCGCCTATCAGTGCCTATCAGTGCTGCATATTAGTGCCTTCTTATTAGTGCCCATCAGTGCAGCCACATTAGTGCATGTCAGTGAAGGAGAAAACTTACTTTTTTACAAAAATTTATAAGAGAAACAAAGAAAAACATTTTTTTCTTCAAAATTTTCGGTCTTTTTTCATTTGTTTAGCAATAAAATCAAAAACCCAGTGACGATACCACCAAAAAAAAAGCTCTATTTGTGGGGAAAAAATGATAAAAAATGTATTTGGATACAGTACTGTACGATCGTCATTGCCAAGTTTGACAGCGCTGAAAGCGGACAATTGGCCTGGGCAGGAAGAGGGTGAAGGTGGCCAGTATTGAAGTGGTTATGTTCCCTGACATTGAAGAGGCGTTAACCACGTTCAGTTCACCATCTGCTACTAAATATCACTAATATCTCATTCGGATTACTCCTTGTTTTCTGATTACATCTCACACATCGATGGCAACTTAAAATCACATGTGTGATTTAAGGTCTGCAAATAGTTTGTTCTAGAATCAAAAGGAATTATCACCTCTGTATCCCTGTCATCTCCAATAAAACACTGGGGGGTTTATTTCAGTCCCACTTTTCTTAAAAGATGAAATTCTTTTATCAGTTTGGCGAAGGAACTGACATCGCCGTTTGCACCCTTTGTGTATCGTGTTTTCCTCCGGTGTTGTGTGACATGTTGAAAGCGTGCTACACCTGTTCTCCACCCTATCATCAATGTTGCACAGAGAGATGCGTTTTGTCTTCCTTGTGAACTGCTGACAAGGATCTCTCTGTACCGTCAGATTAGCAGCCTTTTATCCCGCAGCGGCAAAAGCAAATAGCAGTCGTGTTAAAATACCAGGCAGCAATTAAACTGCTACCAAAGCAAGTGTCACATGAAAGACGGCGGCATCCAGTAAATGTGCCGTCTGCAGCCCTTCTGAGATTGCAAGTTAACAAAAAAAAAAACAAAAATGATGAAATGTTTGTACTATATGTGCAAGAATGTTATTCACGGTTCATTTCTGGGTGTTGGAATCTGGTTTGGATCTGACCATTTGCTGCGGCTTTTCATGCACAGCTCATGAACTTGGCTTAGCAGCTCATTTATTAAACACTTAAGGACGGGAAGGATTTGCCCCCTTAATGACCGGGCCGTTTTTTTGCGAAACGGCACTGCCTCGCTTTAACTGACAATTGCGCCGTCCGGCGACGTTGTACCAAAACAAAATTGACGTCCTTTTTTTCCCACAAATTGAGCTTTCTTTTGGTGGTATTTGATCACCTTTGCGTTTTTTTTTTCTGCTATAATCAAAAAAAGAGCGACAATTTAAAAAAAAAACAAAAAACATTTTTTTTTACTTTTTTACTATAATTGATTAGTTGGCCGATTATTATTTTGATTGATTATTCGGATAAAATCATAAAAAAACATTAATATGCCATTTTTTTGTTTATTTCAAATAATAATGAAAAAAAAACTCAAACTGCATCATAACATAACTACTAAAGTAAATTCCTCATTCATTACTGACAATGCAGTGAGGGGGCTGGCCCTGAATGGGAGAGGGGACCGTACTGGAGGGTGGGAGGCAGTTAGCTAGTTTGGAGACCAGGCGTTAGAGGGAGTAGGTTGGGAGGGAGTTTGGAATAGAGGCGTGTAGGACAGGAACTGGACCAGGGGGGGTTGCGATAGGAAGGGAGTTTGTTTGGACAAGGGACCAGACCCAAAAGGGGGGAGCGGGCTGGAGGAACTGGACCAGAGTGTGGGAAGGAGAGGTCTGTGTATTCCTCAAGCTGACACCAATGATGGGGCACTATTCCACCCCAGGAACACCAATGATGGGGTACTATTCCACCCAGGAAAACCAATGACAATGATGGGGCACTACCCCCCCAGGAACACCAATGATGGGGCACTATTCCCCCCCAGGAACACCAATGATGGGGCACTATTCCTCCCAGGAACACCAATGATGGGGTACTATTCCTCCCAGGAACACCAATGATGGGGCACTATTCCTCCCAGGAACAGCAATGATGGGGAACTATTCCTCCCAGGAACAGCAATGATGTGGTACTATTCCACACAGAAACACCAATGATGGGGCATTATTCCTCCCACTGACACCAGTGATGGGGCACTATTCCTCCCACTGACACCAATCATGGGGCACTATTCCTCCCAGGAACACCAATGATGGGGCACTATCCCCCCCCGCAGAACACCAGTGATGGGGCACTATCCCCCCGCCAGAAATACTTGGGAACACCACTAATGGGGCACTATCCCCCCCCCCAGAAATATTTATGATAGGGCACTTGTTGTCCTCACAGAAATTCCAAAATTAATGTTTTGCCAAGTTCACTCTCATAGTACAGTACACTGAGTAATAGCCGCTACCTTATATCGCAGGCGCAGCTTGGTGCTCATGGCTGCTTCTCTCCTCTCTCTTTATTCCCTCAAGGCAGCGGTGGGCGGGGCTGAGAATATCCCGCTGACGTCAGCGAGGAGGAGAGAGGCGGGCATGCCTGGTCACATGAGCGCCGCTGTATTCTGGTGAGAATACAGCAGTACCGCTGGCTTGTACACGGGATTGTAACACTGGGACGGAGGCAGGACTGGCAGGGAGGAAGGTGCATGCTGTTAGACCAACTAATCGATAATGAAAATCGTTGACAACAATTTTCATTATCGATTATTATCAATTTTATCGATTAATCGTTTCAGCCCTATAATAAATATCCCCCCCCCCCAAAAAAAAAAAAAAATTTTCATCAGTTTAGGCTGATAGAAATTCTTCTACATATTTTTGGTAAAAAAAATCAAAATAAGCGTATATTGATTGGTTTGCGCAAAATTTATAGTGTCTACAAAATAGGAGATATATTTATGGCATTTTTATTATACAATTTTTTTACTAGTAATGATATAAAACAATTTGTGAAAACCACAAAGACACTCTTCCATGAGGACAGATCGGGGATGAAGGTATACATTTTTATTAACAACTATCCAAAAAATTGAAAATACTACATTTTAAATATAGATGGCACTAAACAACCCTATTTCCCAATTAACATTAAAAAGACCTAATGTCTGGAGGAGGTATAGATGGCCACCTATTTCTAAATAAAGCTCATGCAGCACTCATTCTCACATACATTTTTTTTACTAGTAATGGCGGCAATCAGCGATTTTTAGCGGGACTGCGAAATTGCGGCGGACAGATTGGACACTTTTGACACTTTTTTGGGACCATTGACGTTTCAGCGATCAGAGCTAACAAATAGGCACTGATTACTGTATAAATGTCACTAGCAGGGAAGGGGTTAACACTAGGGGGCGATCAAGGGGTTAAATGTGTTCCCTCATGTGTGTTCTAACTGTGGGGGGATGGGACTGCCTGGAGGAGGAGACTGATCGCTGTTCCTAATCTTTAGGAACAGCAGATTTGTCTCTCCTCTCCTGACAGAATGGAGATATGTGTGTTCACACTGACAGATCGCCGCTCTGTTTCTGTCAGGAGCGATCGCGGGTGACCGGCGGGCATCACGACTGCCGTCTACGTGCATCAGCTCCGGCGTCACGCCCTAGAGCTCTAAAATCGGCTGACGTACCATGACGGTGATTCGCCCAGGGGAGCCAACCTGCCACAGTATAACTGCGGTGGCTAGCCCTTAAGTGGTTAAAGGGGGAGAGAGCACAACCCACACCTCCGCCCGACTCTATCTTCCTCTTCTTACCGCTTCCAGTGCTGGGATGACAGAAGTATGAAAGATGCTGGGATGACAGAAGTAGGGATGCCGTTGTCTCTAGTCCTGTCCGCCTTATAGTAGATGAACTTGTGGTGCCCCCATTCCTACAATACATGCTGCGCCCAGGGCAGTCGTCCCTTTTGCCCACCCATTTTTCCGGCCCTGGGTAGCGCTATCCCTCCTGTGCACAGGGGCAGATCCAGAGCCTAGTCTTGGGAGGGGCACTGCCATAAAATTTTGCGGGCAATTTGTCGAGGCAATGGCTGGTGTTGGCGCTTCAATCATCACAGCACCATGGTTGATGTGGTGTCAGGATGATTGAGGCGCATTATTTATATTATTACATTGTAATGTAAAATGAAATCGTTCAACTCACCATAATGCAGAATCATTGGGAGCCCTGAGCGTGTCACTTGCTACCGTCGCCTGCCACCAGATGCAGCGTGTCACTTGCCAATGTAGCCTGCCACCAGATGTGGATTGTCACTTGACAATGTCACCTGCCATAAGATGCGGATTGTCACTTGCCAATGTTGCCTGCCATAACATGTGGATTGCCACTTGCCAATGTCGCCTGCCATAACATGCGGATTGTCACTTGCCAATGTCGCCTGCCACAAGATGCGGATTGTCACTTGCCAATGTCGCCTGCCACAAGATGCGGATTGTCACTTGCCAATGTCGCCTGCCACAACATGCGGATTGTCACTTGCCAAGTTGCCAGTGGATGTGTCCCAGAGTGAGGGCTGGCAGTGAGAGATATTGTAACTCATCAGAATATGCATGCAAAAGCATGTTGCATTGCGGCCATCTTGGTACACCCTCACTTGTCAGCAGTAAGACTTGAGTTAGAAGTCGGCAAGCGAACATCTTTATACACCCACCGGAGTCTTGCTTTTCACAGTTATTTTTAACAGTAAACTCAGCTTATTTCGTGAAATATAAGTTGAGTTTACTGTTAAAAATAACTGTGATAAACAAGACTCTGGTGGGTGTATAAAGATGTCCGCTTGCCGACTTACAAACACTAGGCTTACTGTGGACGAGTGCGGGAGTACCAAGATGGCCGCGACGCAACGTCCCTTCAGTCACATTATCAGAAGGGGAGCGGCTTCAACACCTGCCTGCTCGCTGCCTCGCTCAGCCTCAGTCACACTGTCACGTCGGTCGGCTCTGAGAGACTCGAGTCCGACCTCCGACGTGACGCCGTGACTCACTCACTCACTGCGGTGTGAGTGTGACTGACCGTGACGTCACTCGTTGCTAACGCCAGGGCAGCCTGGCGTCTAGCAACGAGTGCAGAGCAGGGAAGAGGCTCCACCCACCTATCCTTCCTTCAGTGTCAGTGACCTCCGCCGCCGCCCGTACGTACAACACGCGAGTCTCTCTCGCGGCGCCGCTGATCGGCACATGTGAGAGAGTGACTCGGGCCGGCAGCGGAGCGCAGGAGACAATTACATTCAGAGTGTGTGTGCTATTATTTCGGGGGGGGGGGGGGGCAATTGCCCTGGTGCCCCCCCCTGGATCCGCCCCTGCCTGTTGCCTCCCACAGGCAGGGGATGACACTAGACTGATATAAAAAAATTCAAGTATTTCTACTAGCTGTATAGAGAAATACATGAATGTGACTAACTAGTACTAGTTATACCATTACATGAATGAATGAAAGCACAGATTTAAGCTGGTCATGTGCATAAAAATGGATTCATCTCCACCCCCCCCGCCCCGCCCAGTTATTATATTTTGACACTCGCTGTCTGAATACCTGGGAGAAAAACAGCAGCAGAAGATGCAATGAATGGTATATTTAATTACAATCAGCCAAATGGCTACTCACAATAATACAAAGATCGATAGGAATATAACAGTATAATCCTGGGGTCACTCAGCGGGTCCCCGGTGGATGGTGGTGTGTAGATGTTAACACGAGAAGAGAGGAACAACCAGCCGGACATCCGTCTTGTCGTCTTGGAACCAGCATGGAAAGCATTCGGAGTCGTATCGGAAGTGATGTCAGAACATGGAGATAACGCTTCAAAGCAATCGCTTCTTCGTCAGATCTAAATGGCTATATTGAGATCAATATTTCTGAAGAACCGTGGCGGCTGGTGCTCAAATTTTTTTTTTTGGGGTGGGGCGCAAAAATTTTTTGAAAATAAATCATGAAACGCTGCCACTGTGCCCTCAAAAGCTGCCAGTGTGCCCATCAATTGCAGCCACTGTGCCAAACGCTGCCACTGTGCCCATCAAATGCTGCCACTGTGCCATCAAATGCTGCTACTGAGCCCATCAAACGCAGCCACTGTGCCAAACGCTGCCACTGTGCCATCAAAGGCTGCCAGTGTGCCCATCAAATGCTGCCAGTGTGCCCATTAAATGCTACCAGTGTGCCCTTGAATGCCCCCACTGTAACCACCGCCCGCTCGCCGGCTGCCCGGCACTTACCCTGTCTTGGTAGGGCAGCGGGTGACAGCGACGAGCGGGGTCCTCCATGCGTCTCCTCCCGTCCACATCTCCCATCCTCTCCTCCTGATAGGCGTCCAATAGCGGCGCCTGTCGTTTCAGCCAATCAGGTGACAGGTAACAGACCCGAGCACCTGATTGGCGGAGAGACGGGTTAGAGTTAGGAAAGCGAAGAGTCATTCCTTTTTCTAACGCAGGTCACCTTTTTTGAAGCCTATTGGAGCCTATGGAGCTTCAAAAACACCCCCCACCGCTGTAATTCAGGCGCCCTTCCCCCGGAAAAGGGGCCGGGCGCCTGACTAGGGGGTGGCAACGGCGGCCATAGATAGATTCATGCAATGCATGAAACTATCTATTGGTGATAAAGGGGGTGGCAGGAGAGAGGGGGCGGCGCCCGTGGGCCTTTAATGCAAGGGCCGCCACTGCTGATGAAGAAGCGGATGCTTTAAAACTTTATCCATTTGGCTGATTTTAATTAAATATACCATTCGTTGCATCTTCTGCTGCACTTAGTTTTTGGCGCACCTTGCTTTTCTCCCATTGTTCTTCCAGAGACTGCTTCGCTCTAAAGGGAGCTGCCACTAATGCTGCATACATATACTTCCTGGACCTTATAGACTTCTAGTTGTGTTATCAGTTTGTTTCGGTACCCTCTCGTGGGTGCCATTCTGTTTTTGTCTTGTTGTCAGAATACCTGAACAGTGACAGAAGCTGATTGGCTGAGGTCAGTGTTTGGCCAATTTTGTTCTGCTGGGCTCCATTATTTTCTCAATTTGAAGTTTTTCTAACCAGGTGCTGGAATCAGCCGAACTGTGAGCCCTGTATGGCCAGCTTAATTCTCTAAAGTGGCCCTCAGTTTTTTATAAGCCATTTCAGCAGCTAATGTAACAATTTTCTGAGTACGCTGCTTTTTTGTCTTTTACTCCCTGCCTATGTTCCAGTCTAAGCTAGCACCCTGAGGGCTGCCCCGGGTTTCCAGTTTTAGGGTGGCTCCTATCTCTTGTAGCTTCCTAAGGAGCTGCCCTTGTATGCAGGGGCTAGAACAGTGTCTCCCTACAATGCGTGCATCAATAGAAACACACAGCCCTCCAGCCTAGAATAGTATGGCACTCTCTTGCTCCTCCCCTTCTTTTCCCCAAGCTAACACATACCTCCCAACATTTTGAGATGGGAATAAGGGACACCTACTATCAAACGTATAGGACACGCCCCCTACCACACCCCCTTAAAGGAGAATTAACCAAAAAAAAAAGTTAATTAAATCCACAAGGGCTTTTTGTTACCACTACTATTCCTTTATATTGGCTTCTAAAATGTACAAATGCAGCAATTTAGAAATTGGATGAAAGGTTTAGCACTGGGAAACCCCTTTTGAAAGATAAAAAGGTGCATTTTATATACAACTATATAGATCAGACCAAAATGAGGGGCAAATGAGGGGGAAAGACGGACAGAGGGACATTGCTCCAAATCAGGGACAGTCCCTCGAAATCAGGGACAGTTGGGAGCTATGCTAACAGACTGGCTGAAGAATACACTATCCACTGTTATCTCTTTCCTGTGAAGACTGGAAGTTCAGGGAAGGAGAGAGTAGGGACCAGCGGTACTGAAAACTGCAAGTGCCGGGGTAAGAGTTTTAGTAAATAGTTTACTGGGAAATTTTTAATTTATTATGTTCGTTGTGTTAAATAAAAAAAAAAAAATTTAGTTTAAGGGTTTAATACTACTCTATATGGAAAGTTTTTATCTTAAATAAAGCTGTCCTTAAACTATAGAAATTAAGTTTACTAGGACATTTTTAATTTATTATGCTCGCTGTGTTAAATTAAAAAAATAAATAAATAAATAAATTTAAGGGTTTAATATTACTTTATATGGAAAGTTTTTATCTTAAATAAAGCTGTCCTTAAATCATAGAAATTAAGTTTACTGGGACATTTTTAATTTATTATGCTTGTTGTGTTAAACCAAAAAAAAAAAAATTCTAAATTTAAGGGTTTAATATTACTTTATATGGAAAGTTTTTATCTTAAATAAAGCTGTCCTTAAACTATAGAAATTAAGTTTACTGTGACATTTTTAATTTATTATGCTTGTTGTGTTAAACCAAAAAAAAAAAAATACTAAATTTAAGGGTTTAATACTACTTTATATGGAAAGTTTTTATCTTGAGTAAAGCTGTCCTTAAACCATAGAAATTAAGTTTACTGGGTAATTTTTAATTTATTATGCTCGTTGTGTTAAACCAAAAAAAATACTTAATTTAAGGGTTTAATACTACTCTATATGGAAAGTTTTTATCTTAAATAAAGCTGTCCTTAAACCATAGAAATTAAGTTTACTGGGACATTTTTAATTTATTATGCTTGTTGTGTTAAACCAAAGAAAAAAAAAATACTAAATTTAAGGGTTTAACACTACTTTATATAGAAAGTTTTTATCTTAAATAAAGCTGTCCTTAAACTATAGAAATTAAGTTTACTGGGACATTTTTAATTTATTATGCTCGCTGTGTTAAATTAAACAAATAAATAAATAAATAAATTTAAGGGTTTAATATTACTTTATATGGAAAGTTTTTATCTTGAATAAAGCTGTCCTTAAACCATAGAAATTAAGTTTACTGGGACATTTTTAATTTATTATGCTTGTTGTGTTAAACCAAAAAAAAATACTAAATTTAAGGGTTTAATACTACTTTATATGGAAAGTTTTTATCTTGAATAAAGCTGTCCTTAAACCATAGAAATTAAGTTTACTGGGACATTTTTAATTTATTATGCTCATTGTGTTAAACCAAAAAAAAAAAAAAAATTAGGTTTAATACTACTTTATATGGAAAGTTTTTATCTTGAATAAAGCTGTCCTTAAACTATAGAAATTAAGTTTACTGGGCCATTTTTAATTTATTATGCTCGTTGTGTTAAACCAAAAAAAAACAAAAAACAAAAAAAACTTAATTTAAGGGTTTAATACTACTTTATATGGAAAGTTTTTATCTTGAATAAAGCTGTCCTTAAACTATAGAAATCAAGTTTACTGGGACATTTTTAATTTATTATGCTTGTTGTGTTAAACCAAAAAAAAAAAAAAACTTAATTTAAGGGTTTAATACTACTTTATATGGAAAGTTTTTAACTTGAATAAAGCTGTCCTTAAACCATAGAAATTAAGTTTACTGGGCCATTTTTAATTTATTATGCTCGTTGTGTTAAACTAAAAAAAAAAAAAAAATACATAATTTAAGGGTTTAATACTGCTTTATATGGAAAGTTTTTATCTTGAATAAATCTGCCCGTAGACCATAGAAATTAAAAATCTGTATTGTATAAGCTACACAGTCAGCCTATTTTTAAATGTTTTTTTGCTCGTTACCCTCACACAGGTTATTATTTTTCTGGCCACTCTAATTCTCCATTTAATTATTAACACAACGCAATGAGCATCGCTCTAAATGCACTCTGAAATTAGAAGTCCAAGGTTATTAATTCCTGCAGCCAGTGTAAACCTACAGCCAAGCAAGAAGTTGGGATATTTTATGAGTGATAACGACCTTCCATTACGCCACTAGATGAGTTTAATAGTTCTGGTGATCTCTGGGGTAGTGATTCCACTGATACAATGTATCTATAAAATGTTTTACAGGCCCAATAGATGTGCAGAAGCGTGTACTGGTAACTGCCTAATGGCCGCACGCTCCTATTTCTGCTCCGGCCACAGCAAAGAATGAGACTTATTACTGCAATACGGAGAGGGGTGTTTGTAATAAGCCTTAATGGGTCCTAACAAGAATACCGCATGCAGATTCGGCCTTAAGCTCAATTTAACATTCTTTCTGATTTATTCATATTTTTTAGGACTTTAGGACCATTGGAAAAGAAAAAAATATATTTTTCGTGCTGCGTCAGTAAAATATGTGAAGATAACATAAAGAGCTAATTAATTCAGAATTTTAACAAAAAAAAGAGGACTTTGTGTTAAACTGAGAAGGTACTGAGATCAATAAATACTGCCAATTAATAGTTTTATCTACTTAAGTTGAACCGCAAGCAGATATAAAAGAACCAAATGTATGCAGCTCTGCGTCCTATAATATATTATTATTTCTTCTTCTTTTTAAATTCAAGCCGTGTGAGTATCTGAATTTGACTTAATGCATATCTCCCAACTGTCCCTGATTTCGAGGGACTGTCCCTTATTTGGAACAAAGTCCCTCTGTCCCTCTTTCCTCCTCATTTTGGTCTGATCTATATAGTTGTATATAAAATGCACTTTTTTATCTTTCAAAAAGTGTTTTCCAGTGCTAAAAATTTCATCCAATTTCTAAATTGCTGCATTTGTAAATTCCAAAAGCCAATATAAAGGAATAGTAGTGGTAAAAAAAAAGCACTTGTGGGTTTGACAATTTTTTTTTGTAGAATTTTCCTTTAAGGGGGCATGTCCTATGCCCAGGGCAGGACCTAGGGTGGTGGGGGCCCCTGGGCTTGAGTCACTTTTGGGCCTTACCTTCTATATCTATCTGGCACTGATGACAGATGGCACTGATATGTGGCACTGATGACAGATGGCACTAATACGTGGCACTGATGACAGATGGCACTAATACGTGGCACTGATGACACGTGACACTGACAGGTGGCACTGTGGACAGGTGGCACTGATGACAGATGGCACTGATACGTGGCACTGATGACACGTGACACTGACAGGTGGCACTGGGGACAGGTGGCACTGGGGCAGGTGGCACTGGAGGCAGGTGGCACTGATAGGTGGCACTGGGGACATTTGGCACTGATAGGTGGCACTGGGGAGTCGGGACAGATGGCACTATGTTGTGTAGTGTTGTGTAACTGTAACTAATGTGAGTGTTCATTCACCGCTGCAGCATGGAAGCTCTCCCTCTTCACACGCTGTCTCTGTGTGAAGAGAGAGAGCCGGCGATGAGAGATAATCTCATATGAGATCACCTCTCATTGGACGAGTGCTAAATGGCCGCTGTGATTGGCCATTTAGCACGATCTGTGATTGGCTGTGTCCAAGGGACACAGCCAACACAGAACTTCCCCAATGCGCGCCCGCAGCGGCGCGCAGAGGGGAAGTTTACAGGAGGACATTCGGGGACGCCCTCCCGGCAATTGGCGTCCACGCTATAGCGCGAGCGCCGCAGGGCCCCCTATTGGGCAGGGCCCATGGGCTTGAGCCCACTCAAGCCCTATAGTAAGTCCAGTCCAGCCCTGCCTATGCCTAGATACCTTTACGAGTGTCCCTCGTTCCCATCTCAAAAAGTTGGGAGGTATGCTTAAAGTGTTACTAAACTCAGGACTCTGTATTCACTATATCTGATCTCACACAGTACACAGAACATGGAAATGCAATTATTTTAGTAAATAAACTGCTAAATACCTTTTTCTCATCAGCAGTATATAACAGTCTTGTGACTTCTATCAGTGTCTTCCCGAGCACTGGTTAAAGCTTGTAGGAGGAGTTTTCATTCTACTGACTGTCCTATTAGGCTGCAGGACCCCTGACCCTCTGTCTGGACAGTGCTGATTGGCCCAGTGCTGATCACATGCCCCCTCCCAAGAGAAAAAAAAACTCTCTAGCAATATACACCAACCAAACTGAGCATGTGCAGAGTATCCCCAAGGCTCTGTCTTATCAGGAGATGGGTTGGGGGCATTGGAAGAAGGGGAGGATGAGAGAAGACAGGCCCAAAGACCCTTTTTACACAATGCAGAGGATTAACCCCATAGGTTCCACAATGAGTATAACAAGCATGCTTTACTGCATACATAGACTGATTTTACTGTTATGAGTTTAGTAACTCCTTAATATCAGCCTGTTGTCTTCTAGGCAGGTATACAGACAGCAGAGTTGGTGTGAAAGGGAGCCAGTCAGCTGACCTCCATGACTAAGCCCCCTGGGAGGGGCGAAACGTGTTGGGGGCATGGTATGGATGGAGTCTGGACTTTGGCTGTTTTTACTACTGCTACCTCTGGGTTTTGTCGGATGTTCCGCACCTGGAATGATTCCTTCCCCCAGCCAGTCAGCTGTGCTGCACTGCTTATGTCCTAACAAGAGGCATGCTGATAGGAGAGAGAGCAGGGTGACAGAGACACAAGCTCATCAATATACCGCTGTCTAGTAACAGGTTGGGAGAGGGACAAGAAAATTCAGGTCTGCTGGACCATGGGGGGAAAGGGGATCCCCTTCTTGATATCTCTTTTTTTTAGAAAGTCTCCATCCACTGTGACCCCTATAGTGTTTATGAAATTTAGGAACTTATAGGTGTCAGGCTTTCCTCCTTAGGGGTCACCCCTCCCTGACTTCACCCATTGGAATCGATATTTCAGTCATATTGAGAAGTGACATTTATGATACATATTTTGTAATGTTATGATTCACTGTAACTCTAAAGACTTTTTTATATTTTCCCTGCTACTTACAATTGGTAAAAAATATAAATAAAAATAAAAAAATCTAGTCACCTGCTCTGCCAAACATGGCTGTCCTGTGTGGCGGTAAATTTTTTGCACCATATGAATGCCTATAATAAAAAAACTAAAACGTAATTTACTAAAACTGGAGTGTTCAGAATCTGGTGCAGCTGTGAATGGTAGCCAATCAGCTTCTAACTTCAGCTTGTTCAGTTGCCAATCGTATACAGTACATATAAAGCGGCCTCTTTGCGCAGAATCATGTACAGGTATGTGATTCTGCACTTCCAGGTCTGGGGCCGGCGACCCGCTCCCGCTGTGACTGGACACTGTGGGAGCCATTCAGCAGGTCCAGTGGACCCAATGTTTGCCGGGACCCGTCAATCGCTCCCGACAGAGACAGAACGGCGGTCTGTAAACAAGGCAGATCGCCGTTTTGTTAGTGGGGAAGATAGAGATCCTGTGTTTCTGCTAAGCAGGAACACGGATCTCTGTCGTCCCACAGTTAGAGCACCTCCCCCACACAGTTAGCATGCACTCCCTAGGAACACATTTAACCCTTTGATCTCCCCTGAAGTTAACCCCTTCCCAGCCAGTGTCATTAGTACAGTGACAGTACATATTTTTTTAGCACTGATCACTGTAATAATGTCACTGCTCCCCAAAAAGATTTCAAAAGTGTCAGGTGTCCGATTTGTCCGCCGAAATGTCGCAGTCCCGCTATAAGTCCCGCTGGTAAAAAAAATAAATAAATAAAAATTCCATAAATATATCCCATAGCTTGTAGACGCTATAACTTTTTTGCAAACCAATCAATATACGCTTATTGGGATTTTTTTTTTACCAAAAATATGCAGCAGAATACATATTGGCCTACATTGATGAAGACATTCGATTTTTTTTACATTTTTTTATTGGATATGTTTTATAGAAGAAAGTAAAAAATATTGTTTTTTTTTTTCAAAATTGTCATTTTTTGTTGTTGTTTAAAGCGCAGAAAATAAAAACTGCAGAGGTGATCAAATAACCCCAAGACAAAGCTTTGTTTGTGGGGAAAAAAAGGACACAAAATGTATTTGGGTACAGCGTTGCGCGACTGTGCAATTGTCAGTTAAAGTAGTGCAGTGCTGTATCACAAAAAATTGCCTGATCATGAAGGGGGGTAAATCTTCGAGGGCAAGTGATTACGTTTTGAAAAAAAAAAACGGAAGCTGATTGGTTTCTATGCAGAGCTGCATCAGATGTTGCTCTCTCCAGTTTTAGTAAATCAGCCCCACTGTATTACAAACAATTGGTGCTCTTTTCGTAAAAAATATACTGTTTTCACTTATTTATTTATTTGCATCTCAGTGCTGGTGATCTCCTGCAACCTTTTTTTTTTTCCAAGGCTGGCTGTACACCTTTTCCTCTGAACTGGACCCTATATAAGGAAGTAAGAATGGACCAATCAGGCATACAGGTCACAAAGACAACTACCCAACACGTTTCGTTGTCGTCTTTGTTGTCTTTGGACTTCTGTGATTAAATAAATAATCATGGGGACCTATATTTTTGCCACTCTTATGCCCCGTACACACGGTCGGACTTTGTTCGGACATTCCGACAACAAAATCCTAGGATTTTTTCCGACAGATGTTGGCTCAAACTTGTCTTGCATACACACGGTCACACAAAGTTGTCGGAAAATCCGATCATTCTGAACGCGGTGACGTAAAACACGTACGTCGGGAGTATAAACGGGGCAATAGCCAATAGCTTTCATCTCTTTATTTAAATTTTATATCCTGCTCTCAAACTTTGTGTGTCGGAAAATCCGATGGAAAATGTCCGATGGAGCCCACACACGGTCGGAATTTCCGACAACACGCTCCGATCGGACATTTTCCATCGGAAAATCTGACCGTGTGTACGGGGCATTACTCTTCTTGCACCTTCCATTGTTCATCCTCTGTACCCTTGCGTTAGTGAAAAATATAAATATAGCGCTCACAAACACAATATATAAGTGAGATAGAAACATATATATTAAAACAACACAAAGTCCAAAAAAAAGGTGACTCAAGGTGCTCCAATCCAAAGTGAAGGGAAGAAAGGTGCTTCAGAAGATTCAGGTGCACAACACCCCCTTATGTGTCCTCACTCCCCAGATCCACATGACCCCCAGCTTTGCAGTCTGGTGGGTCACTTAAGGCTTGGTATGGATGTCTTTGAGATGCTGAATAAGACGTCAGGTCATCAGATTCAGGGTTCCTTGGTGAAAGGTTTCAGGCAGACAAGCACGTACCCAGAAGTAAAAAAAATGGTACTTATTATTGTGTCCTCTGCATCCCCATCACAGCCGAGTTCTCCTTCTGTCACTGGCTGACCATGGATACCTGGATGACACTTCTCTAAGGTGGAATTCTTATATCTGTTTCCTTAAATTGGAATTCCCTACCTATGCTAATCCTCAGGAGCAGATAGAGCAGAATAGGGTTTTTTTTTCTTTCCTTGCATCTCTTCGGGTTCTTGTTTGATAGCTCTAATTTTTTTCAGCGCATCAGATGTAAGGAAATCCACTTCCAAGAAACAATAAGTTCAAACAAACAATGCCAATTGCGTTAGTGAGCTACCTAACCAGAGTCATTGCACTTCATGACATAAACTTACTTTCACTGTGAAGAATTAAAGTATATGTGAACTCTCGCCTTGTAAAACAACACATTCAGTTTAAAATAGAAATAATAGGCAAAACATTTGTGTATAGGTATAAAAAACATTATAACCACTTTTTTTCTCTTTTTTATAAGTGATCACATACCCTCTGTTCTCAGCTGCATAAGGAGCTCAGAGAGCTAGGGGAGGAGAAATAACAGCACACTGGTCTTCCTAGTGAATGGCTGTTCGGGAGACAACTCTGATCATTGCAGGAGAGCACAGCTAGAGACGTGACCACACTGTGCTCTCATGACCAGTGTGGTCATTTTTTAATTGAGAAGCAGAAGGACTGGCAGGAACACCAGAGTTTTCACACAAAGGAAGCAATACAAAGAGAACAGGATACTTTCTCATACAAGTACATGGTACAGCAGGCACATATCAGGAATATGAAGTGCTGGGTTTACACAATCTTTCAATCAACTTCTGATCCAGTAGTGAACAAAACTGGTTGGCGGTGGGCACCAACATTGGATCAATTGTCCTTACTCTCAGGTGAGATACCTTTTAAGGGTAGCGTGCAGTGGCGACTGGTGCTACATTTTTTGAGGGGTTGGCAAACAAATCCCTCCACGAGGTCCAAACTTACCCCACCCAGGTCGCGACTTCCCCGGCTACTCCTCCCGACTAATCCAGTCTTAAAGGGGTTGTTGTCAGGGCTGGGCTCAACCCTTCCTTCTCAAAGCTGGCTGCTCAGCTGTCAGCAAATTGCCAGCTCCAATCTCTCCACAGTGATTCACCTGTTGATGATATCCTGCTCGTCAGTCCTGCCTACTTAAGTCGTCCACTCCAGATGATCTCTGCCTTCGCCTTGGTCACATCTCTAGAGACGTTCTCCTGTGTTCCTGTTAAAGACTTGCTTGGCTGACATTCCTTCTGGCTCCAGATCCTGCTTGCTGTTCTACTACGCTCATCTCTGGCTCCCTGACGTTTTGGCTTGTCTGACTATCCGTTCCTGGCTATGTTTTGACTACGTTTACTCTGTTTACCTTTTTTTATTATTATTAAATAAGTGTGATTTAACTGTACTTCTGTCTCAGTTTGATTCATGGTTTTTGACAGTTGTAAACCCTCGAGGTTTTTCACCTTAATGCATTCTATGCATTAAGGTGAAAAACCTCCTGTAATGCAGAAGCCCCCCCAGAGCCCCCCTAATACTTACCTGAACCCGGTCTTTCCAGCGACTGGGATGAGCACACCAGCTCCAGCCGCTGTCTCGGGTCCTGATTGGATAGATTGATAGCAGCGCAGCCATTGGCTGCCGTTGCTGTCAATCAAATCCAATGATGCGGGAGCCATGGGCCGGACCGAACCCTGCTGTCTGTGTCAGAGTGGTTCTCAAACAGGGCACTCGAGAAGAGGAGGAACCAGGAATGCAACTGAGGGACCCCAGAAAAGGAGGATCGGGGTAACTCTGTGCAAAACCAACTGCACAGAGGAGGTAAGTATGACATGTTGTTTTTTTTGTTTTTTTTTAAATGAACCTTTACATATCCGTTAGGATCTGCCTCCTGTTCTGATTGGCAGGGAGAGGAAGCCGGAAGACAATAGCAAATATTGATTTGCTAATGTCACAAGTGGATAGGTGAGCCCAACCATTTTGAAGCCAATTAGTGCCTCAGACTCTAATCATGTGCTTAATAAAATTAATAAAAAAAAAAAAACCTCATCGAATCCAATGAGTTTGCCGTCCCATATGGATATTAGCAAGCAGTTCATGGAGATTAGGGGGGCGGCGCCCCTGCGCCCCTTTTGGACCGGCCGCCGCTGGTAACGTGAGAGTATATTCAGGATTCCTAAGAGATTTAGGATGTTTATTTTTTTTTATTTGATTGGGTGGTAGTGAGGTGGGTAGAAGGGATAGAAGGGGTTTCCATTTTTTCCCAGAGATTGATTTTAATAAATAAAACTCCAGTTCTTTATAATACCGCACCTACAAGTTTACAGTATGCATTGTTCCAATTCTTGTACAGCAGCGTAGGTGTTAACTTTTTTTGTGCTAATACCACGTTCCTTTCAAAATGATCAACTCGAGCTGACATACTTAGTTTTGTCTAGGAATCACTTTGCCTTCATGACACAAAAGACGGAGATGGCAGGGAATGAATGTCAAATAAAATCTTAAGATTGCATCTTTTTAGTTGATGATAACATTTGGCAGACACATGGGGTTCATTAATTTTGACTAAATGCACAAGGTTTTTTGTAATGAATTTCAGAAAGTGGAGCACTTCATTTGAAAATGTCAGTCTCCGGGCCCCGATAATAGATCTTATAACTATACGTTTGTAAAATATGGTGTTTTTTTATTGAAGGTGCAATGTTGAGATGCTTATGGAATTTTTAATGTTATGTCTGACATTCAGCAATGTGTTTTGTTAAAATTCTTTGCAATGTGCATCTCTTTTTTTTTTTTTTTTTAATAATTCCTTCTTCGTTTTGAGACATTCTGCAGAGAAGATGATCTAAAGGAATTCTTTTTACATCTGAGAAAATTTAAGTAATTTATGTCTTAGAGGCGCCGAGGTAATGTTACCTTTATAAAAAGGTGGCTTGCCTGATTTTCTTGTATGTGTGCTGTTTCTTTATAATGAGAGATCGGGATTGTGCAAGCTTTAGCAGAATGTCATTAATTCTCCCTTATTTTGACTGTTTTTAAAATGACCCAAAAACTGCCCTTTTGATTTAAAGAGAACCTTGACAGGGCAAAGTCAAAAGCCCAACTTTCCTCCCACTGATGCTCAGGGTCACCATGCCACTAGGGTTGCCACATCATCCCTTCAGGCTGGGTTCACACTGGTCCGACAAACGCTCCGACATTGGGAGCTCATGTTGCATGACATGTGAAAATCAATGTTTCCCCATGGGAGCCGTCTTAACTGGTCCGACACATGTCGGTCCGACTTTAAAAATGCTCCCTGTACTACTTTGGTCCGACTTTGATCCTACTTCAGCCCATTGACTATCATTGAAGTAGGATCAAAGTCGGATCCTTGTCCTAACCATCCGACTTTGGCACCCAACATTGTGTTATTTTCTGCCCCTGCTGTAGCCCCTCCCATTGTGTGTTAGTTTTGATTGGTCAAAGGACAAGTGTACTATCTGAAAAGTCGGATCAAAGTAGTATCCTGTTCATGAAAGTCGGATGGATGTAGGACCAATATAGGATCAATGTAGGACCAATGTAGGACTGATGTCGCAGAGCAAAGTAGGATGAAAGTCGTACTACTGTCGTGTAGTATAGTGTGAACCCAGCCTTAAGGCTGGGTTCACACTGGTCCGACAAACACTCCGACATTGGGAGCTAATGTTGCATGACGTGTGAAATTCAATGTTTTCCTATGGGAGCTGTCCTAACTGGTCCGACACAAGCTGTTCCAACTTTAGAAATGCTCCGTGTACTACTTTGGTACGACTTTGATCCTACTTCAGCCCATTGACTATCATTGAAGTAGGATCAAAGTCGGATCCTTGTCCTAACCATCCGACTTTGGCATCCGACATTGTGTTATTTCCTGCCTCCTGCTGTAGCCCCTCCCATTGTGTGTTGGTTTTGATTGGTCAAAGGACAAGTGTACTATCTGAAAAGTTGGATCAAAGTAGTATCCTGTTCATGAAAGTCGGATGGATGTAGGATCAAAGTAGGACCAATGTAGGACTGATGTCGCAGAGCAAAGTAGGATGAAAGACGTACTACTGCCGTGTAGTATAGTATGAACCCAGCCTAATGCAGGACACACATTAATTACACAGGTTCTGCGGCTGATTGAGGTGGTAATTAAACTCACTTGGTGCATTATCTTCATTAAATCAGCCTCAGAACCTGTGTAATTCATATGTGTCCTGGATTAAAGGGATGATGTGGCAATCCTACATGCCACCCCATTACTCCATTCATCTGTTATTTGGGTGAGCATGTGACCCTCTCCAGATCTGACTACCGCCACGTGGGGGAAAGGAGCAGATCATTAAAGTGGAACTAAACTCTCCTATCGATTCCACAAAAGGAATCTGCCATCTTGGCCTCTTCTTGACCTACGATTGCCATGATGCTGCACATGCGATCAGTTATAACACCAGCCATTGGATGGTTTGACAGTTCTATTGAGAGCACAACCAATTTGTCAGTTACATCCCTGGCACGTGCTGGAAATGTAATGGCGCGTACACACGAGCGGACTTTTCGACCGTACTGGTCCGACGGTCTATCCGACGGACTTTCAGCGGACTTCCGAGGGACTTTCCTAACGAACGGACTTGCCTACACATGATCACGCCAAAGTCCGACGGATTCATACGTGATGACGTACACCGGACTAAAATAAGGAAGTTGAAAGCCAGTAGCCAATAGCTGCCCTAGCGTCGGTTTTAGTCCGTCGGACTAGCATACAGACGAGCGGATTTTTCGACCGGACCCGAGTCCGTCGGAAAGATTTAAAACATGTTTAATTTCTAGGTCCTTTTCGGGAAAAAAAAGTTCAGCTGGACCAAGAGTGCCGGAAAGTCCGCTCGTGTGTTTTGTTTTTTTTTGTGAAAATGTTAAATGGATGAGTTTTGTTATGCTTTAACCGCTTGCCGATCAGCCGCCGTCATTTTACTGCAGCAGGTCGGCACGATCCCGCAAGCCGTCGTAGCTATACGTCGGCTGGTGGGATCAGGATAGCAGGCGCGCGCAGGCGCCCACTGCACTACTGGGGTACTGATGCTCGTGGCCAACGGTCGCGATGACCGCCGGCCATGAGCGATCGCGAGCACGAGAGGCAGAACACAGAAGTGTGTGTGTAAACGCACAAATCCCTGTTCTGCTCTGTGAGGAGTGACAGATCGTGTGTTCCTAAAGCCGTGTACACACGAGCAAGATGTTCGACAGAAAAAGTCAGACGGAAGCTTTTCATCGTCTATTCCGATCGTGTGTATGCCTCATCGGACTTTTTTTTTTTCGAAAATTCTGACGGGCCTAGAAATGGAACGTGTTCTAAATATTTCCGACGGAACCAATTCCTATCAGGATAACCGATCGTCTGTATGCTGTTCCAAAAACGACACATGCTCTGAAGTACGAGACGAAAGCTTTTGGCTACTGGCTATTAAACGTCCTTTTTCTAGTTCCTACGTGTTGTACGTCACCGCGCTCTGGACGGTCGGACTTTGGTGTGACCGTGTGTATGCAAGACAGCTTAAGTGGAATTCCGTCGGAGTTCCGTTGGAGAAACCTTCGGAGTTTATTCCGACGGCAAAATCGGTCATGTGTACAGGGCATAATAGCTAGGAATCCGTAATTTCCTCTAGTCAGGCCCACCCCCCTTCAGTTAGAAACACAGGGAATACAGTTAACCCCTTGATCACCCCCTAGTGTTAACCCCTTCCCTGCCAGTGACATTTATACAGTAATCAGTGCATTTTTATAGCACTGATCACTGTATAAATGCCAATGGTCCCAAAAATTAGTCAAAAGTGTCCGATGTGTCCGCCATAATGTCGCAGTCCTGATAAAAATTGCAGATCGCTGCCATTACTAGTAAAAAAAATAAATAAATAAAAATGCCATAAAACTATCCCCTATTTTATAGACGCTATAACTTTTGCGCAAACCAATCAATATACGCTTATTGCGTTTTTTTTTTTACCAAAAATATGTAGAAGAATATATATCGACCTAAACTGAGGGAAAAAATGTTTTTTTTATATATTTTTTGGGGAATATTTATTATAACAAAAAGTAAAAAATATTGAGTTTTTTTCAAAATTGTCGCTATTTTTTTGTTTATAGCGAAAAAAATAAAAACCGCAGAGGTGATCAAATACCACCAAAAGAAAGCTATATTTGTGGGGAAAAAAAGGACATCAATTTTATTTGGGTGCAACATCGCACGACCGCACAATTGTCAGTTAAAGCGACGCAGTGCCAAATTGCAAAAAATGGCCTGGTCATTCAGCAGAAAAATCTTCTGGGGCTGAAGTGGTTAACCACTTGCCTACAGGGCATTTTCACCACCTTGCTGCCAAGGCCAATTTTCAGCGCTGTTGCACTCTGAATGAGAATTGCGCAGTCATGCAACGCTGTATCCAAACAAAATTCTTATTACTTTTTTTGAGACAGATAAAGCTTTCTTTTGGTGGCAATTTATCACCACTGTTTTTTTTATTTCTTGATAAACAAACAAAAATAGACAGAAAATGTTGAAAAAAAACCTTTTCTTAGTTTCTGTTATAAAATGTTGTAAATAAGTAATTTTTCTCCTTCATTGATGTGCGCTGATGAGGCTGCCCTGATGGGCACTGATGAGGAGATACTGATATGCAACACTGATGGGCACTGATAAGCGTCACTGATAGACAGCATTTATGGACACTGATAGGTGGCATGGATAGCTGGCAATGATATGCACTGTTAGGCGGCACTGATAGGCAGCACTGATAGGCACTGATGGGCGGCACTGGTGGGCACTGATAGACAGCACTGATAGGCGGCATTGATGAGGAGGCACTGGTGGGCACTGAAAGGCATAAATGGCGGGCACTGATTGGCGGCACTGATTGGCAGCACTGGTGGGCACTGATTGGCAGGACTGGTGGGCACTGATTGGCAGGACTGGTGGGCACTGTTGGGGCTACACTGATAATGAGGACACTGATGATCTTTGCCCTGATTGCCAGTGAAGAATGTCCCTGCTGAAGAATGCAGCTTACCAACTCTCCTGTCCTCACGTGCTGTCAGCTTGAGGAGAGGAGTGTCAAAAACCGGCATTTCTCATTTACACTGTGATCACCTGTGATTGGACACAGCTGATCACATGGTAAAGAGCCTACGTCATAGGCTCTTTACCGTGATCGGTGATGCGTTGTGTCCAAGAAACACGTCTCACCACTGGGGTGCGCGTGTGCGGCAATAATGGGAGGACGTCATGTGACTTCCTCCCAGAACGAGAGTGCTCCCACCTGTCCTTCATTTAATATACGTCAGGCAGGAAGCAGTTAAAGTGGAACTTTAATCAGAATTTTAGGTCCTGCTGGATCACTTCAGGCTGGCACCATTTGCAGATCTAATTATGTAAATTGTTAAAATAAGTGCTTATACTGCTTAAAATCCAGTAATAGACTGTCTCTCTCTGCTCTGCACATGCTCAGTTGCCCTCCATTTTTAGGCACTGCTGAATTTGTTGAGGCCGATCTGCTGACAGCCTTAAAGCGGAATTAAACCCTCCTATCCTTTACAGCCCAGGAAGCTGCTTTTGTTTGATTTGCAACTGCCATGGTGCGGAACAAGTGGTCAGCCATTTGATGGTTTTGACAGTTTGGTTGAGGACACAAGCAGATGTGACAGTTAGCAATCCTGGCATTCCAGGAATTCAACTATTTTTTGAAACCGTTAAATCAATGGTTATAGTTCCACTTTATGATTTACTGCTGTTCAGGGGCTTTGCGCTTCAGCAATGGCAGCCTCCAGCGAGAAGAAACAGGAGCAATGCTGGAGGCAATTTGCAGCACATAATAATTTTGGTGGAATGTATGTTCCTTGCTAAAGAACATTATTTTTATCAAGTTTTTATGGGTAAAGTTCCGCTTTAAGGTGTACAATATATATATATTCAAAACTTTTTTTTTTAGTGTTGGATAGAATGTGGAAGGGTTAACCTTCTTTTTCCTGCGGTACATAGTAAATAAAAGTACAATAGGTAGAAGATCGGAAGGAGGAAATGAA
The DNA here is from genome assembly GCA_037952835.1 of Lithobates septentrionalis. Lineage (NCBI taxonomy): Eukaryota > Metazoa > Chordata > Amphibia > Anura > Ranidae > Lithobates > Lithobates septentrionalis. Next base: position 678,780 of record JBBDGP010000803.1, read on the forward strand.
CCATCATTATTACAGTCTATTGAGCCACTGCAACACATGCATCTTTGAAGTTAAAAGCACATGGTGTATATAGCAAAATATAATATAAACAGGTATATAATAGAAACATTCAAATCATATAAAAGATGAATGTTTCTAATATTCTCAATGGTATCAAACCAAACTATTCACCAATGACCCTCCATCTGTTCTTTCATCTCCCACTTATTATCTTTTATTTTTTTGTTAGCTGAGGCCACTTCTGACGCTGTATTCTGTCGTACAAAAATGTTCATATTGGGAGTAACCTCTTCACTTTTCGACATGAGACTAGCATGCCACAAAAAACGGATGTTCGGTCGTCCGAAAATCAAAACGTACGAGGCTTCAGTGTCTACCACCAGACCTGATATCGCTAGTACAAACTCAAATTGTACTATCTAAAAGAATACTGTTATTTTCTATCATATTGGCCAAATTTTGTGGCCACCTCTAAGCCTCGTACACACGATACAAAAATCAGAAGGGAAAATTCATAAGACGAGCTGTCTGCGGATTTTCGGATCATTAGTACGGTGCTTTCGGTAGCCGATTTCACTTTTTCGTCAGATAAAAGCTGGGTGTGCAGCCTATAACATTTTTGTTGGATGTGAACTCAACATTTGATTTTCGTATGATCAGTACAGACATCGTCACACAAAGTCGGAAGTACAAACACTCATGATCGGAATCAATGAACGACTGGGAAGAGTTTGGTCTTGTAAACTACCATTCGTAATCTAGAATTAACATTCGTGACGCTGCAATTGATAAAATGTCGAAATGCAGCGCAAATTCTCATCTTCTTTAATGGAATAATAATTAAGCTGCTTTGCATGTAGTTATGCCAAATGTATTTTAAAAGGCATTTGTTTTGTAGGATCTGAACATCGCAAATTAACGCTCACCAAACTTCTACTAACATGAAATTAGCAGAAGGAGCCCAAAGGGTGGTGGTTGAGAAATGAACTTCCTCTTTATACTCTCATAGTACGTCACTACGTTCGTGTTTTTCAAACGACAATTTGCGGATAGTTAGTATACTAGACAAAATCCTGCACACTCGCTTTTGACAAAAATCGTACAACAATCAAACCGTGTGTACGAGGCCTTAAAAGGTAAAAAGGAACAAAAAAAAAACAGAGGGGATTTGTTTAGTGATTATGCTTTACCCAAAGCAATCTTGATCATGCCTTAAAGCAAAGTTCCACCCAAAAATGGAACTTTCATTTTACGGGAAGGTGACCCCCTGACATGCCACAGTTGGCATGTAATTATTTTTTTTTGGGGGGGGGATACCCTCTTTTTAGAGGGTTCCAGCTCCCACTTCCTCCCAGTGCACCGTGGTACCGGAAGGGAGATCACCTCTCCCCCCTCCCTCTCGGCAATCATCTGGGACATGTCACAGGTCCCACATGATTGCCTGGCCAGTAACGGCGCGACACGCACATGTGCAGTGCATGCCCGCCTGTGAAGCCACAGCCAGGCGCCCACAGTGACTATGCCAGCGCTGCAGAGAGGAGGGGGAGAGGAGCGGGTTTCGTTCCCCCGCATCGCTGGACCCTGGGACAGGTAAGTGTCCGATTATTAAAAGTCAGCAGCTGCGGTATTTGTAGTTTCTGACTTATATATATATATATATATATTTTTTTAAGCAGAACTCCGCTTTAAGTCAGGTTTTTAATGCTTTCTGTGTCCCCACTTGAAAGATAAACCCTTACTATTTGTCCTGGTAACCACTGTCTCCAGTACAGAAAAAAACCCTACATTTTTGAGTAGTCACAAGAACAGGAGGTGGGGTAACAACTATTTGAGAGGGGATATCCCATTGCTTTGGAGAGACCTCCTTCTCCTTCATTGTGTATCTCTGGGACAGGTGTGTTGAGGAGCAAGGTACTGTGGCAATGCACATTAAAAGCAAATTTTGATGCATGTTATTGCTGTGCAATAGTCTAATTTGGGTCTATATTATGGGTTGCCTAAACCACACCCAGTAACCCTTGAATTGCTAACAGCATCATCCTGAAATACAAAAACAGGGACTTCAGTTATAGATATACGTGTAAGCCACCTTCTTCATGTTGCCTATACCATTTATTAGGCAGACAGTTGGCTTGCATTTTAAATATATCTTTTCATTTAAAGATTAAGGCCTGGTTCACATCTATGCATTTTTTAGTGCATTTTCAGTTTTGCAGAAGCACACTATAGTCCATTTAACATGGTTTCCTATGGGTCACGTTCACATCTCTGCATTTTATGGAAAGGGCCAGGGACTTTTTTGGGGGTTTTTGGTTCCATAGACTTGGATCAAAAACGTGTATTGAAAAATGCAAAATGCACCTGGAATATGCAAACTGCCACCTGCATAGGTGAGAAACAAGCTTTAAACTCATAAGATCACAAGCTTCTCCAAGAGACCAAGAGTCCACTTTTTCTGTATGCTGCTGATGGCAATCAAAGGGTCACCTAGGTGTGATCTGGGACCAAGCTCAGATGACCCATTAAAAGCATAAGTTTTCTGTACTATGTGACATGTTAATGTAGTACTTATCAGACATGAGGACCCTTGGCGTCTTTGGTGACCTTACACGTTTCTACTACAAATCAATTTAGTTATTCAGAAATTCAGATGTATCTGAATCTCCTAATCACATTAGTAATGAATTGCAAAAAATCTGTGTCACACTCCTAATTTTTATAATTAGTGAAAGCCAAAGTCGCATGAAGTGGCAGGTCACAAGCAAGTTGCAATGCAAAGTAACACAACTTTGGGAGGTCCAAGCAATGTGAAGTGAACCTTAACCACTTGCCTACAGGGCACTTTTACCCCCTTCCTTTTGATCATTTTTTCACACAAATAGGGATTTCTTTTGGTGGTATTTAACCCCCACTGGGTTTTTTATTTTTTGCTAAAAAAAAAAAAAAGATGGAAAATGTTGAAAAAAAATTTTTTTTCATAGTTTGTTATAAAATTTTGCAAACAGGTAATTTTTCTCCATCGCTGATGGGCACTGATAGGCTGCACTGATGGGTACTGATGAGGCAGCACTAATGGGCAGACACTGATGGAAGGCACTGATGGGCACTGATGGGTGGCACTGGTGGGCACTGATGAGGCTGCTCTGATAGGTGGCACTGATGGGGGGCACACGGTGCAGTGCGAGCATGGGATAATGTATTAGCGAAAGATGTCTGCAGCGCGGGCAGGAACTGGTTAATGTTTTAAGCATCCGAAATACCATAACAACATAACTAATAGATCTGAATTTCCAAAATAAAACCACAAATCGATTCGGAACAATGAATATACAAAACAAATCTGAATATACGAAAGGAATCCCGAAAACGAATCATTCTAACATATGAATGAATATGATGAAACAAAATGATTGACTTAAAAAATGAATCCGAAACAAAACAAATGTTTTCGTTGTGCACATCTCTATCCTCTACATTTGTCCTTTTCATTGCTGTCACCAGGACTGAAGGTGGGGTAAAATTTGAAATTTTGAGAAATCTTTAGATGGGAGTATTTGTCCCAGGGATAACTTTCTAAGACCCCTTTCACACTGAAGGCGGTTTTCACGCGTTTTAGCGCTAGAAATAGCGCCGGTAAAGCGCCTGAAAACCGCCTCCCACACCGCCTGAATGTGAGAACCCGAGTGCTTTCAGACTGGGGTGGTGCGCTTGCAGGACGTTACAAAAAAGTCCTGCAAGCAGCATCTTTGGGGCGGTTTGGAAGCGATCTATACAGCACTCCTAAACAACCCCTGCCCATTGGAATGAATGGGCAGCGCATCGGAAGCACCTAAAAAGCGTTTCGGAAGCGCCAAAAACATGGGCGGTTTTAACCCTTTCTTCGGCCGCTAGCGGGGTTAAAAGTGCCCCACTGGCGGCCGAAAAGCACCACTAAAATAATGGTAAAGCGCCGCTAAAACGAGCAGCGCTTTACCGCCAACGCGCCCACAGCCGCAGTGTGAAGGTAACCTTAGAGGTCACTTATCTCTCTTTAGAGTTATTTTTTCTCACTTTTTTTTTGTGTTTCCAGGAAGCCGAGGAAAATCTTTTAAATGGAACACAGATGGCAAAAACTTGATAGGGGTTTTATTCATTCCCTTCTCTAACTAAAAATGAGTTTAAAAAAGTTTTGGCTCTAGATATACTCAATTTTGGCCCACATTCTAAAAATGCTAGCTGCTTCGTGTTATTCTGACCCACTGACTCCGATACCTTGGTGGGGGGGGATTGATTTTCTAAAGGCATAAGAGAATGCTGACTTATCATAGAGAACATGGGGTGATGCTTTGTTTGTTTTGACTACTCAATCATGCATTCATGTGATTGGATAATTCAAGATGACACAGATCTGGTTTTTTTTTGTTTTTTACAAAGCCAAGTGAAAACTACATCAAATTGAAAATACTCTATATTAATAAACACTGACCTAGAACAATTATGCAGATCTGGATTATCAGATATAAATTAGACTCACCCACAACTTACTTGCAGCAAATGGGTCATTCAATGTATTGAAGCAAGGGGGTCATCATAACAGCAAAGCAAATGGCATTTTTAAATGGAAAGATCAATCGTAGCAAGCTCCATGTTTTTCTTACGAAAGATTTTCTTTACGTGTCAGTACCTACAGCATCCTACCTAGACCGTTGAAACTAATTTCCTGCCATCAATAAAACTGTGAGGTTACCCCTAACTTTAAAGTCCTATTGACAGCAGCAGCAGTAAGTGATAGGTTGTAGTGCATCAATTAGTATGGATGTTCTTTTGTCTGTGTCTCATACAGGCTCCCAGGACCAGCCTGTCAGACAGCCACCTCCTCTCTTTGGGATCAAACTGTCAATGTAAGCAGGCTTTCTTTTTATTCTGAGCTAAGACACCCCCAGAGAGTGGAAGCTTTCAAAAAAGCTTCACACTAAATTACACAATACTAGCTTTAGCTGACTGAGCTGACAGACCTTTAAAGAACAATTACAAAGGTTTGTTTTGAACGACTTGTTAACTATAATGAATCATTTCTGAAAGCTGCAGAAGTGAGAGGGACCCTAGAGTTGACCTTTTTTGAGAGTAAACCCTAAGTGTTTGGATGGTATGCAGTCTACAATATGCTATGGAAAATATACAACCTATACTTCACCCATAGTGGGAGAAGGGACAGGTCCACTTTATAGAAGGTATCATTCCAAGGAACAGGATTGCTTAATAGTAGGCATCATAGTTGAGGAACAGGTCCTCTTTATAGGAGCACCATAGCTTCTTTAAAGGAGGTACCATAGTCAGTGAACTTGTGGGAATATTTGTCTGCTGATGGGAATATTGGTCTGCTTTATAGGATGCACCATATTTAAAGAACGGGTCTGCTTCATAGAAAACACCATAGTCAAGAAACAAGTCTGCTTTATAGAAGATACCATAAGCAAGGAACAAGTCCACCTATAGGAGTCACTTTAGTCAAGGAACTAATATAACTAATTTATATAACTAACGTCAAGAAACAAGTCTATTTTATAGGACAACAAATGGTTTCTACCCATTGAGTTCCCCTACAACTTTTATTTGGTTGCACATGTTGGAGTCTTGGCGCACTGCCAGGGGGATATATCCTGACTTTATATATACATGTAAGTATTTTTCTTTCTAAAGTCTCCCTGTAGGTTTTGACATTTTTCTGCTAGAAACTTTTCATGCGGAATCTAAAAATAAATGTTTGAATATTTTTGAATATTACTCTCCACTAGGGATGAGCCGAACACCCCCCGGTTCGGTTCGCACCAGAACCCGCGAACGGACCGCAAGTTCGCACGAACGTTAGAACCCCATTGACGTCTATGGGACTCGAACGTTCGAAATCAAAAGTGCTCATTTTAAAGGCTAATTTGCATGGTATTGTCCTAAAAAGGGTGTGGGGACCCGGGTCCTACCCCAGGGGACATGTATCAACGCAAAAAAAACTTTTAAAAACGGCCGTTTTTTCGGGAGCAGTGATTTTAATGATGCTTAAAGTAAAAAAAAAAAAGTGAAATATTCCTTTAAATATCGTACCTGGGGGGTGTCTATAGTATGCCTGTAAAGTGACGCGTGTTTCCCATGTTTAGAACAGTCCCTGCACCAAATGTCATTTTTAAAGGAAAAAATCTCATTTAAAACTGCTTGCGGGTTTAATGTCATGTCGGGTCCTGGCAATATGGATGAAAATCAGTGAGACAAACGGCATGGGTACCCCCCAGTCCATTACCAGGCCCTTTGGGTCTTGTATGGATATTAAGGGGAACCCCGCACCCAAATTAAAATAAGGAAAGGTCCCTATATACTCTGAACAGCAGTATACAGGCGGTGCAAACAAGACAGGGACTGTAGGTTTGTTGTTAAGTAGAATCTGTTTGTAATTTTGAACATTTTGAACGTGTTTAGCTCCAGCCAAAAAATCTTTTCTAAGCTTTTTGGAAAACATAGGGAAGGGTTATCACCCCTGTGACATTTGTTTTGCGTCTTTCCTCCTCTTCAGAAGATTTCACCTCACTTTTTTGTCCCAATGAAAAATGTTTTTTGAAAATTTGGGTTTTTTTGTGGAACAAGGATTGGAAAGCATCAGTGGAAAGGAGAAATTGTTTTCCCATATTAACTCTTACATGAGAGAATTTCCCTTCCTAGGGGTAGATTTCATCTCACTTCCTGTTGTCTCCTTCCGTTTGTAAGTAGGAGTCGTTTGTAAGTTAGATGTTTGAAAGTAGGGTCCTGCCCTATATACTCAGCAGAAATTTGGGCCTTAGGTGTTGCTGTGGCCAAAACACTGTAAGCCCTCACAGGGCCCTGCTGTGAAATATTAGATCAAGAATTGTAATTACATGCCCCTGTTGAACAGGAGCTGAAAAATTAGGCCTTAGGCACTGGTGCTGGTGCCACAACACTGCAACCCCTCACAGACACTCTAGTTGGAACGCAGGAACGAGCCCTGCTGCAAAGTATTGCATCAAAAATTGTAATTACACGCCCCTGTTAGACAGGGGCAGAAAAATTGGGCCTTAGGCACTGGTGCTGGTGCCACAACACTGCAACCCCTCACAGACACTCTAGTTGGAACGCAGGAACGAGCCCTGCTGCAAAGTATTGCATCAAAAATTGTAATTACACGCCCCTGTTAGACAGGGGCAGAAAAATTGGGCCTTAGGCACTGGTGCTGGTGCCACAACACTGCAACCCCTCACAGACACTCTAGTTGGAATGCAGGAACGAGCCCTGCTGCAAAGTATTACATCAAAAATTGTAATTACACGCCCCTGTTATACAGGGGCTGAAAAATTGTGCCTTAGGCACTGGTGGTGGCGCCCAGAACCAAAAATGTTCTTACAAGCTATCAGCGTGATGATTGAGGAGGAAGAGGATAATTACTCAGGGATAGTCACTCAGCATCAGCATAGGCAGTCTTTGAAGGGATCTGAAAAAAATTATTCAGTTACATCAGCATCAGGTGCTTGGTAGCTGGTGGTGATCCAAGACTGATTCATTTTTATGAAGGTCAGCCGATCGACCGAGTCAGTGGACAGACGCACCCTGTGATCGGTTACCACGCCTCCAGCAGCACTGAATGTGCGTTCCGAAAGAACGCTGGATGCAGGACAGGCCAGTAGCTCAATTGCATACTGTGCAAGCTCTGGCCAGTGATCCATCCTCAAGACCCAGTAACCCAGAGGATTTTCGGTGGGAAAGGTGTCCAAGTCTGATCTTGCCCCTAGGTATTCCTGCACCATGTAAAACAGACGCTGGTGATGGTTGCTGGAACCGATCATACCTTGGGGCTGCGGACCAAAAAATTGTCTGAACGCATCGGTCAGACGGCCACCTTCTCCACCGCTCCTTCTTTGACTGACCGAAGCCTCAGCAACACGTTGTCCAGAAACAGGAGTTTGTAACCTCCCAGTCTCTGGGAACGCGTTGCACAGACCTTTCTGCAAGGCCTCCCGAAGATGTTTCATCCTCTGCTCCCTCTGCGATGGCAAGATAAGGTCCGCAACCTTACCCTTGTAACGTGGATCAAGGAGGGTTGCCAGCCAGTATTGGTCCTTCTCCTTGATACCACGAATACGAGGATCCTTACGCAGGCTTTGCAGGATCAGGGAGGCCATGCAGCGTAGGTTTGCTGAGGCATTCGGTCCGGAGTCCTCTGGGTCACTAAGGACAACAACGTCCGCAGCCACCTCCTCCCAGCCACGTACAAGTCCATGTGTTCCTTGGGACTGATCCCTTAAAGACTGCTGATGCTGAGTGCCAGGCTCCACCTCCATACTGACACAATCTTCCTCCTCCTCCTCCTCCTCCTCCTCGTCCTCTTCCTGTGTGATCGGCGGGCACGCAGGAACACTGTCTGGATAAAGGGGGCCTTGAGAGCTAAGGAAGTCCTCCTCTTCCTGCCTCTGTTCTGCCTCAAGTGCCCTGTCCATTATTCCACGCAGCGTGTGCTCCAACAGGTGGACAAGGGGGACAGTGTCACTGATGCATGCACTGTCAGTGCTCACCATCCTCGTGGCCTCCTCGAATGGTGACAGGACAGTGCATGCATCCCTGATCATGGCCCACTGGCGTGGGGAAAAAAAACCAAGGTCCCCTGACCCTGTCCTGGTGCCATAGTCGCACAGGTACTCATTTATGGCCCTCTGCTGCGTGTGCAGCCGCTGCAGCATGGCCAATGTCGAGTTCCACCTGGTGGGCATGTCACAGATTAGGCGGTTCTTGGGCAGGTTAAACTCCTTTTGGAGGTCCGTCAGCCGAGCACTGGCATTATATGACCGGCGGAAATGCACACAGACTTTCCTGGCCTGCCTCAGGACATCCTGTAAGCCCGGGTACCTGCCCAAGAACCGCTGCACCACCAAGTTAAGGACGTGAGCCAAACAGGGCACATGGGTCAGTTGTCCCTGTCGGAGGGCAGAGAGGAGGTTGGTGCCATTGTCGCAAACCACCATTCCTGCCTTAAGTTGGCGTGGCGTCAACCACCTCTGAACCTGCCCCTGCAGAGCTGACAGAACCTCTGCCCCAGTGTGGCTCCTGTCCCCCAAGCACACCAGCTCAAGCACCGCATGGCATCTTTTGGCCTGCGTACTTGCGTAGCCCCTTGAACGCCTACGGAGCACCGCTGGTTCCGAGGAAGAGGCCATGGAGGAAGAAGAAGAGGAGGGGGTGGAGGAGAGAGGTGTGTCACAATCAGCATTTTGGAGGCGTGGTGGCGGAACAACCTCCAACACTACTGCACCTTGTCCTGCATCCTTCCCAGCTGCCAGCAGAGTCACCCAATGCGCCGTGAAACTTAAGTAACGTCCCTGTCCATGCCTGCTGGACCATGAGTCAGCGGTAATATGCACCTTACCGCTGACCGCCCTGTCCAGCGAGGCATGGACATTGCCTTCCACATGCCGGTAGAGAGCTGGAATCGCCTTCCGTGAGAAAAAGTGGCGTTTGGGTACCTGCCACTGAGGAACCGCACATTCCACAAACTCACGGAAGGGGGCAGAGTCTACCAACTGAAAAGGCAGCAGTTGAAGTGCTAGCAATTTTGCCAAGCTAGCATTCAACCGCTGGGCATGTGGATGGCTGGGAGCAAACTTCTTTCGGCGGTGCAGCAGCTGGGGCAGGGAAATTTGCCTGGTACAATCTGGCGTCGGTGTACCAAAAGCAGATTGCCCACAAGTACTTGGCTGTGACACACCTAATTCTACACCTTCATTCCTCTCACTGCAGGTCTCAGAGAGGACTGAAGGTCTAGTGGGGTTGGAAATCTCAGCTGATGAGGAGCAAGGAGAGATCCTCTTTGTTCTTTGGTGTGGGTCTTTTAGATATGCTTGCCAACGAACTGCATGGCAGGTCAACATATGTCTGGTCAAGCATGTAGTACCCAAGCGGGAGATGTTTTGGCCACGCGAGATACGCTTGAGACATATGTTGCAAATAGCAGCGGTGCGATCTGATGCACTCGTCTCAAAAAAGGCCCACACCAAAGAACTTTTTGAATAACGCGCAGAGACTGCAGCGCCCTGCACATGTGGAGCTTTGGGGTGTGATGCAGTCAATGTGCTGCCCTTAGGCTGGCCCCTGGAGGGCATCCTGCCTCGTTGGTGATGTGCCGCCTCCTCCTCCTCCTCCTCCTCCTCTCTCCTATCAGGCACCCACGTTGAGTCAGTGACCTCATCATCCCCTCCCTCCTCATCACTGGAGCAAACCTGGCAGTATGCTGCAGCAGGGGGAGCATGACTGCCAGATTGCTGTCCTTCTTGGGCACCCCCTCTGTCCGTGCTCATGTTACTGCCTTCATCGAGCTCAGTATCATCATCAGAGCCTTCCAAACGCTGGGCATCCTCCTGGAGCATGTACCCAACACTGTGGTCAAACAGTTCGAGGGAATCCTCATGAGGACATGGTGGAGCTAGGGAAGGAGTCACTGATGACATTGAGCTGAGGGAAGAGGCCGCTGCTTTGCCAGACAAAGCACCCTGGGCATGGGTGAGAGAGGATGAGGAGGATGAGGACGGCTTGGTCATCCACTCGACCAAGTTTTCTGCATGTTGCAGCTCAACACGGCCAGCTGCCGAAAAAAAGGCCAAGCGTGTCCCATGGCCACGGGCTGATGAGGATGCACCGTCTCCACGACCAGCACTAGACACAGAGCCTGCTTGCCCTCTCTTATTGGCTTGTGACTGTCTGCCTCTCCTTCTTGGCCTTCCAGACATACTAATGGCCTGTAGCTGCACTAAGCTGGGATAGAACACCTGTAATTTTCTTCAGGTAGCTTTATATACTGTAACCAGACAAGCCTGCCTGTCAGTAGGAAGATAACAGGAACGGATCTAGCTGAACACTGTGAGCAGGACGCACTGCACTAAATGTAAATAGCAGGAACGGATCTAGCTGAACACTGTGAGCAGGACGCACTGACTGCACTAAATGTAAATAGCAGGAACGGATCTAGCTGAACACTGTGAGCAGGACGCACTGCACTAAATGTAAATAGCAGGAACAGATCTAGCTGAACACTGTGAGCAGGACGCACTGCACTAAATGTAAATAGCAGGAACGGATCTAGCTGAACACTGTGAGCAGGACGCACTGACTGCACTAAATGTAAATAGCAGGAACAGATCTAGCTGAACACTGTGAGCAGGACGCACTGCACTAAATGTAAATAGCAGGAACGGATCTAGCTGAACACTGTGAGCAGGACGCACTGCACTAAATGTAAATAGCAGGAACGGATCTAGCTGAACACTGTGAGCAGGACGCACTGCACTAAATGTAAATAGCAGGAACGGATCTAGCTGAACACTGTGAGCAGGACGCACTGCACTAAATGTAAATAGCAGGAACGGATCTAGCTGAACACTGTGAGCAGGACGCACTGCACTAAATGTAAATAGCAGGAACGGATCTAGCTGAACACTGTGAGCAGGACGCACTGCACTAAATGTAAATAGCAGGAACGGATCTAGCTGAACACTGTGAGCAGGACGCACTGACTGCACTAAATGTAAATAGCAGGAACGGATCTAGCTGAACACTGTGAGCAGGACGCACTGACTGCACTAAATGTAAATAGCAGGAACGGATCTAGCTGAACACTGTGAGCAGGACGCACTGCACTAAATGTAAATAGCAGGAACAGATCTAGCTGAACACTGTGAGCAGGACGCACTGCACTAAATGTAAATAGCAGGAACGGATCTAGCTGAACACTGTGAGCAGGACGCACTGACTGCACTAAATGTAAATAGCAGGAACAGATCTAGCTGAACACTGTGAGCAGGACGCACTGCACTAAATGTAAATAGCAGGAACGGATCTAGCTGAACACTGTGAGCAGGACGCACTGCACTAAATGTAAATAGCAGGAACGGATCTAGCTGAACACTGTGAGCAGGACGCACTGCACTAAATGTAAATAGCAGGAACGGATCTAGCTGAACACTGTGAGCAGGACGCACTGACTGCACTAAATGTAAATAGCAGGAACGGATCTAGCTGAACACTGTGAGCAGGACGCACTGACTGCACTAAATGTAAATAGCAGGAACGGATCTAGCTGAACACTGTGAGCAGGACGCACTGCACTAAATGTAAATAGCAGGAACAGATCTAGCTGAACACTGTGAGCAGGACGCACTGCACTAAATGTAAATAGCAGGAACGGATCTAGCTGAACACTGTGAGCAGGACGCACTGACTGCACTAAATGTAAATAGCAGGAACAGATCTAGCTGAACACTGTGAGCAGGACGCACTGCACTAAATGTAAATAGCAGGAACGGATCTAGCTGAACACTGTGAGCAGGACGCACTGCACTAAATGTAAATAGCAGGAACGGATCTAGCTGAACACTGTGAGCAGGACGCACTGCACTAAATGTAAATAGCAGGAACGGATCTAGCTGAACACTGTGAGCAGGACGCACTGACTGCACTAAATGTAAATAGCAGGAACGGATCTAGCTGAACACTGTGAGCAGGACGCACTGACTGCACTAAATGTAAATAGCAGGAACAGATCTAGCTGAACACTGTGAGCAGGACGCACTGCACTAAATGTAAATAGCAGGAACAGATCTAGCTGAACACTGTGAGCAGGACGCACTGACTGCACTAAATGTAAATAGCAGGAACGGATCTAGCTGAACACTGTGAGCAGGACGCACTGACTGCACTAAATGTAAATAGCAGGAACGGATCTAGCTGAACACTGTGAGCCGGACGCACTGCACTAAATGTAAAGAGCAGGAACAGATCTAGCCTAATCTAGCTCTCAAATCAAATGACACTGTCTGTCTCTCTCTCTATCAGCACACCGGAACACACTACACAGGGCCGCCGTGCAGGCGGCCTTATATAGTGTGGGGCGTGTACTAAATCCCCTGAGCCATAATTGGCCAAAGCCACCCTGGCTTTGGCCAATTACAGCTCTCTCTACTGACGGCGCTGTGATTGGCCAAGCATGCGGGTCATAGTGCATGCTTGGCCAATCATCAGCCAGCAATGCACTGCGATGCCGCAGTGAATTATGGGCCGTGACGCGCCACACGAATTTGGCGCGAACGGCCCATAACGTTCGCAATTCGACGGACGGTCGAACAGCCGATGTTCGAGTCGAACATGGGTTCGACTCGAACACGAAGCTCATCCCTACTCTCCACCTCTTCGTGATGCAATGGGCCATTTTGCCCAAGAAACACATCAAAGGAAAGTACCCTCAATCCCCTTAAATGAATGACTGATTCTTTTTTACCAACCAGGGTTTTTTTACTCTTTCCATCTTGATTAAAGGATGTGATTGTGTGGAGGGAATATGTAAGGGAACTTCATGGATGGAAACTATTTATAGTCTTTTTGTGCTACATAATCCTGACTATTCAGAATGACTTTATGTGTACACCAAATACCATTTTCTTGATTGTATTATGGTTTTTCTAAAGAAATAATTAATAATAAAGATACATTTATATGGTTAACAGGCATTGGGGTTGATTTACTAAAACTGGAAAGTGCAAAATCTGATGCAGCTGTGCAAAGAAACCAATCAGCTTCCAGTTTCTTTTTTGTCAACGCTTAATTGAACAAGCTGAAGTTAGAAGCTGACTGGCTACCATACACAGCTGCACCAGATTTTGCACTCTCCAGTTTGTTCACTCCAAGTAGTACATACAAAGTAATTTTTTTGCATTTCTTGTATTATTCTAAAGAGACCATAGTCAAAGAACGGTTCTGCTCTATAGGAGGCACTGTATTTAGGAATTGGGTCCACTTCATTGAAGGCACAATAGTCAAGACAGGTCTACTTTATAGAAGGCACTATAGTCAAGAATTATATCTGCTTCCATCATGATCAAGAAAAATGTTAGCTTTATAGACAATAACATAGTCAAGAAACAAGTCCAGTCTATGGGAGGCACCATAGTCAATGAAAAGGTCTGCTTTATAGGAAGAGCTATGGTCAAAGAATAGGTTCACTTTGTATGAGGCGCATAGTCAAAGAATATCAAGGAATAGGCTGCCTTTATAGGAGGTACTATAGCCAAGGAACGGGTCTGTTATATAGGAGGCACAATAGTCAAGGAATAGACCTGCTTTATAGGAGCCAGCATAGTCAAGGGAAAGGTCTTTGTTATAGCAGGCACCATTGTCAAGGAATGGGTCCACTTTATAGAAGACATCATATTTTAGGAACAGTTCTCCCTTTGGTACCATAGTTAAGCAACATGTCTGTTTTATTTGAAGTATTATGATCAAGCTCCTCCCTGTCCCAAAAGGGCAGAACTTAGGTTAACCATTGGCCATTAAAGTACTAGATAATGAATACTGGGACTGGGACTGTCACAGAAGCACTGGGACTATCACACAGAAGCACCAGAAGTTTTCCAGTGGCTCAGTTTGGGAAGGAAACATCCATGGAGGTGAGTGTCTAGAAAGTGAACCTGCTGCTTGGGTTACTAATGTCAAAGTACAGTTATTTTCTTTGCTCAATTGCAGCAGATGTTTCCTACTACCTTATTACCTATTACTTTCTGTTACATTTTTCCCAGTACAGGAGAAGGTCAAAAGACAGCCTCTTGGAAGTTTATGGGAATCCATCGCATAGGTGCGGCCAGTGACAAAAAGATTTCAACAACAGAATGTGGACATTGCAACAGGCCATGTAAAGCTGACCATTCATAAAAATTCTGATTTTACAATCTCATTTAGATCTACCATCAATTATTTATAGTAAGGGGTATGTGTGACTGGAAAGAAATTGATTAGGTTGTATAGGTTTGTTTCTATATTAGATAATTTTGGTAAATGTAAAAAAGATTGTACAGGGATTGTACAATTAGATTGTAGTGTGTATGCAAACCTTAAGCATGCATCTGGGATGATACGGTGGGCTACTTTCAGTCAGCGTGGACTAAATAAAACTTACGTGAATGTGCAATTATCCTTAAATTAGTTTAGCTAAAGCTCCCAGAATCTTGTGTTAAGTCCTTCCCTTGGAATGCCTAGAGCAAATACCTATTTATAACTTTTTAAAAACTGATACAGATTTTTTTTGGCAGACTTCCTGTTGGTGTTCCCAAAAGAAACAGCCCTTTCCAGCCTAAAATGAATGCATACAAAAAGATGAGGTTAAACCTGTGTTAGCTGAGATGTACAACCCCTGGCAAAAGTATGGAATCGCCACTCCTGGAAACTGTTCATTGTGACAAGCCTCACAACTATTTTCTTTTAACATTCCAACCTTCTGGCTTTAAGAAACTATTAAAAAAAGACAAAAAAAACTGTAGACAGTTGCAACTGTTTTTGCAGATCAAGCAGAGGAAAAATATATAAATTCTAAGGGAAATATTATGGAATCACCATGTACTTTGCAGTTCTAAAACAAACATCTGCATCAGATTACATCCTGAAAAACTATGTCATCATCACCAAACATCCTTTCAATTGATGGAATAAGAAAAGTGTCCAAAATCCCAATATAAACTTGTGCATTTATTGAAGATTTAATGACTGTCATCTCCCCCGTACCTTTACATGATATCCAACCCCATATTATCAATGATTGTGGAAATTTGCATGTTTTCTTCAGACAGTCGTCTTCATACATTTCATTGGAACGGCACCAAACAAAAGTTCCAGCCTCGTCACCCTGCCCAATGCAGATTGGTGATTCATCGCTGAATATAACTTTCATCCAGTCATCCATAGTCCATGATTGCTGTTTTTTAGCCCACTGTAACCTTGGTTTTTTTTCTGTTTAGGTGTTAATGATGGTTTTTGTTAGTACAAATCAAATGGGAAGGTTGTGAAAGGGAAGCGTACTGGTAGAACAAGGAAGTTAGAAAACGTAAAGCAATATGCCTTGAAAACTGAAAATGCACAACAAAAGAAATGAGGAAGAAATGGTCAGAAACTGGAGTCAGTTTCTGTGACCGAACTATAATGCCACGTACACACGACCGGACTTTCCGTCAGAATAAACTCTGACTTTTTTTTTCGACGGAGTTCCGCTGAAACGGACTTGCCTACACACGATCACACCAAAGTCCGATTGTTTAGAATGCGATGACGTACGATGGGACTAGAAAAAGGAAGTTCAATAGCCAGTAGCCAATAGCTGCCCTAGCGTTGTTTTTGGTCCATCGGAATAGCATACAGACGAGTGGTTTTCCCGATAGGAACTGATTCCGTCAGAAAGATTTGAAACGTGTTCTATTTCTAGGTCCGTCAGAATTTTCGAAAGAAAAAGTCCACACACGATTGGAATGTCCAACGGAATGATTCCGTCTGAGCTTTTCTGCCGGAAAGTCCGGTCGTGTGTACGCGGCATAAGACATTGCCTAAAGGAAATGAGATTTACATACAGAAAAGCCAAACAAAAACCATCATTAACACCTAAACAGGAAAAACAAGGTCACAGTGGACTAAAGAACAGCAATCATGGACTGTGGATGACTGGATGTAAGTTATATTCAGCGATAAATTACCAATCTGCATTGGGCAGGGTGACGATGCTGGAACTGTTTGGTGCCGTTCCAATGAAATGTATGAAGATGACTGCCTGAAGAAAACATGCAAATTTCTACAATCATTGATAATATGGCTTTGGATATCATGTAAAGGTACAGGGGGAGATGACAGTCATTAAATCTTCAATAAATGCACAAGTTTATATTGAGATTTTGGACACTTTTCTTATTCCATCAATTGAAAGGATGTTTGGTGATGATGACATAGTTTTTCCAGATGTAATCTAAAGCAGATATTTGTTTTAGAACTGCAAAGTACATGGTGATTCCATAATATTTTCCTCAGAATTTCTTTCTTTTTTAAAGTGGAGTTCCATGCAAAAGTGGAACTTCCGCTTTAAGCACTCCTCGCCCCCTGACATGCCACATTTGGCATGTCATTTTTTTTGGGGGGGGGGAGTGTGCACCTTATTTTTAGTAGGACTTCCTGTCCCACTTCCTCCTTCCTCTTTTTGGCCTCCTAGACGGCTCCTCCTCTCACCCTAGGCGGCCCCTCGCTGCCAGCGATCTTCTGGGACACAACACAGGTCCCAGAAGAATGGCTGGCCAATAGTAGAGCGCAGCGCGGCTTGGCTCATGCGCAGTGCGCGCCCGGCTGCGAAGCCGTAAGCTGTCACAGCTGGGTGCCCACAGTTGCTATGACAGCACCGAGGAGAGGAGGGGGAGAGGAGCGAGGCTCCGGGCGGCTGCTTTGCTTGACCGTGGGTCAGGTGAGTGTCTGTTTATTAAAAGCCAGCAGCTATGTAGCTTTGTAGCTGCTGACTTTTAATAAACTAAAAAACTTGTGGAACTCCGCTTTAAGTGTTTCTTAAAGCCAGAAGGTTGAAATGTTACATGAAAATAGTTTTGAGGTATGTCTGTATATAGTTTTTTAAATTGTTTTACACAAATAAACAATTGAATGAACATTTTCCAAGAGTGGTGATTCCATATTTTTTGCCAGGGGTTGTACTTACACACAAATCTAGATCCCTCTTTTGGTTAATGTTCACTGTTTGATAACAGTTAAGCAACCAGGCACAAACATAATCAAGCACACAGCAATCAAAAGTCCAGACTTTATATTGTCACATACTGCAGAGTTCAGTTACTGAAAAAGCGGTACCAACATATATTGCCAAATTTCCACCAGTCAGTTCATTAAATATCTGCCCTGTTAGCGTTGCCCCAACAGTTTGCTGAAATGGACCGGAGTGTAAAAACTTAAAACACAACTAGTCAGCTAATTCTCATTTGTGCACCATGCCAATATTATCAGAATAACTAGAAGAATACATGCTAATTTTGTTACACAGTAATGGCTAGCATAATCATAGTGCAACTATAGATGGATAAAAATACATCCTCATTGCAAACTAGGGAGTAACACAATAAACAAGCAAGTTATGCAATAGATCTACAGCTCATCACCGTTATAAAGCTCAAAGTCCCACTTTTGTAGCTTTACTTTAGATAAGTTACTTCATTGTTGCTTCATATTGTCACAGATCAGCTGTTAAGCTGATCTGTTTCCTTCTAGTTCTATAGACATATGGTCTGCTCCTACTTTGTTATGTGGTCCCACTGACTGATTGTCCTCTCCTGACTCTTGTACAGGTCTGGCAGCCTTAGAAGTTGCCCAGTTCCACATTCTGTCTGATGAAAGACCAATCCCTGTCCAGTCTGCCGATCAGTGACTCTATATAACCTGTGCTCAGACCAGCCATCCTTGTCCTAGCAATGTTTGTCCACATTATGCCCAGCCCTATACTTTGAGACTCCTTGTCCCTGGGAATACTGCTGTGTACTCTGCTTACCTTCCCTAGAAATATGCTTCCCTGTTCCTGGAAATCCTGTACGTTGAGGCATAACCATTTCTTGAAATTGTCAGTCCCCTGGGACACCTGAATGCTGCACTATACTCAGTTCCTCAAAACCTGTTTGCAGTACTGATCCACAGCTCATCGTGCCAGAGGTTAGCTCCCCGCTGGAGCCTCTCGCTCACCTAGCCTTGGCGGGTAGGTAGTAACTGGGGTAGCCATCTGTTCCACCTGTTCCTTAGACTCTGCTCCTCTGGTGATGGTCACAAGAAAAAACACGTTATGATCATTGGAGTAAAAGCCATCGGCTGATTATATGTCAGGCTAGTGGCACTGAGGTCTTAGGTACCAGGCTAATGATAGCTGGTCTAGAACAGCTAGGAACTGTGGCTTGTTTAATGAAAGAGTGGAAATACTTGTGAACACTTTATAAAACACTTCTCTACCATTTCTAGCCACCTCAAGAGCAGATGATTCATCTAGCACTTACTTCCTGGGGTCCATCTGCCTTTAGCTCAGGCATGCAGGCTGGAAGGTGTGCTTAGCTGAGAAATCTCCTCCTGCAGATGAAATGCCCATGGGAGGCATGACATCATTTTGGTCTAGAAACCAAGAAGCAACTGAATAAATAAAAAAAGTTTAAAACGAGTAAATATAATCGACCTTCCTATCTACAGTATTTAATAATGCTAGCAGTATAAGGATCACAAATAGTTAATGTTGATTGAGAAAGTTTAGTTTCTCTTTAATAGGATGGTGTTTTGACTAGGTGCATAATCAGTGAGAATGAAAAGATTTTTATGCCAGCTAAACACATGTTAGTGTGCAAAGGGAATATATACCGTATTTGGTTTTACTTGGATAATGGTTAAAAGAAGCTCTACCATTCCGGTGCACTTTGCTTTTCTCTTTGTGTTTTCCATGCAAAACCCTTAACCCAGCTGGACATGACAGTGAGATAAATTAGAAGGCTGACCGCAAACCAAGCCCAGCATAAGTTCCAAAACACAAGCAAACCCGCAAGCAATGACTCAGCGTCAACTGGAAAGCCTTCAAAGAAGAACAGAGAATCTCAAAGCAGCAAAGGAAGGCCCACTTCAGATGAATACCACTGATTTTGAAATGAGATGTTGAACTGGTGGGCATTTGAATGCTTATGGCTATATAGTATAACGTGTCTTTTTGGTTTACTAGCCCTTTAAAAGCTACCTAGCATTGAACCCCTTCAAATATCAGCTGCTTAAATTCTTTGAAAATCCTTAAAAGCTAAGACTATAACTTGAAAAAAAAAGAGCAGGAGATTGACTGATGAATAAAATGAAAGTGACAAAAATAATATAATATCAAGTTGCAAGTCTTTTTAGGGCAAATGCAATTAACTTTGAATAATATTATCAAACTGATGGCTCAAAATGCATTTCTTTTTTTTTTTTCACAATCTCAGTCTGAATTATTATACCCTCTTTTGAATAGTGCTTGTGTTAGGTACAGTACATTAAAATATTGTTTTTTAAATGGCAGGCACTTTGAAGCTGAGAATGCAATTAAAAATATGCATACAAAATGATCATCTGTATTTTGGCTAAGATATTGGTTTTAATATCCACCACTACATGATCTAATCAAGAGAGTACGGTCGGTCAAGTTTGGAGGCATTTGTAGCATTGTCGATAAGCTGGCACTTTTGGGATTTAAAATTACTATTAAGGATGCGAGTTACAGGTTGAAGAGGAGAAGTTATTATTGAAAAACAATCTCAATCTCAATACTTTAATGGGTAACTCAAATTGTTCATTTAGAGAACAACTTCAAAATTTATTAATTCCCCAATATGTTTCAGTCTGCTTTAAATCCGCACTCTTTAATAATCCTCTATTTCAACAAATTATTTCATTTCTAGTACATGAAAATTAAAGCATTCTTTAAAATAAAGATGCTTCTTTCTTGAAAAAGAATGAGTTTATTTCAGGATTTATATTGAGAGGTTTTAATATTCAGAAAAGCATGCAAGTTGTGGAGTTCATTTTTAATTGTGAACTTCACTAAAAGGGCAACAGTTTTACAAGCGTAATATAGCTAATGTGAGAAGAAGTTAAAAACATTAAAAAAAAATTAAAACATTTTTATAGCAAGGCAGGATAAAAATGAGACGTTTCATTTTGAAAGTTGCCACCATCCAACATGGAGGAAAAACATCCCCAATGGACAATTTCACAGACTAATGCCGTGTACTCACGGCTGGACTTTTCGACCAAACTTGTCCGACGGAACGAATCCGTCGGACAATTCGATCGTGTGTGGGCTTCCTCGGACCTGCAGCGGACCTTTTTTGTCGAAAATGGGATGGACTTTAGATTTAGAACATGCTTCAAATCTTTCCGACGGACTCGAGTCTGGTCGAAAAATGCATTTGTCTGTATGCTAGTTCGACAGACGAAAACCGACGCTAGGGCAGCTATTGGCTACTGGCTATGAACTTCCTTATTCTAGTCCGGTTGTACATCATTGCGGTCGAATCCGTCGGACTTTGGTGTGATTGTGTGTAGACAAGTCCAAATCGATGGAAGTCCATCGAAAAGTCCGACGTGATTCAGTCCATAAAAAGTCCGGTCGTGTGTACACAGCATAAGAAGGAATTGCACGAGACTAGAAGATTATACCTCACAGGGTAAACTCATGAAAAAGAAGTTTGAAGAAAAGGGCTACCCTAGTGATTTAGTTGAAGAGGTGTTTTTATTACATGCTAACATGTCATCCAAAAATAACAATAAAAATAAAGATAATGCTACTAAAGAGATTGGTAACACAGTAAGATTTGTATCCACCTTTAATACCAAATACAGGACCATCTCAAAAACTATCCACAAACACGACAATATTTTGAAGTTGGACCAACGTTTGGCTCCCCTTTTACTCTCCAAACCACAGATAACCTTTAGAAAATCACGCACTATAAAAAAAAATCAACATCCCGAGTAAGCTAGAAAAATCTAATAAAAGACCATTGTTCGATATTAGGGCATATTTTGATAACAGAACTGGTATCTTTCAATGCCGAAAAAGAGGTTGTCTTACCTGTCAATTTATTACTCATGGATGTTCCGAGATCATCACCAACAAGGATACCTCTTTTCAGATCAGGCAATTTATCACGTGTTCAACAGATTTTGTAATCTATGTCCTGCGGTGCCCCTGCAAGCTCCTGTACGTGGGTCGCACTATACTTACTCTTTGTACGAGAGGGGGTGAGCGCCACAGGTTCATAAAAAAGGGAATTGATGAACACAGTATCCCACGCCATTTCCTCCAGGCACACAATAAAGATGCCTGGAGGTACTTGCAATAGAGGCCACCCCCAAGGGAACTCTGACCGATAACGAGAGGTTTTCCATCCTTTGCAAGAGGGAGACCTTTTGGATTTATCGGCTGGGCTCTCTTCCGCCTGAGGGCCTTAATGAAGAATTAGATATTCACAGCATTATGTGATATCTTCATACATGGCATCTTTTGTATTGTGTCCCTAATATAACAGAATAAATAGATCATAGTTACTTTTCAGTAGTTAGTGGTTAACTTTGTGAGGTGCTGCCTAGATCCTGGTTGCAAATTAGAGAGTAGCTTGCTGAATATCATTAGTAGCGGACAGTTTTCCCATGTTGCAACTGTAAAGGCCCATACACATGATCAGAAAATTGTACGAAAAATACAGTTTTCAAAGCGATTGTACGTTAATTTGATCCTTAGTACACAGCTTTCGAGAGCCGATCAAGACAGTTCATCTGAAATTATACGATGGGACAAACACAATTTCTTTTTCTCATACGATACCAGATCGTACGATTTTGTATAATCAGTACAGTTTTCGTCCGAAAATACAATACAAATACAATTATAATTACATTACATCACTTCCAAATTTTTATTATGTCATACGAGAATTTTCGGAACTTTAGTAACCTCTTCATTTACGATATGGAGTCTAGCATGCAAAAAAAC
This sequence comes from Lithobates septentrionalis, assembly GCA_037952835.1. NCBI lineage: Eukaryota > Metazoa > Chordata > Amphibia > Anura > Ranidae > Lithobates > Lithobates septentrionalis. The sequence continues at coordinate 701,146 of JBBDGP010000803.1, forward strand.
TCGAACGATCATTCGTCCAATAATCTCATTATGTGTACCAGGCTTTACTGTTCTTTAATTCCATTAGTAAACAATTAATCTATCCTAAATTTTCCTCATAAAGGCTTTGGAATCTGACAAGACAGAAGGGCATTCAACACTATTAGATTAACAAAGAATAATGTACTGGATAATACATTTTTTCTTTTGCATTAAAATTAAAACACAAAAATCTACAATTCAGCAACTTATAACAATATCATAAAATCTTTTTTTTTTTTCCTGCTCAGAATTATTATGTTAAATATTTTGCAAATACACCATTCAAGCAGAAATTTTAAAATATGTTTCTTTAAGGACTGGTAAAATATTTATAAGCAGGAAGAAGACCTGCTGAGCGTACACAACATAAATATCCTGCTGTACATAAAGAAAGAAAATATTATGCATCTCCACATATGAGCTTTATTTACAGGTCAACAGGAATGCAAAAAAAAAAACAAAAAAAAAAAACTCATTTTGATTTTCTACTATGTGAGTTCGAAGGTAAAAGCTAACAGTATGAAAATGTTAATGCTACAAACTAGACGTTATGAAAACATTTGCGCTGAATGAGATCTAGGTTATGACTGAAGAAATAATAAAAGCAAAATCTATTAAAAAAATCACAACATCGGCACAATGTAAAAAAAAAAAAAAGCACAGTGATAGGAAGTATATATACATATGCAGAACCATGGAAAAGGATGAAGACAGCATGTTTCAAATCAATTGCTGGGCCCTCTCTCTTCTGAATAAAAAAAAAATGGCTACTGTAAAGGGTCTTGTTTTAAAATAAACAGCTCTTCAAATCATTAAAAAAATAAACAATTAAATAAAATTTCATGATAAAATGAAAAACAATATTTTGTTAAACCAAAATTCCATATAATCATTTTAAGTGTGTGCCAAGCTAAAACGTTTTTTTTTTTTTAAATTTGGAATAGCGTGGGGAAGTCTTATGCCCCGTACACACGGTCGGATTTTCCGATGGAAAATGTCCGATCGGAGCGTGTTGTCGGAAATTCCGAAAAAGGTGTGTGGGCTCCATCGGACATTTTCCATCGGATTTTCCAACACACAAAGTTGGAGAGCAGGAGATAAAATTTTCCGACAACAAAATCCGTTGTCGGAAATTCCGATCGTGTGTACACAAATCCGACGGACAAAGTGCCACACATGCTCAGAATAAATAAAGAGATGAAAGCTATTGGCCACTGCCCCGTTTATAGTCCCGACGTACGTGTTTTACGTCACCGCGTTCAGAATGATCGGATTTTCCGACAACTTTGTGTGACCGTGTGTATGCAAGACAAGTTTGAGCCAACATCCGTCGGAAAAAATTCTAGGATTTTGTTGTCAGAATGTCCGAACAAAGTCCGACCGTGTGTACGGGGCATTAGAATCCCTCTTGGGTTTTACTGATATTTGGGGCTCCGCTAGAGCCTTAGGGGTTGATTTGTTAAAACTGGAGAGTGTAAAATCTGATGCAGCTCAGCATAAAAATCAATTAGCTTTTTTTTTTGTCAAAGCTTAATTGAACAATCTGGAGTTAGAAGCCGATTGGCTACCATGCACAGCTGCACCAGATTTTTCACTCTCCAGTTTTAGTAAATCAACCCCTAAGGGTCGGTTCACACTGGGGCGACTTGGGATCCGACTTGTCGCCCCTCAAGTCGCCCCAAGTCGCCCCAAGTCGCCCCAGAAAGATATTCACATGACAGTGAATGGGAGCGTCTTAATAGACACTACTGAAGTCGCTCCGACTTCAGAGCGTACTCCCTGTACTACTTGGATCCGACTTGGTAGGCGACCTGTACCATAGAAATCAATGGAAGTCGCCTCCAAGTCGGATCTCTCTCTCAAAGTCAAGCGACTTTGCAGGGAAAACCCCTCCCTCCCAGAGAGCTTATTGTCCTGTGATTGGCCACAGCCGAAGTCGCCTGTCCTGGAGGCGACTTGAAGTCGCGTTGTAATTTGCTAAAGTCGCGCTGAAGTCGCGTTGAAGTCGCCGTGCAAAGTCGCGTTGAAGTCGTGTTGCCCCTGTGTGAATCGAGCCTTAGGCCTCATACACACGATACGAAAATCAGAAGGGAAAATTGTTAAGACGAGCTGTCTGCGGATTTTCAGATCGTTAGTATGGTGCTTTCGACAGGTGATTTGACTTTTTCGTCAGACAAAAGCTGGATGTGCAGGCTATAAAATTTTTGTTGGATGTGAACTCAATGTCTGATTTTCGGATGGTCAGTACAGAAATCGTCACACAAAAGTCAAAAGTACAAACATGCATGATCGGAATCAAGGAACGAGCCGGAAGAGTTTGGTCTTGTAAACTACCGTTCGTAATCTAGAATTAACATTTGTGACGTGGCAGTTGATGAAATGAATGTGTTCTTTAATGGGATAATAATGAAGCTGCTTTGTATGTAGTTATGCCAAATGTATTTTAAAAGGCAATTGTTTTGTAGGATCTGAAAATCGCAAATCAACGCTCACCAAACTTCTACTAACATGAAATTAGCAGAAGGGGAGCAAAGGGTGGCTCTTGAGAAATTAACTTCCTCTTTATACTCTCATAGTACGTCACTACATTCGTGTTTGTCAAACGACAATTTGTGGATAGTTAGTATGCTAGACAAAATCCTGCACACGCGCTTTTGAAAAAAATCAGACGCTCGATCGTACAACAATCAGACCGTGTGTACAAGGCCTTACTATCAGGCTGACACAAATCTCACCAAACAATTTATGAAAAAGTTTTAGACACTTTAGGAAAATATTTGGCCTACTATACTAGAACATAATTGGCGTATATTGAAATTTTTTTCCTCCAAGGAGTCACATTTTATGATTTATTGTCACTGCAGCGCCCGGCCGTTAGCGCTAAAGCGCCGCTTGTTTTTGCGGCGCTAAAGCAATGTTTTAGCGGCCCTAAATCTCTGTTTTTTCGGCGCTTTTATGGTGCATTTCGGCCACTAGCGGGGCAGTTTTTACCCTAAAAACAAGGTAAAAAGTACAGTTTTGCAGTGCATTCAAAGCACTTTTAACCACTCGCCGACCGCTGCACGCCGATATGTCGGCACAATGGCAGCAGTGGGCAAATGGGCGTACCTTTACGTCCCCTTTAATTGGCGGGGCTAGCGTACAGCGTGACATTGCCTGTGGGACCCACGGACTTGATGTCCGCCGGTGTCCTGGCGATCGTGTCACAGAGCCGCAGAACGGGGAGATGCCTATGTAAACAAGACATTTCCCCGTTCTGCCTAGTGACATGACAGAGATCACTGCTCCCTGTCATCAGGAGCAGTGATCGCTTTCATGTAAGTGGTAGCCCATCCCCCCCATAGTTAGAATCACTCCCTAGGACACACTTAACCCCTTCATCGCCCCCTAGTGTTTAACCCCTTCCCTGCCAGTGTCATTTACACAGTAATCAGTGCATTTTTATAGAACTGATCTCTGTATAAATGCCAATGGTCCCAAAATAGTGTCAAAAGTGTCCGATGTATCCGCCATAATGTCGCAGTCATGATAAAAATCACAGATCGCCGTCATTACTAATAAAAAAAAATTAATAACAAAAATGCCATAAAACTATCCCCTATTTTGTAGACGCTATAACTTTTGCGCAAACCAATCAATATACTCTTATTGCGATTTATTTTTTTTACCAAAAATATGTAGAAGAATACATGTCGGCCTAAACTGAGGAAAAAAAATAGTTTTTTTATATATTTTTGGGGGATATTTGTTATAGCAAAAAGTAAAAAAATATTTTTTTTTCAAAATTGTCGCTCTTTTTTTGTTTATAGTGCAAAAAAAAAACAAAACGCAGAGGGGATCAAATACCACCAAAAGAAAGTTCTATTTGTGGGAAAAAAGGACAACAATTTTGTTTGAGTGCAACGTCGCACGACCGCGCAATTATCAGTTAAAGCGACGCAGTGCCATATCGCAAAAAGTGCTCTGGTCAGGAAGGGGGTACAATCTTTCAGGGCTGAAGCGCTGCCCATTCATTGCAATGGGCAAAATGTTTTGGCAGCGCTATTTACAGCGCTCCCAACCCACCCCAAAGATACTGCGCACCGCCCCAGTGTGAAAAGACACACTGCAATGATTGGGAGGCGGTTTTCAGGCGCTTTTCAAAGGCTATTTCTAGCTCTGAAATGCCTGAAAACCGCCTCAGTGTGAAAGGGGTGTAAGCCAAGAAAGCCAAGCCCAAAAACGTATAGCAAAATGCATTGCAAATGCAGTACTAAACGCAGCGCAAAACACATGCAAAATGCATTCAAGCACGCGTCAAGCACATGGCAAGCACGCTTCAAACGCTCTTCAAATACATGTAAACATGCAGTCAAAAACACAGTTATGTGCAGTTTCTGGTGTGAATGGGCCCTTACCAGATTGCATCATTTTTCTGTTTACTTTTGTGTACTCTCAGAAGACACAAAAACAAACACCTTTAAAAAAAAAAAAAAATACTTGAGATTGCATTTATAAGAAAAAGAGAGATTGGTTCACTGATCATATGCTCCGTTTTTGCCACCAGACACTTTATAAATACCATTTAACCGTTGTCTTTCACTGGATTTACTCCAACGGAAAATCCAGCTTTGAGATGTATTTTCACATTCACCTGGCATGATTACTTTGGAATTACTTTGAACAACCATGTCTTTGATCCTACTTGTTAATAATAACACATATTTGACTCTGCTCTGACTTCCTGTTCTTTGTGTAGTCCTTGCACCCTGCAGTCATGAATTCCTGCTCCCTATACCTGGTTGTCCAGTGTGATTATCTTGCTCTGAATTGTTTATAACCTGGCTCTAATAAATGCTCTGAGTGCTCTGCTCTGATAAGTGCTCTGATTTAGGTGTACCATAAAAGAGATTATACTTAGAATACAATTGCAAGGAACACATGTCAAACTTAAAAGTTTCAACAGCTTTTCTTGTATAACTAGAAACGTTTCCACAAAGCTATGTATGATATACCATGTGCTCTATGTGGATCGGACTGGTCCAGACATAACCAGCCCAGAAGAAATTGGTTGCAGATTGAGGATCTTTCTCATAACCAGCCCAGCAGAACTTGGTTGCGGATTGAGGATCCTTCCTCCAGCGTCAAGAACATTCAGAAAATAATAAAGAGAATATGGATGAAGTATTGGATGTAAGCTGGCTCTACCAGAGCTACTCAGATATGAGCTACTGTCAGATATGAGCTACTGTCAGATATGAGCTACTGTCGGATATGAGCTACTGTCAGATATGAACAGTTCTTTTCAAGGAAGCCAAGCATAGTGTAGCACTTGGACAGGTTACACAATGGTGTCCCTTGCAGAAAAAGAGCAATCATCTTAAGGAAACACAGTGGGTGAAGCTTTTTCCTGGGATTTAACACTTCAAGGCTGACAATGTACACTGTACAAAATTTGTATCACTTGCCTCTTCTGGCATCTTGAAATATTTCCACACAAAGATGGAACCACAGAATTTCTCTATCTTTATAGAAGATCCTCTAGGCAGCTTCCACTGGTACAATTCATAGCTGCACATTGTCCATACTCTGGGGGTATGCTCCATGCCAACCCTTACAAGAGTCGCTAAATTGCTTGTAATTCAGGGATGCCAGCTACCTTAGGGGACCTTGGAACACACCTTTTATGACATGTGGGCTTACCCAACCTCCCCAGTGTGGACAGTATCTTACATGAAATAAACACATTACCTTTGCATATGGCTGCCTTCTACCATTTCTAGATGAAACAATGTGCTGCCATGCTTTTACGACACCAAGGCAAACCCTCCCCCAAAGACCCACCTGTACCACTTGTTTTTTTGTTTTTTTCTATTTTTATTTACAGAAAGTCTGCAATTGTGAGACCGTGTAAAGTATTATTGACCTTGAAAACATTTGCATACAGATTATTCCCTAAGCGTTTTCTGATTCCAAGCCAAGGCAAAGAGAGTAAATAACACAACATTTTAATCTCAAGCAGCACCATTTATGGATGACTTTGGATTTCCAATCAAAACCACAAATGTTTTACATGTACATTTCGGTAAAAAATAAAAATAAAGCCTACATTATGTCTGTTGAGTAGTATTTTGTTTTAAAAACATTATTAATAGGTATTTCGTTTAAAAAAATAATGCCTATACCATGTCTGCTCAGTAGTATTTACCACGCTATGTCTGCTTAGTAGTTTTTTGTTTTAAATATGATCTCCAGAAGGCAATATTGTAAAGCTATAGGATATCAACTCTCAATTTATCACCCTGTTCATAGGGATAATTTCCCACTTCCCTTCTTCGCCCACATTTACCAAGGTAAGGTAAGGTATTGTGTAAGGTCTCGGTCTTAGCAGCTACAACCCATGGTTGCCACTTTGTTGAAAAATATTAGTCTTATCATTTTTCCCCTCAATGCATTCTTAGGAGATTGAGTATTCTTTGCAAAGTACATTTTCACCACGTTCTCTAAAATAATTGGAAATTCTGTTACAAAGTAACGGACAGTGGAGTAAAACAGGAGCTGCTGGAGAAAAACCCGGCTGGAGACTGGCCACTCTTTGGGTATGGGTAATGACTTTGAATGTCATTTTTCTTCTTTTATGAGAGTATTAAAAATTATTATTATTATTAATAATAATAATAATAATAATAATAATAATAATAATACTAATAACAATAATAATTATAATAAGTGATTATTATTATTTCTTTTATTTTTTTATTATTACTATTACAGATATACGCTATAAAGATAAGCAGAGTGGTTTTGCTGAAAAACTACCGATTTCTGTGTGGATGAAATCTACCAAAACTGGAAACTTCGAATTTTGCTCCTTGAGGTGCATATGTTAAAATTTCTTTTTTTTTTTTCTTTTTTAAATTTAATCAGAGAATGTGTTTTTAGGCGGGTGCATATTATTTTGGGTAGTTTGGCCTATTTCATTCAGTGTACTCTGTATTAGCGTTTTCTTTTTTTTCACAGTCACTTAATATTGGTTTTATTTAACTTTTTTGTCTGTTTTGGTATTTCTGTGATAAAAACATAAAATAATGAGGCTAACGAAGGGTCAATTTTTACCCAAAAAAGACCCTGGATACTTGAAAGAGGCATCTGTATCCCTCAGCAGTCAGATGAAGGCAATTGCTACCTTAAAACCATATTTAACTATCTTAATTTTGCCTTTCTATTGAATTCCAGAAAATAAAGATGTTAACCAAGAGTTAAGAAGTCAATTATTGTGTGAATACACATTTAAATATAATTTTAATATAACGTACTATCACACCCAATATGATTCAGACAATCTACTTAAAAATCTTAACCTTTCGGCCATGCTCATTTTTCACTCCAGTGTTTTTGCTGCACCACTCCTTAATCACCATTACAAACTGCTCATCACGTTGACATCTCTGTCACCTCTTTTGGTGGGTCTACCTTTGCTCATACTAAACAGTCTGCGCAATTTCAGGTTTACAGGACTGTAAATTTGAACACACTGAAATCCTTGTGTAGCAAACAGTCCTTTTAAGTTCTACTAGGCCAAAACCAAAAATTACTTCAAGCCTTTCTGCCAAACAGTGCATCAACAAATACAACTCAAAAATGGTTGATCAGCTATTTTTACGGCCTCTTTATTGCCTAATTAGGTACTTGGCCTGTAGTTGAATCAATAATTGAACTACGTAGCTAGATTACCCTACACATTTGTGAGGAGATCCAGAAAATAAGGACAAGCTCAAAAGTTCTAGAGAAACATATTGATCTGGATTTGCCTCCTGTAGATCTGCAATTCATTTTAAATAAAATACAAAATATAGGTAGATAAAAAAGCAGAATTTGCTTCTATAAGTACAAAAGTTCTGAAGTTTGAAGACTTGTTAATTTATTTTTTTAAATGTAGTTTTAACTTATCTGGATTTTTTATGAACTTTTTTTGTCATTGCGTCTTGTCTACTAATCCACCTAAAAGTGAAATTGCCACTTGCTGCCAAGTTAATCACAGTCGTGCTCACATATCGCACATGGTTTGCGGTGATAAATATTTCCAGTTCTGCCCAATTGCCAATGGTCCATGCAAAGCCAGATAATCCTGACAAGAGAAAGACATTTGCTTTTACACCCTTGTGCTGGGGGGAGGGGGGGGGGGGTGGAGACAAAACTGCTGGGGAATGTTACTATTGTACTCTTTAGGAGATTTAGGACTCCAACGGTTTATTCAATCCACCAGTGCCTACCATGAGTAGGCCTTTAATTAGTCTTATTATTTTACATACAAATTAATACAGAACACCAATTTAATATATTTCAAGAATTGGCTGTATCATTTTACTATGTGTTGTAGGCGAACAGAAACAGATTCACAAATGTTTGATACTGTATGTGGAGTACTGAATTTTTTAGATTTTTTTTTTTTATGTTTTACAATTTTTTGGGTAATGATTTTATGTATGCAGTTTTTTGTTTTTTTTTACTAGTATGTTTGCGCCCCACAAACTGAATAAAAATCTCATGATTTTTTTTCAAATGGTATTAATATCTATATCATGTATATCAAGCACGCAGAAACATTATATAATGGGGAAAAAAAGCACAAAAAATCTGCATATTTTTCCAACAATGTTAGCAGATTTAAATTAAACAAATAAACAATTATTCATTTTATGATAGCTTTTTTTTACAGTTAAGAATTCTATAAACAACTTGTATTAATGCTGTTATATAAAAATACCCCAATTAAATATATATATAATTAAAAAAAAATAATATATAATCTAATAAAATAAAATATGCATTGATTTAATATGCTTTCGCTCTATTTATAATAAAAAACACACATATATTTAAATAAAAATAAATGAATATCTCTTCAAGAGCTGTTAAATTTAAATTATTACTTAAAAAGCATGGCTTACCTTCTTTTAGCCAAGAGACCTTTTCCGGGTCCTTTTGATAAATTACTTTATTTTTGCTGCTTGTTATTTCTGACATCTGCGGGAATTGAAGTTTAATTATTATAAAAAAAAAGAAAAGAAAAGGAAAATATTTTACTTATAACCTCACTTCCTTTTTAGCTGTAAGGATAAATGAGCAAACTTTCCATCTTGTCGAGTTCCACAGTTGAAAAACCAAAACTTTTTTTAAATAACCTTTTTAAATACAATTTAAAATAAGCGGACAGGGCTTCACCTGCGCTGTGTGTGGATTTCCTTGTTGTGTGTTGTTGTCCGGGCTCTCTCATACTGACAGCAGCGAATTGATCAGCATTGCACTCACTATACGGTGCCAGAATTGTCTTAATGCCAGGATCATCTAACTTACTGCCGAGGGGATTTTGCAGACAACATTAGAGGAGATGTTTAAAATCAACTCAGCACTTGCAAAGCTTCCTAAGCATAAAAACAATAACGTGAATTAACCTCTTCAGGGACACTTAGGCATTCCCACAATACTGGATATAATACAACAATATTATCAATCTGACATAGTATAGGTATACACAACTAAAAGCATTTGTTTAAATGGAGTCTATAGATTTTAAAGCTATTGTTAGAAATTAAATACACACACATATATATATACATATATATATATATATATATATATATATATATATATATATATATATATATATATATATATATATATATATATATATATACACACACACAGTGGGTATAGAAAGAAATCACCCCCTTTAAAATAATAAAACATTTTTGCTTTGGAGCCTGAAATGAAGACAGACACAGTTTTTGTTGTTGTATCCAGCTGTATTTACTAGTACAGCTTATAACAAGTGAATCAAGTGAAAGATATAACACCAACATGTCAGAAAAAAAACGAAAAAAATTCAAACACAGAATCACTGAGTTGGAAAAAGGATCACCCCCTCATGTCAGTATTTTGTTGGACCATATTTTGCTTTATTTAAAGCCTTTACTCTGTTGGTATTTGTCTCTACTAACTTTGCACATCTAGATTTTGAAATATTTGCCCACTTTTCTTTGCAGAACTGCTCAAGTTTAGGTAATTTTGATGGTGACCGTTTATGGACTGCAGTCTTCTACAGATTTTCAAGGCCATGCAAGAACATTCTCCTTCAACCACTCTGTGGTCATTTTTGCTATGTGCTTTGGGTCATTGTCATGTTGGAAGGTAAACCTTCTTCTCATTGACAACTTTCTGGGAGAGGGCAACAGATTTTCCTCAAGAATCTGGTGGCATTTTGCCCCATCCATTTTTCTTCTATCTTGACAAGTGCTCCAGTCCCTGCTGCAGAGAAACACCCCCATAACAGGATATTACCACCTCCATGCTTTACTCTAGGAATGGTGTTATTTGGATCATGAACTGTATTCGATTTCCACCAGACATTTAGTTTGGCGTTGAGGCCAAATAATTCAATTTTAGTCTCATCTGACCATAACACTTTTTTCCACGTGGCCTCAGAATCTTCAGTGTGCGTTTAAGTTGGTCAGATGAGACTAAAATAATGAAATGTCTAGAGGTTAGTAGAGACATTTCCCAACAGACTAAAGGCTGTAATTAAAGCAAAATGTGGTCCAAAAAAAAAATGGCATAAAGGGGTCGATCCTTTTTGCAACTATATATAAATAACTCAAGTATTAAAGTGTATGCAGACCCTAACTTTGAACCTATTTTATTTGACCCCTTTAGGTCTGTTAAATAAACAATTGAAAGCTTGAAAGTGTTTTGATATACAGTATCTCAGAAAGTGCAAAAACTGCTTTTGGCAAATACGAGAAATCCGGTGAGCTTGTAGCTTTCTATTTTGCAGTGGTATCGGCCCTGTCCAGTTCCCCACTATTAAATACAAAACATCTGCATAATATGCTATCATGATGAGGAGAGGGGGAGGTGTTCTGTAGTCCTAACACACTTTCTGCTCTAGGGTAACAGCACAGTTGGTTTTACTGGCAGTATCACCAGGTGCACATAAAGGAAAAAGGCCTAAAAAAGAAAACGAATGCAGCCACGGCTTCTAAAGACTGGTAAGCTTGGGTTTAGTTACACATGGTTATTGGCTGTTTTTGGGCTTAGATACATATTTTACCAGACTGCACTATTTGTCAGCTGCCAACAGAAATAGACACGGTTTACTATCCTCTATAAACAATAGTTCTCAGTCCATCAAAGCTATTAATAGAGGGGTAAGAGTTAACATTTTTATTTCTGTCTTTCTCCCCAGCAAAGTTTTTCCCTCACTTCCCATACTTGAAATGAAGGTGGTTTAACCCTTCCAAACCCTACTAAAATGCATTTTTGTCATTGCCACCACTGGAGATGTCTTCAATGGGAACCCTAATAGCAAACAGAACCCAAGAGAAACTTTAACTATTCAACACTTATTCCAAAACCAAACCTAGTTAGTTCTAAACCCCCAATATTATTAGTAGTGGTAAAAAATGGTTCTTGATGGGTCAGGAAATGTTCCATCCGCTGGTATTATCTGTCATTTGGCATGCAGTACTGAGGTCCAACAGCAGGTGTCTCCTGGCAGTTTGGAACTGTCAGGAGAGCTTTTCCCTGCTGGTGTTATGTCATCTTTGGGCCGCAGTACTGGCATCCACCAGCGGATGGATCCTGGCAGTGTGGAGCAGACAGTACCTCCTACAATCAGGTGTCACTTGGGGCCAATCACAGGCCTATAAATACCCGGCAAGCAATCAAATGTTTGCCTTAGTTTCTTCATTGCGCCCTGACCTGCTAGCTTGTGATCTGATCCTGATTCTGAACCTGTTCCTGTGCCCTGAACCCGTGTATCTGATCCTGTCTCCCTGTCCGATCCCTATCCTGTCCCGATCCCTATCCTGTTTCACCTGTTACCTTGCATCTCTGCCTGCAGTCTGATCCATCCATCCTCTCCCTGTCCTGTGTTCCATACCCCATCTGCTGATCTCCCTGTGTATGACCTTGGCCTGGCTTACGTTTATGTCTCCGGAACATCCCCTGTCCATCTGCTGATCTGCTGTGTATGACCCTGGCTTGGCTATTGTTTATGATCCTGGTATTTCCAATTTATTTTACTTATCTGTCTGATGTTATTTGTGGGTCTCTGTCTGTTGGTTGGTTATTGCACTGTGACATAGTGGAGGTGGTTGTACTATATTATTCACTTACTTTAATAAATTATTATATTTTCACTTATATACGTTTTGGTGTCCTCTGTCGCAGATCACACAGTTCTGGTCACACCTGTTCATGACAGTAAACCAAGGCCATCTCTGACCAGAAGTGACTACGCAGAGGAACCATTGTAGTGCTGTTACTGCTACTAAAATGCAATCAGAAACAGTTGTTCTCCTTGCCTCACTGGTGTTGGAGGATAACAATTACTGTCGTCTGGTATTGAAAGAGTGGGCCAGGGATCAGCTCCTGGAGTGTATCCGTCTGGCCCGTTCTCTGGTTGATCAGGGTAGATTACTGTTTAAAAACGTTCAGCCCCTAAAACAGGTGTGTGCTGAGCTAGCCTTGTCTAGCAGTCCTAAAGGAAGTTACAATTTTTCTCCCCCCTTCAGTCTTGATCAGGTGGAGTCTCTGGTATGGCTGTTGGAGGATGATGCTGTGTACTTTCTGGAGCATTATTCAGCTTGTCCTAAACAGGTGCTAGTGGATTGTATAGATTCGGTGCAGTCCCTGGTTAGACAGCCAGTATGTGAAGCCACGTTTGTTCAACCTATACTACAGGCATGGTCAGACTTATTATCTCCAGCTTCGGTCAGCTCTTCACAACCCGGACCTGCTATTAGACACCTGCCTGCCCAAGAGTCTTTTTCCCCTTCACCCATGGCAACCTCCGTTTCAGCCCAATATACCCTGCTTCCCACCAAATATCAATACCCTGTCTCTACCCGCTGCACTTATCCTGCCTTTAACCCGCCTGCCTCTTCTCTGCTACCTACAACTTCCCCACAAGAACTTCCTCTGGCCACTGTTCCCTTTTCCTTGCCATATCCAAGCCCTTCACTTCAGTACGCCTCACCTCCTACCTACAGTCCTGCAGTCACCTACAGATCTCCAGCAGCTAAGCCAAAGAAGAAACGGAAGTTCTTTCCAACCCACACCTGCCTCCACACCAACCAACCTGCTCCAGTCTGCTTGCATGCCAGCTGAACCTGATAATCTGATTCTGCCAAATCTCTGCCTGCTATTCAGCCAGTGTCCCAGCCTGATGTGTTCCTGTCCGCTGCCCAGCCTGATGTGTTCCTGTCTGCTGCCCAGCCTGATGTACCACCATCTGCTGCCCAGGCTGATGTGCCACCGTCTGCTGCCCAGGCTGATGTGCCACCGTCTGCTGCCCAGGCTGATGTGCCACCATCTGCTGCCCAACCTGATGTGCCACCGTCTGCTGCCCAGCCTGATATGTTCCTGTCTGCTGCCCAGCCTGATGTGTTCCTGTCTGTTGCCCAGCCTGATGTGTTCCTGTCTGCTGCCCAGCCTGATGTGTTCCTGTCTGCTACCCAAACTGATGTGTTCCTGTCTGCTGCCCAGCCTGATGTGCCACCGTCTGCTGCCCAGCCTGATGTGCCACCATCTGCTGCCCAGCCTGATGTGCCACAATTTGCTGCCCAGCCTGATGTGTTCCTGTCCGCTGCCCAGCCTGATGTGCCACCGTCTGCTGCCCAGCCTGATGTGCCACCATCTGCTGCCCAGCCTGATGTGCCACAGTCTGCTGCCCAGCCTGATGTGCCACCGTCTACTGCCCAGCCTGATGTGGTCCTGTTTGCTACTCAGCCTGTTGTACCAATGCCTGTGCCCACTGTCCAGTTTGAGGTCCCAGTGCCTGCTGCTCAGCCTGATATCCCAGTGTCCATGTTCCAGTCTGATGCTCCAGTGACTACTCCCCAGTCCGATGTACCTGTTGTTCAGCCTGTTGAGAAAGTACCTGCTGTTCTGCCTGATGTGCCAGCACCTGTGTCTGCTGCCCAGTCTGAAGTTCCAGTACCTGCTGCCTGGTCTGATGTCTCGGTACCCGCTTCCCACTCGGATGTGCCTGCTTCCCAGTCGGATGTGCCCGCTTTCCAGTCGGATGTGCCCGCATCCCAGTCGGATGTGCCCGCTTTCCAGCCTGATGTGCCTGCTTCCCGGTCTAATGTGCCCACCTTCCAGCCTGATGTCTCGGTGCTTGTATTCCAGCCTAGTGTCTCTTTGCCTGCCTTTCAGCCTGATGTCTTGAAATTAGTATCTCAGCCTGAAGTTTTGATGCCCGTGTCTCAGCCTGAAGTTTCGGTGCCCGTGTCTCAGCCTGAAGTTTCGGTGCCCGTGTCTCAGCCTGAAGTTTCGGTGCCCGTGTCTCAGCCTGTTGAACCGGTGCCCGTGTCTCAGCCTGTTGAACCGGTGCCCGTGTCTCCGCCTGTTGAACTGGTGCCCGTTACCCAGTCTGTTGAATCGGTGCCCGTTACCCAGTCTGTTGAACCGGTGCCCGTTACCCTGTCTGCTGAACCGGTGGCCGTTATCCAGTCTGCTAAACCGGAGTCCATCACTCGGCCTGTTAAGCCAGCACCTGTTATTCGGCTTGCCGGACCAGTGCCCGTTGTCCAGCTCGCTGAGCCAGGGCCCGTTACCCAGCCCACTGGGCCGGGGCCCGTTACCCAGCTTGCTGAGCCGGTGCCTGTGATCCAGCCTGCCCTTACGGTGCTCGCTTTTTGGCCTAATGTTCCAGAGCCTGCTGCCCAGCTCGACGACCCAGAGCCTGCTGCCCAGCTCGACGACCCGGAGCCTGCTGCCAAGCTCGACGACCCAGAGCCTGCTGCCAAGCTCGATGACCCGGAGCCTGCTGCCAAGCTCGACGACCCAGAATCTACTGCCCAGCTCGACGACCCGGAGCCCGCTGTCTGCTCTGATGTGCCTGCTGTCTGCTCTGATGTGCCCGCTGTCTGCCCTGATGTGCCTGATGCCCAGCCTGAAGTGCCTGTGGCCCAGCCTGACATACCCCCATCTGTTGTTCTGCTTGATGCCATAGACTATGGACAATTACAACCAGTTGGAGCGTCAGGAGGCCGTTCCTTTGAGGGGGGGTACTGTCAGGAAATGTTCCATCCGCTGGTAATATCTGTCATTTGGCATGCAGTACTGAGGTCCACCAGCAGGTGTCTCCTGGCAGTTTGGAACTGTCAGGAGAGCTTTTCCCTGCTGATGTTATGTCATCTTTGGGCCGCAGTACTGGCATCCACCAGCGGATGGATCCTGGCAGTGTGGAGCAGACAGTACCTCCTACAATCAGGTGTCACTTGAGGCCAATCACAGGCCTATAAATACCCGGCAAGCAATCACATGTTTGCCTTGGTTTCTTCATTGCGCCCTGACCTATTAGCTTGTGATCTTATCCTGATTCTGAACCTGTTCCTGTGCCCTGAACCTGTGACCCGTGTTTCTGATCCTGTCTCCCTGTCCCGATCCCTATCCTGTCCCGATCCCTATCCTGTCCCACCTGTTATCTTGCATCCCTGCCTGCAGTCTGATCCATCCATCCTCTCCCTGTCCTGTGTTCCATACCCCATCTGCTGATCTCCCTGTGTATGACCTTGGCCTGGCTTACGTTTATGTCCCTGGAACATCTCCTGTCCATCTGCTGATCTGCTGTGTATGACCCTGGCCTGGCTATTGTTTATGATCCTGGTATTTCCAATTTATTGTACTTATCTGTCTGATGTTATTTGTGGGTCTCTGTCTGTTGGTTGGTTATTGCACTGTGACATAGTGGAGGTGGTTGTACTATATTATTCACTTACTTTAATAAATTATTATATTTTCACTTATATACGTTTTGGTGTCCTCTGTCGCAGATCACACAGTTCTGGTCACACCTGTTCATGACATGATGGCTATCAAGGTAGTCTGGTGTTGTAGCCTGTCAACTCTAAAGGTCTATTCAAATAAACCTGAGTCTTTGGTTTCAGATGGGTACTGGTGGGTTGAATTATGTACCAACCTCTGTCTAGAAATTTTTATTATAAGATTACTCTACCACAGATCTGGAGTAAAAATGATCCACATAAAGCTATGAGTGCCAGTATATTGAAATCTCAAACATAATATGTCAAAGAGAGTGTCTAATGAAAAATCCTTTGGAGTCCAAATTTGCAATTATAAGAAAGAGCCAGATTTTTGACACAATATTCCCACTGGTCCTATGATGTGGTGTGCATGCAGTAGATGCAGAGGAATACAAAGAGCTTAGATTGAGGTGAGTTAAGTGAATGCATTAGTAGCTCATTGATTGGTTTCACTTGTTCCCTGATTGGTTTTTATCTGTACTCCCCTGTCAGAACAGGGATCCTCCTTGTTTACATAGGCAGATCCCCGTTCTGCCTCTCTGTGGAGCGATTGTGGGTGGCCGGTGGACATCGCGGCTGCCGGCCACGCGCATCGCTGTTGCCGCATGAGCTGTATCTATTACACGAAGCGCCGTACCGGTACGGCGATTCACGCAATACAGCTGTTCTGCTGCAGTATATCTGTGGTGGGCGGTCTTTAAGTGGTTAATTTAACATTAAAGGGAACCTGACTGACAGAATCTGTGCCTAAAAAAAACCAAGCAGAGGACAAAGGACTGGCCACAGAAATTGCCCATGGTCTTAGAGCACAACACATTGGCTTAGTGGTTAGCACCTCTGCCTTGCCGCTCTAGGGTACCCAGCAGGGGCAGCCCGTCCATTAAGGCGCACAGGTGCCGCCCCCCCGCGCATGGATTCCAATGCGGGGGGGCTGTTTTTTTGAAGCACCAATTAGAGCCCAAGGCTCTAATAGGCTTCAATATAGTGTGGGCTCGGGTCACAGAGAGTGCGCTCCGATCCCACCCAGGTGTGTTACAACAGCGAATGAATATTCGCTGTTGTAATGTTGTAACACTGATCCTCCTCCCGGCCAATCAGGAAGCAGGTTTTGACACCTGGCTGAAAGGACAGGCGATCCTATTGGATGCCTAGGAGGAGGAGGGGAGGAGCTGGAAGCCGCCATGTAGAAGAGGATACAGAGCCGCTGCACCATGCTGCCTGCTGCCTGACACCAGCCACCCTCCACCAAGGGGTAAGTGCCGGGAGGGTGGTATCGGAGCGCACTCTCCGTGACTATATTGAAGCCTATTAGAGCCTCTGCCTCTGGCAATAAAACAGCCCCCCCCGCATTGGAATCCATGCACCGGGGGGGCAGCGCCTGTGCGCCCCTTATGTACGGGCTGCTCCTGCTGGGTACCCCAGAGCTGCAAGGCAGACATGCTCCAGCTTCCTCTAACAACAGGTTGGTATGTTAATTGGCAGCTGTCCCTAGTATGTGTAAAATTAGTATCTTAGATTGTAGGCTCCTCAAGGGAATGGACTAATGTGTATGTACATGAAGCACTGCAAAAATTGTTGGTGCTATATAAATATCTTTAAAAATAATACTTGTCTCCCTGCAGTTAATCTCTACTTTAGCTAACTTATAAAGCCTTGTTCTGCTCTGTGTGGCTGTGGCCATCTTGATAGAGAATCAGAGCTTTGCTTGCTTGTCTTGCAGCTGTCACCTGATGATTAGTGTGAAATAGTCAACGCAGCAGGAGTTAAGCAACACAGATCCACAGAATTGGTTAAGGGAGTTCCTTGCATTGCGGGTCCTCAGGTACAGCATCCACTCCAGCAAGCCACACAGTAGTGACATTACCAAATTGGTTTCTATAAAAAAGGGAGCCTGATTTTGAAATCTCCAGCTTTAGTAAATACACCCCACCGTGCCTTATATCTAGCATTTCATATATACAGAGATGAGGCTTTAGTCACAGGAAGTGCTCTGCTATTTTTGTACACAATTCAGGGCACTGTTCAGGCACAATCAGCATTTATAACTAATCCCTATAAGAAAGTAAGTTTTTACCTTTTGAGTTCAAATCCACTTAAATCTTCAGTACATTTTAGTTGACTAAAATCAAATGGGTTTAGTGGTTATAACCCTTAAAAAAAAATAAAAAAATGCTCCTGTTCCTTTAACGCATGATCGGTAGCATAGTGCTGTTGCAGTGTAATTTTTCCCTTTTTTTATCTAAAATACCTGGTTGGTCCTGCCTGTTCCTGTGCCCCCTGTGTGTGTGCTGACCATGATAATCATGGCTGCTGATTCATGATACCGTGGTCAGTTTATGTGCCTCCGTCCGCTGTGTGTACACAGTCTCTCCTCTCTCTCCCTCTCCCCCTCCCACCCTGCCTGTCATTGCCTAGTCTGTGTGTGAGAGCCGATCTCCTCCCCGCCCCTCCCCTCTCCTCCTGCCTCTATTCTGATGTAATACATAACACAATTAATTGTATCCTCTCTGTTTTAGCAGGATATTGAGTACAGTATGTCAGCTTTTTTTAAATTACAATCCTAAATACCTTTTTGCACAGCTCCTCTGTGCGGTCACATGACCTCCATCTACTGGCTGGCTGGCATCATTGGGGAATCTAAGCCCCTCCCACTGCTGTTCTTAGATCGAGGAAGGAGGGCAGAGTTAGATCACGTGACTGCACAGAGGAGCTGTGCAAAAAGGTATTTGGCATTATAATTAAAAAGAAACACACACACTGCACTTTATATCTTGCTTTTCCTTTTTTTTATAATTGACAATTTTTATAAAATTTTGATTGTTTCAATACAAAAAATATAAATATATAACTACAAGAGGAGGTGATGAAATAAAACAGATAGAGAGGGGGAGGGAAATGTAAAGTAATGATGGATCGACAGACTTCTGTAGATGGCGTGGATGCATCCTGCAGTTATCACACATGAGGCATAGTCGCTTAGTAGAAGGAGGTTGAGATATGGTTCAAGAAGAGTGTAGACATAACACAGTAGTGATACCTGTAAGCCTATAGGCGGGTCTCAATCAACACTTATACATACTATCAGGGTGAAAATTATCCTATTTTTGTTCGGTCTGCGCTTCCAGAAAGAGAAAAAAAAAAAGGAAAGAAAAGGGGGGGGAGAGGGAGGAGGATAAGTGTAGAGTATTTCCAAACAGCTAGACTCGTCACTCGAGGATCCTGCGCAGACTCTGTCCACATGGCGGAGATTGTCCCATCAACTAAGGGGTACCAAGCCCCCCATACTACTGTATGTCTAGCCATACGATCATCTATGCGGGCCGACATAGACTCCATGAGTTCTATGTCTTTAATTCTGGCATAGAGGTCTGAAAGTGTTGGGGGATGTTGGTTTTTCCAGTGCAATGCCACTAAGCACCTTGCCGCTGTGAGCATGTGTGTGGCGAGTTTTTTGTTAGTCCGGGGAGTTTAGGAGGGATAAGGCCGAGTAGAAACAGCTTAGGGGAGAGGGGGATGTCTAACTCAGACAACTGCTGGAGAAGGCCCTGTACCGAACGCCAGTAGGGCTGAAGAGCTGGGTAGTTCCAGTAAATATAAAATAGCGTGCCCCAGTCTTGATGGCATCTCCAACAGTGATCCGAGGCCGAAGGGTATATGGCGCGTAAGCGAGATGGTGTTAGTTACCAGCCCAAGAGCACCTTGTAGGTGTTTTCTTTGTAAAGTGTACATATAGAGGTTTTAGCTGCACAAGACCATACAGTTCTCCATTGTTCAGAAGACAATTCTTCTCCAAGATTTTATTCTCATTTACGCATGTAGCTATGTTTCCCCAATGAGAGCCTGTCAGCTGAGTTTAGAATTTTATATATATCCCAAAACAGTCCTCTCTGAGAAGGGCCAGATAGGACCACTCTTTCAAATGGGGAGAGTGTGGAGAACTGTAGGGTTGGGGCGATGGTAAGAGCGTAGTGCCATATCTGGAGGTACCCGAAGAAAGCAGTGCGAGGGAGGTCGTGTTTGGTTCCAAGTAGTCGAAGGGTAGTAGTACCCTAGTTACCGGGTTCACTAGATGTCCATAGTGGAAGAGATTCTTCTGAAACCAGGGTGAGATCATTCGGTGGGTTAGCCTATCGGGTAACCTAGGGTTATAGAGAAAGGCTGTGGCTAAGGAGGCCTCGGATTGGAGGGGGTTGCTATGATTCAGTTATTTCCATATGGAGCGCAATAAGTTCATAGTGTGTAGTAGGGATGTGGAAGGGAGATCAGGGTTTGTTTTCCACAATAAATTGTTCGGGTGGATGGGGGCTATCCATAATTTGTCTATTTGGTTCCATTGGTTGAGTGGCCCAGGATGCGATTGCTCTCAAATGGGCAGCATGGTAGTAGCGGATGAGGTTTGGGAACGCTAATTGTTATACCTGAAAGGTTCCACATGTACTGTCACTTTAAGGCTGGCTCCACCCAGGAGTGATGACAAGGGTCAAGGGGTAGAGTAGCCATCTTAGAGCACATGTAAGGAAGCATATAAGATGTATCTGTCCTGAGAGGCATGTTGCAGTGTACAGTGTGTACTGAAATAAACATCCATTGTTCCAGACCAGAGTCTTGTGTCTCTCACAACACAGAGGATATAACAGTGGCGACGAGGATGGGATTTACAAAGTGTCTATCAGTCTGAGAGAGAGACAAAGGCAGTGTAGATTGTCATCTGGATAAAAGCAATCACAGAGCCCAGCAGGAAAATGTCATTGATCGGGACATTAGGTGAATTTGATGGGGAACAGACATCCTGGAGTTCCTGGGTTGAGAGACTGGAACAGTATTTCAGTGCAAATGCCATCACAGACAACAGGCAAGTAGCAGTATTCCTGACAGTGGTTGGTGCTAAGACATATGACACTCTTAGAGATCTCCTTTTCCCTGTAAAGCCAGCAACTAAGACATTGGCAGAGCTCCTGACACTGTTAGAGGATCACTTCCAGCCTAAACCATTAGAGATTGCAGAAAGATTTCGGTTTTATCAGCGGCAGCAGCAGCCAGGTGAAGAAATTAAAGCTTATGTGCTCGCCCTTCGCAGACTAGCCTCTACCTGTTCTTTTGGGGAGTATCTACCTACTGCACTGAGAGATAAGTTTGTAATGGGACTGAATTGTGATTCTAGCCAAAAGAGACTGTTAACAGAGAAAGATCTTACCCTTACAAAGGCAATTGAAATAGCTTCAGTGATGGAAATGGCTGTGAAAGATACAGAGGAATTGAACCCCCAGGGCAGAAAAGAAGAGGTGAAGCAGGAAGTTTTCAGAACAGCAGTCAAGCCAACTGCCGCAAACTGGAAATACAGACCCCCACCAAGCCGGGAGTCAGCCTGCTACCGTTGTGGAAATACAGACCATGACCACAAAGTCTGCCGGTTTAAGGATCAGACCTGTCATAATTGTGGTAGGACAGGCCATCTTAAACGAGTTTGCCGTAGCAAGAAGGTGCGAGATAAACAACCTCTGAAACCCAAGACAAAGACATACATGGTGGGAAGATATACATCATCATCTGAGTCAGAGGATGAGGAAGTGCTCCACAGATTAGACATACATCATATGCATTCAGCACCCTCCGCAATGACTGTAGAGGTAACTGTGGAGGGAAAGAAACTCAAGATGGATGTAGACACAGGAGCAGCAGTTTCAGTTATCACCCAGAAACAATGGAGACAACTTCAGACCCAAACAACTGTCCGCCCAACACCAATCAAACTGCAGACATATTCAAAGCAGATACTCCACCCACTGGGTTATGCGAAAGTACAGGTATTGTACAAGGGTCAGACAAAGAGACTGCCATTATACATCCTAGAAAATGGGGGACCCCCTCTCTTTGGGAGGGACTGGATTGCTCACTTTGGTATGCCAGACATCACCATAAATCCCTGTAACACTGTTTCAATTCCATTAGGAGATAATGAGGGATGGGTGGTGTCCCTGAAGCAGCGTTTCCCAAAGATCTTTGATGACCACTTGGGGAAAATAAAGCATGACTGTGTAAGACTCAAGCTGAAACCCAACGCTCAGCCTAAGTTCTTCAAAGCTCGGACAGTACCTTTCGCACTGCGAGCAGGAGTGGAAGCAGAACTAAGTCGGCTGGAGGAACAAGGTGTCATCTCCAAGGTAGAGCACAGCGAGTGGGCATCACCAGTTGTACCAGTAAAGAAAGCGAATGGGGACTTACGCATTTGTGGCGATTTCCGCATGGCACTGAACTCCCAACTGGAGATAGACCAGTATCCTCTACCCAGAGTAGATGACATTTTTGCCTCTCTTGCAGGGGGCCAAAAGTTCACCAAGCTTGATCTCAGACAAGCATATTTACAGTTTGAGGTCCATCCTTCTTCCCGCAAGTTTCTAACCATCAACACCCACAAGGGACTGTATGAATACAATCGGATGGTGTTTGGTGTAGCCTCCGCCCCAGCCATTTGGCAACGAAAAATGGACGAGATTTTGGCGGACATTCCTTTCACGCAGTGCCTGCTAGATGACATGCTCATCACAGGACGGACAGAGCAGGAACACAAGCGGAACGTGGAGCTTGTGTTGGCGAGACTCCAAGAACAGGGTCTAAAAGTGAACTTAGCAAAATGCCAATTCATGGTGCCTAAATTGGAGTTTTGTGGCCACCTTGTGGATGCAGAGGGTATACACACCACGGAAGCCAAGGTTGATGCTTTAGTCAAAGCTCCAGCCCCAACCAACGTCCAGCAGTTGCGATCATACCTTGGCTTGCTGAACTATTACCACAAATTCCTGCCAGATCTGGCACACACCTTGTTTCCGCTGAACAAGCTTTTGGAAAAACATTCAAGATGGGACTGGTCGGCTGCATGCCAACGGGCTTTTGAAGTCTCTAAGCGGAAGCTGTTGGCGTCACGCATGCTCGTGCACTATGACCTCCAGAAGCCTCTCACCTTGGCTTGTGATGCCTCACCCTATGGTCTGGGTGCTGTACTATCTCACATCTTACCAGATGGGTCAGAAAAAACAGTGGCATTTGCCTCCAGGTCTTTGACAAAAGCAGAAAGCAATTACTCACACATTGACAAAGAGGCTCTAGCGCTGATATGGGCAATTAAGAAGTTTCATCTTTACCTGTATGGTAGGGAATTCACCATACTGACAGACCATAAACCACTCCTTCAGATCTTTAGCCCTGACAAAGGCATCTCTCAGACTACTGCGGCCCGCCTCCAACGCTATGCCCTATTCTTGGGAGCATACAGCTACAAAATCCAGTATCGCGGTCATGATGCCAATGCGAATGCGGACGCAATGTCCCGACTGACAGGGAAGTCGATGGACTCTTCTCCACCGGTCAAGAGTTGTCGTTACACCAGCTTGTCCTTCTTGTCTTCTGGGGAGATAGCAGCCCATACAGCCAAGGATACCTTTCTGAAAACAATACTCTCCTGGGTACGGTCCGGTTGGCCTGCAACCGTCACACAGGATTATGAACCTTATTTTCGTAGGCGTATGGAATTAACTGTGGCTGGCAACTGTGTTTTATGGGGAGACCGAGTGATCATTCCACAGACCCTCCGGAGACACATTCTGGGCTTGCTACATACTGGTCATCCCGGGGGCACACGTATGAAACAAAAAGCCAGAGGCTATGTGTGGTGGCCAAACCTAGACTCAGATATCACAACATATGTGAATGCTTGTGCTGGATGTGCACAAACTGCAAGAGACCCTCCTCGAGGGTGTGTCCAGCCCTGGACTTGGCCCACGGTTCCTTGGTTTCGCCTACACTTGGACTTTGCAGGCCCGATCAGAGGACACACCTTCTTGATCATAGTGGATGCCCATTCAAAGTGGCCTGAGGTAATTCCTGTTACTCAGCCAACGACTAAGACAACGGTTTCCATACTGTTACATCTCGCTGCTACGTTTGGATACCCAAGAGAGATCGTCACTGACAATGGTGCACAATTCACCAGTCAGGAGTTTCAGCGTTTCCTGACTGCCCACAACATCAAGCACAAGTTGACTGCACCTTACCACCCGGCTACTAATGGTCAAGCAGAACGGTTTGTGCAGACTTTTAAACGCTATTTCAAAGCTACAGTGGCTGCAAGTAAACAACAGTCCCTGTCACCCCAGCAGCTGGACTCCTTCCTTTCTGCTTACAGAAATACACCACATGCAACCACCGGGAAAACTCCAGCAGAACTCCTTCTGGGTCGGCAGCCATGGACTGTTTTGGACATGCTCCGTCCTCAAACAGTCCAGGAACATGTACTGCAGTCGCAAGACAAGATGGTCAAACATGGTGAGCTCCCTCGATTCACAGCCCAACAAAAGGTATGGGCCCGATCTTATGGGGCTTCCAACGCCCGGTGGCTTCCTGCTGTCATTGCAGAGACTTTGGGACCCAAGATGTATAGGGTCTGCCTGGAAGATGGTTCCATTTGCAGACGGCATGCAGACCAACTGCGTCCTCGTTTTCAATTGCCCGAATCCCTGACGCCAGCTGAACCACCAGTGTCGCAAGGATCTGCTCTCAGCGGATCAGAATGCATGGGGACTGATGATTGGGGGGACTCTGAACTTTTGAACTCAGCTCCAACAGAGCCCTCCAGCCCTGGTCCGGAGGTCTGTTCACCCGCTGAGCTGGTGGATCCCTTCTTGGCCCCGCCGGTGCCCATTCCGGCCAGCCCTGTTTCCTCCAGTCCCGAGTCGCTGGGTGCCCGACCTCAACGACACTGTCGCCCTCCTGATCGGTTTCAGCTTCCAGACCGGTTACGAGACTTTCGACGGGGCCGCCGAAAGTGATCCGATGACATTGTATCCCCGCAACTGTCCCTGGAAGCTTGGTCTCACATCCGGATGCAGGAAATATCCGGTGCATCTCCTGTGTTTGGAGGACTGTTATTGGACAGTTATTAGTTAATGTTTTGTGCCTTTTCTCGTTTTGTTGTAATTTTTTTTTTTTTTTAGGGATGGATGGAAGGTGTTATACCTGAAAGGTTCCACATGTACTGTCACTTTAAGGCTGGCTCCACCCAGGAGTGATGACAAGGGTCAAGGGGTAGAGTAGCCATCTTAGAGCACATGTAAGGAAGCATATAAGATGTATCTGTCCTGAGAGGCATGTTGCAGTGTACAGTGTGTACTGAAATAAACATCCATTGTTCCAGACCAGAGTCTTGTGTCTCTCACAACACAGAGGATATAACACTAATACCCCCTTGTTCCGGGAGGCATAATGTATCGAGCGAGCTACACGGTGCTGCTTGTAGTTCCATGTAAAATTTAAGAGATCTGTCTGGAGTTTTCTCAGCTGTACCAATGGGATGGGCACTGGGAGGGTCATAAAGCAATACAGTATTTTAGGTAGTATGGTCATTTTGATCAAGGCTATATGCCCAAACCATGATATTGGATAGCATCTCCACTTAGACAGGAAAGCCCTAATCTGGGCGAACAGGGGTCTGAAGTTTGCGTCATATAAGAACTCATATCTGGGAGTGAGGTATACTCCCAGATACTTAATGGCAGGGTCTTCCAGGCATAGGGAAAATTTTCAGATA
The DNA here is from genome assembly GCA_037952835.1 of Lithobates septentrionalis. Lineage (NCBI taxonomy): Eukaryota > Metazoa > Chordata > Amphibia > Anura > Ranidae > Lithobates > Lithobates septentrionalis. Next base: position 726,559 of record JBBDGP010000803.1, read on the forward strand.
GATGATTCACTTCTAGTGGAGGGATGTTAATTGGCAGGGCTTCCGATTTAGCTGCATTTATTTTATATCCCGACAGGGAACCAAATTCCTCCAGGAGCCTATGGAGATTGGGGAGGGTCGTGCGTGGTTGTGTCAGGGTCAGGAGTATTTCATTTGCAAATAGTGAGTTTTTAAATTCGCACCGTATTTATGGTAAATGGGAAGCCTGCATGTTTCTTGGGATGTCGTTTCTGCTCAGAAATCCATTAAATAAGCGGGTCATGTGTGGGAGTAGGTTGGGTAGGAATGTCTTGTAATATTCGTAACGAAGACTGTCAGGGCCTGGGGCTTTACCTTTTGGTAGAAGTTTCAGAGTCTCGGAAATCTCGTCCTCGGTTATCGGGGAGTTGAGGGACTGTAACGCTTCCGCATGTAGGGTGGCTGCTCCGCTGTTCGTCAGGTAGGTTCGAACGTTAGTGCGGAATAGACGGTTGTACACCCTGGTTACAAAGGACATCTGTTTCGCATTCGGAGCAAGGATGTTACAAAAGGTTACGTCAGAATGTTGACATTTGCCTCTGAGGATAAAAAACCACCCCTGGGGGTCAGAGTAGGAGGATGTGGGTGTGAATGGGGAGCCCTTTTGATCAGAATAGCAACCCCTGCTTTCTTTTTAATGCCGGATGCTAAGTACCCAGTGGGGAAGAATCTAGAAGCAAACGCCAGGGAGCCTCTTTTGTCAAAGTTTGTTTCTTGGACAAATATTACCTCTGCCCCTGAATCTCTGAAGCTCCTCAATGCCAGCTGTCACCAACTCTTATGTGTCGAGTCATGGACTCAGGAGCAACAAGGCATAGAGGGGGGGGGGGAGAGAAGACAAACAAGGAGAAATAAAATACACATCTTAGAACAAATAATTCAAGGCCAACATTGGACCAACAGTTCCATATTACCCCCATCGTCCAACGAGGGCGACTAGGGGTAAAAGACATCAAATAAGGAACTTCAAATCACAATACAAACTAAGGGGGGTTAGTGTCAGACGCCAAGTGCCAACTGCTATTTAAACTCTAGGACTTGCTACAAAGAAAAATTGGTTAGAGGTTGCATGGCTGGGGGACAATACTAGTCAAGTGCAAAACGGGCAAGTTGTAACTTTGTGGGCTAAATGCCACGGTCTGGGGAGGTGATCCCGTGTCTGGGACGGATGGCCAGGGGGTAATTACCCGGGTCGGGCCACCCCGACCCGACCCCCAGAAAAAACAGCCACCTGGGGGGGGGGTGAGGCCTCGCCCCCCAGGAGAAGAATCATAACATGGAGGGGAAACATGTAAACCATTAAGAACTGGAACTGAAATTTCAACTTTAGTTCAAGTGTAAAGGGCAAGGTGTTCTCCCACATTCCAGGCTGTTGGCTGTAAAAGGCTGGGAGGGCAAAAGGGCAATGTCTGCTCCGACAGGTCCTCAGGCTGGTCGGTGCTTGGGATTCTTGCTTGGGGAATCAGGGGTCTGCCCCCTCTTCTTGAAAGGGACCCTCTGCCAGCCTGTGGTTGGAGGAGGAGGGGGTGGGGGGATAATGTCCCAGCCTGCTAGGTCTGGGATGGGGATGTTCAATGTCTCGCAAAAGAAGCGGATATCCTCAGGGACATGAAGAGTTGCTGTCTTTCCATTATGCGTGGCCGTCAAGCTAAAGGGGAAGCCCAATGGTAGGTGATGTTACTATGCTGCAGAGAGTGGTGGAGCGGTTGAAGCAGTCTGCCCTTCTGGAGGGTAATTCTGGGGCGCCGTCCACAAGGATCGGTTTGATCACCTGTGCTTTGCATATAATGTCCTCTTTTAAAGTGAATGAGTGCACTCTGCAGATGACATCTCTAGGTTTGGATGTTTGATCTTTGGGCTTCAAGGCTCTGTGGGCCCTATCCATTTCCATGTGCATGGGGGCTGGGACTTCCAGTAGGTTATTGAAGACAGTCTGGAGAATCATTCTCAGATCTTTCGGGCCATTGGATTCCGGGAGCCCCCAAACCCTGATATTGTTGCGGCGGTTGCGATTTTCAAGGTCCTCTAGATGGCGTTGCATGTCACGGAGTATAAAGCGATCGTCCGTCTGGTGAGCTTGAATGCAGTGGACAGCAAGCTTAGTAATTTGGAGGTCTTCTTCTAGGTCTTCCACCTGAGTAGCCAGGTGGTAAAGTCCGCTTGCAGCATTTTGATCTCACTGCGGCAGGCCTCTTTAATCTCTGAGATTAAGAGCTTGAAATCTTCCTTGGTGGGTAGAGAGTGGAGTTGTTCTAGCCAGGAGATCATTTCATCAGCGGTGGGAATGGACGGTATTCGGGGTGGAGGCTGATGATGGGCCTTAACCTGGGAGGGAGAGGTCCACGGATCAAACCAGTCCCTCTGCTCCTGAGTGAGCTGCGTTGGGAGCAGGTGGGGTGTTCGTGAGGCACCAAGTGAAGGTGAGAGTGGCAGGTGGTCTGCTCTGAGGCCTGCAGAGCTGGAGTCACGGGAGCGGGGTGGTCTCTGTGGCTTTGGAGATGGGGTCTGGAGAGGAGGGGAGGTAGGCCACAGCTGCGGCAGTTATTGTGAGCGATTGGGAAGGGGGGAGTCCCCAGTGCCGGAACACCGGCAGAGTGCCCCACAGGGAGAGGGAGTCCAGTACAGGACCCTTTGTGGGTGGGGAGGATCTTTGGAGCTGCTCCGAGAGTGTCCCGGCAAGATGGCAGCGGTTGGTCCATGTGGGGATACTGAGGCAGGCCGTGCGGGGTGGATGAAGCCAAGTGCCACCGGGCTGCTCGCCGTCAGGAGTGTAGATCATGGAGTCCTCGGTAGTCATCCTGTGCCGGCTCGGGGTCTCGGGAAGAGGAGAGGATGTCTGTGTGGCTCGCTGCGGCGCCATGCTCTCAGCTTCTCGCATGGTGGCCCGGGTGGCTGTGTAAAATAAGATTGGATCGGTGGACCCGGCGGGTGAAGCTGTCCCGAGGTTCCCCCCAGTTTCTGTGGGCGAGTGGTGCGGTTCCTGCCCATCAGTGTGCGGCTATATCACCGTATAAAGCTGGTTAGCTGCAGGTCTGTGGAGAGCAGGGATTCAGGCTGCCATTCCATTCAGCATACAGCCACGCCCCCTTCCTTTTAATTTCATATGCAACAGGGATGGAGGCACATGAATGGCCAGTGTGTTGGTATTTTAATACCACCCTTAAACTTTTGGTGTTTTCTACTTTTATATTAAACCTGGTTCCCATTTGCATCTATTTAGAACTTCATAGTGGTTTATATCCACTCCATTAATACACATTTACTATCCGTAATGCAATTCCCCTGTTCATCCACAGGTGGATGGAGCTGTTGGGGCAGTCTCCCTGTCTACTATGCCCGGGAGCTGTGATGCACTTCGGGTGCCCTCCCCATCATTGCCATTGACACACGGGGGTCTGGGCAGGTCTGATCTCTTGCGCATCGATGCAACGCATCACGCCGGGCATATGACGCCTACTGGTACCACAGCCTTGGTGGTGTTTTCATCTCTTTGGCAGACTCATGGGGAGCCTCTGGAGGTGGACCCAGAGGCAGAGTGGATGCCTATAAACATCCTCACTTGGGGTTGTCAGTCCTATTGATCTTTAGCTGTTGCTGTTGGGTCTGCAGCACACCATTTCTGCATCAGATCTTCTTTTTTCAAAACACACAGATACCCCACTGGGAGTTAGCTCTGTTTGGTTGCTACACTGGTCTCTTTCTTGTTTACACTATTCATCTCTTTCTCAGTCTTGGGTCACTGCATGGCAGATTCCATGCAAACATTTCACTTGACTTTCTACTCCGCACCGTGTTTCTTTGTGACTTCTGGTATATCTAGGGTTCCACTCATACACCTGCTCCTTTGTCGCAGGCACTATTCACTATGGTCCTACTAAACCCTGGTATTTATTTACATTATATTATAGCTATATACATTTATTTTTTAGAGACACTTTGGAGTCATTGCTGAGCACCATCAGCGATGACAGTGTGGATAACTTGATCCCTGTGGGGAGTTGCGGGCTAGCTCCAAACCCAGGGTCCTCACCACCACAGCTCCCAGGACAGACACTCACGATAGTCCCCACTCTCCCAGTACTGAGTGCTGACATTCTGAGCCTACATGTAAGTAGGGGGTTGGATACTTTCCTTCCCCCTGGCTTCTTTTGCTCCCCCTTTTTTTCTTTGCTATAAGGGTTTTGATATGAGCTTATAGTGGCTTTATATATTTTTTTTCCTACAGATATGTTGTATGCATCTGCTCCTGATGAGGTGGTACAATCCCAAAACGCATCCAGCTTTTTAAGATGCATTTTTATTTTTGTCATGCAATTTTGCCTTTTATTATGATATCATATATGGAGCAACATCTGTACAGTGTTATGTTTTTTTTTACTTTGACATGTAGATGTATTTGATTGGGCCATGGTTAGCACATTAGTAAATCTTTTACAACTGTAACATTCATCTAAGTGGATATGCTTTGCTATATGTATTTGCTCAATAAATATTTTTGATTACATGTCCGGTTCCTTATACGCGCCTCGTTTAAAGCCCCAAACCCCCCTCCCTCATTGCTATTCATAGGGATGGAGGCCCTTTCTTTTCCCAGGTGCCTCCATTTAAAGTCCCAAATTTCCTTTTTATTTTATTGGGGAATCTAAGCCCCTCCTGCTGCTGTTCTTAGACCGAGGAAGGAGAGGAGGGGAGATCACGTAACTGCACAGAGGAGCTGTTCAAAAAGGTATTGGGATTATAATTAAAAAGAAACACACACACTGCACTTTATATCTTGCTAAAACAAGTTATTGTGTTTTGTGACTTTACAACCTCTTTAAAGATCAAGTAAACCCTCTCTAAAAAAAAACAACAAAAAAAAAAAAACACCCTGCAGGACAAAGGCATAATGAGCTAGTATGCATAGCATACTAGCTCATTATGAATTACTTATCTGAGATCAGAGCCCCCGAAGTGACCCTCGTTCACCTCCTCTGTCGCCACCATGATACCCGGAGTGACTTCCGGGTATCGCTGCTCTGGCGCTGTGACTGGCCGGAGCAGCGATGACGTCACTCCGGCGCATGCGCGCGGGAGCCGTCAGTGACGTCATGATCGCCTTCACTAACGGCACGCTTAGTGCGCCTGCGCCGTTGTCTACGGCGCGCATGCGCCGTAGGCATCGGTGCCCATTTTTAGGAAAATATCTCCTTAACAGTGTAGGTTAAGGAGATATTTCTTGCACCTACAGGTAAGCCTTAATCTAGGCTTACCTGTACGTTAAAGTGGTCTGTAAGGGTTTACAACCACTTTAAATTGTAATGCATTATTTAAGCATTTCTCTGAAATTTCCAAACTCATTATATACTCCTAGAGTAAAATTCTAATAACATGTAGTGGGTGTAGTGGGGATGGGGAAGTAAATGGGAGTGAGGGAGTGCACAGGGCAGAGAACTGGTCTGGGGAGGCTTTTATTTTACACAGTGCTAAGCACTTCTACCTTGCTGGGAGGGGAAACACTCACCACGTGGTTTGCAGGGCATTGTTCCAGAACTTCCAGGCAGCAGCCAGGCAGACAAAGGGAACCTGCGTCTCTCAGCCAATACAGCTTGTCAGGGGGATGGGGCTTCAACAGACAGGGGGAGCTCTGAGGAAAGTGGAATTTGAGGTGGGTAATCGTCCCTCCCTCACATTTTCATTCCACTTTCATTCGTTGACGAAAATTGGAATTGATTTTCGTCATAGTTTTTCGTCAATTGATTTAAGTCAAATTTTATTTTCGTTTAGCTTTCTTCACTGAAAACATGCAGCTGACGAAAATGATCGTCAATGAAATAAACACATAATGGAAACAATAATAACAAAATAATTATATAATTTGTTTTTAAGCAAGCTGAATTTAGGAGGATGGAGGAAACACTACAAAAGGTGTCTACAGATTTTCAAGAACACTTGCCTGGTCTGGGAATAAACAGGAATGTTAAAATAACACATCATAAAGCACAGAGCTCGCTCCACATCAGATCCAACTGTTTGTGCCAACTACCAACTATTTTCCACAAAAAGTCGCTTTGATACCACAGTATCATAGACACCACAATAACAAACTTGTTCAGTATTTAAAGTGTCTAGTTGTATATCACAGAGTACCAATTGTTAATCTTACCCACACTGACCCCCTGACTGTTTTACAACAAATTAACACCCATATTTCTACCTCCCCTCTTTTCCCCCATGGAACGAGACTGCTTATATTTCTAAAGCGTAGACCATCTTAACCCTTGGTATCATTGTTGCATCTTCACCCCATTTCTCACCAATTTTTTTTGTTTTGTCTTTATTATCCCTTACTCACCTTTTATTAAGTCATGGTATTGAGTTTGACATTTTGATGATAGGCAACTCCTATGCTCATATTGATTAGTGGTTCCAAATTATTAATAACTACTGCAGTAGGGAACAGACGCAAAAGATACGCTCAGCATCTTTCCAAATAACTGTTCTGCTTTATTATGACGCAATTGAAGGTTTTTATACACATGATTACGTAGGTATCACATTAATATTACAATTGTACGTTTATGGTAACAAGGGGCGTTACATAGGCAGGCTAATTCTAATCAAGACTCGAAAGAATGTAAACATGTATTGAAAACATTATTAGTGTGTGCACAGTGAGGGCCGTGTGCAATACATACAAAATAGAATACAATTATATACAGAACTTACACATTTCCATTACAGTCTATATCGCTCATGATTATTAAACTGTTTGTCCTTTACCCCATGGGCAATTATTACTGTACTGCCAATTTGCCAATCCTTTATTAGGACATTGTGATTATAATGATTAGATATATGATGAGAATATTCTCCTGAACCAACTCTTTTAACTGTACAAGTTTTATCTATGATCTGCACAATATGTAACGGATAATCTCTGATTTGTCACTAGACACGTGCATGACGAAAAATTGGTTTTATTGGCTTATATTAGAACAATTGTTTTTTAGAATGATTTGTTATTTCAGGTGAATATATATTCATTCCAAAACAATTTGTATTTTCCGAAGTTCTGTTATTTCGGAAGATTGGCTTAATTAGTTTTAACATCTCAATGTGTATTTTCGTGAGACTAGTCGTTCTTATATAACAAAAATATTCCAAATTATTTGTTCTATTTGGATGCAGTGAAATGAATGCAGTTAATGCACATTTTTAAAAACCTAAGAATTGCATTAGTTACAAATTGGCTTTATTCACTTTATTGCACAAGCAGTGCAGCCAATCAGGTAGCGCTACCAGCATAGGCATGTGCACCAGGGGGTGGGTGTGCCAGGTGTGCCGATTCCCCCTACTGCCCCCTACTGCTCGGGCTTCCCCCCGTGTTGTGCTCCCCACCACAACAGTGCTGCTGACCTCCCTCCCTACCTATCCTCTCCCCCTGGCTTCTGCGGGGGATATTTCAGGTTGGAGAACAAACGACCCACATTTTTTGTTTTTATGTTTCGGCAGAGTGAGGAGGGGTTGGGACTCCTGCCAGGCTATTGTTATTGTCTATGTCCCCTCTGGCAAGATTTATTCTCTGTTTTTGTCCTGTGACCATTGTAACCAAGACTGAAAATGATGGGAAATCCACATTTTTAGGTTGTCATTGGGGTAAGAATAGATGGAACATTTCCCAGTAAGGACATTTGTCCTGAGGACAGCTGTTTAGAAGGGGATTTCACTCAGCTTCCAGAGATTTTCTCTCACTAACCCCCAAGTCTTATTGAGTTTAGTTGTGCAGTTTGATAATATTCTGTGGTAAACAAAGGCATAATGCTCTCCCTGTTTTCTATCACAACTTTACATGGAAAATACATTCCAGAAACAGAATTTTCTGCTGATATTGCACTCTGGACATGTTGCTGGCTGTCGGTAAATATTTTAATTAGAAAACAAGTCAAGAGCTTTTATAAAACTCAATGGAATGCCAACTGTCGGTCTAATTGAACAAGTATTTTCTGTAACTTGTCTGTAGAAATGTTTTATTTTTATTTTTTCTAATGGTCAGAAGTTTCCAGTAAAAAGCATTAATATCAATGCAAGCAAGATTTGTCTATTTGAAATTGTATTCTCTAGTTATATAAAAGGCTGAGTAGAGTACTCCTGTCCTCAGCAAAAACTTTGTAAATTGGCTTAAGGACAACAAAGAAGGTACCCGGTGGCAGCACAGTGGTGTAGTGGGTAGCACTTTCACCTAGCAGCAAAAAGGGTCGCTGGTTCGAATCCCGCCCGTGATACCATCTGTTTGGAGTTTGCATGTTCTCCCTGTGTCTGTGTGGGTTTCCTCCGGGTACTCTGGTTTCCTCCCACACTCCAAAGACATGCTGGTAGGTTTATTGGATCTTGTCCAAATTGGCCCTAGTATATGTATGAATGTGTGTCCCAAGCGCGTCGGGATCCTACGGGGTAAATGACTGTGCTATATCAAGATGCCACTCAACTCACTTGCACAAGCCTGTTTTTCTAGGTGTCTTCTAAATGGTCACACGACAAGCGGGGCTCCTCTTTTACATAGTGGTGGACAGTCCTCAATGCTGCAGTATTGTACTGTAAGCCCAGGCTGATGTGATGATGCACCCTTAGGGGGTATGTCCATGACAGCCGAGGTGCACAGGAAGGACTGAATCACAGTAGGCACTATTCAAGAAGACTGGTGGGAGCAAGCAGAGGACATCACTTTTTTTCTTTAATGGTAGGGTGTTATCTAAAAAAATGTAACTGCATATGGTCTTATAACTTTTCATCAATTGCCCTTGCAGCCCCATATTCCTAGGTAACTTGCTAACACTTACCTGCACATACTGAGTGAGGAGGGGATGTGTTCCTCCACTATTCAACAAGATATGATGTATGGATGCCTCCCTTCCTATTTACCTTATGGGGTTATTTGGATATTGAGAACATTATTGATTGAATGTTTGAGTTTGTTCTAGAAGTGGTGTCTTATAAGGGGTTTTGACGATCTTTCTCCATTGCTGGATCGGGTCAGATCAGCACACAAGAATATTGCACTGTCATTTTATATTGGCAGTTCATTCTTTAAGAATCATACCCACTGTCAAATACTCTCCTGAAGAAGTGAATGCTGTCCATGAAATGCATAGAGAGAAATCCTAGGCCTATAAAACATTCTGTTTACTACAAAATCACCAGAATGTGAAGTATAGGTTATATGATATGCTGAATCAGACCTGGGACAATAAAAGGTGGTTATTAACTTTGTCCATTATGACTACTGTAAACAACTGAGTATGTATGGATAGAGGTACCATCATCAATTTGTGATTTTAATTTTATACTGAATTTAAAATGTCTCATCTCTCTCTCCTCATTGGAAAGAGAGGCAGCAGTGGGAGCTATTGGCTCCTGATGCTATAAATCACAGCCAGTGAGGAGGAAGCGGCATTGACACACAGAGTGCAGCTCAGAATCAGGAGCGGGGAGCACAGGAGGGGGGAGACCCCAGAGGAGGAGGATCCCAGTATTTATTAGATTCCCTCATAAAATATAGATTCTTTACCCCAAAGACAGAGACTCCCATTTTCTGCATTTATAGTTATTTCTCTGATATGTTGGACACTACCTGCACATAATTATTGCCATACCATATGATAGGCGATAGGAGAAATGCACATATGGTGTTTGCCAGTTAGCTCCACTTTGCCTTACCTTCTTGTTATAGCAACCAGTGTAGGCAATCCCCCACACAATCTGATTTTAAATGTCAGCTGCTGGTGGTGGGTAATTTTAAATTAACATACAGAAGTATTTATTTACAGTATTTGTCTATACTATATGGCTAAATGTTAGTGAATACCTGACTGTCACACCAACCCTATGGCCAAAAGTATGTGGATATTCCTCCAAATTATGGCGTTCAGGTGTTTCCAATGAAGGATGCTGTTAATGCTACAACATTCAAAGACATTTTAAACAATTGTGAGCTTGTGCAAACCATTTAGGGAAGGACTTTTCCTGGATGACTGTGTCCCTGTACATAAAGCCAGCTCCATGAGACATGAAAGTGATGATAAGCTTGATGTGGAGGAACATGACAGAGCCCCGACCTCAAAACTAGTGAGCACTTGGAGGGACTTTTATAGCTGTAATAGGGTTATATAAATGCATGTGGTTTTGGAATGTGATGTCCAAGCTCATAGATGTGTGATGATCAAGTGTTTACAAGTTTTTGGCCCTATAATCTATCTATCTATCTATCTATCTATCTATCTATCTATCTATCTATCTATCTATCTATCTATCTATCTATCTATCTATCTATCTATCTATCTATCTATCTATCTATCTATCTATCTAATCTATCTATCTATCTATCTATCTATCTATCTATCTATCTATCTATCTATCTATCTATCTATCTATCTATCTATCTATCTATCTATCTATCTATCTATCTATCTATCTATCTATCTATCCAAATGCCCATACACACAAATATAATCATATCTTTACTTTAGTGATTTATTCTATGTTAACTTTTAATGTATTCTTTCAAATCCTTTGCACTTTCCTGTTGTACACATTTACCATAAACCCTATTCCAAGTGCAAAAACATGTTATTATTTAGATATTTGGTGAGCCACTGATGTATGCTTGAGACTTCAGAGATGAATGATTTTCTTCCTTACCATGCGTTTGACTTCATTTTCTCAGTAACTGGTGTAATGAAAAATAAAAGTCCCCTTTCCCATGCATTCTCTCGCAGGCATGACCTTAGAGAGCGGCGCGTGCAAATTCCCCTCCGTAAAAGAAAAAAAAGAAAAGAAAAGTCTGCATCTCGAGCGTTCCACTTTGCTTGTCTCGTAATCTTCAATAATGCATGGTAATTCCCAAGTGATATATGTCGATGCTGTATGACAAGGGATTTTATCTTTACACTGTGATTTCCCAGCCTTTCTAGATCATTGTTTAGAGTGCATGATCAACATCTTAAGAGTAAATAAATACTGGGCCTTTCAGTCAACTGATTGATGGTCACGTATAAGCTCAATTATGTAATTGACTACTGCTTACAGCTACTGCAAACGGTCTGCGGAGCCGATCATGCTGAAGCCTTTGTAATGAATGGGTTTTCAAGCATTTAGAAGAGACGAGTGCAATGCTGAGCTTGCTTGCAACTTTATGTTCCATGAAAGAAGGAATCAGAATCCAATAGCTTCCTTCTTTATAACAAATGGATTTTATATGGTACTTTTAAATATTTAAATAATAGTAATAATTATATTTATTGCTAGGAAATACATGTACTTTAATGAACAGCGAAAATAAAAATGTGGGCTATACTTTAAAGGATGTAGTTTAAAATTTGCGGTAATTGCAATCACTCAAATTCAAGATCAGCTTATTAGATGTTGGTGCACCTTTCTATACCTAATTGCTTTAATCCACTTTTAGTTTAAAAAAAGGAAAAAAAAAACTTAATTATATCTGACTTCCTCAAAGTTGGGGGTGATGGCCTGATCCTTCAAGTGAAATTCCAAGAACCATGAGAATCCCAAATCTTGGGAGAAGAAGCTTCTTCACCAGACAGAAAACCAAGCGCTAAGTCAATGTTGCCATATAGATGTATGGGCAGGATCACTAAAGTTGTCCCAGACTTCTGTTGAAGATAATTTTGGAGTAGTGGTTGAGCAAACAAAGAGTAAACAGCGCTCAGGGACCTCCAGTGGAAATGGGACCGTGATAGAAGTAATGCCAGTAATGGCCTGTCACAGTTTCATATGGGATTTATGATAGATGTTATTATAGGCATAGAAGGACTGCCATGTAAGATAATAATTCCTTTATTCCAAATATGAAAAATAGTCAACATTACTTATAAGTGTTTATTAGCGTGCAAGCAAGTGACTCCCAGGTCGTGATAGAAGATCAGAACTGCTCCTCAGTGTGGGGATGGAAGGAGGTGTACATCTAGCCAAATTCCAAATCAGACCTGTCGTATCGATGCACTGGAATTTAAGTGTCACCTTGAGAAAGCACATATGCGCAAAACACGTCATCCCTGCAACCTTCCACACTTGCGGACCATGCCAGATCCTTGCAACTTCCTTCTAAGTTCCCCCTGGTGACTGGGTGTGTCACTCCTGGCAGACCTGGTTGGCTTTGATATTTGGCTGGATGTCAACCTCCTTCTATCCCCACACTGGCAGGTCTCACTAAGGAGCGTGTCTGATCTTCCATCACGGCCTGGGAGTCTGGTAGTCTGGGGGTGGAAGAACCAGGATGCCATTCTTGCTTGGGCACCATGGGCAGACACTAGGTGTAAAGTGAGTATAATTTTAACTTTGCTGTACAGGTAATTTTTACAGTGGCGTGTGGTATATGTAAAGCCAAAACTTTTTTTTTTTATCAGTTTTGACAAAGTTTTTAAAGCTGTCAGGTTTTCATTACAAAAACAACAAAATTGGCTAGCATACCAAGGATAACAGATCTCAAATTTGTACTGAGATCTTAATGGTAATGCCAACATACCTTTTTCAGCAAAAGGTGTAAAACCATCAATGTTTCGGAGACATTTGCAGATGTGTACCTTTCTTAAGGCACGAGAACTTATTACTGTCTCTGTCCCCACCTAGAAGATTTACTGTTTCTATTTTCCCTGGTGACTGAAAGGGAGGGGAAATCCAAAATTTTCAGTTATCACCAGAACAGGAATAGAGAGAAGATCTTCCAATGTAGACACGTGTGACAGCTATCTAAAAGGGGCTTTCCCTCACTTTGTAGAGAGTTACTGTCAGCTCCAACTTTATCTACAGGACAGAAAATGAAATATGTTGAATGGGACACAGATGGGAATAACAATGAAAGAAGTTTTAACTGTTCCTACCGTATCCAAAAGGAGAAAAAATATTTTATTTGTCAAATATGACTGTTATCATCTGGTAATAGCTAACTTGTAGAAAGTTCTGGTAAAATATTAACAGCTTTTGGATTTAGGAGCCAGTTGCTTGGCCAATACTACTAACATGAGAAACTGTACAAACTTTAGGTTACCATGGGTCTGCAAACAAATTGAGAGGGTAGGTAAGGCAAAAAGAAGGTAGTTTTTGAAGGTTACTAGTGGCTAATATGGCCTTTAATGAGAAACATAATCCAAAAACCATCTGGTCCCAGAACCACTAAGGGTGTAAATATAATTTGTTGCAAGGTGACTTCTAGGATATCCCACTGGAGAGCAGAGCTTTGGGATTTAGGAGCCAATCAGTGAAGTCTGGGCAAGCAACAGTGAAAGGCAATCCCAGTAACATGAAATGCCTGACAAACTTTAGGTTACTGTGGGTCTGCAAACAAACTGGGAGGGTAGGTAAGGCAGAAAGAAAGCAGTCGTTGAAAGGTTATCAGTTACAAATATGGGCTTTAATGAGAAACATAACCCAAAAAACATCTGATTTCAGAACCACTAGGGTGAAAATGGATTTTTTTTACAAGGTGGCTTCTAGGATGTCGCACTGGAGCACACACATCCTATGTCCTGACACCACCAGGCCTGGGTAGAAGATGGAGTAGTAAAGCAGAAAGTCCGAAAGTTTATTTAGGTTTAGGAATGGGGTCAGGGCCAGAAGAAAAGAAAGTCCAATATTAAGCTATGGTCAATACTAGAAGAATACCAACATCCAATCCAAATTGGGAGCATGCAAGCAAGGGCTAAAGGGATCAAAGCAAAGTCCAAGCTGGCTCAAGTCAGGTATGAGCAGAAGTTCATTAGGAATATAGGCAAAATCAGACTCTCCAGGAATCTGTAAATGTACTAAGGATACTTAAATATCGATGCACAAACACTTGGGCATCCTTACTCTCACACATGCCGAACCTAACAGAAAGCACCATTTGTATACATGTATACACAAGTCATATACACTACCGTTCAAAAGTTTGGGGTCACCCAAACAATTTTGTGTTTTCCATGAAAAGTCACACTTATTCACCACCATACATTGTGAAATGAATACAAAATAGAGTCAAGACATTGACAAGGTTAGAAATAATGATTTGTATTTGAAATAACATTGTTTTTACATCAAACTTTGCTTTCATCAAAGAATCCTCCTTTTGCAGCAATTACAGCATTGCACACCTTTGGCATTCTAGCTGTTAATTTATTGAGGTAAGCTGGAGAAATTGCACCCCACGCTTCTAGAAGCAGCTCCCACAAGTTGGATTGGTTGGATGGGCACTTCTGGCGTACCATACGGTCAAGCTGCTCCCACAACAGCTCAATGGGGTTCAGATCTGGTGACTGTGCTGGCCACTCCATTACCGATAGAATACCAGCTGCCTGCTTCTGCTGTAAATAGTTCTTGCACAATTTGGAGGTGTGTTTAGGGTCATTGTCCTGTTGTAGGATGAAATTGGCTTCAATCAAGCGCTGTCCACTGGGTATGGCATGGCGTTGCAAAATGGAGTGATAGCCTTCCTTATTCAGAATCCCTTTTACCCTGTACAAAGCTCCCACCTTACCAGCACCAAAGCAACCCCAGACCATCACATTACCTCCACCATGCTTAACAGATGGCGTCAGGCATTCTTCCAGCATCTTTTCATTTGTTCTGCGTCTCACAAACGTTCTTCTTTGTGATCCAAACACCTCAAACTTGGATTCATCCATCCACAACACTTTTTTCCAGTCTTCCTCTGTCCAATGTCTGTGTTCTTTTGCCCATCTTAATCTTTTTCTTTTATTGGCCAGTCTCAGATATGGCTTTTTCTTTGCCACTCTGCCCTGAAGCCCAAAATCCCGCAGCCGCCTCTTCACTGTAGATGTTGACACTGGTGTTTTGCGGGTACTATTTAATGAAGATGCCAGTTGGGGACCTGTGAGGTGTCTGTTTCTCAAACTAGAGACTCTAATGTGCTTATCTTCTTGCTTAGTTGTGCAACGCGGCCTCCCACTTCTTTTTCTACTCTGGTTAGAGCCTGTTTGTGCTGTCCTCTGAAGGGAGTAGTACACACCGTTGTAGGAAATCTTCAATTTCTTTGCAATTTCTCGCATGGAATAGCCTTCATTTCTAAGAACAAGAATAGACTGTCAAGTTTCAGATGAAAGTTCTCTTTTTCTGGCCATTTTGAGCGTTTAATTGACCCCACAAATGTGATGCTCCAGAAACTCAATCTGCTCACAGGAAGGTCAGTTTTGTAGCTTCTGGAAGGAGCTAGACTGTTTTTAGATGTGTGAACATGATTGCACAAGGGTTTGCTAATCATCAATTAGCCTTCTGAGCCAATGAGCAAACACATTGTACCATTAGAACACTGGAGTGATAGTTGCTGGAAATGGGCCTCTATACACCTATGTAGATATTGCACCAAAAACTAGACATTTGCAGTTAGAATAGTCATTTACCACATTAGCAATGTATAGAGTATATTTGTTTAAAGTTAGGACTAGTTTAAAGTTAGCTTCATTTAAAAGTACAGTGCTTTTCCTTCAAAAATAAGGACATTTCAATGTGACCCCAAACTTTTGAACGGTAGTGTACATGCATCAACAAATGACCAAACTATCCATGAGCAGTCTGAAAGTTCATCTGCCGACATCTATATTTTTAATGAAGTTGAATTTCAACTCTTGACATTTACTAATAGGTGCCTATTAGAAAGATGATGGGTGTAAATCTATTACTGTGAGAGAGAAAATGTACTCTTTTGATTTGTTGACTGTCATACTAAGAGCTAGTTGGATGTAATATTGTAACCTTTCAAACTGTATGTGTAAAAAAAATTAAATACTATTGCTATTACACCCTCCAAATAAGTTATATTATCACAAACATGTGCAATTGAAGCTGAGCATATAAAAAAAGCATGCATAAGCGGGGGCTGACTACGGAGAAAGTGTTAATCTGATCAGTAAATCCAGAGATGTAGGCAGTCAATTAAAAATGTAACTTTTCCTCTGAGAGTTGAGTTTCCTTCCCCATTCTGAATTGTCCTACTAACAGGCTATTTTCACACAGGCCATTGCTCACTATGGCATCTTCCACGGTGGAGCTCTTTTCAGAGGGGGCAGAGTGGTGGTTTGCTGGTCTGTATCATTGTGGAATATGCTTATACCAGAGACATGCAGTCAGGGGAGGCAGAGCCTAACCTGTCATGAGCAAAAAAAAACATAAAAAAAGCGATCGAGCTTCAGGGGTCGTAGCTCGGCAACCTGGGGTCACAGAGACGCCAACTGAGGAGTAGGTAGCTGAAGTCCTACCCCACCACTAGTCAAAATTTGGGGCTCCTACGACCTATGGTTCCGGAGATACAGGAATCCATGTGCAGCCTGTCAGAAGCTACATACAGAGCGGCCAGTTTAAATACAAGCTGGCACACTCTGTTTGCAACAGACTGAGAGGAAGAGCTCACAGTGCCTCTCACTTCTTGTCAAAGGCACTGAGCTCAATGGACAGCTTGGAGTCTTGGACCAATGGTAAAGTACCATTGGCCCAAGCTATCCAATAAAAATGCTGCAGTGGAGGCACTCCTCTCACTGCAGTGTCATAGAAGGGGGCATGTGTCTAAAAGACAAATTCTCCCTACCAGCCCAGCCCTCTTAACTACAAGGAAATGTGTTTATGGGTATACGATTTACCCATAATCCCATGTTTTTCTCATGCAGTTAAGAGGGAGAATGAGAATCTGCTGCTGAAAAGGTACTGTTTTAATCAAGCTAAATCATATATTTATATGCTATATGTTATAAGATAATAATTTAATATTTATCTATTTACTGTGAAATTACTGGTTGGAAGTTATAACTCCAACTTCAATAATTTGTCTGTTAAGCCACCTACTTGAGTACAGTTTTTGAAAATATAGTAAATTACCTTAAAAACAATATATAATAATTATTTGTATATTACTTACTTATGGCAATTAACCCCTTGCCACCCAGGCCAATTCTGACACTTCTCTCCTACATGTAAAAATCATATTTTTTTTGCTAGAAAATTACTCAGAACCCCTAAACATATATATATATATATATATATATATATATATATATATATATATATATATATATATATATATATATACAGAGTAACTCACAAAAGTGAGTACACCCTCACATTTTTGTAAATATTTTATTATATCTTTTCATGTGACAACATTGAAGAAATTACACTTTGCTACAATGTAAAGAAGTGAGTGTACAGCTTGTATAACAGTGTAAATTTGCTGTCCCCTCAAAATAATTCAACACACAGCCATTAATGTCTACACAGGTGGCAACAAAAGTGACTACACCCCTAAGTGAAAATGTCCAAATTGGGCCCAGTTAGCCATTTTCCCTCCCCGGTGCCATTTGACTCGTTAGTGTTACAAGGTCTCAGTTGTGAATGGGGAGCAGGTGTGTTAAATTTGGTGTTATCGCCCTCACTCTCTCATACTGGTCACTGGAAGCTCAGCATGGCAAACTCATCTCAAAGAACTCTCTGAGGATCTGAAAAAAATAATTGTTGCTCTACATAAAGATGGCCTAGGCTATAAGAAGATTACCAAGAACATTGGCCAAGACCATACAGTGGTTTAAGAGGACAGGTTCTACTCAGAACAGGCCTCACCATGGTCGACCAAAGAAGTTGAGTGTATGTGCTCAGCATCATATCCAGAGGTTGTCTTTGGGAAATAGATGTATGAGTGTTGCCAGCATTGCTGCAGAGGTGGAAGGGGTGGGGGGTCAGCCTGTCAGTGCTCAGGCCATACGCCACACACTACATCAAATTGGTCTGCATGGCTGTCGTCCCAGAAGGAAGCCTGTTCTAAAGATGATGTACAAGAAAGTCTGCAAACAGTTTGCTGAAGACAAGCAGACGAAGGACATGGATTACTGGAACCATGTCCTGTGGTCTGATGAGACCAAGATAAATGTATTTGGTTCACATGATGTCAAGCGTGTGTGGCGGCAACCAGGTGAGGAGTACAAAGACAAGTGTGTCTTGCCTACAGTCAAACATGGTGGTTAGAATGCCATGGTCTGGGGCTGCATGAGTGCTGCTGGCACTGGGGAGCTACAGTTCATTGAGGGAACCATGAATGCCAACATGTACTGTGACATACTGAAGCAGAGCATGATCCCCTCCCCTCGGAGACTGGGCCGCAGGGCAGAATTCCAACATGATAACGACCCCAAACACACCTCCAAGAGGACCACTGCCTTGCTAAAGAAGCTGAGGGTAAAGGTGATGGACTGGCCAAGCATGTCTCCAGACCTAAACCCTATTGAGCACCTGTGGGGCATCCTCAAATGGAAGGTGGAGGAGCACAAGGTCTCTAACATCCACCAGCTCCGTGATGTCATCATGGAGGAGTGGAAGAGGACTCCAGTGGCAACCTGTGAAGCTCTGGTGAACTCCATGCCCAAGAGGGTTAAGGCAGTGCTGGAAAAAAATGGTGGCCACACAAAATATTGACACTTCGGGCCCAATTTGGACATTTTCACATAGGGGTGTACTCACTTTTGTTGCCAGCAGTTTAGACATTATTGGCTGTGTGTTGAGTTATTTTGAGGGGACAGCAAATTTACACTGTTATACAAACTGTACACTCACTACTTTACATTGTAGAAAACTGTAATTTCTTCAGTGTTGTCACATGAAAAGATAGAATAAAATATTTATAAAAATAGGAGGGGTGTACTCACTTTTGTGGAATACTGTATATACAGTGGGGATGGAAAGTATTCAGACACTCTTAAATTTTTCACTCTTTGTTATATTGTAGCCATTTGCTAAAATCATTTAAATTCATTTTTTTCCTCATTAATGTACACACAGCACCCCATATTGACAGAAAAACACAGAATTGTTGACATTTTTGCAGATTTATTAAAAAAGAAAATCTGAAATACCACATGGTCCTAAGTATTCAGACCCTTTGCTCAGTATTTAGTAGAAGCACCCTTTTGATCTAATACAGCCATGAGTCTTTTTGGGAAAGATGCAACAAGTTTTTCACACCTGGATTTGGGGATCCTCTGCCATTCCTCCTTGCAGATCCTCTCCAGTTCTGTCAGGTTGGATGGTAAATGTTGGTGGACAGCCATTTTTAGGTCTCTCCAGAGATGCTCAATTGGGTTTAAGTCAGGGCTCTGGCTGGGCCATTCAAGAACAGTCACGGAGTTGTTGTGAAGCCACTCCTTCGTTATTTTAGCTGTGTGCTTAGGGTCATTGTCTTGTTGGAAGGTAAACCTTTGGCCCAGTCTGAGGTCCTGAGCACTCTGAAGAAGGTTTTTGTTCAGGATATCCCTATACTTGGCCGCATTCATCTTTCCCTCGATTGCAAATAGTTGTCCTGTCCCTGCAGCTGAAAAACACAACCACAGCATGATGCTGCCACCACCATGCTTCACTGTTGTGACTGTATTGGACAGGTGATGAGCAGTGCCTGGTTTTCTTCACACATACCGCTTAGAATTAAGGCCAAAAAGTTCTATCTTGGTCTCATCAGACCAGAGAATCTTGTTTCTCACCATCTTGGAGTCCTTCAGGTGTTTTTTAGCAAACTCCATGCAGGCTTTCATGTGTCTTTCATGTGTCTTGCACTGAGGAGAGGCTTCCGGTCGCTCTGCCATAAAGCCCCGACTGATGGTTGACTTTCTACAACTTTCTCCCATCTCCCGACTGCATCTCTGCAGCTCAGCCACAGTGATCTTTGGGTTCTTCTTTACCTCTCTCACCAAGGCTCTATGCTCTTAGGAACCTTTAGTGCAGCAGAAATTTTTTAGTAACCTTGGCCAGATCTTCAGGCAGTTCCTTTAACCTCACGATTCTCATTTGCTCTGACATGCACTGTGAGCTGTAAAGTCTTATATAGACAGGTGTGTGGCATTCCTAATCAAGTCCAATCAGTATAATCAAACACAGCTGGACTCAAATGAAGGTGTGGAACCATCTCAAGGATGATCAGAAGAAATGGACAGCACTTGAGTTAAATATATGAGTGTCACAAAGGGTCTGAATACTTAGGACTATTTGATATTTCAGTTTTTCTTTTTTAATAAATCTGCAAAAATGTCAACAATTCTGTGTTTTTCTGTCAATATGGGATGCTGTGTGTACATTAATGAGGAAAAAAAATGAACTTAAATGATTTTAACAAATGGCTGCAATATAACAAAGGGGTCTGAATACTTTCCGTCCCCACTGTATATATATATATATATATATATATATATATATATATATATATATATATTACTTAGCAGACACCCAAGAGAATAAAATGGTGGCCGTTGCAACTTTTGCAAACACGTTTTTTTTTGGAAAGAAACTTTTTAATGAATAAAAGGAAAAAAAACACTAAAGTTAGCCTGATTTTTTTTCTAAAATGTCACATGTCACGCTTTAAAATTGTACACACTTGTGGAATGGCGCCAAACTTCAATACTTAAAAATCTCCATAGGTGACGCTGTAAAAAATTTTACAGGTTACATGTTTAGAGTTACAGAGGAGGTCTAGTGCTAGAATTATTGTTCTCGCTCTAACGATCGCGGCGTATGTGACCTGTGTGTATCTGGCTCTGATACTAGCCAGTGCCTCACCAGCCACTAACATCACCGCACGTCCCTGATTTATACTCAGTTTGAACTGCACAGGTATGTAACAAGTTGACTGTAAGACTCTATAGCATATCCTAATTTGTGAATAATCTGCCGTTTTGACACAGTGTGACACAACTGGATACAGTAGTGACATAGAGCTGGCACATGGAACCACAGCCTGCAGCAAAGCACCAGGTATCCGACACTCATGGAAGTGTGTCAGATGCTTACAAATTCTTCAACCAGGATAGGTCTTGAAGAGAGCAAAAGATATGAGGCACAGATGGTAGTACTATTGCTTCCTTACAAGGTTTACTTTTTTCATTTTTTGGGACAGTCTTCTACAATTTCTAAAGCCTTTTTTACACCGACAAAGAATCATTTTACCTGTGAACTCCATAAGATGCATTTCCCATCATTATTATCATGAGATTGTGTTCAATCGTCGCATTGTCCCACAACATCATCTATACTTCATCCTATAAAATCATAGTTATATTAAAATGTTTATGGCCAACTTTAAAGGGTAATTAAAGGTTCGTTCTTTTTTTTTTAAAGAAACATGTCATACTTACCTCCTCTGTGTAGTTGGTTTTGCACAGAGTGGCCGATCCTCCTCTTCTGGGCTCCCTTGGCGGTGCTCCTGGCTCCTCCTCTTCTCGAGTGCCCCATTGGAGAGCCGCTCTCCCTTGGGGCACTCGTGCGGGCACACTCCCGTGTCATGCTGCTGCATCTATTGACACAGACAGCAGGACTTGGCCCCGCCCCCGGCTCCCACGTCATTGGATTTGATTGACAGCAACGGGAGGCAATGGCTGCTCTGCTGTCAATCTATCCAATCAGGACCCGAGACACCGGCTGGAGCTGGTGTGCTTGTCCCTGTCGCTAGAAAGGTTCAGGTAAGTAAAAGGAGGGCACTGGGGGGCAGCTGCAGCACAGGAGGTTTCTCACCTTAATGCACAGAATGCATTAAGGTGATAAACCTTGAGGGTTTACAACCCCTTTAAATGGGTTCTAAAGCTAAAACATTTTTTACCTTAATGCATTCCCTGTATTAAAGTGGTTGTAAGGGCTGAAGGTTTTTTTACTATGCATTCTATGCATGAAGGTAAAAAAAAAACTTTTGTGGTCAGCATTCCCCCCAGCCCCCCAGTAGTACTTACTTGAGCCCAATCTTTATCCATTAATGTGCACAAGAGCAGTGGCTCTCCCGGGTCTCTCCCTTCTCAATGGCTAAGTCATTGGCTCTCGCTGCTGTCAATCACAGTCAGTGAGGAGGGAGCAGGGGTGGGTGGCTTGGGAGTGAGCAAGCACAAGTGCCCCCATAACAAGCCACTTGCTATAGGGGCACTCAGCAAGGAGGAGGGGCCAGGAGCGCCAACAGTGGGGACCCAAGACGAGGAGGATCAGGGCTGCTCTGTACAAAATCACTGCACAGAGCTGGTAAGTATAACATGTTAATTAAAGTGGTTGTACACCCTGTACAATCACTTTTACCTACAGGTAAGCCTATATTAAGGCTTACCTGTAGGTGCTGGAAATATCTCCTAAACCTCCACGGTTTAGGAGATACTTACAATAAAGCCGTGGTCCTTTGTCTACAGCGCATGCGCACTTTAGAAAGGGCAGATCATTTCTAAAGGGGGTCATGACTGGTGGCTCCCGCGTGCATGAGTGGGAGTGACGTCACGTGACTCCGGCCAGTCACAGACCCGGAGTTCGCTGCCCTGGAAGGAAGAGGGGTGAAGATGGACGCTCGCTGCTAGTGGGGACAGCGGTGACATCGCAGGCTTCGTTTTCAGGTAAGTGACACATAATGGGCTACTATGCGGTGCATAGTAGCCCATTATGCTTTGCCTTTGCAGGGAAATAAAGAGGAAGTAAAACCCATCAGGGTTTTCTTTCTCTTGAAACACATGAGCATTTAATATCACTTTAAGGTTAAAAAATCTTTTACAACTTGCTGTGTGACCCCCCCTCCCTAAATATTTACCTGAGTCCTCAGTCGATTCAGCGCTGTGGCCAGCGGCATCTCTTCTCTCCCATCTCCCTCTACTTATGAGGACTGAGGCAGCAAAGAACCCATTGGCTCGTGTTGCTGTCAATCAAATACTGTGAGGAGGGAGCGAGGTGGGGCGGAGCCCCTCTGTGTGTGTCTATGGATCAAGTCAGCACTTCTGCCCCCATAGCAAGTGGCCTAGAAGAGGAGAAGCCAAGATCACCGGTGGGAGACCCCAGAAGAGGAGGTTCATGGCCGCTCTGTGCAATACCACTGCACAGAGCAGGTCAGTATAACATGTTTATTATTTTTTTTTAATTGCCTTTAGAAATGCTTTAGGTTATCAGCTCACCATTACCCTGTAAACTTGCTAGGAACACATTTTCTTTCTTAGTATGTTTAGGACAGCACTAGTCATTGCAGATTGTGTGATCTCAATCAATCTATCCATTGAATTTGTACACAATCAGGTCCTTGTGCTACATAGTTGTTGTTAGATCTAAAGTAGGGCTGTTACTGATTAAAATTTTCGTGTTCGATTAATCAAATTTTTTAAAATCGATTAATCGACTAATTTTGATTAATTATAACGCACATACAGATCCAACTACTTTTAGCAGATGTCATGCATAGCTCCTCCTCCGTACGCATTGCGTTCAATCAGAACTTCCTCAGCGGGGCGGGGCGGGGCTACGGCGTCACCCTACAGTCTATTTAAATAGCACCATAGTGCATCAGGGGGACCGATGGAGAGCCAGAGACATCCATCACCTGCTGAGACAGCAAAGTGTCAGCTCTTTGGAAAAAAAGTGCCCTCATCATAAATGTTTCTTGATTGCTGGATAACCAATCAATGTCAGTTCATCGTCAAACTGACTTACAGCCAGGAAAGCCCTCAGATATGTTGATTTTCATAGCCAAGTCCAGGATTTATCTGAATAATTTGAACAGTGAGATCAATCAAATTGTTAGGATCTGTCTTCCTCAATTTATGATTTCACGGACATCAACGTCACCGGACTCCTTCCCCCTTCCCTTCGTTAGCAGACAGAGGCACTTGGGGAAGGGGGGAGGAGTCCGGTGACGTCGATGTCCGTGACGTCACCGGATCTCCGACGGAACTCCCTGAAGACCCGGAAGCCGGCGGAGAGGTGAGTATCGATCAAAAGAATTTTGATCGATCAAAGAAATTATTGATTAATCGAGGAATTAATTTTTAATTTTCCCAGCCCTAATTTAAAGGGGATTCTAAAGTTAGGTTGTAATATCTGTAGTAAACTTTAGGCAGGGAAACTACAAATAGATATGATTATTCAATATTATGCACATTTATTGAAGATTTCCTGTACAATTTGCGTTCTGCCTCAAATAAAAAGAATAATCTCCATGGGTGGACTTTATAAACTTACAGCTTTCCTTTTCAGATCGACACATGCTATGACCCACGCTAAATTAGAAAATAATAAAGACAGGAGACTGAAATATAAAGACCTTGAGATACTATAATTTTGTTCCTTGATATAGTCGGGGGCCCATTTGTGGACAGAGGAGCCCGCCTTGTTCAGTATGGAGCAGCCTAACACTTTGATTGTTTTGTAATTATAACTACTTGCCTTCAATAGAACCTGAACACTTTACGCTAAAAATACAGCCCCGGACTCACTAAGACATTAATCTTAAAAGAGATTTTGTGGGCTGTATCCTTAAAAAACATTTATTAAGGTTGTTGTGCTTTACCATTGAAAGGGCTTAAAAATGTCAAATATTCTTGGTGTTCCTGACAAGATTATTCACTTGCACCACAATAATGGATAATTGCCACATTAAATGCATGTTATTATTACCTGCACACCAGCTTATACTGAAAGTTAGAAATTGAAAAGTAGAGATAGTTGGAGATTTTTTATAAATTTTTCTTTATTTCTTTATTTTGTATGAATTGAATTTTGTATTATTTTGTATTAATTGCTTCATTGTTAACTTAAAAACTACACCTATAAAAAAAAATATTATTATTACATACACCTAAATTTTATATATGAAATTTTTGTGATTGTTTTTGTTTTTTATTTTAGTTTTTATGTTATTTTAATTGTATTTATGAGTTTATTCCAGGTTATAATACTGATGAAAAGTATATACAGTGGGGACGGAAAGTATTCAGACCCCCTTCAATTTTTCACTCTTTGTTATATTGCAGCCATTTGCTAAAATCATTTAAGTTCATTTTTTTCCTCATTAATGTACACACAGCACCCCATATTGACAGAAAAAAACAGAAGTGTTGACATTTTTGCAGATTTATTAAAAAAAGATAAACTGAAATATCACATGGCCCTAAGTATTCAGACCCTTTGCTGTGACACTCATATATTTAACTCGGGTGCTGTCCATTTCTTCTGATCATCCTTGAGATGGTTCTACATCTTCATTTGAGTCCAGCTGTGTTTGATTATACTGATTGGACTTGATTAGGAAAGCCACACACCTGTCTATATAAGACCTTACAGTTCACAGTGCATGTCAGAGCAAATGAGAATCATTAAGGTCAAAGGAACTGCCTGAAGAGCTCAGAGACAGAATTGTGGCAAGGCAAAGATCTGGCCAAGGTTACAAAAACATTTCTGCTGCACTTAAGGTTCCTAAGAGCACAGTGACCTCCATAATCCTTAAATGGAAGATGTTTGGGATGACCAGAACCCTTCCTAGAGCTGGCTGTCCGGCCAAACTGAGCTATCGGGGGGAGAAGAGCCTTGGTAAGAGAGGTAAAGAAGAACCCAAAGATCACTGTGGCTGAGCTCCAGAGATGCAGTCGGGAGATGGGAGAAAGTTGTAGAAAGTCAACCATCACTGCAGCCCTCCAACAGTCGGGGCTTTATGGCAGAGTGGCCTGACGGAAGCCTCTCCTCAGTGCAAGACACATGAAAGCACGCATGGAGTTTGCTAAAAACACCTGAAGGACTCCAGGATGGTGAGAAATAAGATTGTTTGGTCTGATGAGACCAAGATAGAACTTTTTGGCCGTAGCCTCCCTGGCGGTTTTCCCGAGTGTGGCTCGGGGTTAAAATTCAGGACCATTAGCGGTAACCCCGAGCCACACTCGGGATTACATTGCAGGATCCTGGTGTGGCTTTACTTACCTTGTCCCCGGGATCCTGCGATGTCCCCAACAGTGTCCGTGGGCTCTGTCCTCCTCTGAAGCCTCTCCTTGCCAGGCTCCGTTCCCTGCAAGCGTTGCAACGCGCGGGGGCGGAGCCTGGCGGCAAATTCAAAAAAATGTAAAAATCATAACACATACAGTACTGTAATCTTACAGATTACAGTACTGTATGAAATGATTTCACATCCCATTTGTCCCCAGTGCTTTGGCCCATGCCCTGCATGCAGTTTTATGTTATATATACTGTTCTTTCTGCCTGGAAACTGGAGATTGTCCATAGCAACCAAAAAGTGTCCCTTTACATCAAAAGTGGCTTTAGACCAGCTAGAAAACAGTGATAGTAAATTAGAACACTTGCAGAATTGAGCGATAGTGAATCGTGGGGAAATTTATTTTATTACTATTTATTTTAATTTTTTTAATTATTTATTTTTATTTATTATATTATAATTTATGTTTTTGTGTTTCAAACTTTATTATACCCGGGATATCTACTAGACTCTTGTTTGGACAGATTTAAGTGTGTTATTGTTAAGAATTACAGACCTACAATATAAAACGCCAAATTTCCATGCAAAATAATTGTACTGCTTTCAGCACCTAAAATCCGAAATAATCATACCGCCAGGGAGGTAAATTCTAAGTGGTATGTGTGGAGAAAACCAGGCACTGCTCATCACCTGTCCAATACAGTCCCAACAGTGAAGCATGGTGGTGGCAGCATCATGCTTTGGGGGTGTTTTTCAGCTTCAGGGACAGGACAACTGGTTGCAATTGAGAGAAAGATGAATGTGGCCAAGTACAGGGATATCCTGGACGAAAACCTTCTCCAGAGTGCTCAGGACCTCAGACTGGGCCGAAGGTTTACCTTCCAACAAGACAATGACCCTAAGCACAGCTAAAATAACAAAGAAGTAGCTTCACAACAACTCCGTGACTGTTCTTGAATGGCCCAGCCAGAGCCCTGACTTAAACCCAATTGAGCATCTCTGGAGAGACCTAAAAATGACTGTCCATCAACGTTTACCATCCAACCTGACAGAACTGGAGAGGATCTGCAAGGAGGAATGGCAGAGGATCCCCAAATCCAGGTGTGAAAAACTCGTTGCATCTTTCCCAAAAAGACTCATGGCTGTATTAGATCAAAAGGGTGCTTCTACTAAATACTGAGCAAAGGGTCTGAATACTTAGGACCATGTGATATTTCAGTTTTTCTTTTTTAATAAATCTGCAAAAATGTCAACAATTCTGTGTTTTTCTGTCAATATGGGGTGCTGTGTGTACAATAATGAGGAAAAAAATGAGCTTAAATGATTTTAGCAAATGGCTGCAATATAACAAAGAGTGAAAAATGTAAGGGGGTCTGAATACTTTCCTTCCCCGCTGTATATTGTATCTCCAGCCCTGATGAAGGGGGATCGCTGATGCCGCCAAAGTGCGTTGAATACTAGCCGATTCTATTATGATAAATAAAAGGTAACTGGACTCTCAGCTTCATCTGCGGTGCTCTCTTTTCTACACTTCGTTTATTGCTGATGTTCTGAGGACCTATTCGGACCCAGCTGCTTCTGTTTATAATCCCAAACACCTATTTACACTAGAAAAAAAGTTGATGCGCCACCAACATTTTTTCCTCTCTCTGATAGTGAAAATCTTTTTTTTTTAAATATTTTTAAGTTTAATTTTTTTTTTTTTCTAGGAAATTACGTCTCACTGACTTCTGCTTGTGTTATTCAATGCAAGGTCTATCCCAGCTTAAAAAATGAGAATACGTTTTAAACTTGGAAGTCAGCTTCTTCTAAGTGAGTCTGGTGAATTATAGACACGTTAGCTCTCAAATGGAAAAACACATTACTAAGTTAAAGGACGGGCATATTTAACGGAGTTAGCCAAAGAGCCTTGCAAAGAGGCCTGCATTTATTTATTTATTTATTTACTTGTTTTTTTTTAATTTTGTACCAAATAAAATTTGGTTTTGAATTTTTTCAACAGTAAGATAACAAAAGAGAGAACACAGAAGACTAAATACAATCTTACATAAATATATATTTAAATGTATGAATATAAATGTCCTTGCAATAAAGAATGTTTTGTTCATGTGATACCCATTGAAAATAAAAACTTTACTAAAACAAAAAAAGCAATCATAATGTTAAAAAGTATCTGACTCAAAGAACCAGTTAGTAAATTAGGTCTACATTGTGTCAAGCTCAAGTATCTTTAAAAAATAGATATTTTACATTTATGATTCTATCTGTTTAAGGGGAATGCTTGTCTTTCTGATGACTTTTTAGCAACGCATTTAAACTTCCAAGGTTGGAATAAATCCTTAATACTTGTACTCTCTCCTGAATCAAAATAGGAGAGGAGTTCTCAGATCACCAGGTTACCGAAAAAGAAAGAAAGAGGTGGACTGGACTGGAGAATTACAGTCTAAACTCCCACCATGCATAGTTGTTCCAGGCGTGGGTCAAGAAGAGAGTTTGAGAATGATGACCCCGGGGGAATGCCCCTTTAAAACAAAGTCAGCAATGTCAGCTCTTATATTCCTGTGCTTATATGCTCCCTTTGAGTTCCCTTTAAATTCACCTTATTACCAGCTTGAAGCAGGGAAATGACAGTTATAGTAGGGTATGACAATGCTTATGTAATATATACAGTTAGTTAAATAAAATTAAAACTATCGGTTTCATGTGGTTTACCCCAAATTCTGACCCTACCATCTGAATGTCGCAGCTAAAATCAAGACTCAGACCAGGCAGCGTTTTTCCAATCTTCTATTGTCCAATTTTGGTGAGCCTGTGGGAATTGTAGCCACAGTATAGTGGACAGAAGTGGCACCCGGTGTGGTCTTCTGCTGCTGTAGCTCATCTGCTTCAAGGTTCGATGTGTTGTGTGTTCAGAGATGGTATTCTGCATACCTTGGTTGTAACGAGTGGTTATTTGAGTTACTGTTTCCTTTCTATCATCTCAAACCAGTCTGCCCATTAGACACGTGCAATTAGTTCCCATCCAAATACAAATTTGGACAAATTTTTGGTTATTCAGAGATTCGGATGTATCCGAATCTCAGAATGAAATAGTGGCGAATAGTAACGAATTTCGTTGAAATCCGTTAAAATTAGTTTTGTTTATTCGTTTTCTAATGAATTCCAACTTTTCAGAACAATTAGAATTTGGACTCAAATTCTGTGTGAAGAAATAGCTGGTTGTTAAGCAGTGGGCCAAGAGCCGGCCACCTGCATTAATTATCCATGAGTCATCATCTGTCAGTGGGGAAGATAAAGAATGCTGCCAATTGCCTGGCATTAGAAAAACGTTAAAAAAATGACGTAGGGTCCCCCCCAGTCCATACCGAAGGGCCTCTTCCCATCAACCGTGGCCTGGGTTCTGCAGGTGGGGGCTTATCGGAATCTGGAAGCCCCCAGATCCCAACCCACCTAAAAGTGTCAAAAGTACCTTTATTAAAAGAAAAAAAAATAGTGTCCCTCGATGTACATCCATCGTCAATCATGACGCCCACTGATTCGAAAAATAGAAAAATGGCAAAAAAAAAGAGGCTACCTGCCGTATGCCCTCTCTTCACTTTGACAGCTCTTATATAGTCACAGGGTTTGGCCACACAGTAACGTCACTCGGTGGCACGGCCCCCTTCTGACGTCATGTGACATCACATGACGTCAGAAGGGGCGGTGCCACAAAGAGACGTAAGCCGGTGGCCTCGCCCCTTGCCTAAATAAAAGCTGTCAAAGCGAAGAGAGGGCATACAACGGATAGTCTCTTAGGAGGCGAAGCGTTTTTTGACATTTTTCTATTTTTCGGGTCAGTGGGCGTCGTGATTGACGATGCATGTACATCGAGGGACACTATTATTTTTTCTTCTTATAAAGGACTTGTTAAAAACAGTTTCCTGTGTTTCTTACATTTTGACACATTTTTGGTGAATGGGTACGGGTATAGTGTACCCGATACCCATTCACATAGGGGGGGCTTCCAGATTCCGATAAGCCCCCCCACCCGCAGACCCCGAAAACCACAGCCCACGGTTGTCGGGAAGAGGCCCTTGTCCCCATCAACATGGGGACAAGGTGCTGTTAGTGGGTGAGGTGCCCCCCTACCCAAAGCACCTACCCCCCCCCCCAAGTTGAGGGCATGTGGCCTGGTATGGTTCAGGAGAGGGGGCAGGCTGCATGCTTGGATAAGGGTCTGGTATAGATTTTGGGGGGGGCTTGTTTTTTTTTTTCTTCGGAGTGTGGTTCACCTTAAAATTAATACCAGACCCGAATGCCAGGCAATTGCTGTCATTCTTTATCTTTATATTCATATGTTAGTGGGGCCCACTGACAGATGATGGTTGTTAAGGACACAGGCAGCCAGCTTCCTGGCCCGCTGCCCAACAACCACCTATCTCTTCACACAGAATTTGAATCGGTCGATCGTTTTTCGACCAACCCGAATTCTAATAAGCTACTTCTCTCTCCCCTGCTCTAAGTTCTGCTGTACAGGGGCTTCAGGAAGCTGATACCAAGGTAAATTCAGATATTACTCTGCTTCCACTGAAAAAAGACTAATGCCCCGTACACACGGTCGGACTTTGTTCGGACATTCCGACAACAAAATCCTAGGATTTTTTCCGACGGATGTTGGCTCAAACTTGTCTTGCATACACACGGTCACACAAAGTTGTCGGAAAATCCGATCATTCTGAACGCGGTGACGTAAAACACGTACGTCGGGACTATAAACGGGGCAGTGGCCAATAGCTTTCATTTCTTTATTTATTCTGAGCATGCGTGGCACTTTGTCCGTCGGATTTGTGTACACACGATCGGAATTTCCGACAACGGATTTTGTTGTCGGAAAATTTTATAGCCTGCTCTCAAACTTTGTGTGTCGGAAAATCCGATGGAAAATGTGTGATGGAGCCTACACACGGTCGGAATTTCCGACAACAAGGTCCTATCACACATTTTCCATCGGAAAATCCGACCGTGTGTACGGGGCATAAGTCTATCTATTTTTAAAGATATTCCCTCCCCCCTCTTATCTATCCTGCCTAAATTACTGTATAGTAAAAAAAAATGTGTATACTTACCTATGTTTACTCTACTCCAGTCCGGTCACGTGATCCTGCAGCTTTGGCTTCCCTGTGTCAGTGAGCAGCTGCTGCAGGGCAGAGAAGGGAGCACTGACCATGGCTGGGCCATGAGAGCCTATAGGTGAAGTCACAGCTCCGAGAATCCCAGCTGGTGTCGAGCGATCACTAAGCTGGACCTGCAGGATCATATAATCAGACCAGAGTGCTCTCTCTTACTCCCCCCTTCACCCCCTGCTGTGAGCAATGGCAGAGCTGAGACTTCTGTGTGTTATGCAGCAGCCAGCTCTTACCCCTCATTTCCCTGCTGTTCAAAAAGAGCGGGCTCGGTGTAGTGAACCCAAGCCAAATTTTACATCATCAGAACCATTGAGGAGCTCGGATAGTACAGCAGGTATACTTACAACATATCAGACAAAGCTAAACCTTTAGAATTATTAGAGATGTTAGGAATGGGATCAATGACAAGTCACTTATGTCTTCCCAAGAGATTCTCTTACTGCTGTATCTCCAATGGCAATTTTTTCGCAAGTAGTAGTTCATGGCTAGGTATACCTCGCGATTAAAGTTCAGAAGGGATGTATGCGAATACTGGTGTCAGGATTTTATAGACAAGGATGTGGCCTTGGTGTGGAACTGGAGGATTACCCTGACATCTGTGGTTAACTTTGATGAGTATCCAGACCATAAGAGCCCATCAGACTGTTGTTGGAAGTGCACTTATGTTGGAAACAAAGATATTTTTGGTGGCCGGAGAGGACCAAGTCCAATCTTTCTAACTTGAGGAGGTTCAGTAGGTCGGTTTTTAAGTCTTTGATGGTAGGAGAAAGGGAGGATATCCATTTTTTGAGGATTGCTCTTCTGGCAGCCATATGGCAAGTGGAGAGCCAGGCTTTGTTGTGTTGTATGATTTTGGTTTGGAACTTATGCAGGCCTTGCTTGCTGGGGGCATCCAAGGATCCAAAGTCCTGTGATTGTCGTTACAAAGCGCTCCACTTGGTTCCAGAATCGTAGGATATGAGGACAGGACCAGAGCCTGTGTAAAAGAGAAGGCTAGTGGAAGCTACAAAGCAGGCACTTAGATCGATCTGGGAAATTTTTGGAATTCAGATGAGGTATGTAGGCCCGGTGTAAAATGTTATATTGTTGTTCACGCCAGAATTAATTTGTTACAAAAGCACATGTGGTATTGAATCCTGCTAGAATTAGGTTCAGAGACTCTGGGGATTGAAGTTGCTTATTCCACACGGTAGAGGGGGCAGAAGGCTTGAAAAGAGAGTTCAAGGGTTTATAAAGTTCTGAAATTTTGTGGCGATTCTGCTCCAGAAAGATGTCCAGTAGAGAGGATTTAAAGTACAGGTTTTTAGCAGGACACATACTAGCCACAAAACTTGTTGCTTGGTGGATGTAGAGTAGGTGATGGGTGGGCAGCTTAAACAGGTGTAAAATCTGGGAGAAAGCGAGAGGTTTCCCTGAGGAGGCATCAAACAGTTGAGCAAACCTGAGCAGTCCCTGTGATGCCCATGTGGAGAACGTTGGGTGTTGCTGCACCTGCGGGAACAGCTGATGGCCACAAATAGGGAGATGGCTTGACATAAGGGGAGAAATTCCCATTTTTTTCACAATCTCTCTGCAGGCCACCTCCGTGTCCCAAATGAGGAGGTTAAGCTTCAGATGGGGGGGGGGGGGGTTCAGTCTGGTCCTGCAGAGGGCAGGACATCTGTGACTCTGGAATAACACACTCTTAAAGGGACAGCTGTACATGCACCACTTTACAGAAAGGCCCCGACAAAAAGCTGGCTAATACTGACAATCACACTTTCTTAGAACATTCTTTATCTAGGAAATTTCATTTGGAATTCTACCCATTTATGGATAGCTTTAGTCTAACTATTCTTAAAGATGTTCCCTCAGCCCTCCTCCTACCTATCGTGCCTAACCTGCACAAAAAAGCTCTATGCACCTACCTATTTTTAGTCTGCACCAGTCTGGTCACGTGACCCTGCAGCTCCTGCTCTCTTGGTTCAGGGCAGCTGCAGAGAAGAGGAGGGAGTGCCAGTGATGTCTGGGCTATGGAAGCCTATGGGCTCCTGGAATTTTCCTGGAATTTTCCCTGGAATCTCTTTGACAGCTCTTATATAGTCACAGGGTTTGGCCACTCAGTAACGTCACTCGGTGGCACGGCCCCCTTCTGACGTCATGTGACATCACATGACGTCAGAAGGGGCGGTGCCACCAAGAGACGTAAGCCAGTGGCCTCGCCCCTTGCCTAAATTAGAGCTGTCAAAGCGAAGAGAGGGCATACAACGGATAGTCTCTTAGGAGGCGAAGCGTTTTATGACATTTTTCTATTTTTCGGGTCAGTGGGTATCGTGATTGACGATGCATGTACATCGAGGGACACTATTATTTTTTCTTTTTATAAAGGACTTGTTAAAAACAGTTTCCTGTGTTTCTTACATTTTGACACATTTTTGGTGAATGGGTACGGGTATAGTGTACCCGATACCCATTCACATAGGGGGGGCTTCCAGATTCCGATAAGCCCCCCCACCCGCAGACCCCGAAAACCACAGCCCACGGTTGTCGGGAAGAGGCCCTTGTCCCCATCAACATGGGGACAAGGTGCTGTTAGTGGGTGAGGTGCCCCCCTACCCAAAGCACCTACCCCCCCCCAAGTTGAGGGCATGTGGCCTGGTATGGTTCAGGAGAGGGGGCAGGCTGCATGCTTGGATAAGGGTCTGGTATAGATTTTGGGGAGGGACTCGTTTTTTGTTTTTTTTTGGAGTGTGGTTCACCTTAAAATTAATACCAGACCCGAATGCCAGGCAATGGCTGGCATTCTTTATCTTTATATTCATATGTTAGTGGGGCCCACTGACAGATGATGGTTGTTAAGGACACAGGCAGCCAGCTTTCTGGCCCGCTGCCCAACAACCACCTATCTCTTTACACAGAATTTGAATCGGTCAATCGTTTTTCGACCAACCCGAATTCTAATTGTTCTGAAAATTTGGAAAATGAATAAATAAAACAAATTTTATTAATTATTTTTTATTATTTAATTTTATGAAAACAAAAAGAAACAAAACAAATTCTGAAACCAAACTAAACGTATTCCACAATGAAACGAAATTAGTATTATATCGAATCTGATTCGAAACTAAACAAATTTTTCCGTTCTGCAGATGTCTACTGCCCATTATACGCTAACCTCTGACATCAACAAGGCATTTTCCTCCACACAACTTCCGCTCACTGGAAAATTTATTTTTTTCGGGCCATTCTCTGTAAACCCTAAAGATGGTTGTGCGTGAAAATCCCACTAGATCAGCAGTTTTTGAAATACTCAGACCAGCCCATCTGGCACCAACAGCCAT
Organism: Lithobates septentrionalis; assembly: GCA_037952835.1. Lineage (NCBI taxonomy): Eukaryota > Metazoa > Chordata > Amphibia > Anura > Ranidae > Lithobates > Lithobates septentrionalis. The sequence goes on from JBBDGP010000803.1 coordinate 760,785, forward strand.
GACATGTTCAAAATGCCTCCTCAGGGAAACCTCTCGCTTTCTCCCAGATTTTACACCTGTTTAAGCTGCCCACCCATCACCTACTCTACATCCACCAAGGCTCCTGGAATTTCCAGACATTGTCGAATGCTTTCTAAAACAGAGCTGCAGGATCATGTGATTGCACTGGAGTGGATTAAAAATAGGTAAGTATACACATTGTTTTTATACAGGTTAGTCAGGATAAGTAGGGAATGGGGGGGGGGGGGAGAGGACATTTTTAGAATAATTCGACTTAGGCTTTTCTTCCACTTTAAATAAGCTGGGTTCCATTTGTGCTTAAGGCTGACCATACATTATACAATCTGAATGTACAATCTTCTTTAGATCTACCATCAGCTTTGTAGTGCAGGGGCCTACCTCATTTGATACTAATTGAATGGATAGTTTAAGTCTGTCCTTTTATTACAGAGTTTTGGTAAATATAAAGCATATTGTACAAAGATTGTATGATTAGAATGTATAGTGTATGGCCAGCATAAAATGACCCAAAAACATAACAACTTTATTATTTTAGAGGTAATGTAACCTTACTTCAAAAAACAAAAAAAAAAAAGCTTTTAAAGCATCTTGTTGCCCTCAACTACCAAAAGCATGTGAGAACTCTTGATTTTTTAGATTATGTATGTAGTCTTCATGGCATAGATGATTACGTCTGAACCAGTCAATTTAAAAAAAAGGGGGGCCATTATAAAATAGGAGATTTTATTGCTCTGATCTGCAGTTGAAGGATCCTCCACACGCACTTGGTTTACAAGGGTGTCAGGTAATAGGCTGCACATTAGTTGCTAAGCAGGTAAAAATGTTTCTACATAGTTCATTTTTTTAAACAAAGCTCAGCTAGAATAATTAGGGCAGAGTCCTTCTTTAAAAGTTTGCTGAAGTCAAGATCATCATCTTGAAGAAAGTCTTTAAAGAATTCATTATCCTTGCTTGGCTGCCCTCTACTGGAGTTCTGAATTATTAACTTTAACAACTTCGCACAGAAGATGAACAAGAAGTTAAAACCTGGTTTACACGGACAGTAAAACCGAGCTATCCATACCAACCAGGGCGTGGGAAGGTATTTATGGAAGCAAAGAATAAAGTAATTGAACATCAAGGGAGAGGAGATATTCAGATTTGATTTAATTATCCATGAAAACCAGTAACACTCTCAGAAAATTGGAGAAAATAATTATACAGGATAGGCATGGAAAAAAATAATAATATACGTACACATACAAATCACAAGGACATGAAATGGTATTTTTTGAAACTAATAGACACACCAAGTAGCAAATGGAGCAAAAAAAGATTGACATTGTATAAACATACTATTAAACTGGCAAATGGGGAGGTAACAGGAAAAAATAATGAAGCTGTAATAACAGTGTTAAAAAAAATCTCAGAATTTGATAAATTCAGATTTAAAAGCATTATGTTTTAAAGGCCAATAGAAGTCTTTCACCTTTATTCTCTTTGGATTTGTATAAGAGCTTAGTGGTTAGCCCTTCTACCCTTCTACCTGGGAACACTAGGGTCATTGATTTGTATCCCAGACATAACACTACTTGCATAGAGCACTCCTTGTGCTTGTGTGGTTTTCCTCGGGATATTCCGGTTTTCTCCCACACTCCAAAAACATGCTGGTAGGTTAATTAGCTCCAGTATGTGTATATATGAATGTGAGTTAGGGACCTTCGATTGTAAGCTCCTTGAGGGCAGGGACTGATCAGAGGCATAACCAGAACCTTCAGGGCCCGGGTGCAAGAAACCATGACGGGTCCCCCCCGGGGATCTTTACATCGGTCCCAGGGCCCTTCCCTCTGGTCCCGGGACCTTCCCCACAAGGCCTAGGGCCTGTTCCACTAATCTCGGGGGCCCTTTACTCCCATTGCAGGGCCCCTTATAAGCACCCGTTTACACTTGTGACTTATCATGTGGCTTGCGACTCCATTTCAATGTGTGCCCTCTTAATCAATGCGACTCAAGTTGCAGTGACAAATAAAAAAAGGGTCCTGCGCTACTTTTCTGAGACTTGAGTGCCATAGGCTGCAATGTTACAAAACAAAAAATTTGCCCTGGGACTTTGAGTGAGGTGGGCACAGTTTTGCCAATAGACGTAGCAACAGTAAATACAGTATAAAATGTATTCAAGTAGAAATAGTACATGCATTGATCTCATCAACAAATACCAATTCATACAGGCTACATAAAAATAAAATGATGGTACATATATGTATAAACAATCATACACAAGCATTAAGTGTTCCCGACGCGTTTCACGAGAACCCAGCTCGCTCTTCAGGGGTAGATGCGTGTAAAATGTACCTAGGATGAAAAGAGGCAAATTGGGTGTATAGCGTGATATTGATACCTCAGGTACCGGGTAAGTGGGGCCTTGGTAAAGAAACCCCATACTCACCACTAGACATGACCAAAACTGCGGATGTATAGATCCCAGAAGGCGGCAGCAGGTGTCTCGCCAGGGAGCTGAGGAGGCGGAGACAGACAAGACCCCACCCAGGGCCAAGCGGAGGAAAAGCATGGCATGGATAGAAATTGTGTGTTCATGGAAAGTATTGGCTGTAAACATAAGTATATATGTCAGACAATCTAAAGTCACAGAGTAAAGTAAGTATGTGGTAACGTACATGTATCTATGTAAAGATGAAAGACCTGAGCCAAGGATGGTAAGGACATGGAGACTGTAGGGGGAAGTGGTGAAGAGATACCAAAAGCTGACAAGAGTGACAGTGAGGAAATAACAAAAGAACAAAGGAAGAAATAGAGGTAGAAGGTAAAATGAAGTGCAGATGTATAATGGAACCTGTGATGTTAGGCTTCAATGTTAAATCACAAAAGTCGTAAGCAAGTCCCAAGGAAGTACCAAGGAAATTGCAAGCAAGTCACATGACTTTGGGGTTGCAGCAGTTTAATTCCGTGCCTTATGGCCCTGCAGCAAAAACCCTTCCTACCGTCTTGGGCCGCCCTCCCTCCATGGTAGTGGAATGCCAGGGCCCAGAAGATGCTCTCAGCTTTAGATATCTCTAGCCCATACATGTGACTTTGGTCCTTAGGTATCCACTATGCCTTGCCACCCTTCTCACACGGGGTAGTTCATATGCACTGCATACAATAAGACTCAGCTCTGATGGGGGGCACCCATGAAACACGTCAGCATCTACGGGCCCTTGTGACATCTTTCCAGTCCATTAGGACCCATGTAATGAAGTTCTGGTTGTAGCTTCCTGTAACATTTGTGATGAGCTTGTAACTCCATTTGTGTGTATAGTAATTCATTTTTTTTTGTATAATTAAATGGTGTAGTGGTTAACGTGTTGGGCTGGTGCGCTCCTTTATTTTATCTTTTTGTATACTGACGTAAATGTACAATATATATGTAAATTGTCCAGGCTGCATAAATACCTGTAATAAAAAAATACCCTTTTTTCTTTGTGGAAATGTGAATTCTGCTCTCACCCTGCAGTGCTCTATGCTGTCATAGACAAGTAATGACCACACCCTTCAACACAAGTGTCCTTGCATAGGTTTAGAGCGTGAAGAGACGGGTTGTGTTTGACTAGGTCTGAGTGCAGAGGGCACCAGACAGTGAAGTCACACTCTGCTTACATACAGCATTGAAGGTAGAGCTATGATCTTCTGGGCTGATCACTGTCTATCTCTTAAAAAATGGCTGCCGTGGTGAAGTGTCTGCATCTGGCCAAAACACGCATAATACCCATCCCAGTACAGGTCTATATCTTTATTTATCTACAGTCGAGATTGTATTTTTCAGCTGTTACTTTTTGTCTAAGGCATCTTTTAGATTTCCATAACACCAGAAGATCTCCATCAAAAGAGTGGCCTGATATAAATAATTTGCCACTAGGGTGAATTTCTTCCCTGCAACAGTCAGTGTTGATGTGGCAATCCCTCCCGCTGAGCCATTGTGTTCTCCCGGTAGGGTGGTGGGTGAAGCTGTCCCTGCAGGGAGAACACAATGATTACTGCAATAATAGCCGCTAGCAACAATCGCATGTAAAACCTGATAGGCTGATTGTACCCAAGTTGATAGATCGATCGCCTTGAGTACTTTCAGCCTGCCCATATATAAAAAAAGTATTTAATCTAGTATGCCAGCAGCAGAATTTACCTACAGGCACTACACAGAAAAAATCAGAGGCGCTATTAATCAATAAAAGTGAACATGTGCTAAACACCAGTGATGGTGTGACCCCCTAAAGGAGTCAGTGTATCCAAATGATTAAAGTGAACCGACAAAACTGTGTACAGGAAAAATGTTCAAGACTATATATAAAAAATGCACTCAATGAGTGGTAAGAATACAGTGATGATGTGACTCCCTTCGTATAACTCACCATCAATGAGTACATCTATTAAACTAGAATAATAATGCCTCTTCAGTGATAAGGTGCAACATATTCAAGCTAAGCATGCATTATATACATAAAAAATATTCACACTTTCAAAATATCAGTCCAAAAAAATAAATTAGTCCAAACAAATTATAACAACACACGTGATGAATAGTGTTCTAGATAAGTGTTCAATCTTGATGCAACCCGGTGATAGCATAAATCATCCACCTCTGGTGCACGGTGCTTCCACTCCCTTAAGAATAACACTCACCGACTAGCTTTGCCTGCACTCTCATGCACGGCAAAAATCGCTTGTTTACCACCCCCGGGTAATAGGATCAGTCGTTGTTTCCACGGTGATTGTTTCAACATAAGGCCCACATAAAAGAAATAAAAAGTGCTCCAAATAGTGTGAACCAATTTAAACACTTTTAATAAAATCACTACAATCTTCTAATATACCACTCACATTTAAAACGATAAAAATCAGCCAAACGATAAAGTGCAGATCACATCAAACTGTGTATAGTGGAACCAAACTGCAACAAATGGTCACGGCGGACCCGAGGTGTGTCGGCGCACAGCGTTCAATCTCACCACCTCCCTGACAGCTCCTCCGCGTCTCCGTGTACTCACAACCTTCCTCCCTCCGTGAGGATAGCAGCACTGTGTGTCACGTATTACGGCCACGCCCCCGACATGTTTCGTCACAAGATGACTTATTCATGGGATAGGCCGCATTCCCCATCAATCACCCCTTATGCCCATATATAGTTTGAATCTCGGCCCTGTCCCTGCTGCTGAGTTTTGAACCATCATTGGCCGTCTTTAGCTTTTGACACAAAATATGACCGCTTGCTTATAGGAAGAAAAAAATTGGATTAGGAGAATTTCTTTAAAGGTAAACTATAAGTAAAATGAAATAATAATAATAAAAAAAATGATATATATATATATATATATATATATATATATATATATATATACACACACACACTATGTTTTCACAAGTATTGGGAGGCCTGCCTTTACACGCACATGAACTTTAATGGCATTCCAGTCTTAGTCCGTAGGGTTCAATATTGAGTTGGCCCACCCTTTGCAGCTATAACAGCTTCAACTCTTCTGGGAAGGTTGTCCACAAGGTTTACGAATGCGTCTATGGGAATGTCTGATCATTCTTCCAGAAGCGCATTTGTGAGGTCAGGCACTGATGTGGACGAGAAGGCCTGGCTCGCAGTCTCCGCTCTAATTCATCCCAAAGGTGTTCACACTCCTAAACCTTGTGGACAACCTTACCAGAAGAGTTGAAGCTGTTATAGCTGCAAAGGGTGGGCCAACTCAATAATGAACCCTACGGACTAATGCCCCGTACACACGGTCGGATTTTCCGACGGAAAATGTGTGGTAGGACCTTGCTGTCGGAAATTCCGACCGTGTGTGGGGTCCATCACACATTTTCCATCGGATTTTCCGACCCACAAAGTTTGAGAGCAGGATATAAAATTTTCCGACAACAAAATCCGTTGTCGGAAATTCCGATCGTGTGTACACAAATCCGACGGACAAAGTGCCACGCATGCTCAGAATAAATAAAGAGATGAAAGTTATTGGCCACTGCCCCGTTTATAGTCCCGAGGTACGTGTTTTACGTCACCGCGTTTAGAACGATCAGATTTTCCGACAACTTTGTGTGACTGTGTGTATGCAAGACAAGTTTGAGCCAACATCCGTCGGAAAAAATCCTAGGATTTTGTTGTCGGAATGTCCGAACAAAGTCCGACCGTGTGTACGGGGCATAAGACTGGGATGCCAAGTTCATGTGTGTATAAAGACAGGCGTTCTAATGCTTTTCACAATACAGTGTGTATATATATATATATATATATATATGTTAGAAGGCCAGTGTGCTGGCCTGAATTTATGGGAGGAGCCCGGAGGGTATTTAAGCTGACCACTTCCCCTTCCTCTTTGTCAGTTTCAGTGCACGATACTACATGTCACTGTGCTGACTCTTCCCAGCTTACCTTGTGTTCATAAGTCTGTGCGTTCGATTAAAAGTGGGTTGCGGCGTCTTCGTCGGCGGTTCTCGCTTGCTGTTGCAGGTAGGGTTCAAACCTTTTTGTTCATATGCAATGTTACCATTGGATATGTTTCCTATACCTGCAAACTTAGATTTGCAGGCTCGCTCTGCCTTGCTTGTCATCCTAACCACAAACATACGATTCGTTTGTAGATCCAAGCCTCTGAGCCATTGTCGGTTGTTCTCTGATATCACTCGATACAGGCTTCATTTTCTCATAGGATTCACTGTCTATGGGGTTGCCGTCTCATCCATTTGGAGATCAGCATGTATTATTTGCATGGGTTCTGTGTCTGATTTGAGGTGGTAATTAGACCCACATGGGGCCTTGTCTGCACTTTGATTAGCCTGGGGGGGTGGGTGGTTGGTATGTGTTCGGTTTTAGAAGTAAGGTGTGGTATACAAGCTGCAACTGATTTGTATTGGATGCACTTCATACATCTTACAACCGATTTGTATCAGTGCCATCTCTTTACAACCGATTCATATTGCATACCTGCTACAATCCGATTCGAACCTAGTCGCATCGGCAGCACAACGGTTCGCATCGGATGCATCCCGCTCACTGATTCTTATTAGTCCCTGTTGTACCCCACAAATGGTTCGTTGTTTATGTAATTTTCTACTGACTGTTTTGTATTGCTTTCATGTCATACGAATCACAGTTGGATTCAAGCCTAGTCGTTTCGGCGGCACAACGGTTTGCATCAGTCTTATCCTGCACACCAATTTGTAGTGGTTCTTACCATACCCTACGATTCATTATTTATTTTTTGTCCGATTCACATCACCTCAGCAGCTACATGCATCACAGTCCACTCCGAACCTAGTCGCACAAGCGGCACAACGGTTCGCGTCACGAGTATCCCACACACCAATACGTAACAGTCCCTATAACAAATCTACGATTCGTTACGTATGCCACTTTGCAGTTCCTTCCTACATATACAATTTCTGCTATCCTTTTCTTTTTCGCCTATCAGTAGGTGACCTTTCTTGCAATCGCTGCAAGCTATGCATCTCATCATAACTCCTTACAATCGCTGCAAAACACGCATATCAGCATATACCCATTTGCAATCGCTGCAACATGCATCTCAGTATAATCTCCTTGCAATCATTGCAAGATCACGCATCTCAACATTTACCCATTTTTTGCAATTGCTGCAACATGCATCTCAGTATAAACTCCTTGCAATCGCTGCAAAAAACACGCATCTCAGCATATACCCATTTTGCAATCTCTGCAAAACATGCATCTCAGTACAAACTCCTTGCAATCGCTGCAAATACACGCATCTCAGCATATACCCATTTTGCAATCGCTGCAAGAACACGCATCTCATCATAACTCCTTGCAATCGCTGCAAGACACGCATCTCATCATAACTCCTTGCAATCGCTGCAAAACACGCATCTCATCATAACTCCTTGCAATCGCTGCAAAACACGCATCTCATCATAACTCCTTGCATTTGTTGCAAAAAACACGCATCTCGGCATATACCCATTTTGCAATCTCTGTAAAATATGCATCTCAGTACAAACTCCTTGCAATTGCTACAAATACACGCATCTTACCATTTACCCGTATACAATCACTGCAAAACATGCATCTTAGTATAAACTCCTTGCAATTGCTGCAAATACACGCATCTTAGTGTTTACCCACTTGCAATCGCTACAAAACACGCATCTCAGCATTTACCCATTTTTGCAATCACTGCAAAACACGCATCTCAGTATATACTCCTTGCAATCGCCGCAGAAACAGGCATCTCAGCATATACCCATTTGCAATCGCTTCAAAAACACGCATCTCAGCATATACCCATTTGCAATCGCTGCAAACACGCATCTCAGCATATACCCATTTGCAATCGCTGCAAACACGCATCTCAGCATATACCCATTTGCAATCGCTGCAAACATGCATCTCAACATATACTCCTTGCAATCCCTGCAAGCACACTCAGTGGTGCTCATACAACCCACTTCATTTTTTAGTGGCACTTAATCGGTCACTCGTCTCCAGTGGCATTCATACGAGCCACTCATCGTTTTCGTCTATCTTTTCTCCCTCAGGTCAGTCGAGTTCAGGTTCCATCCTGTACCAGGTTGGACGTTATTTCCCAGGTAAAAAAAAAAAATATGTTTGCATCTTCACCAGGGCCAGTCGCATACAAGGGGGACACATAAAAAAAAAAAAGAAAAAAAAAAAAGTAAAGAAATCTTGTTGCACTCATGTCACCCCTACTCCAGGTGTTCCCGGTCGACCGAGTTTCGATCATAACCAGGACCTCGCTACTAGAGCGTCAGTCAGGGCCTAGTTCATGGGCTTTTCTATCACATCATTCTGCAGCACCCTTTCACTATACCGTTACTTCACATACATCATTGGACGTGATCTCCAGGCGTTAGTTCTGTCACATATGTCTATACATGACACTCTGTTTTCGAAGGACGACCCTTCACCTCGCAGACAAGGTCGCTTAACAGTAGACTTGCTGGCAGTGCAAGTGTTAGCAGGCCGAGCACACGTCACCCCCTACAGACCGCAACATTCCTACGTAGGCCGTACCAGACTTCTACTTCTCACCCCAGTACGCCCTGGGGTTCTGGTCTTCAGGTTTGTGCTTGCCACAGACAGGCACCCGAGCTATCGGTTATCTGGCCAGTCACCTCCTGGCCCACCTCGGTCGCCACACACTCTTCTGAGTTTTCTAAATTTCCACTCAACATAAGTTCTGCACAACAGAACTCTGTCAGCTCCTGTCTATGCCTATCATTCCTTTTTCTGTACTTCTTCCTTTTTCCTCCTCCTCTGAGTTTTCTCTTTACCACTCCGCTCTCTATCCTTTGGCTATGACTCCTCTTAAATATGAGCACCCAGCCCCCTTTTTGTCTTCTGGCAGCAAGGATTTCACACCCGCCCCTCTGTTACCCCCCCCCCCCCAAGTGGCTCAGAGCGCAGCTGCCTGCAGTCCCTCAGGGGACGGAACATCCCCAAACTCATAGCTGAGTCGCAGGGATATTCCCTTTCCTGCTAACGGCCAGGAAGGCAAAGCTTTTCAGGCTCCTCTTCCCGCCTCCAGCTGCAGCTGGGCCCAACAGGCATCCCTACAATCCATCCACGGGGCCCAGCTGCACTCTTTGGTCTCCCCCTTAGTTGCAACAGTTCGGACGTCCAGACCAGAGTCACACCTTTGAAAGTTCGCCCATCCATGGTCCTCCCGGACCTGGTCATGGTCCCGATGACAGCTTCTCCTTCTGCAGGTATACCAGGCTCTGCACCTATCGTCCTCCCCATTCATCTTGTCCCGACCAGCATCAGGGAGGATATATTGGAGGGCAAAGACGTCAATTGGCATCCCTGCTCATCTCAGTCCATGACTTAGCTGACAACAAATCATACGCCTGGGGGGATGTCTCAGTGGTTGTCAAGTCGAGAGACCCCAGCCTCAGTTGTAAGCTGTCAGCCACTGAGTTCGCCCTGGCCTTCGGGATGTTCAGAGATGTACTTTGTTCAGCCACCCTCAGCAGGAGGGAGGAGCGGGACTTATACCTTCATGCAGTGACAGATCTTGCTTACAAATATGGAGGTTTTGCCGTCTAGGACCATCGGTCATTTTCAGCCAAAGCAGCAGCGAGACTTGCCCTGTTCCAGATAAGCTCTGACTGGAGTCTCAGTCACGGAACTCTTTTGTCGCCATTTCGCTCACAAAGCTGACAGTTGCGCCCAATCCCTCACTTGAACCTGTCACACCAGGCCCAGTGTCACAGGGTTATCCATTATCCGGACGATTTTCTGCTTATCGAACACCTAGACATACCCCCCTGGTAGATCTAGACAAGCTAAGAGAGGTCTTCAACAATCTCAATGAACATAGTGGAAGGCCCAACACATTTCATAAGTTTCTCAGGCATCCTCCTGGATACGCACGCCATGCAGCCTAGCCTGCCTTCTGACAAATTAGCTTGTGTTAGGTTGGTCATTCAGGAGTTTACCCGGTCACAGGAATGTACTAAAAGACAGCTGCAGTCCTTGATAGGGATGCTCAATTTCGCTATGAGAACAATTCCTAAGGGGCGGTAGTTCATCTCAAGGCTCTTAGTCTTTCTTGCCCGAGTGCAGGACCCGACCAAGTCCTCAGACTAGACCCAGCAGCAATAGCAGACTTGGCTATGTGGGACGAGTTCCTCTTCAACTGGAACGACATATCAATGTTTTTCCCTCAGTATCAGCTCAGTCGCCCAGGTAGTCACAGATGCTGCAGCCTCCACTGGCTTTGCTGCAATTTTTGGCCATCACTTGTTTGCCAGACCTTGGCCCCCGGGAAATCTGCCTGATTCCTGGTTTCCCTCGATCTTCGTCATTGTTCGAGCTGTACCCCATCGTGGCAGCAGCCCAAGTCTGCGGCCACACGTCGACAGATCAGACAGAGCTCTTCACCACAGACAACCAGGTTACAGCTGACATCATTAATAAGGGTAGATCCAAGTCGCTCCCCGTCATGTCCTTCCTGCGCAGTCTGCTGCAATTGTCACTACATCACCAAATTTAACAGTTACTGTAAGCATATCCCTGGCAAGTGCAATACCGCAGCCGATGCACTGTCCCGCTCCAATTTTGTCTCATTCTTCCAGCAGGAACCCGGAGCCGACCCATCATCCACTCCTTTCCCACCTTGGTCTCAACTAACAATGGATTGAAGCCACACCTTGCCAATGCAACCTGGCTCATCAACCACTCACTGTCTAGCAACACACTAAAGGCTTATCCCACGGCCTGGAACACCTACCGTAGGTTCCTTGCCACTTGTCCCGGAACTAGGTAGATGACGTCACTCATGTCCTAGCCTTTATATCTTATTGCCACACACAGCTGGCTCTCCCTCATACCCCTATTAGGCTGTACCTGGCCGGTATCCAAGCCACTATGTCCTTTATCTTATGGAAAACGCAACAAACCGGACCCGGAGTGGATATAAACTTCTTTCGAACCAGCAACACCTGGTGCCCAGCAACGATCTTTTGACCGTCTGCTCTTTCACCTACCCAGCCAGCCAGTCTCCAGCCCATTACTGCCTTTTCAGGTCAACCCCCTGAGTGAACTCAGTTTATTAAACATGTTTGGGTCCTACTGGTCAACTTAGGCCTAGACCCTGGGCGGTATTCTGGATATTCCTTTGGATCGGCGCAGCCTCAGCCACATCTCAGCACGGAGTACCAGACCATGTGACCAAGAAGCTAGGCAGGTGAAAGTCTGCCTGCTTTACCAGATATATATTCCCTCAAGATGGCCCTTTCTCCAAGCTCACTCAATGAGGTTAGAGGCAATAATGATACTTCCCTACCTGGTTATTTTTGGCCCCTTTTCTTGCCATACCTACCAGACGACCAAAAGCCACACCTCAGGTCTATTTATGTTGTGAGTCTTGTCGCGTGTTTATGTGATCCATATTTGTCTCGGTCTTAGGGCCACGACCATAAGTTAGAAGGCCAGTGTGCTGGCCTGAATTTATGGGAGGAGCCCGGAGGGTATTTAAGCTGACCACTTCCCCTTCCTCTTTGTCAGTTTCAGTGCACGATACCCTCCCTCCCATTCCCCTTTTTACAGCACTTCTCAGCAAATTCTCCTCCACAATCATCCATTACTTATCTTGGGTATGGCCCCTTTTCTTGCCATACCTACCAGACGACCAAAAGCCACACCTCAGGTCTATTTATGTTGTGAGTCTTGTCGCGTGTTTATGTGATCCATATTTGTCTCGGTCTTAGGGCCACGACCATAAATATATTTTATTGTATATATATATATTGTATATATATATATATATATATATATATATATATATATATATATATATATATATATATATATATATATATATATATATATATATACATACTGTATAAATATATATATATACATACACACACATTTTTTTTCAAGGGGGGGATGATCCTGGACAGCATCTGGGCTGTAAAGATTCATTCAACCATTGTCCAGATTTAGTAGCCGAATCTGCTGGTGTATGAGCACTTCCCAATAGAGGCAGAGAGGAAGAGACAAAGCCAAAGTTGCCATTGTTCACAGAAGACATACATTTCTAATTATCTCATCTGTGTTTGTTGCTTGCTGATTATTCCAACTAGCTTAATTAACAAGAGAAGAAAACTTGGAACCCAACTCAGAGGAACTCTGAGTTTTAGATGTTTTTACAGTACAGTATTTTTTTTCTTAATTAATTGTTTACAATTCAGTCGGTTAATATGACACACCAGACTGCAAAATTATCCTTTTCTTAAAAATAGTACACAAAAGGCAGAAATATATTTCTTATTTTGTTTTTTTTTTTACTAATAAATCCGCATTACATTCTTCCACAGATTCCCACATTAACATTCAATATAAAATGATTTTCTGATATACTGCTTTATTTATTTACAAAATAAACCTTAACCACTTAAGGACCAGAAGATTTTTCCCCCTTAATGACCAGGCCATTTTTTGAGATACGGCACTGCATTCCTTTAACTGACAATTGCGCGGTCATACGACGCTGTACCCAAACAAAATTACAGTCCTTTTTTTCCCCACACATAGAACTTTCTTTTGGTGGTATTTGATCACCTCTGCAGTTTTTATTTTTTGCTCTATAAAAAAAAACCACAATTTTGAAAAAAACAATATTTTTTACTTTTTGCTATAATAAATATCCCCCCCCCCCCCCCAAAAATTCTTCATCAGTTTAGGCCAATATGTATTCTTCTACATATTTTTGGTAAAAAATCGCAATAAGTGTATGTTGATTGGTTTTCGCAAAAGTTATAGCGTCTACAAAATAGGGGATATATTTATGGCATTTTTATTATTATTTTTTTTACTAGTAATGTCGGTGATCAGCAATTTTTAGCGGGACTGCGACATTGCGGTGGACAGATCGGACACTTTTGACACTTTTTTGGGACCAGTGACATTTATACAGCGATCAGAGCTAAAAAATAGCCGCTGATTACTGTATAAAACCCCTTTCACACTGGGGCGCTTTGCAGGCGCTACCGCGCTAAAAATTGCGAACTGCATAGCACCCTGAAAGAGCTGCTACTGTCTCTTCAGTGTGAAAGCCCCGGGGGCTTTCACACTGGAGCGGTGCGCTGGCAGGACGCTAAAAAAAGTCCTGCTAGCAGCATCTTAGAGTGGTGAAGGAGTGTATACCGCTCCTCCACCGCTCCTGCCCATTGAAATCAATTGGTGGCGCGGCTATACCGCTGGCGAAGCGTTGGGTGGCTTTAACCCTTTCTCGGCCGCTAGCGGGGGTAAAAGCGCCCCGCTAGCAGCCGAATAGATCCGCGCAATTGACGGTAAAGCGCCCCTATAAATATAGCGGAGCTTTACCGCCGACGCACCCACGGCCCCAGTGTGAAAGGGGGCTTAATGACACTGGCAGGGAAGGGGTTAACACTAGGGGGCGATTAAGTGGTTAAATGTGTTCTCCGGGAGGTGTTTCTAACTGTGGGGGGAGGGGACTGACAGGGAGTAGAGAGAGATCGCTGTTCCTGATCACTAAGAACAGCAGATCTCTCTCTATTCTGACAGAACGGGGATCTGTCTGTTTACATTGACAGATCCCCATTCTGGCTCTCTGAGGAGCGATCGTGGGTCGCCGGGGGACATCGCGGCTGCCAGCCACGCGCATCGGCTCCGGTGTCCAATGAAAAGGGGGGACCCCAGAAGAGGATGTTTGGGGCAAAACGAGCTGCACAGTGGAGGTAAGTATGATATGTTTGTTTTAAAAAAACAAAAACAAAACGATCCTTTACAAGCACTTTAAGGCTATACCCGAAGGAAGCAGCTCAAGCCCCCAAGAGGCTCACTGCCACCATTCTTTAACTGGGCACAAACCACTGGATGGGATTTCACCTACCCGCCCACTTTATCACCCACCGGAGCCGATCCGCCCTATACGCTCACTACGCAAGCTGCGTAGGGCTCCGCAAATTACTCGAGGCCCCGCCTCCCCCTCGTGTCATAGCGCGTCAATTAATGTTTACAATATCCAGTGGTGGAAATTTAGGGGTCGCTGCAGTCGCATTTGCGACTGGGCCCTTCCGTTATACCGCTGTGGGGCCCCCCCCGAAACCCAGCATCCCCCCTGCACCTCTGGCTGACCGTTTAGAGTGCAGTGGGGAGAGGTGGGAGGAGGTGGAAGGCGACGATTGGCAGCTCTATGGTGCCTGTGTCGGCGGCGGGATCTCCCTGGGGTTTGTAGTACTCTCTCGAGTGTCAGTGTATACAGTGGAGAGGAGAAGGGAGGGGCCTCTGACCCGGCAGGTATCAGTTTCACTTTCACTCTGTTTGAACACTGTTGCTGATGCTCGGGTCAGAGGCCCCTCCCCTCTCCGCTGTATACATTCGGACATAGAACTACTAGCCCCAGGGAAATCCCCCTGCCTATGGACACCATAGAGCTGCCGATCACCGCCTCCCACCTCCACCAGCCAGGTACATGGGAACCTCTGCGAGGGGGGGAGACAGCTGTTTGGGGACCCTGATGTAAGAGTTGGGGCTTTCTGGGGACACTAATGTAAGGAAGGGGCCCTCTGGGGACACTGATGTAAGGAAGGGGCCCTCTGGGGACACTGATGTAAGGAGGGGGCCCTCTGGGGACACTAATGTAAGAGGGGGGCTCTCTGGGGACACTAATGTAAGGACGGGGCCCTCTGGGGACACTGATGTAAGAACAGGGCCTTCTGGGGACACTAATGTAAGAGGGGGGCTCTCTGGGGGCACTAATGTAAGGATGGGGCCCTCTGGGGACACTGATGTAAGAGTGGGCCCTCTGGGGACACTGATGTAAGAGTGGGCCCTCAGGGGACACTAATGTAAGAAGGGGGCTCTCTGGGAACCCTGTGTAAGAAGGGGCTCTCTGGGGACCCTGTGTAAGGAGGGGCTCTCTGGGGACACTAATGTAAGGGAGGGCTCTCTGGGGACACTAATGTAAGGACGGGGCCCTCTGGGGACACTGATGTAAGAGTGGGCCCTCTGGGGACACTGATGTAAGAGTGGGCCCTCTGGGGACACTAATGTAAGAGGGGGGCTCTCTGGGGACACTGATGTAAGAGGGGGCCTCTGGGGACACTAATGTAAGAGGGGGGGCTCTCTGGGGACACTTATGTAAGGACGGGGCCCTCTGGGGAAACTGATGTGAGAATGGGCCCTCTGGGGACACTGATGTAAGAGTGGGCCCTCTGGGGACACCAATGTAAGAGGGGGGCTCTCTGGGGACCCTGTGTAAGGAGGGGCTCTCTGGGGACCCTGTGTAAGGAGGGGCTCTCTGGGGACCCTGTGTAAGGAGGGGCTCTCTGGGGACCTTGTGTAAGAAAGGGGCTCTCTTGGGACACTAATGTAAGAGGGGGGGCTCTCTGGGGACACTAATGTAAGGATGGGGCCCTCTGGGGACACTGATGTAAGAGTGGGCCCTCTGGGGACACTAATGTAAGAGGGGGGGGGGGCTCTCTGGGGAACCTGTGTAAGGAGGGGCTCTCTGGGGACTGTAAGGAGATTCCATATTACATTACATTATTGGTTATTGATTAATTACTGATTTTACCCTGAGGATAAAAGTTCAGGAATGCTTATCTGCTTAGTGATTTAAAAAGATTGTTTTTGGTATATTTTAGTGAATATGACAAACTGTCTTATGATTATCTCATTCCAATATCACCCTGTCTGTCTATTCCTCTATTCTGTGTTCATCTGAGGAAACATCTGCTTGTGGTTTTATCTCTGTACTTTTTTGTCCGGCATAACAGCTAACATTAGGTTTTTTTAGGGAAGCTGCGGTTGTCCAGCAGACAAATGACAGAGGGTAAGGAATGTTTTGACCTATTAACTTGAACTACAGGGGTCACCATTTCTGATATCACAAGACATTATTAAAGTATGAAAAATCAAATCACAAGATTAAGAAATTACTAATATGCTAATGAACTCTGTTGTGTATTATTTTGATTGGCCCCCAAATTGTGGGCAGAGTCTTGTAAAGACAGCATAAAACAGCGAATCCTGAAATAAAGAATTGTAATCATTTTCAGCATACCTATGTGTGTATGTGTCATTGATTAACCGCCGGCGAGGACCTCCACTGAGCCATCTCCAAGAGCCTAGGCCACAAGGAAAAGACGGGCGCCTAACAGTTTTTGGTACCAGAAGTGGGGTGTTTTGAACAGGTAAGACATTTTTATACCTTTTTGCCTATTTTTTGGTAACTGGTATTGATGCTTGCCTTGTTCAAATAACCTTGTATGTCCACCCACTTACATAACTGTGCCTTCGCAACGGGCTAGGGCTGGCCCCTTGGAGGGTTAAGGGCTCGCAGGGTTTTTTGGTTTTTGTTTAAGTAGTCTGACTAGGTTGGTCTGACTGTGTTAGGTAGATATATGTGTGTTTAAAACTCGGGAAGTATAGAATACGCCCGTAGTATAAGGAATGGCTAAGTGGACGCCCAATTTTTGGGGAAAATATTGAAAAGTGCACTTATAATAACATGTTAATGTAAATGTAACTTTATTTGGCCACTGTATATATAAGATTTTGCTTGTTTTTTTGCTTGTTTTTCTCTTAGGTACCACCGTAAGTATTTAGAGTGTATAGAGTATTAGAGAATTAGAGATAAGTGTATGATATATATGTGTATGACAACTGAATGTAAAGTACTGTATTGATTTAGAGGATTTTTTTGTTAAGATATTGTATTACACATATATGTACTAAATGAACGACCTAAGACAGGAGCCTGACTGTAGTGAGATAGCGCCCGCCTGCCCACATTGCACCTTTGGTTTACTGTTCCTTAGTGTTGACAGGACGTGGATCCTGCTTACCACTAGACCAACCGGATTTTCATACCGACTTGGTGCAAGGGGGGTTTTTCCTGCCACGAGAAGGGGTACTTTACACCGGGTACTAAGAGTTAACCTTCATAGCTATTTCAGCCCCACTGCCATAAGAGACCAAGGGACTTACTCCCAAGTCAGGGAACAGATTATAGCACAAACAGGTTGCTTTCATCTCTGTCCTTGTACTAGTCATACACTACCAAGGTTATTGGATGGGGAATTCTGCAGCAACCCAGACCATGGCCAATCCATCTCCCTATGAGTATGTTAAAAACACACTACCGGGACCACAGGTAGAACCGTTTTGGACACAGGTCAGTGACAGGTGCCAACAGCTGGGGATACATGACCCAGGGCCAGTGGGACCCTGTTCTGAGGATGATTGGAAGGAAGTGAGCAAGGTGTGTCAGGTACACAAGCACTCCTACCCACCTGGGAAATGGGAAGACACCCAGTATATGAGAGATTGTTACAAAATATGGAATAAATGCTTAGCCAAATATAAAACAAAGTATGTAACTAAAGCCCCCACACCAAAACCTGTAAATTCAGCCGCCCTTTCACAGCAACCCGAAGCACCCCCCCCTTATGTGATGGTTAAACAGGAGGATGGAACATTGGGTCCATGTCTTCAGCTGTATCCATCTTTGGATCCAGCAGTATTAGCTACCATGGTATATGGTGCAGCTGATCAGGTACAGGTTACACGATGGGAAAACGAAAGTAGAAGAAGGGAAGAGGAAGTCCGGGCAGAAGAGAGGATTAGGAAGTTGGAAAAGGAAGAAAGGGATGGAATGTCCCTAGAAAAGGGAGAAGAGGAAGGAGTCAGGAAGTTAAGCCCCAGGGAAAAGGAGTGGAAGGAGAAACAGAAAGAGTTTAATAAGAGACAGCAGGAAGAGGAAGAAAGGATACAGAGGAAAAGGGAAGATTTAGAGGCGTACGAGAAGAAACTAGAGAAAAAGGCAAGAAGTATTAAGGAGGCTGAAGAAAAGATAATTTCACAGCCATCCACCACACTCAGAAGCCAAACTAAACCGGCCATAAGCCAGAAACCCCCACAGGAGGAAAGGGAGCAGGGTGAATCCTCTACTGAGGAAAGAGAAATGGAAGTGGAACAGGAAACTCTAGGTGCCACCTTTAAAGCACCACTTATGCATATAGGGGAGACGGCAGTCCATATTCCCCTACCCCTAGGCACACTGTCAAAAATAAAGGAGTTATGCCCCAGCCCAAAGAAAAGCCCTAGGGAGGCTGGTGCTTTCCTTGCAAAATACAGTGCAGGGACAAGCCTGGATAAGGAAGATATAGCAGGGATTCTTAGTATAGTTGACCCTGACAGCCCAGAAGGGCATCCCGTAGATGCCTTATGGACAGCCCACATAGAAGAAAATAAAGATTGGGTGTCTTTTTGGAAAGGTATGGGGAATCATTGGTCTGCTATATACAAGGGTTCATCTGCACTTCAGGAACTTGTCCTAGCAAAACAGGGACCGAAGGAAAAGTTCTATGAATTTTGTACCCGGGTATATGGTCTGTGGAAAGCAGTAGATAACGCCAACCCCCAATTGTTCACCACCACCATTATGGCTGGTGGCGATACGAAGGTGACACAGTTGCTTAAATTCACTAATCCAAAGTGGGCAGAACAACCCCCAGATGAATTTATGAAAGATGCTAGGTCACGAGAAACATCAGGGGTATTTGAACAGAAGGGTGGCATTTTTCCCTCCCTGACATCAACCCAGACTCTGCCAACTGGTGGGACCCCGCCCACCCACATAATGACAATGCAACCTTATCCACCAATGCAATCTTATCCCCCAGACCAGGCCTACCCACCAGACCAGGGGTGCTTTAACTGTGGGGAACTGGGGCACTGGAAGTCCCAATGTCCCTACAGAATTAGAACAAACGCCCAGAGAGGGAGAGGTAGGAATCTTAACACCACCCCCCGTCGCCTTCAGGATATCAGGTATCCTCACCCACCACAACCCCAACCACCCCCACCACAACCCCAATACCAGCCTCAACCTAACAGACCACCCCCACGCATTCCGATGCAGTGGCCATCCGCTCGGCGGACACCACAATAGGGATGCCAAGAGTATGTCCCGTCCCTCAGCCTTGTGTGTTACAATCCATCATGGAAAAGTCTTCCGCAGGTACTATTGCGGGTAGATAATCACCTGATATGTCTACTTTTGGATTCAGGGGCTACATTCAGTAGTTTGAATGATGCCATATATGACACACCGCACTGCACTGAGGGAAACTCTATTGGCATAAATGGGACATCAGTTACCCACCCCATCACTCCACCATTGCCCGTGGCTACTCCAGAAGGGCAGGAACTGTGCACTCAGAGTTTTGCTGTCCTTGTGGATTGCCCAGTATCTTTAATGGGGAGGGACCTACTCTCAAAACTGAATATCACCATTAAATTTGACAGAGGGGGCTCCCTCACTGCCAGCTCACCGTTCTGTGATTTACATGCTCCAAAGAGACACACTTTCAGGGGACTCTTTGCATCATTGCCACCCACTCTAGAAACACATGCTATATGGGCAGACAACAAAGGGAGTGTGGGTTTTATTAACTGTACACCCTACACACCACAAATGCGTCCAGACGCTGTAGTACAATATCACAAGCAATACCCCCTGCCACTTGAAAAAATTGAAGGCATCACACCATTAATCAACGATTACATAGCCAAAGGGATTCTGAAACACATTATAAGCCCCTGGAATACACCAATCTACCCTGTGAAAAAGGCAAATGGGGAATGGAGGCTTGTACAGGACCTAAGGGCCGTGAACAAGCAGGTTATACCTCTGCCACCTTTGGTAGCAGATATTTCTTTCATCTTTTTGAAAATACCTGCTGATTCCCTTTGCTACACAGTAGTAGACCTGGCGAACGCATTCTTTAGCATCCCGATCGATGATGGGGTATTGCCCATGTTTTCATTCTCATGGGGGAGGGGAAAACAGTTGACCTGGTCAAGATTACCACAGGTGTATGTGGACAGTCCCGCAGCCTTCTCCATGGTCCTTAATGAGACAATTAAGTCATGGACTGCTGAGCGCGGGTCGGTACTAATACAGTATGTGGACGACTTGCTCCTGTGCAGTCGATCTGCTGAAGATTGTGCGGTCGATTCCACATCTCTGTTACATCACCTGGCCAGGTCTGGCCACCTAGCATCCAAGAAGAAGATTCAATGGTGTCAAAGTCAGGTAGAATACCTGGGATGCATTTTGAAGGAGGGAACCAGGCTGGTATCCCCCAAACGTGCCGCAGCCCTGCAGGCTCTCAGTCCTCCAAGAGACAAAGCAACTTTGCTCTCATTCTTGGGCGCAATCGTATATTGCCGCCAATGGATCCCAGATTGTTCATATTATGATGGCATTCTGAGGGAGGCTACCTTGTCCACCGCCCCAAAGACAGTAGATTGGACAACAGAAAGGCTCTGTGCTTTTCAGGCCTTGTTAAAAAGTCTGACTCAGGCCCCCGCCCTGGGATTGGTAGAATACGGCAAACCCTTTCAATTATACTGTGTGGTATCGGGAAATTCATTTGCTGCGGTTTTGACACAGCAACATGGAACCGGGTACCGACCAGTCTCCTATCTCTCAAAAAAGTTGCCTACCCAAGTACAGGGGATGCCATCCTGTCTACAAAACCTTGCTGCTTGTGCTATGGCAGTTCAGGAGGCTAACAAATCAGTATTAGGCCATGAACTGACTCTCTACACTACTCATTCAGTAACTCACCTTCTGCAAAACATGAACACACAGCATATGACAGCACAAAGGCTTAGTGGGTATGAGATCACACTTCTGAATACTGACAACCTCACCCTCAAACACGCACCACCAAGTAATCCCACCGTCCGTCTTTTACATTCTTTGCTCAAGCTGCCACGAGACCCTGATCAGAAGCACAATTGTGTTGAACAGGTTGCGGCAATAACCAGCCCTCGCCCAGATCTCACTGACATCCCCCTACCAGGAGTACAGGACGTCTTCATAGACGGCAGTTGTTCTCGCCCCTCTGATACAACATTCCTGACAGGGTATGCCATTGTCCAACTACCTGATGTGGTGTTGGAAGCAAAAGCCTTACCACCCTCCTCGGCACAGGTAGCAGAATTGGAGGCACTCACAAGAGCTTGCATACTTTTCTCTGATGAGGAAGTAAACATCTACACAGATAGTAGGTACGCTTTTGGCGTAACGCATGACTATGGCGTAATATGGGCGAATAGAGGATTTAAAACCGCTGACAACAAGCCAATCGCTAACTCTACGCAAATTAAAGCACTCCTGCAAGCAATTCTTCTCCCAAAGAGGATAGCGGTCATCAAAGTAAAGGCACATTCATCAGATAACAGCAGAGTTTCCAAAGGAAACGCTCTGGCAGACAGAGAAGCAAAAAAAGCCGCTGCCCTATACATTGGTCAGCCAGCCCCCACAACAATGTTTTTCAAAGAACATTTTACATCACCCAACTTTAAAACCGTTGTGGCACAAATACAGGGATTAGCTACAGAGGAGGATGTTTCTTTTTGGGTCAAGGATGGCTTGACCAAGGACCAAGAAGGTCTTTGGTCAAAAGAGGGGAAGATATTGGGCATACCAGAATCAAGCAGTGTTCTCATACTTTCCTATCTCCATGGTCCAGGACATATAGGTACGGGCGCCTAACAGGGACACTAATGTAAGGGGGGCTCTCTTGGGACCCTGGTGTAAAGGGGGGCTCTCTGGGGACCCTGGTGAAAGGGGGGGCTCTCTGGGGACCCTGAAGGAGGGAGGATTGTATTGGGAGCACTGAAGTGTCAGGTGTGACTGTGTGGCAATGGCAAATGGTTTACATAGCTCACGGCATCACGGGTCAGGTAGAGGGCCCCTTAGCGGAATTTTGCTTAGGGCCCCAGGGAGGTCAGGATCGTCACCCACCCACGACCAGTGACTGATCAAGTCATTCCAACGCGGTCCACAGCTCTAATGAAAAACATCACTACCTGACCTCACAAACGCTCTTTTGATTGAATGGGTACAAATTCCCCCAGTCACACTGGAAAACTTCCCCAGAAGTATGGAGGATGTTATGGCTGAAAATTATGCAATGCTTTAATGTCCATGGTTTGCAATCAGATATCCGACAAGCTCACATAGCAGTGGTGGCCAGGATTCCAACAGGAAGGTCCAAGCACTATACAAATACCACATTTCACAAAAACTTTTGGGGGCTGTAGTGACCTATATAAAGTCTGCGACAGAAGGGAAGTAGCAAAGATTGGAACATGCAATGGTGCCTGATGTACAGCATATTAGTTTCTTAGTTTAAATTTCAAGCTCAGGTTACAAAGGAATGAAACGTGAATTAAATTCAGTGCAAAAACTCCAGTAAAAACAAAAAATGGCAAGGGAAAAAAAAGGTTGCATTCTTTTTTTTTTTGCATTGCTTTCACACTTGTCGATAATGATCAGCTTGTGCAAAATTCTACAATGAAATGTTTTAGGAACAAAAATAACAAACAAAAGCCTTCTATGTAAGCGTTTGATTTTCAGCACGCTCTAGGCCGCGCTTGGTAAGCAAAATTAGGAGTCACTAAAAAAGAAATAATTCATTTTTTTAGGCAACGAGTAATTATTGCAAAGGCAGTTTAGCAAACAGCCACACTCTCATAAGAAAAAAATAGTAATCCAGAGAGAATATATTATTAGGCTCTATTTCCAAGATGAAAATATGCCAGCCTTTTAATAAACCAAACTTGCAATTACTACAAATCAAATTATTAGGTTATCTCTGTAGCTGTTTTCCTATTAATAGTTGGCTATTCACCTAGTTTATTGGTAAGCTCTCTGCAGCAGCAATGCGAATTCTCTTAGGAAGGGGCGGCTGGTGCTCAAAATTTTTGAGGGGGCGCAAACAAACTGAAAAATTCAGAAAAAAACCCCATCAATTGCAGCCTCAATGTACCATCAATCGCAGCCACTGTACCATCAATCATAGCCACTGTGCCATCAATCGCAGCCACTGTGCCCATCAATCATAGCCACTGTGCCATCAAACGCAGCCACTGTGCCATCAAACGCAGCCACTGTGCCCATCAATTGCCACCACTGTGCCATCAAACGAAGCCACTGTGCCCCATAAAATGCAGCCACTGTGCCATCAAATGCAGCCACTGTGCCCCATAAAATGCAGCCACTGTGTCCATCAATTGCCACCACTGTGTCCATCAAACGCAGCCACTGTGCCATCAAACGCAGCCACTGTGCCTATCAATTGCCGCCACTGTGCCATCAAATGCAGCCATTGTGCCATCAAATGCAGCCACTGTGCCCATCAAACACAGCCACTGTGCCATCAAATGCAGCCACTGTGCCCCATAAAATGCAGCCTCTGTGCCCATCAATTGACGCCACTGTGCCCATCAAACGCAGCCACTGTGCCATCAAAAGCAATGCATGAATCTATCTATTGGTGCTAGAGGGGGGTGGCAGGAGAGAGGGGGCGGAGCCCGTGCGCCCTTATGGACGCACCGCCACTGCTCTTAGGTAAGTCTTAAAGTGTATGTACAGCCAAAACTTTTTTTTTCTTAGTTGACAGAGTCAACTAAGGGTAGGGAAGAGTTACAACCCCCAGTTTTTGTTTTTACTTCTTTGCTGCCTGTGTCTCCTTGGGGAAAATCCCTATCCTTCCTGTCTCAGAAAAGTAAAAGGAAATTAAAGGAAATCCCTACAAAACAAGAAGCATTCCCCTCTTAGACAATTGTTACCAGAACAGGTGTCCCCATAGGAAGTTTTATCCTCACCTCATGCTCTGGTGAAACTGTAAAATTACGTATTTCCCTGGATTTAATAATATTTTGAAACCGTGTCCCACTATCAGCTTCATTTTCTGTCATTAGAGAATGTACAGCCCGTGTGTATGTCAGCCAGTCTGACAGAAGCTGGTTGGCTTCTGCCGGATGAGCGTGAAGAAAACCAGCAGCCGACCGACTCCCGTTCCAATGGCTGAGAGCGCAGACCAGAGTGTTCTGCCGGTGGGGGTGGGCCCCCCTGTCAGAACACAATAGTTCAGCAGGAGAGATTGCTGTACTAACATCAGTCTGTTAGTACAAAGGCTGATGTTAGTACAGCCCGCTAGATTGAATGAAAAATAACTATAATGCCCCGTACACACGGCCCGATTTTCCGACGGAAAATGTTCGATGGGAGCCTTTTGTCCGAAATTCCGACCGTGTGTAGGCTCGATCGAACAGTTTCCAGCGTAATTTCCGTTGCACAAAATTTGAGATCTGGTTCTCAAATTTTCCGACAACAAAATCCGTTTGTGTGTACACAATTCCGATGCACAAAGTTCCACGCATGCTCAGAATCAAGCAGAAGAGCCGCACTGGCTATTGAACTTCATTTTTCTCGGCTCGTCGTACGTGTTGTACGTCACCGCGTTCTTGGCGTTCGGAATTTCTGACCCACTTTGTGTGACCGTATGTATGCAAGACAAGTCTGAGCCAACATCCGTCGGAAAAAATCCATGGATTTTGTTGTTGGAATGTCCGATCGTGTGTAAGGGGCATTAGTGTGTTAAGAATATATTTACAAGTCTGAGCAAGAACTTGGGCCTTGCCTATTGCCTTGTTGGGATATGAGAATGATTTCGTTCATTTTAGTAATTGCAATGCATTTGTATTCAGCCCCCTTTACTCTGATACCCCTAACTAAAATCTAGTGGAACTAATTACCTTCAGAAGTCACCTAATTAGTAAATAGAGTCCACCTGTGTGTAATTTAATCTCAGTATAAATACAGCTGTTCTGTAAAGCCCTCAGAGCTTTGTTAGAGAACCTTAGTGAACAAACAGGCATCACGAAGGCCAAGGAACACACCAGACAGGTCAGGGATAAAGTTGTGGAGAAGTTTAAATATCCCCAGCTTTTGAACATCTTATGGAGCACTGTTCAATCCATCATCAGAAACCTACCAAGACATGGCCGACCACTTAAACTGACAGGCCAGGCAGGGAGAGCATTAATCAGAGAAGCAGCCAAGAGGCCCATGGTAACTCTGGAGGATCTGCAGAGATCCACAGCTCAGGTGGGAGAATCTGTCCACAGGACAACTATTAGTCATACACTCCACAAATTTGTCCTTTATGGAAGAGTGGCAAGAAGAAAGCCATTGTTTAAAGAAAGCAATAAGCAGTCCCGTTTGCAGTTTGCGAGAAGTCATGTGGGGGACACAGCAAACATGTGGAAGAAGGTGCTCTGGTCAGATGAGACCAAAATTGAACTTTTTGGCCTAAAAGCAAAATGCTGTGTGACGGAAAACTAACACTGCACATTACCCTGAACACACCATCCCCACCGTGAAACATGGTGGTGGCAGCATCATGTTGTTTGGATGCTTTTCTTCAGCAGGGACAGGGAAGCTGGTCAGAGCTGATGGGAAGATGGATGGAGCCAAATACAGGGCAATCTTAGAAGAAAACCTGGTATGCCCTGTACACACGATCAGAGTTTCCGCTAACAAAACCGTGGATTTTTGTTTGAAGGTTGTTGGCTCAAAATTGTCTTGCATACACACGGTCACACAAATGTTGGCCAACAATTTGTGGGAATGCGGTACAAGACGTATGACGAGCCGAGAAAAAGGAAGTTCAATAGCCAGTGCGGCTCCTTCTGCTTGATTCAGATCATGTGTGAACTTTTGTGCGACGGACTTGTGTAAACACGTTCGGACTTTCCGACAACAAAGTTTGTCGGGGGTTCACCTTCCAGCAGGACAACGGCCCTAATCATGCAGCCAGAGCTACAATGGAATGGTTTAGACCAAAGCATATTCATGTGTTAGAATGGCCCAGTCAAAGTCCAGATCTAAATCCAATTGAGAATCTGTATCAAGACTTGAAAATTGCTGTTCACAGACGCTCTCCATCCAATCTGACAGAGCTTGAGTTATTGTGCAAAGAAGAATGGGCAAAAATGTCCCTCTCTAGATGTGTAAAGCTTGTGGAGACATCCCCAAAAGACTTGCAGCTGTAATTGCAGTGAAATGCACGCCACACTTTTCACATACCGTATATACTCGAGTATAAGTCGTTCCGAGTATAAGTCGAGGCCCCTAATTTACCACAAAAAACTGGGAAAAACTTATTGACCCGAGTATAAGACGAGGGTGAGAAATGCAGAGGGTCAATAATGCCCATCTGCAGCTGCATGCCTCCCTGTGTCCTGTGCAGCCTACCTGTACCCTGTGCATGTGTCCTGTGTCCTGTACATGTGTGTCCTGTACATGTGTGTCCTGTACATGTGTGTCCTGTGTCCCTGTGTCCTGTGTGCATGTGCAGCCTACCTGTGTCCTGTGTAGCCTCCATGTGGCGATCTCCTTCCTCCCTGTGGCGATCTCCATCCTCAGACGGCGGCCGGCGTGTGATGATACTGTTCGGCGGCCATTCCACAGTTCAAAAGCCGCGCCTCCTCCTCGTCTGTGATAGGCTGACCGCTGACTGCCTATCACGGACATTCTCTCATTCTCATACCACGGACGAGGATGAGAGAATGTCCGTGATAGGATGTACACTGACAGCTGTTCAGCCTATCACAGACGAGCAGGAGGCGTGGCTTTTGAAAGCTGGAATAGCTTCCGAGCATTATCATCACACGCCGGCCGCCGTCTACCTGCATGACACGCTGATCATGCAGACAGACGGCGGGGACTCGAGTATAAGTCGAAGGGAAACTTTCAGCCCAAAAAAAAGGGCTGAAAAATTCGACTTATACTCGAGTATATACGGTATTTATTTGTAAACAATTTTGAAAACCATTTATCATTTTCCTTCCACTTCACAATTATGTGCCCCTTTGTGTTGGTCTATCACATAAAATCCCAATAAAATACATTTATGTTTTTGGTTGTAACATGAGAAAATGTGGAAAATTTTAAGGGGTATGAATACTTTTTCAAGGCACTGTACATGGGTAAAGGCCAACCCAACTCAGTACAAGTCGCCCAATGGATAATTCAAGTTGTGGGGGTGAGGGGGATTGTGTCTGACCAGTGCACTGGGCAGAATGGTCAAACGTTTGAGCCTATCTGTTTGACTGGAATGTCTAATAGACACATTGCTCAATTGCTATAACAAGAACGTAGAAGTAATATTGTGAATATTGGGGCTGATTTACTAAAAGCAAATAGACTGTGCACTTTGCAAGAGCAGTTTCTCCAGAGCTTAGTAAATGAGCAGAAGCTCTGCTGACTTTCATCATCCAATCATGTGCAAGCAGAAATGCTGTTTTTGGTTATTTTCCTTGCATGTGATTGGGTATTCTTTGTAAAGTGAAACTTTACCTAATTTACTAAGCTCTGGAGCAACTGCCTTTGCCTTTGCCTTTAGTAAATCAACCCTTAAATATCTATCCCTATAACTTTAGTTGGGTTTGAACCCTAAACCCTAACACTAACCCTAACCCTTGGTTTTTGCATTAAATGGGTCTATTAAAAACTCATAGGCATTAAAATAATCATTTCCATTCTTATAGAATCATGCTGTTTTTAGCCAGGCTAGCAAATTGTAATGATATTCTCTTCTCTGGCTAAAACATTTTTATAACAGCTGCTAGGTTTCCAGAAATAAATAGAGATTCATTAATAATAGTTTCTTTAAATAATGATATCATATCATTCTCAATAGGAATTTAAACACTTGACAACTACAATAGAAAATGTAGTGTGCTGGGCTGTACACAGATTCCTTTCAGGTAACAAATGCCTCGGGGAGAAGCAGAAAATCAAAATGAATTATTTAGAACATGTTTTTGTTAAGGCTTCCACAATTATGCAGTAGCATACTGCTAAAAAGCACCTCAAGGAATGAATACATTTAATTGAATACATACTACAGGATACATAGTTGCTTACCAGAGGAACAAGGAAGGAAATTAGATGACTGGATGAGAAACTTTAAAATGCGCAAGTTGACTTGTCTCTATAGATTTTGGTTCTTGTAGACCCTGGGCAACATTCCCCTTTACATGCAAATTCACAAGCTGTGTAAACCAGGCGTGAAGGGATGATGTAACGGTCAAGATGGTCATGACAATGTCATCCATGTACATGTCCTTGAGTGATACTTTTGTGAAATGTGGCTAGATAGTAATTTGAAGGGCTAAAGGTTCATGATTATGGAAATACTAACATCTCTCTTGTAAGAGGAAACCCAAGTTTTGTCAGTGATGTTCCCCACTCAGAAAGAAACTATAACAGCCACAAAATGCTTTATGGGGAAAGCATACTTTCCAACTTTCAAAAACAGGAAAAAGGGGACATCTTAAAGCATAGATTATTCAGACAAGGGACACATCCTTGCCACACCCCTATGAATTTTAACACAAGAATTATTATTATACAGGATTTATATAGCGCCAACAGTTTACGTAGCGCTTTACAACTTGAGGGTAGACAGTACAAATACAATACAATTTGATACAGTAGGAATCAGAGGGCCCTGCTCCTTAGAGCTTACAATCTAAGAGGGAAGGTCAAGAGATACAAGAGGTAATAACTGTGGGTGATGTGCTGATTGAGAAGATAAATGTACAGTTGTTAGGTGGGGGCCAGATAGGCTTCTCTGAAGAGATGAGTTTTCAGGGATCGTCTGAAAGTGGATAAAGTAGGAGAAAATCGGACGGATTGGGGTAGAGCATTCCAGAGGATGGGGGAGGCTCTGGAGAAGTCCTGAAGGCGAGCATGGGATGAGGTGATAAGGGAGTTTGAGAGCAGGAGGTCTTGGGAGGAGCGAAGAGAACGATTAGGTTGGTATTTTGTGACTAGGTTAGAGATGTAGCTGAGGGCCAGGTTGTGGATGGCTTTGTAAGTTATAGTTAGTATCTTGAATTTAATTCGGTGACTGAGTGGCAGCCAATGGAGGGATTGGCAGAGGGGTGTAGCAGACGCTGAGCGGTTTGTGTGGTGGATGAGCCTGGCAGCAGCGTTCATGATGGACTGAAGTGGGGATAGCCTATTTAGAGGTAAACCAATGAGGAGGGAGTTGCAGTAGTCAAGGCGGGAGATGACCAGGGAGTGGATTAGAAGCTTTGTGGTGTCATTGGTTAGGAAGGGGCGTATCTTGGAGATGTTGCGAAGACTGAGGCGGCAAGCTTTGGATAGTGATAGAATGTGGGGTCGAAAGGTTAGCTCAGAGTCCAGGATTACACCTAGGACCTTGGCGTGGGGAGATGGGTTGATAGTTGAGCCGTTGATCTTGACAGGGAGATCAGGGGAAGTGGCACCTGAGGGAGGAAATATCATGAGCTCGGTTTTGGATAGGTTGAGTTTGAGAAAGTGATGTGACATCCAGGCTGATATGTCTGCTAGTAAGTTGGTAATGCGTGAGGAGACAGATGGAGAGAGCTGGGGGGTGGAGAGATAGATTTGGGTGTCATCAGCGTAGAGATGATATTTAAAGACGTGGGAGGCAATCAACTGACCTAAGGAGGTGGTGTAGATTGAGAAAAGGAGAGGTCCAAGGACAGAACCTTGGGGGACCCCAACAGAAAAAGGAAGAGGAGAGGAGGAAGTAGAGTTGTAAGTGACACTGAAGGAGCAGTGGGATAGGTAGGATGAGAACCAGCGAAGAGCGCAGTCACGGAGACCAAAGGAGTGGAGTTTTTTGAGGAGGAGGGGGTGGTCCACTGTGTCAAAGGCAGCAGAGAGATCCAGGAGAAGTAGTACAGAATAGTGTCCATTGGCTTTAGCCATTAGTAGGTCATTTGAGAGTTTAAGGAGAGCAGTTTCCGTGGAGTGTTGAGGCCGAAAACCGGACTGAAGGGGATCAAGAAGTTTATTCATGGTCAGATGGTCGCTTAGTCGGTTGTAGACCAGTCTTTCAAGAAGTTTGGAGGAGAAGGAGAGTAAGGAGATGGGACATAAGTTGTTGAGATTGGTGGGATCCAGTGAGGGCTTTTTTAGAATGGGGGTGACTAGCACATGTTTTAGAGAGTTTGGGAAGATGCCACAAGAGAGGGAGAGGTTGAAAATGTGAGTTAGAGAGCGTAGAATCGAGTCAGAGGGTGAGCGTAGCATTTGCGAGGGAACAGGATCCAGGGGGCAAGTGGTTAGATGAGTGCTAGATAAAAGTTTAGCAACCTCAGTAATAGTAGCAGGGTTGAATGAGGGAAGTAATGATTGTGTCTGTGGACATGGGGTGTTGCATGGGGGAGGTTTTTGCGCATTGGCGATCTCACCATGAATTGTGTCAATCTTAGTTTTGAAGTGATTGGCAATCTCCTGGGCAGTGAGTGAGTTGGTGGGTGGAGGCAGTGGAGGACAGAGTAGAGTGTTGAAGGTAGAGAAGAGTTGACGTGGACTGGATGAGAAGGTGTGGACGAGTGTGATAAAGTAGGTCTGTTTGGCAGTGTGAAGGCAGGAGTAGTATTTAGGAGGGCAGATTTATATTGTGTGAAGTCTTCCTGGGTCTTAGTCTTATGCCACAGGCGCTCGAGAGCGCGGCTACGTTTTCTGAGACTTCTGGTGTCGTCTGTTTGCCAGGGTTGTAGCAGTCGGGGCCTAATTCTGCGTGTAGTGAGGGGGGGCAGCTTGTCTAGGGAAGAAGACAGTGAGCTGTTGTAGATGAAAGTAGCTAGGTTGGGGCAGGACAGGGGGGAGATTTTGTCATAGAGGTGATCAGTAGCAGAGTAGAGAAGAGAAGGGTTGAGGTGGCGAAGGTTTCTACGTGTAACTGTTAGGCGGTTGGAGGGAGGAGAGGTGGAAGACAAGGAGAGAGCAAAACTAATAAGGTGGTGATCAGAGAGTGGGAGAGGATTGTTGGAAAGGTTGCACGGAGTGCACAGATAGGAGAAGGCAAGGTCAAGGGTGTTGCCATTGGAGTGGGTAGGAGCCTGTATCCATTGCTTCAGGTCAAGCGATGAGGTTAGACTGAGAAGTTTAGAAGTAATAGTAGTGTTAGTGTTGACAGGGATGTTGAAGTCCCCAAGAATAATTGTGGGGATTTCAGAAGAGAGAAAGTAGGGTAGTCAGGCAGAGAAGTCATCAAGAAAGGCTGATACTGGTCCAGGGGGCCGGTAGATGACAGCAAGTCTTAGAGAAATGGGAGAGAAAAGACGAATGCAGTGTGCCTCAAAAGTGGAGAGTGTCAGAGAGGGAGGTGGGTGAAGTACCTGATAGGTGCTGCATGGGGCTAGAAGGATTCCCACTCCACCTCCCTTCCGTCCACTTGGTCTGGGGGAGTGAGTCCAGAGAAGGCCCCCATGGGAGAGGGAAGCAGGAGAAATAGTATCCAATTCATGAAGCCAGGTTTCAGTAATGGCAAGTAGGTTAAAGGAATTTGTGATGAAGAGGTCGTGGAGGGTGGTGAGTTTGTTGCAGACAGAACGTGCATTCCACAGGGCACAGGAAAAGGGGGGGCTGGTTATGGAAAGAGGAATAGAGACCAAGTTCTGTGGGTTGCGGCTCCTGCCAGAGGGTGTAGGGGGATGGGAGCGATGGGCAAAGACAGATGATGGTGGCCCAGGGTTTGGGGATATGTCACCAGAGATTAGGAGAAGCAGGAGGGTGAGGGAGGTAATGTGGGACTGTGATTTATGTGAAGGGGCATGACTCAGAGTACTGGAGGTTTTATCAGTGTATGGATGTAGAATGAGCGAGAGTTGGTAAGAGCAGTAGTAGGGAGAAGACAGAAGGCAGGGTGATATGTATAAGCAGGTGGGTGGAGAGGGGGGGTGAAGGTAAGAGAGTTTGAGGAGAGAGGAGAGGAGTGTCAGAAGCAGTGGTAGAGAGTGCATGTTACAGAGTGGAAGGAGAGCTTAGAGAGACAGGGTCACCTGCAGTTTGTTGGCCGATTTCCAGTGCAGATTGCTGTATTTGTTTGCTTCGTGCAATCGCTGAAGTGCAGAGAATGAAGTGCATATCACTTGTAGAAAGAATCACTTAGCGATAGAAGCCTTAAGGATAGAAGCCCCATGCAATGTGCTCCCCGAGCAATGTGCTCACCCCTTAAGGATGCTCAAATATATACTGTTATAAGGGTGGGGTTGAAGTTCGTTAATTAATCATGAGTGACTATAAGAGTGCCTAGCAATCAAAGTGGACTTTTTGCTTCAAAAGTCAGAATAGCAAGAGGCCAAGATAAGATCAACACATAAAACTTAGGTAAGACAGTCCAGATCAACAAATAATGTCATGGTTGTTCGCACAGGGCAACAGATAGAGAAGGCCACATACCAGAGACACACACACACACACAGAGACAGCAGGCAGATCCCAATTTCAGTTAACGGTGGAAGATGTGGATGAGCTGACACATACCAGAGACACACACACACAGAGACAGCAGGCAGATCCCAATTTCAGTTAACGGTGGAAGATGTGGATGAGCTGACACTTACCAGAGACACACACACACAGAGACAGCAGGCAGATCCCAATTTCAGTTAACGGTGGAAGATGTGGATGAGCTGACACATACCAGAGACACACACACACAGAGACAGCAAGAATGATCAGTGCTTGTTTATATTATAGTTTACAAATAACCAATGCAATAATCGGAAGGATGGATAACAAATTTTGTGCAATATTAACAACTTTGGAACTTAAAGTGGTTGTAAACCCTTACAGACCACTTTTTGCTACAGGTAAGCCTATAATAAGGCTTACCTGTAGCTACCCCGGATATCTCCTAAACCTGAACGGTTTAGGAGATATCCCCTGTATTTGCATGTGCCGACGTCATCAGCAGATGTGCACTGAAGCAATGGCACGACGTGCCATTTGCTCCAGTGAGTGTGCCGTTATCGGCAGCTCCCGGGCCCATGCGTGGGAGTGACGTCATCGCGGCTCCGGCGCTGTAA
The DNA here is from genome assembly GCA_037952835.1 of Lithobates septentrionalis. Classification (NCBI taxonomy): domain Eukaryota; kingdom Metazoa; phylum Chordata; class Amphibia; order Anura; family Ranidae; genus Lithobates; species Lithobates septentrionalis. Next base: position 794,059 of record JBBDGP010000803.1, read on the forward strand.
TCCCCGGGAGTGATGTCACCGGCTGGTGCTGTGTAGGGGCACTGCAGCGAGGGCTTCGATCTCAGATGAGTATTACATAATGAGCTAGTCTGCTATGTGTACGCACTCTTCAGCTGCTATGTTTGGAAAACCTGTGTCTCAGTGGGACAGAATTCCTTTGTGAGACGAGCCTCAGGTATTGTCTGTATAGAATACATTTGGAGGGAACCAGTGAGAACCTCAGCATGGTCTCCAATTTCCATCTTGGGAAAGCCTAGGGAAGTGAAGGACAGAGAAGGCGCTTCTAAATGCAGTATTCCAATAGTTTACTAGAGACACAAATGAAGGAAAACCTGCAAGCAGCAGTAAGGAAGCAGGCTCAGAAAATCATAGCTCGAACCACGATCACTACATGTCACCCAGCCGACCAGCAGCGGTGGTGAGGGTGGAACGCACAGGCAGCTGTTCCACCCTCCCCATGGTGGGTTATTATAAGGGGTGAGGGTGGTCCTCGGGGGATTCCCAGGGATGAGGGCAGCCCTTAGGGCATCTCCAGGGATGAGGGAGGTCCTCAGGGCATCTCCAGGGATGAGGGAGTTCCTCAGGCGATCTCCAGGGATGAGGGAGGTCCTCAATGATTCTCCGGGGATGAGGGAGGTCCTCGGGATCACCAGGATAATTAGGGCCTCAGGGGATCTGATGGGATGAGGGAGGTCCTCCAGGGATCTCCAATGACACAGAGGCCCTACAGGGATCTCCAGAAATGAAGGGACCCCCTGTGAAACAGAGGTCCTCTGAGAGGTGGGGCCTTTGGTGATGGAGGGTCCCCCAGGGGGTCTCTGGTGATTAGGGAGCTCTGGGAGTCTCCAGGAATATAAAGAGTCATCTTAGCAGCCTCTTCTATGGTGTTCCCAAGCCTATAACAATCTCACCATAGAAAGTATGTAAGTTTTTGTCATAAATATTAATTTGTCTTTTTTGCATACATCTATAGATCAAATTAAAAATATTTTTATTCGTGGTGGGTTGATAAAGGACTATACAGGATTGGACAGTTTTTCACTGCCTCAGGCCCCGTCACCCTAAAACATTGCACCAAAACGCTTGATCTGCCCTTATCCGAAAAATTTAGGTTCGGCCAAATATCTAATTTCTTACAATCGTTATGTAAAGACAAAGACCTCCCCCCAAAATGTACTGACTATGAAATGTGGTGCGGTCAAGCCAGAGACCATAAGGGTGGGATCTCGGTGATCTACTCGTCACTTACCTCTCCATGCTCGAAGATGACTTTCATGAAAGCCTGGGAGTCCGAGCTCCAATTCAAATGGAACCTGGAGAACTGGCAGAGGGCCTGTTTCAAATCCTTCCAGGGTGTCTTAAACACCACTTTGATGGAGGCCAGCCTAAAAGTGATTTCCAGATGGTATTACACTCCTTCCAGACTGGCCTCCATCTTTCCAACGGCTGACCCTCTGTGTTTCAGGGGCTATCAACTCATGGGCACAATGTCTCACATGTGGTGGGAATGCCCCAGAATTCGTTCCTTCTGGAAAAGAATATTCAATATTTTGGATGAGCTAGTGGAGACTCAGATTCCCAGAACCCAGAAAAGCTCTCCAGCATTGTCCAGGATACTGCCAAGAAATTTGAGAGTATCTGGGAACCATGGGCCCGTTTAGTAGGTGTACCTATTGATTCTTCTAACAAACCCACACAAAATTCTTTCTGAACGCATAGTGGTTTTCCTTCCCTCCCCCCTCCCCTCTTCTCTTCCACTTCTCTTCTTTCTTATTCTCTCCTCTATAGGTCCACTCTGGACCTAGGTTTTATTTAAACTTACATAGCTACTTTGTTAGCTCAGATATGTATATAAACAGCTATAACGTTTAAGGCAGGGCAAGGAGATGTTCAATTTTTACTCCCCCTGTATCTATATTTTTTCTCTCAGCTCTCAGATAAGTAGGCTCTGATGTGTCATGCGCCTTCGTTGGGAGAACTCAGACCATTGAGATCAATAATTGTTTCCTTATTCCGGCACAGTATGCGCCCGTTTGGGGTGACGGGTGGTGAGAAAACCCATGGCTTTCAGGCTAAAGCTTTCTCTTGCACACCCATTGGTTGGACTTCTCCTAGAGCCTAGGAGTCCCTGATAATATTAGCTCCCCGCCTACGGCAACCAATGTATAATTTATTCTATAGGCATTGCATTGTTTCTCATTGATTACACCTGACAAAGTATATTTATGTATTGTTTACTTGCCTTTTTCAAAATAAAAATCTTTTGAAATAAAAATATTTTTATTCATTTGAACTTCAGTCTTATAAAATCTCTTGAAATATAATTAAAACATGACCAAAAAGTAAATTTTTTTTATTGATCAGATGTTCAAATTGCTGTCACTCTAAAGTAAAACTTGGGGCTCTTGAAGGGAGCAGTGACAGTCACAGGTGTGGGGCTCTGGGGGGAAGTCTCCCACCTGAGAGAGCTCCAAGTCTGTAGGCTTCTTGGCTTGTTGCTTGTGGCCTTGTTGTGCCTGGTCCATAGATGGTCCCATCCTGCAGGCACAGTCGCTCACACAAGGCCCCTGGCTCTGCTCCAGCTGCTCGGCTCCTGGTTTATAGCGGCTGGCGGTGAGGCGGGAAATGACCATGACGTCATCACGCTAACCTAGTGACTCATGCACAGCCTCCCCTAGAACCGCCCCCCCCCAAATGGTCTTGGTCGAACACACACTAAGATAGTCTCATGACTTGTCAGGTGGCTCCTTATTCCAGAACATTTTCGAGCCAAGCCGTCACAGCCATTTTTAACTGCCACTTTTCACCTGTTACGGGCATTTACGGGCAGGAGAAAAGTTCCCTGTTTTTACTTGCTGCCTGGAAAAATACAGGTGATTGGCAACACGGTTCCCACTTCTAAAGGAAATTGGTTTCTGACTGGTGGTTATAGGCAACGAAAATAGGGACTTAACCATGAAGCCCATTTTTTCATACAAGTAGTTCTACTTTTAAGTTTTATGCTTATGTATGCCTTTTTCTTTCCATTCTTTTGTTAGAATATGCCAGACAAATAAATCAGATCATTGTGTCAAAGGAAAATTAACAAAGCAGCTTGTGAAGGAAATGCCTTCACGCAATGATATAATTATTTATTACAGACAATGGAAAATTCTGAAGAAAATATGCTTTACCCATATGAATTTACTATATCATAAAAAAGGATATTGTGCATCCACATCAAAATTATCTCATAAAGGGCTTAATTTGTAGCACTGTGATCTTCAGTTCTCTCTGAAGTAAATTATTCATGGTAGCCATTTTTGTTGCTAAATTGAGACTTCATGTTGAGCTACACGGAGAAGGGAGTAAAGGGGTAAAAAACAATATTCCAGTCTCACCAACATGGTAAAGACAGCAATGGGTGGCATATCTTGACCTGAAATGGACTTCATACTTTTGCTGTGACATTGCTTACTTTTGTAATGAAGATTTTTCACTTACTGTACATCCTCTATTGAAAATGCAATTGTGGGCAAAGAGAAAGTAAAAAGCAAGTATCTTTGTTGTCAGTAGCAATTATTTCATTTCTCCAATTGTCTTTTTATACGGGTATTATATAATGACAGCTGAATTCTGTTTGGCTGATTTGGATAGTACGGATGGGTTATACCTAAGGGGAGCTACGTGATGGAAAAAGAAACTTGCCCTGAAAGGGTAAATTCACAGAGCCTCTTTAACCACTTCAATACTGGGCACTTTTACCCACTTCCTGTCCAGGCCAATTTTCAGCTTTCAGCGCTGTCCAACTTTAAATAAATGAAAAAAGACCACAAATTTTGGGACAAAAAAACAAACAAATTTTTCTTTGTTTCTGTTATAAAATGTTGCAAATAATTAATCTTTCTTCATGTATTCTGCTACATCTCTTTGGTGAAAATAACCCAAATCAGTGTATATTATTTAGTCTGTAGGAAAGTTAAACAATCCACAAACTATGGTATGTATCTGAAAATGGATCAACTCTGATGTACTGAGGGTCTATCGCATTTCTTGAGGCCCAAAACTGTCAGCACAGTACAGATTTCCCCCAAATTACCCCTTTTTGGAAAGTAGACAGTCCTAGGTATGTAGTAAGAGCCATGGCAGGTTGTCATTTTTTGTCATAAGCTTTTGGAAAATTAAGAAATTATTTTTTTATTTTATTTTTACATACTGTCACCAGTGCAGTACAGCATCATCATATAACAGGTGTGGCAGTGATCAGGGACACTGACTGGTGACAGTATGAAATAAATATAATATTTTTTTTCCCAATTTTCTGATTTATTTTTTATTATATATATATATACAGTATCTCACAAAAGTGAGTACACCCCTCACATTTTTGTAAATATTTTATTATATCTTTTCATATGACAACACTGAAGAAATTACACTTTGCCACAATGTAAAGTAGTGAGTGTACAGCTTGTATAACAGTGTAAATAAACCCCCTCAAAATAACTTAACACACAGCCATTAATGTCTAAACTGCTAGCAACAAAAGTGAGTACACCCCTAAGTGAAAATGTCCAAATGGGGCTAAAGTGTCAATATTTTGTGTGGCCACCATTATTTTCCAGCACTGCCTTAACCCTCTTGGGCATGGAGTTCACCAGAGCTTCACAGGTTGCCACTGGAGTCCTCTTCCACTCCTCCGTGATGACATCACAGAGCTGGTGGATGTTAGAGACCTTGTGCTTCTCCACCTTCTGTTTGAGGATGCCCCACATATGCTCAATAGAATTTAGGTCTGGAGACATGCTTGGCCAGTCCATCACCTTTACCCTCAGCTTCTTTAGCAAGGCAGTGGTCGTCTTGGAGATATGTTTAGGGTCATTATCATGTTGGAATATTGCCCTGCGGCCCAGTCTCCAAAGGGAGGGGATTATACTCAGGTTCAGTATGTCACAGTACATGTTGCCATTCATGATTCCCTCAATGAACTGTAGCTCCCCAATGCTGGCAGCACTCATGCAGCCCGAGACCATGACACTCCCACCACCATGCTTGGCTGTAGGAGACACACTTGTCTTTGTAGTCCTCACCTGGTTGCCGCCACACACGCTTGACACCATCTGAACCAAATATGTTTTTCTTGGTCACATCAGACCACAGGACATGGTTCCAGTAATCCATGTCCTTAGTCTTCTTGTCTTCAGCAAACTCTTTGCAGGCTTTCTTGTGCATCATCTTTAGAAGAGGCTTCCTTCTGGGACAACAGCCATGCAGAACAATTTGATGCAGTGTGCGGCGTATGGTCTGAGCACTGACAGGCTGACCCCCACCCCTTTAACCTCTGCAGCAATGCTGGCAGCACTCATACGTCTATTTCCCAAAGATAACCTCTGGATATGATGCTGAGCATGTGCACTCAACTCCTTTGGTCGACCATGGCGAGGCCTGTTCTGAGTGGAACCTGTCCTGTTAAACCACTGTATGGTCTTGGCCACCGTGCTGCAGCTCAGTTTCAGGGTCTTGGCAATCTTCTTATAGCCTAGGCCATCTTTATGTAGAGCAACAATTCTTTTTTCAGATCCTTAGAGAGTTCATTGCCATGAGGTGCCATGTTGAACTTGCAGTGAGCAGTATAAGAGAGTGAGAGTGATAACACCAAATTTAACACATCTGCTCCCCATTCACACCTGAGACCTTGTAAAACCAACGAGTCACATGACACCGGGGATGGAAAATGTCTAATTGGGCTCAATTTGAACATTTTCACTTAGGGGTGTACTCACTTTTGTTGCCAGCGGTTTAGACACTAATGGCTGTGTGTTGAGTTATTTTGAGGGGACAGCAAATTTACACTGTTATACAAGCTGTACACTCACTACTTTACATTGTAGCAAAGTGTCATTTCTTCAGTGTTGTCACATGAAAATATATAATAAAATATTTACAATTTACAAAAGTGTGAGGGGTGTACTCACTTTTGTGAGATACTGTATATATCAATTTATCACTGCACGTTTTCTTTGGCACCAGCGTGGTCACTTTGTACTTTATTCAACATTTATTTTTCATACTTCATGCCATTTGATTATATGCTATTCGACATCTATTTATTTATTTACCTATTTCACTTGATGTCTTTGATACGTTGGTCACTTGGCAGCGCAACATCATCACTCTATCATTCATTGTACTTTTCTTAGTCATGGATTTACTAATCGTTGTTTGCAGCAGCTAAGTTACACTATTTAAAGTGATAGCGTGAGAGCTACAATTATATTTTACTGTACTATTTTGTCTTTGCAACAAAGGGCACTATACTGTGCTGGAATGAAAAAGTGTATTCAATGATGCACATTATATGACTATAGACTGAATTGAAAGTCAAGTGTAAATTGGAAATTTACAGTGTGAGATATGCTCTGAGTAGACAGCTCACATACACAAAAGTGTCTTTAGAAATGCATCATACAAGAACCACAAAGTATAGGAGGAGCTAGAGTCCAAAGATGTCCATTTTACTGTCAAAGTCCAAAAAAAAAGCCAAATAAATTAGACTTTGCTATAACAACCAGTTGCTACTAAGCCAGTTCTTAATTTTTAGCTTCTAGAGCCCACCCTTTATTTTTAACCGCCTTCTTGAGCCCCGATGAAAGGGAAACTTCAAAGTCCCTGAAATGTGTTGGACTTTTATTTAGTAATATTTTGTTAAAATAATTATTGATGGAGTATGGTGCACCTACTCCTTTATTTTCTGAATCCGAACATCAGGGGAGAGATACAAAAGAGGTGGGTTGCAGGTAAAGAAACCTACAAGACATGTTTTAAGGGATGCTCAGACATAGGAAATATGAAGCATACTGTATATGGTAGACATGCCCTAAGGTCAAACGACTGTGGATAAGGGTCTATAACATGGTCAATTCGGTGTTAAATATAAAATTAGAGCCTAGGGAGGCACTTCTACACAAACCGATAAAAGGTGTCACCAAAGAAGTGGGGTGTGTGGACTGCGAGGCTGAGCAGGCAAAAGGGCAGACGGCATTTGTACCAAGATTGGCAACTACAAGAGCGCTCCATTTGATGCACGTTTTCCTAACCATAACCAGACCAAACATTGTTTCCTGAACTACCTGGATTTTCATTGATGTGAAAAGTCTTTGAATGCTAAAGGACAGGATCCCTACCCATGTTAGTGGTATCAAAGAGTATACCAGTCCATGTGCCCAAACTTCTTGGTGGAGAGGTGGGATGATCAGAGAGAAGCGGGCACATTCCCGGACAAAATCTGAAGGGTCTACATTGGACTTGGGAAGTTGATTCCTGTAATCTTGAATGTTATTCACGCTGGACCTAATGTTTCAGCTGGTTTTGTCCAAATAAATTTTGCTTCCGTTGTAAATCAACGGAGGAGCATCCAGTAACTTTTATTTCTATGTCAATAAAACATGAAAATAAAAAAAGGCACCACCAAGCAAGAGCGTACTCTTGTGTCCCATATATTTTCGATTGCAAAAGCGTGGAAGATGCTGATTCTCAACTTTGACAAAGTGAAAAATCAGGTGCACGGCACCCTGGTAAGTGAGAAATTGATGGTGATACTAACCGACACACATGATAATACATGATAATTCTTACTTACCTGGCAGCCCTGGCTAGATTACTTCCCACTGACGCAACTGCCTACGCACTTCCTGGAACTGTAATCTAAAACGACGTGTTGACATACTCATAGTGAGCCTCCGGAAAACAGAGACACCCTCCTCCTTCCCTCCAACCCCCACCCCTTTTTTTTCCTCTCTCTTCTTCCCCTCGGCTTTTCCTTTTTTGCTTACCTTTCCATCTTTCTCTTCTGACCCTCTTCGCCTCAGTATTGTCTTTATGCTCATAAGTAAGAGCGGTACCTCTTTTTGGTCCCACGGAAACTGTACGGTTCTCTCTAGCACTAGGGTCCCCAGATGAAGGGCCTTTTTCAGAATTAAAGCACATCGCAATTCCAAGCAGGCCTCTGATAATTGATCATCTAACAATCCAATGTTGCTTGGATTGATTGCCTTTCATGCCTACATCATCGTTTAATGTTCAATATCCAGGAAGACAAAAGCATGGGCTCTGTTAAAAAATCAACACCACATCCCAATTAATTACAGGTGCAAAAAATATGTAAAGAGTGTTGGGACTTTAAAGGTGTTGAATCCTCCTCACAGAATGATTACCAATATACATACATAGGTTAAAAATGTTATTTATTACAAAATTTGATAAAACATAATGTTGGGGACATACACCAGATGAAACACTACCACAACTCATATTCCAACCCAGACATCCCTGAAGATAGAGGTCCTTCCCTCTGTGTATATATATATATATATATATATATATATATATATATATATATATATATATAAATATATATATATAAATATATATATATATATATATATATATATATATATATATATATATATATATATACAGTGCTTTGCGAAAGTATTCGGCCCCCTTGAACTTTTCAACCTTTTGCCACATTTCAGGCTTCAAACATAAAGATATAAAATTTAAATTTTTTGTGAAGAATCACCAACAAGTGGGACACAATTGTGAAGTGGAACGAAATCTATTGGATATTTTAAACTTTTTTAGCAAATAAAAAACTGAAAAGTGGTGCGTGCAAAATTATTCGGCCCCTTTACTTTCAGTGCAGCAAACTCACTCCAGAAGTTCAGCGAGGATCTCTGAATGATCCAATGTTGTCCTAAATGACTGATGGTGATAAATAGAATCCACCTGTGTGTAATCAAGTCTCTGTATAAATGCACCTGCTCTGTGATAGTCTCAGGGTTCTGTTGAAAGCGCAGAGAACATCATGAAAACCAAGGAACACACCAGGCAGGTCCGTAATACTGTTGTGGAGAAGTTTAAAGCCGGATTTGGATACAAAAAGATTTCCCAAGCTTTAAACATCCCAAGGAGCACTGTGCAAGCGATCATTTTGAAATGGAAGGAGTATCAGACCACTGCAAATCTACAAAGACCTGGCTGTCCCTCTAAACTTTCAGCTCAGACAAGGAGAAGACTGATCAGAGATGCAGCCAAGAGGCCCATGATCACTCTGGATGAACTGCAGAGAACTACAGCTGAGGTGGGAGAGTCTGTCCATAGGACAACAATCAGTCGTACACTGCACAAATCTGCCCTTTATGGAAGAGTGGCAAGAAGAAAGCCATTTCTCAAAGATATCCATAAAAAGTCTCGTCTAAAGTTTGCCACAAGCCACCTGGGAGACACACCAAACATGTGGAGGAAGGTGCTCTGGTCCGATGAAACTAAAATCGAACTTTTTGGCCACAATGCAAAACGATATGTTTGGCGTAAAAGCAACACAGCTCATCACCCTCAACACACCATCCCCACTGTCAAACATGGTGGTGGCAGCATCATGGTTTGGGCCTGCTTTTCTTCAGCAGGGACAGGGAAGATGGTTAAAATTGAGGGGAAGATGGATGCAGCGAAATACAGGACCATTCTGGATGAATGTTGGAGTCTGCAAAAGACCTGAAACTGGGACGGAGATTTATCTTCCAACAAGACAATGATCCCAAACATACAGCAAAATCTACAAAGGAATGGTTCACAAATAAACGTATCCAGGTGTTAGAATGGCCAAGTCAAAGTCCAGACCTGAATCCAATTGAGAATCTGTGGAAAGAGCTGAAAACTGCTGTTCACAAACGCTCTCCATCCAACCTCACTGAGCTCGAGCTGTTTTGCAAGGAAGAATGGGCAAGAATTTCAGTCTCTCGATGTGCAAAACTGATAGAGACATACCCCAAGCGACTTGCAGCTGTAATCGCAGCAAAAGGTGGCTCTACAAAGTATTAACGCAAGGGGGCCGAATAATTTTGCACGCCCCACTTTTCATTTTTTTATTAGTTAAAAAAGTTTCAACAATCCAATAGATTTCATTCCACTTCACAATTGTGTCCCACTTGTTGGTGATACTTCACAAAAAATAAAAATTTTATATCTTTATGTTTGAAGCCTGAAATGTGGCAAAAGGTTGAAAAGTTCAAGGGGGCTGAATACTTTCGCAAGGCACTGTATATATATATATATATATATATATATATATACATATTGTATGATCTCTGTTATCTGCGTTAATAATGAGCATCAATAATACACATGTATTTGTACATTAACGCATCACAATAGGGAGGGTTGGTCACTGACGCGTTTCGCCTTATTGGCTTCTTCAAGGGCTCAAAGGGGTTAGAAAAGGTTGCTAGGTGTCAACATATTGTAATATGTTATATCTTGTCTTATTTTCCCTGTAGATGGGAATTTTCTTTATTGCACTTTATCTATGTCTATAATCATTCTATTCTTGAATAAAATGTTTGAACAAAAAAAGGTTGCTAGGAAGAAAAAAATAAAAGTATACATAATATACATCCAATACATATTTTTCATTATACATTTTTTCACCATAATTATTCTTTACAGAAAATTGCATATATATATTTAGGTAATGACTTACAGTGAGTGTAGAGTAGAATATATCTCAGGAGGATCCAATAGGTGCATTTATGGTCTCTCCCAATGCAGCCAAACACAAGATAGGCATGAGATGGTACTTAATGGATGAATGTACATGCTAGGGAGCGGGAGCCCCACCAGAGAGTAACAGACATAGCCCCAAAAAGGGGTAAGGAAAATGGAATCTTATGCCGCGTACACACAAACGGAAATTCGGCGAGCAAAAGACCAATGAGAGCTTTTGGTCGTAAATCCGACCGTGTGTATGCTCCATCAGACATTTTCTGGCGGAATTCCAGCCAGCAAAAGATTGAGAGAAGGTTCTCAATTTTTCGGTTGGAAAAAGTTCCTATCCGAAAATGCGATCTTCTGTACAAATTCCGACGTGCAAAATTCCTACGCATGCTCGGAAACAATTTGACGCATGCTCGGAAGCATTGAACTTTATTTTCTCCGCTCGTCATCGTGTTGTAGGTCACCGCGTTCTTGATGGTCGAAAGTTCAGAGAACTTTTGTGTGACCGTGTGTATGCAAGCCAAGCTTGAACGGAATTCCGTCGGAAAAACCATCAAATTTTTTTCCGACGGAAAATCCACTCGTGTGTAAGCGGCATAAGACTGTCAAATCTAAGTCAACATGTGGAGAGCACTAACATAGAAAGGAGAATTACTAATTAAACTTTGCATATAAAGGAACATATATAGCCAAAATTATATCTACAAGGGCAACCCCATAAACATACCTTTCCTATTTGTCCAATATGTGCACTCAAATCTAATATAGAGGTAAATAGCTAAATTTAAGGTATATAAGTCTGAAATTACATAAACAAGAAAACATTCTCATTTAAAGCCCATAAGAGCCTCCAGAATGTATGTTCATTCATTTAGAAGCCCCAAATGTAAAAATCCACAATATCTCTGATGCAAGTTCAGCTAGTGCCAACATGTTCTAAGAAGATAGTTGCTGCTTAAAGTGGAGTTCCACCCACTTTTACAACTCTTCAGCATCCCTCACTAAACTGTGCACTGTAAACGAATTGGATATTTTTTTATTTTTTTTCTCAGCACTTACTGTATATCTGCTGTATTCATTTTTCACTTCCTCCTGCCTGGCCGTGGCCCATCGCATCATTTCCTGTTTGCAATGCCTTCTAGCAAGGGGCAGCAACTTCCTCTGACACTGCCGTTGCTATTGAAACCTGACCTGAAACCTATTACACTGCTTGTGCTGCACTGAGCATGTGCGAGATCTGCAAGGGTGAGATCCAGGAAGAAATACAGTCTGGCTTCAGATGCCCAGACTTAAGATGGCCACGGCCTGCTGTAAGTTTATAAAATAACAAACTACTGCTATAAACTAACAAAACAGACCTTAGTTTACAGACTAACTTTACTAGAATACATTAAGCTTGTGTATTATAGGGGTATTTTTATTTAAAAAGTATAATTTCGGCCGGAACACCACTTTAAGAAAGTGCTTCCATTTGATGGCCTATTGGAATGTTGGAATAAATACAGACACACCCTGTTTAAATAGGGAGAGATTAGAGTTAAAAAACACACCTCAAGCGACCGCCTCCGGCGTCCCAACGCCAGGAAAACAACATGGTGCAAATGAATGTGCTACCGCACATGCGCCGCAAAATCGCGCATGCACCGTTCTGGAAGGATGGACGGCCATCACCCGTCCACGCTCACAGCTCCGTCCATCCCACTAGGGAGTGCAGAGGAGGAAGGCGGAGGGATGGAGATAAGGGTGATGTCCCTTAGGAGCCAAAAAAACGTAATGTTCAATATCTGCGGAGGGAAACTCCTCTTGATCTTGTTCACATTCCCGCATGGTATTTTTGGCTATGTAATTGTCTACTTTTCTTATCATTTCTAATAAAATTCAAGCAAAAGGAAAAATCTACAGTAAGTTCCATTACAAGAACAATACTAACATACTAAAGGAAATTTCCACAGGAAATAACCTGGTCAAAATGTTGCAGATGGCAATAAAAGTCATGATGAGAGGAAGTAAATTGGGGGTTCTGCAGGATCTGTTTAAACTGGCTGTCAGCATTTCGATTTTTAATCTAGCGACTTCTTTTCCTCTCTCGTTAAAATGTAGATCTCGCATCAGCAGTAATTGTAGGCCGAAATCTTTAATTACCTGCGCAAGGTTATTTAGAACGACCCCGAAATTGGACAAAAAATGTTTAATTGTACTTAACTGAAGAGTTTATTTGAAGGGCCGTACCTAAATCTGAATTAGCATCAAGATGGGTAGGTCTCACGGGAGGAGATAATTACTGCTCCCAATTAGGCATGAATATCTATTAAGCATAAATAGCGTGCAGGCTGCAAGAGGAAAAACTCCTGGGAATATATATGTACTCTTCATTGTTAAATGAATCTAATAAATTAAATGAGATTTATTCTATTGATGATGTCTGAAGGCAGAAGCCAGAGTGTGATTACTTTTGATACTATGATTTATATGTTTATTACTTATACTGTAGCATCAAAAATGACTGGTGATTGATAGCACGAGGCTGCACACAGCCACACATGACGAGTGCTCCTGATGAATCTGTGAAACTTAACAAATTTAAGATGATTAATGCAGATGCATTGATGGTTGTTACCCATAATTCAACAATGTTGCCTTTTCTTTGCAGGCTGGGATTTTTGCAATTTAAAGAAAAACTATTTTTGATGAAGAATCAAACAGGTCAGGTATATACAGTACATCATGAGGGTTTTTGAAATGCTTATCATGGATCAATACCCGCTTTGGTTCTGTAGTGATTGAGTTGGCTTACTTCCACTGCACGTGCTAGAGGCAAAGAGAAATAGGGACCCAATTGGGACAATAGGGACCATCTTTTGGGGGGAGCGGCAAAAAAAAAAAAACACCTGACCCACCCCCCCCGTTGGGTCAGTCGGCCGGTTAATCGATCAGACCCAAGCTATTGTCACACAGCTGGGTGGGCTTGGGGTGCAGTGCTCTGCAGCGCACCCTTTTTGAAGCCAATTAGAGCCTCAGGCTCTAATCATGTGCTTTAAAAAATTAAATTAAAAAAAAAGAACCCCATTGTAGATTAGGGGCCGGGTACATTTATTAGGAGGGCGGAGCCCCTATGCCCCTAATGGAGCGACCGCCACTGATAGGGATACATACAGCAATAATACCCAAAAAATGCTCTTACTCAAGATAAAAAGTTTTGAATGGATTTGGGTTTTGCCTCTCTAGCATTTAGTAAATGTGGTGAACTGGCTATTTAATTTATGTCCATACTAATGCCCTGTACACACGGTCGGACATTGATCGGACATTCCGACAACAAAATCCATGGATTTTTTCCGACGGATGTTGGCTCAAACTTGTCTTGCATACACACGGTCACACAAAGTTGTCGTAAAATCCCATCCTTCTGAACGCTGTGACGTAAAACACGTACGTCGGGACTATAAACGGAGCAGTAGCCAATAGCTTTCGTCTCTTAATTAATTCTGAGCATGCGTGGCACTTTGTGCGTCGGATTTCTCTACACACGATCGGAATTTCCGACAACGGATTTTGTTGTCGGAAAATTTTATAGCCAGCTCTCAAACTTTGTGTGTCGGAAATTCCGATGGAAAATGTGTGATGGAGCCTACACACGGTCGGAATTTCCGATAACAAGGTCCTATAACACATTTTCCGTCTGAAAATCCGACCGTGTGTACGGGGCATAACTCTTGAAGTATCTATGATATCCCATGAGAAATGTTTCAAGGTTGTTGTAGAATACCGTAGGCACAGCATTTTAAAGTTACATACACTTGTGCTAATGTATTCCGGTATGCAGGGTTGCATGTTTTCTAATACACCTTCTTAGCTATAGATTCCTAACTTGTATACTATTATATACAATAATGTATTTATTATTATTATACATATTACAGATTTCTTTTTATACAAGGAAAATTTGAAAAATTTCCGCTTTGCTACACTGATCTTCCTGTAGCGAAGCGGAAATAACCCCTGGGAGGTGTGGCCAGGAAAAGGAGCCGGTAACTGAATGAGTTCACTAACATGAGATCCATCCTCTAGTCTGCAATTGAGTATGATAAATCCATTCTGACTGAATATTTGCAATTGGTGTTGACACCTATTTCCCAGCAATTTCCCAGGTTTATCCCCCCCCCCCCCCTCGTCTCACGTATGCAGGTGTTGGTGGCAGGTCATCACTGCAAACTAGATCCACTTTATATCAGGATGGACTTTCACTATATATACAGTTAGGATTAATCATAACATTGAAAATTACTACAGACTTTTTTCACATGCACTTTATATGATAGAGCACATCTGTAATAAGCATATCGTGTTCATTTATATGTAGCGCTGCCTTGTATTTTTTTTGGTTTATGTATGCATTTTTTACCTGCTGTGCAGCGGGTTGTATGGTAGCAGCTTCAGCCGTAATTGGCTACAATTTTTGACCCATTTAGGGATTCTATATACCGTATATAGAGTATAAGTCGAGTTTTTCAGCACATTTTTTTGTGCTGAAAGTGCCCCGATCGACTTATGCCGCGTACACACGGTCGGACTTTCTATCCTACTTGGTCCGGCACACTTTCCGACGGACTTTGTCCGCCAGGTGCGCCGGACTTTAAAACGGACGGACTTGCCCACACACGCCCGGACTTTGCGGCGGGCTAAGTCCGCCCGTCTTTCCGACGGACTTTCGCCGGAGTTCCGAATGCCCACACACGGACAAGTCCGTTCATTTTGAACGTGACTCAGGTGCGACGGGACTAGAAAAGGATGTCAATCTTGCCGCTTTTATCGGCGAGATTGACACCTTGCGAGCCCCGTCGCGGGGCATACCAGGCCCTTAGGTCTGGTATGGATTATAAAGGGGAACCCCTACGCCGAAAAAACGGCGTGGGGCCCCCCTAAAATCCATACCAGACCCCGATCCGAGCACGCAGCCTGGCCGGTCAGGAAAGGGGGTGGGGACGAGCGAGCGCCCCCCCCCTCCTGAACCGTACCAGGCCGCATGCCCTCAACATGGGGGGTGGGTGCTTTGGGGGAGGGGGGCGCCCTGCGCCCCCCCAAAGCACCTTGTCCCCATGTTGATGAGGACAAGGGCTTCTCCCCGACAACCCTGGCCGTTGGTTGTCGGGGTCTGCGGGCGGGGGCTTATCGGAATCTGGTAGCCCCCTTTAATAAGGGGGCCCCCAGATCCCGGCCCCCCACCCTATGTAAATGAGTATGGGGTACATGGTACCCCTACCCATTCACCTAGGAAAAAAGTGTAAGTAATAAAACACACTACACAGGTTTTTAAAATATTTTATTAAACAGCTCCGGGGGGATCTTCCTCCGGCTTCGGGGGTCTTCTTCCGGCTTCGGGGGTCCCTCCGCTTCATCTTCTCCCGGCGTCCGGTTGGTTCTTCTCCGCTCTCTTCTCTCCAGTTCTTCGGCCGGCTCCTCTGCTGTCTTCAGGTAGCTCTCTTGCCAGCAGAGGTCCGGACTTCTGGGCTTCTTCTCTTCCCCAGATGTTGACACGACGCTCTCTCCGGCTGGACTGCTCTCCGAGGGCTGCGTTGTGACTTATATAGGCGGAGACCCCACCCCCTTTTGATGTCACAGTGGGCGTGCTGGGACTGTGACGTTTAGGGGGCGTGGTCACTGGGCGATGTTGACCACGCCCCGTAAAACGTCACAGTCCCAGCATGCCCAGGGACTGTGACATCAAAAGGGGGCGGGGTCTCCGCCTATATAAGTCACAACGCAGCCCTCGGAGAGCAGTCCAGCCGGAGAGAGCATCGTGTCAACATCTGGGGAAGAGAAGAAGCCCAGAAGTCCGGACCTCTGCTGGCAAGAGAGCTACCTGAAGACAGCAGAGGAGTCGGCCGAAGAACTGGAGAGAAGAGAGCGGAGAAGAACCAACCGGACGCCGGGAGAAGATGAAGCGGAGGGACCCCCGAAGCCGGAAGAAGACCCCCGAAGCCGGAGGAAGATCCCCCCGGAGCTGTTTAATAAAATATTTTAAAAACCTGTGTAGTGTGTTTTATTACTTACACTTTTTTCCTAGGTGAATGGGTAGGGGTACCATGTACCCCATACTCATTTACATAGGGTGGGGGGCCGGGATCTGGGGGCCCCCTTATTAAAGGGGGCTACCAGATTCCGATAAGCCCCCGCCCGCAGACCCCGACAACCAACGGCCAGGGTTGTCGGGGAGAAGCCCTTGTCCTCATCAACATGGGGACAAGGTGCTTTGGGGGGGGGGGGCGCAGGGCGCCCCCCTCCCCCAAAGCACCCACCCCCCATGTTGAGGGCATGCGGCCTGGTACGGTTCAGAAGGGGGGGCTCGCTCGTCCCCACCCCCTTTCCTGACCGGCCAGGCTGCGTGCTCGGATCGGGGTCTGGTATGGATTTTAGGGGGGACCCCACGCCGTTTTTTTGGCGTAGGGGTTTCCCCTTTATAATCCATACCAGACCTAAGGGCCTGGTATGCACCGCGCTCGCCGCAATAGGAAAATTAGTTTTTCCTATTGCAGCGAGCGCGAGATGCAATACCCTGCCCTCGTGTTGTATCTGGTCCGTCGGACCAGCATACACACGAGCGGCCTTTCCGTCGGACCAGCACACACACGAGCGGATTTTCCGCCCGAAACTGAGTCCGGCGGAAAGATTTAAAACTTTTTTCAAATCTAGGTCCGGCGGGCTTTTGGGAAAAAGTCCGCCGGAAAAGTCCGCCGGCGCTCACACACGGGCGGATTGTCCGGCACACTCTGGTCCGCCGGACCAAGTATGCCGGAAAGTCCGCCCGTGTGTACGCGGCATTATACTCCAGTCAAGCACTTTTCTGCAGCAAAAAATTTCATTTTCTGAACCGACTTTGGGGCCTCGTATCTCAGGGCCACTTGGTGCTAGGAACCCCAAATTTGGTGTGCAAACCCAGTGGAACTGGTACCACAACATATCCAAGCTGGAGTTCCTAGCACTAAGTGGCCCCGAGATACGGGGCCCCAAAATCGGTTCGGAAAATGTCATTCTCTGCTGCAGAAAAGTGCTTGACATTTTCTGAACCGATTTTGGGGCCCTGTATCTCGGGACCACTTGGTGCTAGAAATCCCAGCTTTGGTATTTTATGGTGCTAGTTCCACTGGGTTTGCGCACCAAATTTGCGGTTCCTAGCAGTAAGTGGCCCTCAGATACAGGGCCCCAAAGTCGGTCAACTGTGTCCATCTGCAGCAATGTCATTTCGGGACCCTTTGGGTTCAGAGACCCCAAATTTTGGCTGCAGCTAGGGGGCATCTAGGAACCCTTAACTCTCGAGTTTGAAGTTCGGGGGACCTATGGCTGCAAATGGGCACAGTGAGGCATGCAAATGGGCACAATGAGGCTGAAAATGGGCATTGTTGACCCCCTTTTCCATTTACAGTAGCTGTGCATTTCTCACCCTCGTCTTATATTCGGGTCAATACGTTTTTCCCATTTTTTTGTGGTAAATTAGGGCCTCGACTTATACTCGGATCGACTTATACTCGAGTATATACGGTATACATTTCTCCTACTCCATAAGCGCTTGTATTTGGAAGGGCTGGTTTTAGATTTATTTTATATAATTATTATAATAATAATTATTATTATCATTATAAGGCCCCTTTCACACAGGCGAATAGAATTCAGCTTTTAGCTGCGGATAAATCAAGTTACCTACCGCAGCTAAACTCAGACAATGCTTTCCTATGGCCCCATTCACACACTCAGGCATGTACTGGCCATCGGGACTACCGGGATTTTCCCGGTGGGCCGATGGCTCAGTGGGCTGGCTTCAGTGACAGCGGACCGCCACCCCTCCACTCCTCTGTCTCCCCCTCCCCGCCGCGCTCACCTCCTCTCCCTGCCTAGTTATGAAGCGGACTGAATAATGACATGCTCCTCGGGAATCGGGACTGAGAAGCTCATCATATGATCCGGAAGTAGGGCTCAGGGCAGCCACACACAGCTGTGACATAAGCTTCCTCTGCACTCGTTCTCCTGCTCTTTTCTTTCCCCACTCTCCATCTAGATTCTCCGCGGCAGCAGACAGGATGGAGAGTGGGGAAAGAAAAGAGCAAGAGAACGAGTGCAGAGGAAGCTTATGTCACAGCTGTGTGTGGCTGCCCTGAGTCCTCCTTCCAGATCGTATGATGAGCTTCTCAGTGCCGACTCCAGAGGAGCATGTCATTATTCAGTCCGCTTCATAACTAGGCAGGGAGAGGAGGTAAGTGCTGCGGGGGACCAGAGCAGCATGGGGGGGGGGGGGGATAGAGGAGCATGGAGGATCAGAGCTGCATGGGAAATAGAGGAGCATTGGGACCTGAGCAGGAAAGGGGGGGGGGAAGGGGAATAGAGGAGCATAGGGGTCTGACCAGAGCAGCATGGGGGGAATAGAGGAGCATGAGGACCTGAGCAGCATGGGGGGGAATAGAGGAGCATGGGGACTTGAGTAGCATGGGGGGAAGGGGAATAGAGGAGCATGGGGGACCTGAGCAGCAAAGGGGGGGATAGAGGAGCATGGGGGACCTGAGCAGCAAAGGGGGGGGGATAGAGGAGCATGGGGGACCAGAGCAGCATTGGGGGGGAGCATGGGGGGGACCAGCAGAGCACATGGAGCACCATAGGAGCAGATGGGGGACCAGCAGAGCACATGGGGGACCAACGGAGCACGCGGGTGACCAGCGGAGCACGCGGGTGACCAGCGGAGCACATGGGGGACCAGCGCAGCACATGGGGACCAGCGCAGCACATGGGGACCAGCGCAGCACATGGGGGACCAGTGCAGCATGGGGGAAAATAGAGGAGCACGGGGGACCAGAGCAGCATGGGGGGAATAGAGGAGCATGGGGACCTGAGCAGAAAAAGGGGGGGAATAGAGGAGCACGGGGGACCAGAGCAGCATTGGGGAGGGAGGAGCATGGGGGGACCAGCAGAGCACATGGAGGACCATAGGAGCAGGTGGGGGACCAGCAGAGCACATGGGGGACCAGCACAGCATGGGGGGAAAATAGAGGAGCACGGGGGACCAGAGCAGCATGGGGGAATAGAGGAGCATGGGGGGGACCAGCGAAGCATGGGGGGACCAGAGAAGCACAGGGGTACCAGAGCAGCCTGGGGGGAACAGAAGATCAGGAGAGGAATGCAGAAGCATGTGGGGGACCAGAGAAGCATGTGGGGGACCAGAGAAGCAGGGGGGGTACCAGAGGAGCACGAGGGTACAGAGGAGCATGGGGGGGAACAGAGAAGCTTGGGGGGGAACAGAGAAGCAGGGGGAGGACCAGAGAAGCACAGGGGGGGCAGAGGAGCATGGTGGGACCACAAGGAGCATGGGGGTGGGGACAGACAGCTGACTCAACAGCTATGGCCTGGGAGTTTCTCACTTCTGCCTAATCTTGAGAAACCTGTCAAAGTGGGCCGGTCTGGATGAAGTCCAGGGCCAAATTTGTGCCCCAGTCCAGCCCTGCACACACTGCATTTAGTGACGGCTTCGTTACATGGGGTTTTGTGTGGTTAGAAAAAATTTATTTGACTGGGTCCGGGATCGATTTATTGCAGCTATCTGCACATAACCGCAGGTAATCGCAGTGTACTATTTCTCCTGCAGATAGCAGCTAATCGCAATCTACAACTGCAAGTGATCGCTGTGCCTGGAGTCTTGTAATTTCAAAATAACAAAACATGCTTTTACCAGCAACAGAACAGCCGCCTGTGTGAAAGAGGCCTAATTGTTACTATTATTATTATACCAACAGTACTGTATATATTAAACCTAGCTTAGCTATCAACAAAAAAATAAGAGTCCCTAAAGTGTATGTAAACCCTAACAATAAACTCCCTTTATTTGCTCCCTTTTTGTTGGTTTAAATACACCATTTAAAGTGTTTGTTATAACTGTTTGATGAATACACATGATGATTCTGCCAGAAATCATGTGAGCTGATACCTTCCTGTGCTCTCTGCCTGTGATCAGATACAAATTAGCACAACTATCTCTATGGACTACAGGACACCTTGCCTCTATGCTAAAGTGTTACTAAACCCAGGAGCCTGCATTCACTATATCTGGTCTCCCACAGTACACAGAATGTGGAAATGCAATTATTTTAGTAAATATAAACTGCTAAATACATTTTCTCATCAGCAGTATATAGCAGTCTTGTGACTTCTATCAGTGTCTGGTTAAATCTTGTAGGAGGAGTTTTCATTCTCCCCTGACTGTCCTATGAGGCTGCAGGACCCCTGACCCTCTGTCTGGATAGTGCTGATTGGCCCTGTGCTGATTACATGCACCCTCCCAAGAAAAAACAACACTCTAGCAATACACACCAAACTGAGCATGTGCAGAGTGTCCCCAAGGCTCTGTTCTACCAGGAGATGGATTGGGGACTGTGGAAGAAGGGGAGGATTGGAGAAGACAGGATCAAACAGCCTTTTTACACAATACAGAGGAGTAACCCCTTAGATTCCACAGTGAGTATAACAAGCATGCTTTACTGCATATACAGACTGATTTTACTGCTGGTATAGTAACACTTTAAAGCAGGGTTCCAGTCTGGGGGAAAAAATAAAATAAAAGTCAGCAGCTACAAATACTGAAGCTGCTGATTTTTATTTATTTTTTTAATATAATGACACTTACCTGTCCAGGGATCCTGCAATGTCGGCACCCCAACCCAAGTCGTCCATTGGTTTCAGGTGCAGGCACCGGCATTGCGTAACATGTAGAGCTGAGCTACAACACACCTCCAATCAATTAACATCAAGTTCTATGTAACAATACCAATATGCTTGGTCGTATGGTTTCTTGATGAATAGACAGTCCTACATTGTTGGTATATTAGGGGGTGTGCTTTATGCCAAGGTGGCAATATTGCTTTATTGTGAATGGCAACATTTTTTAGCATTGTTCATTTTTAGAATATGTAATAAAGATTTATTGAATTTTATGAATGCTGTTATTGTGGTGCCTATAAAGTCCATCATCAATTTCCTTATATAGTTTTGCAATTGCAGGTTAGTGAAACCGGCAGTGAAGCTGGTTTCCTACTGGGCACAGGCTTTCTGAATGGTCCCGCCGCCTTCTGGGACACACACAGGCCCCAGAGAGAGGAGGGGCCAGACATGACGTAGATCACCATGCGGCGATCTTACCAGGAAGTGGGAGCGGGTACCGGTCAAACCCAGATACCCGCCCCCCCCCCTCAAAAAGTGCAAAATCTGTTAGTGAAGGGGGAGGGTGTGAACAAGCGGAGCTTCCCCTTTTGGGTGGACCACCCCTTTTGGAGAAGAGGGAAGGGGTACAGTACTATCAGGACCGTTTTTAATACTGATTGGACCCTGGGCAAAAATTTTCTCGGGCCCACCCTCTATGCAGTTTCGATCTTGTTTTGATCAATGGCAATGCTGATTTTTTTTTTACCGACTACCAATATAAAGAGGAGTTTCAACATTGGACACCAATGTAATATGGGTTTACACTGACCACTAATGTAATAGAAGCATTCACAGTAACGACCAATGTAAGGAGGGATTTACACTGACCACTAATGTAATAGAAGCATTCACAGTAACCACCAATGTAAGGAGGGATTTACACTGACCACCAATGTAAGGGGGGCATTCACCGGTCAGATTGAAAGGATTCTACACCAAGCACCAATGTAATGAGAAGATTTACACTGACCACCAATGTAACTGAGACATTTAGCCTGCGTTCACATTTATGTGTGTCGGGAACGCAAGCAAAATCGCTTTCCTTACACCACAGAAACGTGCTGCCCTTTAGCAGATACACAGTAGTTCCATTAATTGTTAATGACACCCTCACACATCTGCTGACATGTGCCTTGGCACCGTGTGATTTTGAAAAAGGGTTTGGGACTTTCTTCCGCATGTGTAGAGCATAGAGCAGCCCACTGAAATGAATGGGCTGCCCTACAAATGACCTGCATCTTTATCCACCGTCGGTACACCTTTACAATCCTTAAACCCCTGCTAACCTCTGCACCCCAAACCTCCCCCATCCTCTCCACTCCCCCTCCTCTTTAACTCTACCTGCCTCCTCTGCTCATCTTTGCACCCACCTTCCTTACCTCTATACATCCCCTCCTTGCTCACCTGTGCACCCCAAACTGTAATTCCTTTTCTGCCTACCTCTGCACACCCCACACTACCCCCCCACCACCACCACCACCAATTTGCTTACCTATGCAGAACATGCTGATGATAGGCTTAATGACCACAGTTGCAGGCAGGACTTTCAAGCATGCCCCTTTATTTCCCCAGTGGGAAGAATTCAGAATAGGTGATGGTGGATATGACCTCAGGGAGGCATAATATACCTATGAATACCACCTCTATTTACATATGAATGCTGCCGGTATTTATATATCTATGCTGGTATTTACATGTAAACACAGGGTCTGCAGGTAAGTCATCTGTACACAACAATAAGGCAGAGCTGGGCAGCATTAGTAACAGAACTTCACACTGAGATATCAGGACACAGCACGGGACTAAAACCTCCAGGGACGAGGGAATTTAAACTGGGATAGTTGACAAGTATGAGGCAGCTGTTTTGGACCCCACAACAATGACAGGGCCCAGGGCAGCTGCCCCTTTTGCCCTACTTTAAAGACGTCCCTGAGTACTATTGCTGTACTATGCTACGGTAACAATGTAGCTTTTTAGATACAGTTCAAGGGGTACATTTTCAGCTTTGGACAGGAAGCGTGTTATTGGTAGGATTGCCAGGTGAAAATAAAAGAAAAAAAGGCCTGAAAACAGCAAACAAATGGAGCCACCGTATCTAAGGAATTGTAATGTGCATGACTGTTGTATAACAGATGTGATTCTCATTACCTAAACACCCCAACCTCTTAACCTTATTCTAAACAATCAAGACCAGACCAGAGGGTTGGAGTTATAAAAGGCCGTAGCAGCCTACTTTATTAAACCATCAATACCATAACAAAAACACATCTGTTATTCAAAGATTCCTCATCTATCTAGCGTTGGTCTTTGCAGGAGATTCGTAAAACATCAGTAACATAACCATATTGCACTGCGGCCCTTCTCTTAATGAAATAATAGGCCTCAAGCCGACAAGCTGGCTCAGAGACAACCAATGACCGCAGTGCCCCCATTAACACTTTCCGTCTAACCTCCGTTATCCGGAAACCACCATCAGTACCATCAGGACCATAGCAACGCTAGTTCCCGAAATTCACATTGTGCCATATCTTCTTTTCCTTGCAAAGACCAAAACGCCCGCCACTGCTACGACATCCAACTTCCACGAACCTGCTTTGGAAAAGAAAAAGAGAAAAAAAAAACAAAAACCACACAACCAAAACTACCCAATTCACTTTTCCAATTTTTATTTTTTTTTATTTTATTTTTTTTATTTAGGGAGGGTGGGCGGGAACTTTCCCCCACGCTTGTGATGACTCATCAGGGCGGGGACAGAATTTAACACCTTCCCTGGCCCCTCCCCCTCAGCACCAAACATTTTCCCTTTCTCATGATACCATCTCCCTGTTAACCCTGTCATGTCCGCCCTTCGCCTATGTATTTCTTACTTTGCTCCGGGCTTCTCTTGACTGTTGTATAACAGATGTGATTCTCATTACCTAAACACCCCAACCTCTTAACCTTATTCTAAACAATCAAGACCAGACCAGAGGGTTGGAGTTATAAAAGGCCGTAGCAGCCTACTTTATTAAACCATCAATACCATAACAAAAACACATCTGTTATTCAAAGATTCCTCATCTATCTAGCGTTGGTCTTTGCAGGAGATTCGTAAAACATCAGTAACATAACCATATTGCACTGCGGCCCTTCTCTTAATGAAATAATAGGCCTCAAGCCGACAAGCTGGCTCAGAGACAACCAATGACCGCAGTGCCCCCATTAACACTTTCCGTCTAACCTCCGTTATCCGGAAACCACCATCAGTACCATCAGGACCATAGCAACGCTAGTTCCCGAAATTCACATTGTGCCATATCTTCTTTTCCTTGCAAAGACCAAAACGCCCGCCACAGCACCCAAAGGTAACAACCTTACCTTTTGGTGCACCTCCACACCCGAATAGCTCTCTGGATACCGTCCTGCAGTCCCAATACCCACAGATCAATACCCACATCATTTTAAATGAACGCCATCTCTCCTCAAGTACCTCCTAGTTTCGAACTCTAATTCCAAATGCCTAATAGCCAATCCCCCATTCTTCACTATGAACTTACTCACCTCCCGGTTAATCCTCCTCCGTGCCCTATTAACACCCTCAACCGACCTGGCAATCCTCCATGTTGTCCGAGCCACCATGTCCGACCAAACTATAACCATCTTTGGAAACTCCTGCATCCAACGCCAGACATCAAATTTGATGTCCCGCGATATATCCACCATAGATCTCACCCCCAAATCATTGCCCCCTAAATGCAAAACTAAAACATCTGGTGCCCTGTCCCCAAGCGCATAACGCTGCACCTCAGAAATCAATCTTCCCCACAACATACCCGGGAATCAAAAACCACTTAATGCAGGCTTCCTGCCTATGAAAACCCATCTGTCTACCTTCACATCTCACATCTCCCCTCCTGGCCCCGCAGCTCACAAAGGAATGGCCCAATATCCAAACCAGGCCTGCCGCTGAACCTGTAAAGAAAATAACACAAAAACAATACCCATGATCACCAGTATTCTGCAAACCTAACCCCCAATATGAACAGGATTCTTCCCAATTAACATTTTACAGCCCCACCACCAGATAAGGCCTAACATGTATCTGGAACCTCCGCGATTCCCACCGCCCTATGCGTTTTACAGCCTCTGCATCCATCCCCTTTCTAGCCGCCTCTGTCGCAGCCCCAATCCGAAAGGAATGAGACGAAAATTCCTTCTCATTCAAACCCCAAGCCCTCAAACATTTCCTAAATACGGCCACAAATTGATAACGTGATAACGGAACCCCATCGAAATGCACCAACAAGGGACCCCCCTTTTGGCGGATACCCATAAATCCCTTAACCGCTTCCACTGGGCACAATGCCGAACCCGGCACTGGGAAACCTGCACCAACCTCCCTTTACCCATTTGATCCGTCTTTGACCTACGAAAATATAACCACAAAACATCCTCTTCGCATGTCACCTCCTGTATCCCAATTCCCCCTTGTACCTTCTTTGACGGACTAACCAATTCCCCAATACGAAATGCCCCGAAGAAAGCCAGCAAAAATACCGCCGTAAACATGGTGCACTCGTAGGCAGAGGAACAAACCCTCACCAACTGTGCTACCATACCTGTTAAAATCTGAAAGGTTATCGGTCTCCCGGAGTCCGTACGAACCACCGATCGCCAATAGCCTTTCATCGCCTGCCTCACCCAGAAATCCTTTGTAAAGTCAGGCTGGCCTTGTAATTTGAACAAAAACGCTAAACCCGCTAACTGCTTATGCAGTGCCGATGCAGGCACTCCCTCCTCCATCATTCTCGCAACGTAATACAACACCAGGAGCCCCACTGCACCATCCACCGACTCATCACCCACCTCTTGCACGAAACGCCTGCCCCTCATGCCATACTTTCGAGTATGCTGACCAGGTCACCTCACTCACCGAGTTCCTGATCCATCCGGCGACGAAGCCAATGCTATCCCCCACAACCATTCGGGACAAGGCACCCCGTGCCGCTCCGCCTCCGCCGCGGAACCTGTCCCACTGGAAGCGAGACAGCGCATCAGCGATAACATTCTCCACACCCGGGAGGTGTACTGCATGAATGAAAGCATTCAACTGCAAACATCTAAAACCAAGTGTTGTAACAACCTAATCACTGGCGGGGATGATGCAGTAATCCTGTTAATCACTTGCACCACCTAAATTGTCCCCATGAAACCACACTTTTCGATCCTTAAAGGCCCCACCCCACAATACAACTGCTAACACCACCGAAAACAGTTCCAGCAGCACTAGGTTTTTTGTACAACCCGCTTCAATCCATTCCCGCGGCCATGGACCCGCACTCCACTGCCCGTGCAAGAACGCCCCATAACCTGTGGAACCGGCCGCATCCGTGAAACAGTTCGAGGTCAAAGTTGCTGACTGGCTCCGACCTCCATAGCGCCCGTCCATTAAAGGATTCCAAAAGGTATGCCATACCCTCAAGTCCTCCCTGTGTTCTTTTCTCAATCTCACATAGTGCCTTGGGGACTGAATACCAGCTGTGCTAGCCACTAGCCTGCGGCAAAAAACCCTCCCCATTGGCAAAATGCAGCACGCAAAATTAAGCTTACCTAATAGCGATTGCAAATCTCGAAGCTGAACTTTGCGCAACCCAATCATACCTGCGATTTCCCTTTTTAGGTCCGCCAACTTATCTTCTGGTAACCTACATTCCATTGCCACCGAGTCCAGGACAATGCCCAGAAAACTGATGACCGTACTAGGTCCTTCCGTCTTCTCGGGTGCCAATGGAATGCCAAACCTATCCGCTATGTGCTCCAGCGATGCCAGGAGCACCGCGCAGATTCTGGAAGCAGCTGGTCCTATGCAAAAGAAATCGTCCACATAGTGGATAACCAAATTCATGCCTGACACATCCCGTACTACCCATTCTACAAAAGAACCGAACTGTTCAAATAATGCGCACGACACAGAGCAACCCATCGGCAAGCATTGGTCCACATAAAATTGGTTATTCCAATGGCATCCCAGCAACCGGAAACTATCCGGGTGAACCGGAAGAAGCCGAAAGGCTGACTCCACATCTGCCTTAGCCATTAACGCTCCCTTGCCGTAACGCCGTACCCACCCCACCGCAGCATCAAATGATGTATAAGACACTGAACAATCTGCCTTATCAATTGCATCATTCACCGATCCCCCTTTCAGTAAGGAAAGGTGATGAATGAGCCTAAACTTATTCCGTTCTTTCTTTGGCACCACCCCCAACGGGGATACTACCAAATCGGCAAAAGGCGGTAATGGGAAAGGACCCCCCATTCTCCCCAAAGCAACCTCCTTATTTAGTTTCACCGAAACCACGTCCGGATGTCGCATTGCTGTCCTCAAATTGTGCGGAACGGGGGGAACAACCTCTAAATTACACGGAATCCTAAAACCTACTGTAAAACCTGACTCAACAACCTCGCCGCCTCCCTGTCCGGATACCTACTTAGGAACGGCCGCATTCTGCCAACCTTCACCGGAGTCCTCCCTCTAGTTTCCAGCCTCTCCAGCGCGGCCTTTTCCCTGTTTAAAGCATCTGTACACCGGATGAGTTCCTCCGCACCCAGAACATTCATGCTTGTACTAACATGCACCTCCAAACTTACAGGTCCCTGAATTATATTGCCAACATACCCCTTTTTTGTTTTCGGCCGATTGTCCATGGGCCGAAGGTCCACCGGCCCCTCCTGGAAAAAACTGGCTGGGAGCCCTCGGTGACGTCATCAGGCGCATCCACAAGCTGATGTCCTTGTGATCCCATCTCAATTCTGGCCTTACCGCTCTGCGTTGACGAAATCATACCGCAGCCATCCTGTACCGCCATAAACCCTGTAGGCCTCCCCTATAGCATCCTGGTAGCAGAAGATCCCCGAACAATGTTCGGGATTCTTCTCCCCTATGACACTTGCCATTATCGTGAACGCATGTAACCAGTTCCTCGTCCTCCTTCTTGGATCATCCGGTTTTACCCTGTCCAGGTTACATTTTTCTAAAGGCAGCAGGGAAAATATCTCAATGTACTCACCTTTCCACAGTTTTTCCCGCACCTCCTGTTTCAGATGAGCTCCCAGTGGTCCCTCAAAGCAGACATATACTTCACATTTTGCTGCATCTCCCAAACTGGCGATGTCCTGCCTCCCCTCTGCCTTTGACGTCCCCTGCGGGGAACTACCCACCGTTGACGCCACAGCAGGAGCAGGGATTTCAGGCGCAACAACTGGCACCACCGAGCTCCCTCCAGCCGCACCGGCATCCCCGGCACTCCCAACTTGCGAGACCCATGCCGATGCTGGCCCAGCTGCGACTCTTTCCGCACTCTCAACTTTCTGTACCAGTTCCTTTCTTCCGGCCAAAAAAACCCCAATAACCCCAGCAGCCCCCCCGGACGGTCCCGAAACCCCCCGCACCCGGAGCGGACCCAGCTAAGCCACTACTAACCCCAACAGTATCAGACATTCCCACAACATGCATAGAAGAAGGTAACTTACCCGGCTGCACAGGCGTGGACCCATCAGCCGATCGTCCGTGTTCCTCCGACCGCACGCTCCCGGTTAATGGCCCCGCCTCCTCATCAGCTCCAGACTGTTTTCTTAGGGACCTCAGCTCCAATCCTTCTTCCTCCTCAGATGATGGCCCACCAGGCGATGCAGCCCTGGTTGCCGCTAGAACTGCTGACCTCCGACCCTGCCTCCGCTCAGCATAGCCCTCTGATAATTTTGTACAGCCTTGCCAGGACCAGTGCATTGAACCTCAGTCCTGCCAGCCTCCGCTCTCCCATGCACCATCCTGATCTCCTCCCACGATCGTTCTCTGTTCGGTCCCCTGCTGCAGTGTTAGAAAGCCCAGGGACTGCCACCATAGCCCTCTGCTCCATGTGTCCTGTCCCCTGTGATGCCATCCTCCTCTGCCAGCGTGTCCGGTCTCCTGATGGTGGGGGAGGGGCCCGCACTCGCACTGTCCCTGCGCCTTGTAGGCCGCATGTTCCCCCCAGGGGCCTGCAGTGAGCTGCTCGATCCCCCCTGCTGTCCTAGAACACTAACCGGGCTCCCCCTGTCCACTAACGCTGCCCGCTTCGCCGCCGGACCCGACAGGGTCCCAACAGAATCACCACCCCCCACCCTCCGCTGCGGTCCCGCATTGCGGTCCGGGGAGAACCGCTCCGGCGGTCTGGACCTCCGTCCCCTCGTACCTGGCAAAGGCTCAGAGCCATGTCCCCAGAGTGTCCTGTAGCCATGAAGCCCCCTGCACAGCTGCCTCCTCCCTAAGCTGGAACAAGATCTTCTCCACATCAGCCATGCTGTCTGCTTCCTGGAACTTTCCCCCACGCTTGTGATGACTCATCAGGGCGGGGACAGAATTTAACACCTTCCCTGGCCCCTCCCCCTCAGCACCAAACATTTTCCCTTTCTCATGATACCATCTCCCTGTTAACCCTGTCATGTCCGCCCTTCGCCTATGTATTTCTTACTTTGCTCCGGGCTTCTCTATATATTACTTTCTTTTTCTTGGGCTTGAATCCGCTATACGTAAATCTATGCCTGAATATTTCTGCCTAGAGCTAAACATTTGAACCAAGTTAGGTGCCTAATAGCATTATAATTAATTGCAGTCATATTCTCCAGAAAAAAAAAAAAAACACGTAGGAAAATTACATCTTCTTCGATTAACATGAAATATAAGTGTCATCACGGTGATAAAATCCTAATCAATAAGAAAAAAATAACAATGCTGCTAAAAGGGGACACGGGAAGGTGTTGGCGGTAAGTTATTCCCAAGGTTAGAACCCCTTTTAAAATAAACGGATTTCATCTTTACTCTATGTCATCTAAATCACCAAAATGTTTGTGTATACAATTATAATCAGACAATAAATTGAGGCGATTGAACGGATTATGTCTGTGCCGGCCGACCTTATAAATCTCGCTTTGTCGCACCTTGGGAAAATGCTTGTGTAACAATCAGTTGATTACATGTCATGCATGTTGGCTGGAATATATGAAAGGCCGAGGGTAATTCAGAGTTCACTTGTATGGGCTGGGGATACATACTGCTGTGCCTTGTATTGTCATCCTCCTTCAGTGGGAGCTTTTGTTCTGAGACACAATTAACTTTATTATAATGGACTCTCCCTCTGTTAGACTTTGGGGTAGAGACCTTCTTCAATGTGATCCAGTAAAGATAAAAATGGGAGCTGTTACTGAACTAGAGCTGAACTCAAGGCAAATAAAAAAAAGGCATGAATTGACGCAGCTCTGTAAGAATTAATGCATTGTTACATACATTTTTAAAATGCAAGCATTGCCTGAATTTGACATGGTATCATCCTCTTGCCTCAAAGTGGGAAAGGGAGAAGCAGCACTAGGAGCCAATCAGATGTGCTGCCTTTCAAAAAGCATGCTGAAAGGAGAGAGCAGAGTGATAAAGACATGAGATCATCTGTGTACTGATCCTCATTTCACTGTCCAGCCATTGAGAGGGGAAAGGACCTGTAATGCCGCGTACACACAGGCGGACTTTTCAACCGGACTGGTCCGACGGAACGAATTCGTCGGACAATCCGACTGTGTGTGGGCTTCATCGGACCTTCAGCTGACTTTTTCTGTCGAAAATCAGACGGACTTTAGATTTGGAACATGTTTCAAATCTTTCCAACGGACTTGAGTCCGGTCGAAAAATCCGTTCGTCTGTATGCTATTCCGACGGACAAAAAACGTAAGGGCAGCTATTGGCTACTGGCTATGAATTTCTTTAGTCTAGTCCTTTCCTTATTCTAGTCCCTAGCATCACGTTCATACCAACGGACTTTAGTCCGTTCATGTGTGGGAAAATCTGCTCGTCCGAAAGTCCGTCCGACATATCTCCAATCCTGCTTTTAACTAATAAACTGGACTTTTCCTTTCTTCATCAGCTTCTCCCTAACAGTTTTTACCTTTGGTATCACCTGACCTTTTTAGGTTGTAAGTTCTCACAAGCAGGGCCCTCAGATTCCTCTTGTATTGAATTGTATTATAACTGTACTGTCTCCCTCCATTTTGTTCAGCACTGCATAAAATGTTGGCACTTTATAAATCTTGTATAAAAATACTAATGCTAAGAGCTGCTCATTGCATCTTTACACTGTAAGTAAAGGGCACCATGGTGACGCCGCCACGGGAGGCAGGTCCATCTTTCCTTCCAGATCTTCTCAATCTTCTGAGTTGAATGACACTGGATCTTCTCAATCTTCTGAGTTGAATGACACTGGACATCCTTTAACCTGGAAGACTGCTGACATCTTGTGATGAAAATTGTATCAAATACTTATGCCGCGTACACACGGTTGGACTTTTCACCTGCAAAAGTCCGACGGACGCCGCCGGACCAAGTCCGGCGGAAAATCCGACCGTGTGTGGTCTCCATCGGACTTCCGACGGACCGTTTCGGGCGGAAATCCGACGTACTTTAGATTTGAAGCCTGCTTCAAATCTTTACGTCGTACCTCCGCCGGACTCAGTTCCTGACGGAAAGCCCGTTCGTCTGTATGCTGGTCCGAAGGACTAGATACGACGGAGGAGCAGGTTACTGCATCTCGCGCTCGCTGCAATAGGAAAAAC
The DNA here is from genome assembly GCA_037952835.1 of Lithobates septentrionalis. Lineage (NCBI taxonomy): Eukaryota > Metazoa > Chordata > Amphibia > Anura > Ranidae > Lithobates > Lithobates septentrionalis. Next base: position 825,943 of record JBBDGP010000803.1, read on the forward strand.
AAATTTTCCCATTGCGGCGAGCGCGGGGGGCATCCCAGGCCCTTAGGTCTGGTATGGAACTTTAAGGAGAACCCCCCTACGCCGAAAAACCGGCGTGGGGGTCCCCCCAAAATCCATACCAGACCCCGATCCGAGCACGCAGCCCGGCCGGTCAGGAAAGGGGGTGGGGACGAGCGAGCGCCCCCCCCCTCCTGAACCGTACCAGGCCGCATGCCCTCAACATGGGGGGGTGCTTTGGGGGAGGGGGCGCCTTACGGTGCCCCCCCACCACAAAGCACCTTGTCCCCATGTTGATGAGGACAAGGGCCTCTTCCCGACAACCCTGGCCGTTGGTTGTCGGGGTCTGCGGGCGGGGGGCTTATCGGAATCCGGGAGCCCCCTATAATAAGAGGGCCCCCAGATCCCGGCCCCCCCACCCTATGTGAATGAATATGGGGTATATGGTACCCCTACCCATTCACCTAGGTAAAAAGTGTTAATAATAAAACACAACACAGGTTTTTAAAATAATTTATTAAACTGCTCCGGGGGGGGGTCTTCTTCCGTCTTCGGGGGACCCTCCGCTTCATCTTCTCCCGGCGTCCGGTTGGTTCTTCTCCGCTCTCTTCACCCAGTGTTCCAGTTCTTCGGCCGGCTCCTCTGCTGTGTTCAGGTAGCTCTCTTGCCAGCAGAGGTCCGGACTTCTGAGCTGCTGGGCTTCTTGTCTTCTCTTCTCTTCCCCCAGATGTTGACACGACGCTCTCTCCGGCTGGACTGGTCTCTGAGGGCTGCGTTGTGACTTATATAGGCGGAGACCCCGCCCCCATATGATGTCACAGGCCCTGGGCATGCTGGGACTGTGACGTTTTAGGGGGCATGGTCGACCGTGTGTACGCGGCATTACTGTAATTTTCCTTTCCTGACGCCATACCATGACAGCATACAAGTGATAGGCTCCGCCTCTCTTCAACTCCCTCAGGACCAGTGAATACCATAAATTAAATGCCTAGTTAGGTCCCACCCCATTCTTTGTAATTAGCTACATACCGAAACTTACAAGGGTGGGTCCATATGCTGCCATGGTTTGGCGTCAGGAAAGGAAAATTACAGTAAGTATTTGATAAAATTTTCAGTTTTCCTGATGCCACCATGGCAGCATACTACCCTGTTTCCCCGAAAATAAGACCTAGCGTGATTGTCGGTGATGACTGCAATATAAGCCCTACCCTCCAAATAAGCCCTACCCTGTTTCCCCGAAAATAAGCCCTACCCTGAAAATAAGACCTACAAGGACTTTAACTAGAGCCTATTTGGGGGGTAGGGCTTATATTGCAGCCATCACCGACAATCACGCTAGGTCTTATTTTCGGGGAAACAGGGTAGTGATAATTAACTAGCTGACAGGGTGGGTTCTACTTGTCGAATACATTTTAATTAGAATGGGACAGAAGACAGAACAGTGCTTCCTCCGCAGTCCACTAATGGCAAGACCCCCGGATCTACTCTGTACCGCTTGAAAAGGTATCCTGGGGCGACCATGATACTTCCCTGCAGATGGATTCCATGGATGCCTTCGAATGGGCAGCCCATGAGACCGAAACCGCTCTGGGACAGGGGCGGATCCAGGGGGGGCAACGGAGCAATTGCCCCCTCCGAGAAATGCGGGTGAGTGAGCCGGCGGGTGGCTCCGTAAGTGAGAGAGCCGCCGGGCGGCTCCATATGTTAAAGAGCCGCCGGGCGGCTCCGCAGAGAGAGACAGCGGCGGTGGCGTTGTTAGGTGGGTGCGGTCCGCACCCGGGTGACACCCGCCAGAGGGGTGACACCCGTAGGTAGCGGCACGCACCGCTAACACCGCCCGCTGACCTGATCTGCTCCTCAGGTCTTGCGCTGTGTGCCTCAGCGCAGCGGACTGAAGCCGCCTCCCCCTCCTTTCTGTTTACATCCACACAGGAGGAGGAGGAGCCCGAGGGACACACACGGCTGTGTGCATCTGTCCGCGCTGTTCTGAGGTCTGTAAACTTCATGTATATGTGGGTTGACATGTGCAGGGGGGATTCTATATTAATGGGGGTTCTGCACTCAGGCGGGATTCTATATTAATGGGGGTTCTGCACTGAGGGGGGATTCTATACTAATGGGTGGACTCTGTACTGAGGGGGATTCTATACCAATGGGGGGCTCTGCACTAAGGGGGATTCTATACTAATGGGGGGCTCTGCACTGAGGGGGAATCTATACCAATGGGGGGCTCTGCACTGAGGGGGATTCTATATTAATGAGGGTTCTGCACTGAGGGGGATTCTATACTAATGGGGGGCTCTGCACTGAGGGGGGATTCTATATTAATGGGGGGCTCTGCACTGAGGGGGGATTCTATATTAATAGGGACTCTGCACTGAGGGGGGATTCTATACTAATGGGGGGCTCTGCACTGAGGGGGGATTCTATATTAATGGGGGGCTCTGCACTGAGGGGGGATTCTATATTAATGGGGGTTCTGCACTGAGGAGGGATTCTATATTAGTGGGGGTTCTGCACTGAGGGGGGGGTTCTCTACTAATGGGGGCTCTGCACTGAGGGGGGATTCTATACTAATGGGGGGCTCTGCACTGAGGGGGATTCTATGCTAATGGGGGCTCTGCACTGAGGGGGGATTCTATACTAATGGGGGCCTCTGCACTGAGGGGGGATTCTATACTAATGGGGGGCTCTGTACTGAGGGGGGATTCTATACTAATCGGGGCTCTGCACTGAGGGGGGATTCTATACTAATGGGGGCTCTGCACTGAGGGGGGATTCTATACTATTGGGGGCTCTGCACTGAGGGGGGATTCTATACTAATGGGGATTACAACATCTCTCTGCTGCCTGTCTCTGGGACACAAGAGACCACCTTAGCAGGTGGCAAGTAACAATCTTCATCTGGTGACAGGCGACATGGCAAGAGACAATCTGCAACATGTGGCAGGCGACGTGGCAAGTGACAATCTGCATCTGGTGACAGGTGACGTGGCAAGTGACACACTCGGGGCTCCCACTGATTCTGCATTATGGTGAGTTAAACTATTTAATTTTTTATAACAATGTAATAATAGTAATAATGTGCTTCAATCATCCTAAAACCATAACAACCATGGTGTTGTGATGATTGAAGCGCCAACACCAACCTTTTCCCCGATAGATGTACCCCAAAAAAATATATATTTTCTGGCAGTGCCCCTCCCGAGACTAGACTCTGGATCCGCCCCTGCTCTGGGAGAGTATGTATCCACTGCTAAAGGAGGTTCATGACCCCTCACCCTATATGCATGACCAAACCTACTAAGTCCAGGAGGTAGCCTCTTTCCCTGATGAATTCCAGCTGGAAAGATGAAAGGCTTATTACATGATCGGAAAAGGGCAATTGTGGATAGGGACTTCAAGTTCTGTACACGTCTAATTTGTGTGACCCTCCTGAGTGATCCTCTGGGAAGTTAGGCAATGCCCAGATGACTGTTAGATGGAGGGCTGTCGCTACCCTTGATACAAGATGATCTACCGGACACAAGTCTACTCCTTCTGGAAAGAAAATAATATCTCTTTCTGAAGCTCTCCCAGCTTGAATCTCAGACATCCTTCTGCTTGAAGATCTTGTGATAAATACTGCCTAGTAGGTAATGTCACAAACTGAACACTGTTCTGTTGGAGCAAATGGTCGAACTGATTTGAAATACAGCAACGCCAATAGATTCCACTGGGAAAGATCCTCTTTCGTGGTGATCAAAAACTCCTGACTGTCTTCAAAATTTGTGCAAACGAAAGGATTTCCGGCACATTTAAGCCTTGTTATTGCCATCCTGGTCGACACTTGCAATCTCAAGGAATATAGGCTAAGGCTCTTGTCTAATCTGGTCTAGAAGAAGTCCAGAACAGTTGTCACCAGACAGCTGTTTCGCCCTGCTGAGAAATAACGCAAACTTGTTCCAGATTTTGGCATAGATGTTGTTAGAAAAGTGCCCTCTCACACTCCACAAGCTAGAGATCATCCTGGAGCAGGCTAGGTTCTCAAGCTTCCCCTATCAGTCCTCCTGTTTGCAACCATATCCTGCGTATGTGCAAAGGGGAATTGGATTCTGTCTCATGAGATGAATGGCTATGAAAACTCAAGGCCCTCATTGTCAAAATGGAGGAATGAATTTGACTACCATGTTCACTCTCAACTCTCACTCTCTCTGAAACTTACCACATGATGGTCTCCCACCTTTGAATTTGAGGGTCTTTTTTATAAATGGTGACTGATTTATGGTTTGAGGACAAATAGGATGGCCAGCTGAAAAAAACAAGGATAGCTGAAAAGGAAAATAGCATCAGAGAGCGAAAGGTTTAAAGATGAAAGAGAAAAATATACATTGGTAAAAGAAAAAAAAATGAAAAAGTGTTCCTTTTTTTTTTTTTTTAAAGTCCATGGGAAATGAATAAATTATTGCCGATACATACACATATGAATATGTGCTTACACACATATATACAAACACAGGGTTTTTTTGTGAAGGAAAGCTCGCCTGTCCCAGGAAGCAGAGGGAAGAACAATCCGGAGCCAGGCAAAGGAGGCTCTGCCTGACCAAACCTAGGGTTGCCACCTGTTCAGGATTCACCCGGACATTCTCGGGTTTTGGACCATGTGTCCGGGTTTCAGACTGCATGAAACTTGGACACATTTATTCACACTGAACTGTGGCTAACTGTCCCGGGCAGGAGGAACACTTTACTACCCCCCCTCCCCCCCAGGCAGCGGGATCTCTGCCCCTCCACAGAATCAGGCGATCTGTTGATTCACCACACCTAGAAGGAAAAGATCAAGGAAAAAAAAGGGAGACATATAGGGAGACAGAAAAGAAAAACAAAAAAGGATAGCAGCCCTGTGAGATACAAGGGATTAAAGGAGTGAAATGTATGAACTAACTGCCCCCCCCCCCCCCCCCCAAGCCTCAGCCCGCAGACACTTACTTACTGGCAGATTTCGTTCCTAAAAAGGAAATACTGCAGGACCCCACCAAGACCCACAGAAGGACCCCATCAAGACCCACAGAAGGGGTTCCCAGGCTGTTTAGCGCAATTTAGCGGCCCGAGCGCTGGGACTTCGCACTGGGAGAGGCTGAACCCAGCCGGATGCTGCACGGAGGCAGAGGTGGGGACATAATACTGCTTACTCTTCACTGGTGCATGGAGGTATGCGGAAAAAAAGAAGAATGGGGTGGGGCCTCACTTGGCCTTTAATTTACGCTATTCACTGGGTCCTGAGGGAGTGGAAGAGAGGCAGGTGGCATCAGAAAAAGGTTTTACTATCTATGAAAGTCACTTCCTAGGCCATGGAGGAAACCAGAGCTTCCAATAAATGTACACTCAAGGATAGGCAGAGTAAGGTATGATGACAATCAAACTCAGAATGCTAGATCATGAAGCCATGCTCATAACGCAAAGTGAAAAACTTTGCCAAAAGTATCCTATAAGGCAGCGGTCTCCAACCTTTTTGGCACCAGGGCCCGGTCCAGCGGAAGACTTTTTTCCAGGGACCGGGGGCATGGGGGGTTTGTTACGTCGGATTTTTCATGGGATCGGCATCAAGATCAGGACATTGTATGTTGTGGTAGCTCCCCGAATACTAGAATGTTGCCTATACAGCAAAAGGGGCAAAGACAGTCTCTTGTTGTAGGCTTGTACTCACTGTGCCCTTTGTTTTTGAATGCTTTCTTGCAGTACCAGTCAGCCTCTGTACTGGATGCCTTCAAGTTAGATCATCTATGGACTTCCTTGCGTTTCAGGAACTCTTTTATCACATGAGTCCCCTAGCTCTAGCTGGGACCCAGATAGACTTCTTCTAAGCAGCTGCTATCAGCCCAGAGGGCCTCAGCCCGCAAGCTGAGCCTTCTCCCATAAGAACAAGCACCCTGCTGTTCCAGGCCCGGGCCTATTTATACACACCCCATCCCCCTACTGGCCATTCTTCCTGCCAGGGATTGTCTGAGGCTGTAAGAATTTGCAAGTGAGGGTCTGCCTCTTCCACCCATTAAATGTTGGTATCTTCAAGAAATCAGGGTAAAGCAGTCAAGCCTGGAACTAGCAGAACCCAGAACAGTCAAAAGCAATCAAACCTCACTCCATTGGCTACAGAGGAGCCAATTAAATTTGCCTACGCTATTAGCAGCCTAGCTAGGAGGGTGCTACATATGTGTATATACACACACACACACACACTAGATATGCTCAATAAAGACATGTTTCTCTGCTTTCCTCCCTCTGCAGCTCAGAGAGGCCACATCTGATGAGGCAGAAGTAGCTGGACAAGTGATCTGCAGCCAGGTGAAAGGCCCTCCCCTGTCAGAATCAGTGTACTGGTTGAGTACTCCAGTTCCATTAGGGTGTCCCCATTTGTTTCATTTGAAAATTAAATGATTTCTAAAAGCTTCTTGTCTAATTTAATTTTAAATAAAATGGAACTAATCTGAGTCATGAAACAATTATTCTTGAAGAGGGATGCTGTTTTTGAGGATACCCACAAGTAGCTGTTTGTGTGCTAAACTGTTATCTGAAGTAGTAATTCTCAGCTAGACAGTGGGGTTGACTTACTAAAATCTGGTTCATGTCTGCATAGAAAAATAGTCAGCTTCCAGGTTTATTGTCAAAGCTTAATTGAACAAGCTGAAGTTAGAAGCTGATCTGCACCAGGTTTTGCACTCTCCAGTTTTAGTAAATCAACCCCACTGTATATAAATTGTCTTTTGTAGAATATCTACCAATTCCCTACAGCATAGCTCCCAACTGTCCCTGATTTGGATGGACTGTCCCTGATTTGGAGCAATGTCCCTCTGTCCCTCTTTCCTCCTCATTTGTCCCTCATTTTGGTCTGACCTTTAGAGTTGTATATAAAATGCACTATTTATCTTTCAAAAAGTGTTTCCCAGTGCTAAACCTTTCATCCAATTTCTAAATTTCTGCATTTGTACATTTTAAAAGCCAATATAAAGGAATAGTAGTGGTAAAAAAAACACTTGTGGATTTAATTACCCTTTTTTTTGTTAATTCTCCTTTAAGAGGGTGTGGCAGGGGGCGTGCCCTATGCCTAGATACCTTTGTTAGTAGGTGTCCCTCATTCCTATGTCAAAATGTTGGGAGATATGCCTACAGTATGCACACCTGATATGAAACTTATCTTGAACAGTCATGTTTTAAGTTGTGAAAACCCTTGTCACCTTTGTTAGAGAAGTTCTCAAAATAATAACTTTAATGCTTGTGATAAACTTTCTCCAGTACAACAATTTTTCTTCTGCTAAGTAATAGATCAGGCCACTGTTTCCTGAACGAGTTTCTTCAGCGCCTTCTCATTAGTCTTGACAAACAAGGTCAAGGATAGGAACAGAAAGAACTAAGATATACATCTCAGCCTGTGGCACAGTGCCCCCTCAACTCATAGCTAGACCTTGGTCTCTGCTCTTCATGCACAATGGCTCATTTGCCATAGGTCTGCAATTAATCTGCCGGTGCAATTTCAACTTTATTTAGTTAATGCAGGTAAACAAATTGCTGCTTTTACTCTAATTGATAACATCATGAGAACATGATGAAGTCTTTACTGTAATTTCTCAAGTGTTTAATAAGTCAGTACTTCTTAGTAACATGATTAATTTAGAAAAGAAGTCTCTTTATCCTTTTCTGAACTGTATGCAGTACAAACAACATGATTACTGTAAGCCTAGACAACATAAGGGGCACCGTGAAAATGAAAACTAAGCTTCTTCTGCAGAGTTTCTCCCCCCAACCCCAAAATATTCTGATAGATCAAAGTGTAAATGTAGCCCAATATTTTTTTTTTTTTAGTTTTGAACAGAGTAGGGATGGTTTAGAACCCCCAATATGTATTTATTGCTGCCCTTTTCCCTGCTGGGTAGGCTCACCCTCTCTGATTGTCGTGGTGACCATTTCATGGATATGCCTGTTCTGATTAAACTTTCTAAGAGAGTATTTCCCCTCACTTTTTAAAATTTTATTTAACTTTATTTAACTTTCTGTTATGTCTCCACAGCAGGAAGTGAAGGGGAATTTTCCCACGATAAGCAAAAAAAAAAAAAATTGACAAGGATTTTGAGCCTTCCCTCCTACATCCAAAACTGAAAAGAGAAAATATGCCTATACATACACTTGAATTTGCACCTTAAGGCTCTGGAATACATGTGCTTGTTTTACCTGTAGGGTCATTATTATTATACAGGGTTTATATAGCACCAACAGCACTTTACAATATAAAAGGGAGACAGCACAGTTACAATACAATAAAATACAAGAGGGTTAAGAGGGCCCTGATCATAAGAGTTTACAATCTAATAGAGTGGGACAAGTGGTACAAAAGGTTGTAACTGTGGGGGATGAACTCATCGAAGTGATAAAAGATTAGTCGGCTTCCCCGAAGAGATGAGTTTTCAGGGATTGCTTAAAGGCAGCCAGAGTAGGAGGTAGCGGTAGAGAGTTTCTTAGGATGGGAGAGGCTCTGGAGAAGCCCTGGAGACGAGCATGGGAGGAGGAGACAAGGGAGCCCTCAGGCTGGGTCTTCTCCCATGGGATAAAGTACCCTGCTGTTCCAGGCCCCAGCCTATTTATACACAACTCAGCCCCCTACTGGCCATTCTTCCTGCCAGGCATTGGTTAAGGCTGTTTGAATATGCAAGTGTGGGTCTGCCTCTCCCATCCACTTAATAAGGGTAAAGCAGTCAAAAGCAATCAAACCTTGCACCACTGGCTAAAAGCTATTAGCTGGAGAATTCCTGGAGACGGGCATGGGAGGAGGAGACAAGGGAGCTTGAGAGAAGCAGGTTCTGAGAGGAGCGGAGAGGGTGCATTGATTAATATTTGGAGACAAGATTGGTGATATAGCTCGGGGCAGAGTTGTGAATGGCTTTGTATGTTGTTGTTAGTATTTTGAATTTAATTCGCTGGGCGATCGGAAGCCAGTGTAGGGATTGGTGAAGAGGGGTGGCAGCAGCATTCATGACAGAATTGTAGCGCTCTCCCCGACCTCCAGGGGCCTGGTGGTGGGTGACCCTCAGAGACAGGGTTGACATTCTTCCTCAGGGAGCAGGCTACTAGGCATGGTGGGTGTTGTGCAAGGTGGAAAGATGGGCGCCAGTCACTTAAAAATCAATAAAGAGAAGATTATTTCTTTTAACAGGAAATTGCGGGAGAGAGGGGTAGGCACAGGACACCCTTAGGCAATTTCAAGAGCAAATTGGCAGACTCCTCAGACAAGTAGTAGAACCAGGCATACAGCAATACAGAAAAAGGGCCTTTAAGCTGATTTGAGCTATCTGTATTCTCTAGCGACAGCTGCCTCCTGTAGCAACAGCTTAACTCACAGTGTCCCACTGTAGTTCCGCAGATGAGTTCTCTCCTGAAGCTTTCCCAGCCACTTCATAGTCCCGGGCTTATGAAGAATTTCCTCTGGTACTCCTTCCGAACTCCATTCCTCTCAACTTGCCACCGGTAACAATAGGTGTTGACCCTCTGGCAACTTCCTCTCTCATGCTTCCCAGCATCGATCAGGCTCCCCTCAGGCCGAGCCCACTTACACATAGTTAGGCCTCAGGTTTTAGGCCTACGCCACAACTGCTGCTCCTCACACACCCACCCAGACTGCAGTCCGGATGGAAAGAACCCCAATCACCTGACCTTCTCCGAATAAATACCTTCTGCCAGCATCCTCAGCAGCAAAAAAAAATCCTGCTGATTGGCTGAGAGAAGTATATACACTCAGGACCTGAATCCACTATAATTCATCACACTGATGCCAAAGGTAACTATGCCAACTATTGACAAAAGGGAGAAATCACAGTTAACACCAGGCTAAGGAGAAACCCATTTGATCAATAGACTGCAAATTAGCCAGGCTAGCTACCACCTAGCACAGCTAAATTTACTAGCAGCCCTGTTTAGGACAAGGGTGCTACAGACTGAAAAGGGGATAGCCTATGGAGAGTAGGCCTATGAGAAGGGACTTGCAATAGTCAAGGCAACAGATAACAAGGGAGTGAATGCGTAGCTTGGTTGTTTCATTAGTTAAAAGGGGCATATTTTAGAGACGTTACAGAGGTGAAGTCTACAAGTTTTTGACAACAATTGGATTTGGGAGTGAAAGGACAGGTCAGGATCGACCACCTGTTTGCTTACTCTCGTGATATACCCCGTTTCCACTTCAAAAATTTTAGAAGAGCCGTGGTCAGACCACTCCCTAGTCTTAGCCAAGATTTCGTGCCTCTGTACATCTAGTACGCCCTTCTCCTGGCGACTCAATGAAGCTCTACTCAGTAACCCCAGTCTGCTTTGATGTAGAGTTGCAGCTGAAGGAGTTATTTGCTAATAATGACCCCCCACAGACTTCCCCTCAAATAAATTGGGTGGCTCACAAGGCCTCTGTGAGAGGTATCCTCATCCAGTTGGCGTCTCGTTATAAAAAACATTCTGAAGCCCTTATCCTCCAGAAAGAGTCTGAATTGAAAGCTCTTCTTAAAGACCACAAACAGAACCCCTCCCTAGATCTCAGAGGAAAAATTGACACAGCGAGATTGGAACTTAACCTTTGCTTGACTACAAAAGCGGAGAAGCAGTTGCACTGGACTAAGGCAAAATTTTATCACCAGGCAGATCGCCCAGGAAAACTGTTAGCTAGAAAGTTGACCCCTAGGAGCCTGGTGACGTCGGTGCCTAAAACCCGATGGCACGCTTACTCAGAATCCACTCACGGTCCTCAGCAAGTTCCAGGAGTTTTATCAAAAACTCTATCAGGGACCTCAGTTTTCTGGCTCACACAATTTTGATATCTTTGTATCCAACTTACCTCTTCCATCTCTTTTGGATGCTCATCGGGAGTTATTGGATGGGGAGATAACAATTTCATAGGTACACCAGGCAATCAAATAGGCTAAGCCAGATAAGGCTCCGGGCCCAGATGGGTTTTCTGCCCTCTATTTTAAATAATTTGCACATATTTTAGCTCCCTATTTAGTTACTTACTATAATGCCTTGTGAGAGGGCGGCTTCATAGATGCAGATTCTAATAGAGCTTTCATTTGTTTGGTCCCAAAACCTCATAAAGACCTCAGTGAGGTCGCAAAATATAGGGCTATCTCACTAATTAATTGTGACCTCAAATTATTGACAAAAATGTATGCTACTCGATTGAACCAGTGTATAGCTAACTATATTCATGTAGATCAGGCTGGTTTTATACCAGGCCGTCAGGTCACTGATCAAATATGGCGTGCCATAGACTTGATCTCGGTACTTCAAACCTCCTGGGATAGGAGGGATGCGAGAAAAGGTATGCTGCTCTCCCTTGATATACGGAAAGCATTCGATAGTATCTCATGGGACTATCTCTTTAGAATTCTGCATAGGTGGAACTTTGGCCCTCAATTCTTGTCATTTTTGCAGGCACTTTATACTAATCCCTCGGCCCGGATACACCTACAGGGTTACCTCTCTGATCCAATCTCTATCTGGTCAGGTACTAGGCAGGGATGCCCTCTCTCCCCTGTTCTCTTTGGAATTGCCATTGAGACACGTACCTCGTATGTGAGCCTGACGTGCAGAGGGAGACCTCTCGTACAGCCCTGGTTCCTGGGTCACTGGAGCTGAGGACAGTGACCGTAGGAGCACAGTGGGGTAAGAGTGCCTGGTGGATTCTCTGGAACTGGAGATGATGACCACTGGGAGGCACCGGAACCGGCAGGAGTGCCAGGTGCAAGTAAGCTGGATGCAGGTCAGCAGGGTGCAGGCAAGCTGGATGCAGGTCAGCAGGGTGCAGGTAAGCTGGATGCAGGTCAGCGGGCTGCAGGTGAGCTGGATGCAGGTCAGCAGGGTGCAGGTAAGCTGGATGCAGGTCAGCAGGGTGCAGGTGAGCTGGATGCAGGTCAGCAGGCTGAAGATGCACCAAGAAGCAACAAGTGCACGTGGGTGCGCACAGCAGGCAGAAGCAAGGTCAGTCAAGCCGGGTAATACACAGCGGATCAGTTCAACAGAATCGGCAGGCAAGGAATGGTCAAGTTCACGCTGGTTCTGGTAACAGGAGACCAGGCAGGCAGGTAAACAGGATCAGGGTCAAGGAAAGCCAAGGTTCAGGATTGGAGAAAGCAGTGTAGTCAGGGAGCCAGGTCAGAAGGTGATCGGATGCAGGTTTACAGGAACAGGTCACAGGTGAAGCTGCAGATCAGACAGCAAGAGCTGAACGGTGGGAGCCCCTCTTAAAGGCCACTGGGCGCCAAAGCCGCATCACTCCGCGATCGGGGCACGCGCATGCGCATTGGCGAACGCCAGTTCGCTACTGGGGACCTGTTGGCGGGGATGCGCCCGAGCTCTGTTGCAGGTCTGGAAGTAGTATGTTCATGACAGATATATTAGGCATTAACAGTGGGGGTAGACATTGGACAACAAAAATGTGCACTGTTTGCAGACGATCTACTCTTCCCTGCCATCAGTTCTGGATTTCCTTCGGCGCTTTGGAAATATCTCCAGCTTAGCAGTCAATTGGGAAAAGTCAGTAGCCCTGAATGTAAACCTGGATGAAGATGTCATACAGAGTCTCCGGGGGCATTATAGTTTTGTGTGGCAATTGAATTCTATTCCTTACCTTGGCATTAAATTGACCCCTTCTTTGGCAACACTCTACTGCTCTAATTATTCACGTCTTTTTAGTTGGAACAATGGTCTTCTGGTGATTAAAATAAAGGAGAAAGCCGCGCTTAGGAAAAAAAAAAAGAGATCAAAAAGTGAAGGTTGCTGCCTTCCCTGATAGGGCTCCCCTGGGAGAGCTCTAGAAAATGCCAAAAAAAACAAACAACAAATGATAGGGGTTAAGTGGCGCTACCTAATAGCTAAGGGCACTGAATATATGGGAAGGGGCGGGGGGCTGTGTCAAGGGTATACGATGGACTATACCCTAGGTATACGATCAACACCAAGCCTCAGCTCCTATATCGTAGCCAGAAGACCTCAACCAGTGCCTAATGTCGGAATACTTCTTGTATATATGTGTGTAAGTGTGTGAAGGACACACGTCCTAAAAAAAATATAGATAAAATATCAAATGGAATAATACATAAATAGAATACTGTATAAAATGGTTCCTAAACAAAGGTACCACAGGGGCTAACCTGAAGGTACATAATGAAATATGTGCGTGCAAATATGTGAGATACCAACATAAGAAAGATGTATAACATATAAATCCTACAAAGTGCAGTAATATGCTATAAAAATGTGCATATAGTGTGCATCTGCGCAATCAGACAAATCTATGGATAAATGTCCTGTAGTGTTACATCCAATAGATGTTAAAAAATAAAATGTTACAGGTGAAAAACATCCAGAAAAAAACAACATGGATTACAAAAATAATAATGTCCCAAATAACCGAATACCTATAAAAGAAGAAAAAAAATGACAAAATTCAAAAAATCTAAATCAAGAAATCAAAACACCACCAATAAAACGGAAAATTCCTATCATAATACTTACCGTAATTTTCCTTTCCTGATGGACTCCATGGCAGCAACGTGTGGGTTAAGTCCCGCCTCTACTACCCTATAGGACACTACTCCCATAAATCTTTGCTCCCTGCCCCCGGCCGTGTTCGGTAACTAGCCTACTTCAGCCATTCGGGGAGGGAACTCCTGCTGCCATGGAGTCCATCAGGAAAGGAAAATTACGGTAAGTATTATGATAGGAATTTTCCGTTTTCCTGACAGACTCCATGGCAGCAACGTGTGGGAAATAACTCGCCGTACACACCCGGGTGGGCTAAATGCTGAACAAAAGATTTATTTAACACTGTCAGCCGACAGCACTTTTAAACCAAAATTAACAGAAGATAAGGTTGCTGGCTCAACACAATAATGGGTCATGAAGGTATGAATCGAAGACCAAGAAGCTGCTCTGCAGATCACATCAGGAGCAACATGACGTGAGGCCGCCCAGGACGTCGAAAGACTTCTCGTAGAGTGTGCTGTAACCGCCTCAGGAGGAGCCAAGCCTTTCTCTCTGTAAGCCCATTGGATGGCTTGAACCACCCAAGCCGCGATGGATCTGACAGAAGCCCTAGAGCCCCTGTTTCTCCCATGGAATAGAACAAAAAGAGATTCAGATTGACGAAAAGATGCCGTAACTTCCAGGTATTGATTGAGAGTAGCTCCCACATCGAGAGGGTGTGGATCTGGACCTCCAGTAGATTTGAAGGTAGGGAGTGTGATATCCTGGTTCTCGTGAAAGACCGAGGTAACTTTGGGATTTGTTCCAAGCATTGGTATTAGGACCACTCTGTCCGGGAAAAAGATGATGAATGGTTCCTTGGACCCCAGGGATTGAATTTCCGAGACCCTCTTCGCCGAAGTTATAGCTATCAGGAATGAAGTCTTGAGGGTTAATTCTCTGATTGAGAGAGATCTGTTAAGTTGTGCAAAGAAATCCAGAACTAACAGAAGATCCCATTTGGGGAATCTGGGTTTCCTCTGTGGCCTAAGCCTGACTGCTCCTTTGAAAAATTGCTGGACCAGAGGGTGCTTGGCCCATGCGACTCCGGAGAAGGCTGAGATTGCGGAAACCTGGACACGAAGAGAACTGACGGACAGTGAGATGTCCAGACCCGTCTGCAGAAAACTTAGAACGTCCTGAATCGCCAGATTATCACAGGAGTTGGACCTGGAAGACATATGGCTGACAAATTTCGCCCAAATCCTCTCATACACTCGGTTGGTACTATTCCTTCTCGAACTAAGGAGAGTGGGAATTACTTCATCCGGGCAGCCTAGCGCCTCCAACCTTCCCCTTTCAAAAGCCAAGCCCTTAGGCGCAGGTGATCCGGGCAAGGGTGTAGCCTCGAACCCTGAGACAGGAGGTCTGGTCTGGATGGAAGAGGGATCGGATCTCGGACACTGAGGAGTGTTAGGAGAGGAAACCAGGGCCTGTTGGGCCAGTAAGGAATTATCGCTAACACCTCTGCTGTCTCTGCTCTGAGCCTCTTCAGGAATTGGAGAATGATCGGAGTTGGCGGAAAGGCATAGGCTCTGTTGAACCACCATTTCTCCGTCAGGGCGTCCACCCCATACACTTGAGGGTCCCTGTACCTCGAATAGTATTTTGCCATCTTTTTGTTGCAGGGGGAGGCGAACAGGTCGACTTCCGGAAGGAACCCCAACGACAGAATCCACTTGAATACTTCTTTGTGGAAAGACCACTCGTTGTTGTCTAGGAGCCTCCGAGAAAGGAAGTCTGCCTGAACATTCTGAACCCCTGGCACATATGTCGCTGTCAGATCCTTCAGGTTTTTCTGGGCCCAGAACATGATTGGCTCTACCTCTTGCAGTAAGGAGAGACTTCGAGTCCCCCCTTGCCTTCTTATGTATGCCACTGCTGTGGTATTGTCCAGTCTGAGTAGGACCGAGGAGCCTTGAATGAGATGCCGAAACGCCAGAAGTGCCTGGAAGGCTGCTCTCAGCTCCAGGATGTTTGACACTATCCTTCTGGAGGGGAATTCCCAAGTGCCCTGAGCCACTTCCGCCAGACAGTGGGCACCCCAGCCCCTGTTGCTGGCGTCCGTTGTTATAGTCACCCAAGAAATGGGAAGGATGGAATGGCAGATGGAGAGGTTCTCCCGTTGGAGCCACCATAGGAGAGAGTGCCTCATGGATGCAGTAATCCGAATTAGCTGGGTCTTGCTGCCCTTCCACTGGTGAAGGAAGCCCTTGTGAAAAGGCCTCATTCTCCATTGGGCCCACCTCACCATCGGAATCGTCGCCACCATAGTGCCAATGATTCTCAGGCATTGGAGAGCGTGAAGATGAGGAGTAGAAAGAGCTGGGTGGATCCTGTCTCTGATTGTCGAGATCTTCTCTTCTGGTAACGAAATGGTGCCTCTGACTGTGTCGAAGAGGGCACCTAAAAACACCAGGGACTGGGATGGGTCTAAGTGACTCTTCTCCTGGTTCAGAATTCATCCGAATTCCTGTAGTGTGGAAATCACTTGCCCTCTGTGTGCTATGAGTTGCACCCTGTCCTGTGCCAAAAGAAGCAGGTCGTCCAGGTAGTGATGTAGACGATCCCCCTGGTTCTCAGGAGAGCTACTATTGCCAACAGCACCTTTGAGAAAACCCGAGGAGAAGTTGATAACCGGAAGGGAAGGCATGTAAATTGTAAGTGAAGCTTGCCCACGGAGAAGCGGAGAAACTGTTGAAAGTTTTCCGCGATGGGGACGTGAAAATAGGCGTCCTTGAGGTCTATGGACACCATCCAGTCCCCTGGTTGAACCGACTGTTGAATTGTGGAGAGTGTTTCCATCTTGAACCTCTCCTTTTTGATGAAGCGATTTAGATGGGTTAGGTCTATGACCGGCCTCCAGGCCCCACTCTTCTTCTGAACCAGACAGAGGGGAGAATACATTCCCATGCCTTGCTGGCTGACTGGGACTGGGTTGACAGCGCCTTGGGCCAACAAATATTCTATGTAGGCTAAAAGTATTGTCCTTTTTTCTTCTGATGCCGGAAGAGTAGTGGGTACCCACCTGAATGAATGAGTGAATGAGTGACTTGTATAGCGCTACCTATGCGAACTGAATCGCCTCAGGGCGCTTTTTTGCTGCCGGTGTCCATCTGCAGTATAGCGCGGTCCTTTGCCCCATGGGGTCCTGACACGCTTACAAACACATACACATTATTTGGCCAATTTTTTGACAGGAGCTAATTAACCTACCAGCATGTCTTTGGAGTGTGGGAGGAAACCGGAGTACCCAAAGGAAACCCACGCAGGCACAGGGAGAACATGCAAACTCCTGAGTCTGGGAGGGTCGGTAAAGGTCCAGGCATGACCAGAGGAGACTGTCTTGATTGTCCAGAAGTCGTGAATCGAAGCCGCCCAGACATGCCGAAAGTGGAAAAGACGGGCCCCCACACGGTCTGCCTGAGCGGGCCCACTTTCAAAAGGATTTGGAAGGTTGCCTCTCCCCTTTCGACTCACTACCTGCAGCCTTCTTAAAGGACGATTGCCTTGATTTCCAGGATCTGGAGAATTCCCGGCCTGGCTTGTAAGTACGAGCCTCTCTGGATCGGTCTTGATATTGCCTCTTCGGGAAGGATCTTCTTTGGCCTTGCAGGCGCCTATCCTGAGGTAGGAACCCCGACTTCCCGCCAGTAGCCCGTGTAATGGCCTCATCCAACTTGTTGCCAAAAAGAGAAGAGCCCCCGTAGGGAATTCGGCACCATACCTGTTTAGAGGCTGGGTCAGCCAACCAGGGGCGGAGCCAAAGAGCCCGCTTGGCGGTGACCGATGAGAGCATTACTCGGGCTGCCAGACGAATGATATCAATCGAGGCCTCACCCAGAAAGGCCGATGCTAGCCTTAATTCTTGAATAGGTGAGTTCTTCGCTGTGTCATCTGAAATATTCCTTAGCGTATCTTGAACACTATCCGTCCACACCTCCATAGCTTTGGACAGGGCTGCCAGGGCTAAGGCTGGTTTGCAAGCCATGCCTGCTGTAAGGTACACTCTCCTCAGATCAGCATCAATCCGTCTGTCCAGAACGTCTTTAAAGGACACTGTGTCCTCCAAGGGGAGCGTCACGTGTTTAACCAGCCTCATCACGGCTGCATCCACCAATGGAGCTGATTCCAGATGCTTCACTTCTTCCTCCCTAAAGGGATAAAGCTTTGAAACTTTAGTAAGCATGGAGTTTTTCTTCTCCACTTTGCTCCATTCATCTGTGATGATCTCGCCCAACTCAGAAAAGAAAGGAAAGTTAACTCGCTCCTTCTTTAGCTGTTTAAAGAATTTTCTCTGTTTGGGAGGGACAATCCTCCCAATTTAAAGTTTCTCTAATAGCCTTGACCAAGGGAGGTAGCAGAGCGAAGTCAAAACCCACACAGGTATTATCTTCATCCGAGTCACTGTCAGAGTTGACCACTGAAGGGTGGCTAGGTACAGAGGACTCCCAGGTGTCCTGCAACTGAGTTTCCCTCACTGGGGAACATGGTGGCTCTGCCTGAGGGGTAACAGGCCGGACTGCCTCAATACCCTTAAGTGATTCTTTCACAACCCTCTCAACTAGGGCTTTAAGTTGTTGGTCCGAATCACCTCTTTCCCTGGAAGCTTTGGCGAAGCAGGAATCGCACAGCGATTTACCGACAGGTACTTGCGATCTGCATCCCCAGCAGACATTTGATGAGTGGCTGGAGTGGGCCACTGAGGAGTGCGAGCGCTCCTCACTACGGTGTCCTGATTTTGAGGAGGAGCCGTAATGCTTAGATTTGGAAGAGGATTGCCGGTGATGCGATTTTGACGAATCACTTCCTTTGTGCGAGCTGCGACGCTGTTCTGACCTGGAAGGGCTAAAGCAAAAGACAGAGAACCACAGAAACAAAACAGAGCAGTTAGAAAGAACGATCACCTGCGGAAATACACCCCCCCACCCGCCTAAGGACCCTCGGCAATGGGACCTGCCCCTGTACCTTGTGAGAGGAGGCTGGCCAGAGGCAGGCGGTGGAGAGCTCATGTCTTCAGAAATATCCATCTGACTGCAAAGTTAACGTAAAGCAAACAAATTAACTTGGCTATGAGCCAGGGAGCGACAGCCCTCCTGTATGTAAAGCTACTTACCAGTAGCTGATTCACTGGAGCGTGGGGAAGACCCAAAAACAGCCTGCAGGCATTCCCAGGGTCTGCAGGCTATTTTCCCAGTTTAAATAGGGCGCCCCAGTGACGTCACCGCCCGTGACGAGCGAACGCCAGTGTGCATGCGCGATTAGCGGTGATTTGCCGCTATCGCGCATGTGCGAAAACCAAGCCTCGGTTTCGTGCCGTCCGCGCATGCGCAGTACGGCCGTACATAAAGAGAAAGTAAAAACGGCGGCTGGAACGCAGGAAGAACCAGCCGCCATGCCTGCAACCACATAAACAGGAAGACGAAGGGGAAAGACACACAAGGGAGAGAAAACAATAAGGAATTCCAACAGAAGCTGCTGCCATGATAGCAAGGAAACATCTCACCAATCCCGCCACGATCATCAAGGCCGAAGGTAAACACCGGACTTTCCAGGGGCAACAAGGGGTCACCTGCTAATAGCTGGCTATCCGACCCATGCGCGGCCTCGCCTGCCAGTGGCCAGGGAAACGGCTTCTTCCGCGCCTCTTCCAACGCCCCACTCCATACCCTGCTAATAGCTAGGGCTTAGCGGAGTAATGCGACTATCCTGTTCCAAGTCGCAGCTCGGCCAACCTTGATCGTGGGGATAAACATCTTCAGGTAGGAAGACCAACACTAGGTCTTGCGAGGAGGACAAAAAAAGAACACGGCTGGGGGCAGGGAGCAAAGATTTATGGGAGTAGTGTCCTATAGGGTAGTAGAGGCGGGACTTAACCCACACGTTGCTGCCATGGAGTCTGTCAGGAAAGATGTTTATTCAACTATATATATAGGTAAAAATTGATAGCAGTCCACATGTAGATATTAATCAAGTAGTGCAAATGGATATAGCAGAAATCATCATAGGTGGCTTGAGTGCTTGCAATATGTCCAGGTGACTTATGTGCTCCCCCTCAAGGGTCCCCACTCACCGAATCCTATCACCCCTGCAGGGGTAATACACATAATTGTTGCACTCTATAACTCCAGTTCACCGCTATGTAGATCCCAGAAGCATCCCTTTGATTCCAAAAAGGATGGACGTGACCATAAGTATATACCTCACTTCTTCCCCCAGGGAGGTGTACGCTCCCAGCTTCCCCCAGGGGAGGAGGACGATGTTGGACCCTCTCGTTATTTTCCCTCCTCTGGCGCCTGTTGCACATTGAATCCCCCCGGGTGACTGTTTTGTGTGCAGACTCTGCTCCCCTCTATATGGACAAGAACACAGCCCGTCCACTCTTCAACCTCCGCTCCGAAGATATATATAGTATGGAGACGGGTGGGGGCCATCTTCCCCTCACTCGTCTCCATACCCAGCCACGGACAGGTCCCGATCGCCTCCGCCGCTGCCGACAACTCCGGTAAGCGGTGGAAGGGGGTGGGTGAGCGGCGGGAGGTCCCGCCGCCGATAACGGTGATCTCGCGGCGAATCTGCCGTAGAGACCACCATTATCATAAACAGGACCGCCGGCTGCAAAGATGGATACCTCAGTTACCGAGATATCCATCTTTCAACTGCCGACGAATATGTACAGGAGCCGGTTGGCAAGTGGTTTTTAAACATGTTATAATTGCCTGTTTATTGATTTATGCATTGTTTAACTGCATTGCCATATTACATCCTTTCAGTATACCATTCAGTTGATTGTGACCTATTTTCTTTGCTTTATTAGAGAGTGGTAGCATGCTAACTTTTAAGTTTCACAGGTGTGTCAGTGGGATCCGAGCAGATTAAAAAGTAATGGCAGAACAGAGAACCCATCATAACCAGAGGCTCCTGTGGGGGTAAGTGCTACATCTATAACCTGCCAACAGGTTCACTAGGTAGTCTGGGCAGCATTCAGGCAGAGTTACAATACAGGATCTTAGTCTGGACAGGCAGAAGACAAATATAAGAATCTAGGAGTCAAGCCGAAATTATAACCAGAATGGCTGCAAAAAGTAACAGTAATGCCCCGTACACACGGTCGGACTTTGTTCGGACATTCCGACAACAAAATCCTAGGATTTTTTCCGTTGGATGTTGGCTCAAACTTGTCTTGCATACACACGGTCACACAAAGTTGTCGGAAAATCCGATCGTTCTAAACGCGGTGACGTAAAACACGTACGTCGGGACTATAAACGGGGCAGTGGCCAATAGCTTTCATCTCTTTATTTATTCTGAGCATGCGTGGCACTTTGTCTGTCAGATTTGTGTACACATGGATTTTGTTGTCGGAAATTTTTATATCCTGCTCTCAAACTTTGTGTGTCGGAAAATCCAATGGAAAATGTCCGATGGAGCCCACACACGGTCGGAATTTCCGACAACACGCTCCGATCGGACATTTTCCATCGGAAAATCCGACCGTGTGTACGGGGCATAAGAATTTTATTTTATATTACCAATTAATTTATTTAAAGGATTATCGTATTTACTGAATTATTTTAGGAGCTTGTGTACAAAATATCAAAGTTCTTTGATGCCCCGCATAAATTCTTAAAAAAAAAAAAACTTTTTATATCAAAATATGAATAACATAAATAAGCAATCAGGAAATATCTATAATGGCACTTTTACCCTTTAATGTGTTAAAATCTTACACATTGTACATTTTAAATTTGATTTTAGAACTCTAAAATATGCACACAAGTCATCTTCCATCTGTGCCCTTTTCTGCAAATATATTTTGTTTTGTACAAAAAAATCAGTATATATTTAAACTATTTATTTTAGTTCTCCTAAAAACGCCTATGGTTCCACATGCATGCAATTCATCTGGTCTGCAGCATCAAGAATTAGTTTAGAAATTAACTGAAATGACCTTCAAAAACGTTCACTTTCTAACTTAGAAACATATCTTGAACTGATGTGAACCTGCTGAATCAGTGTTTAGGTTTGTATTGGTATCATATTAAAATAATTAAGACATCCTGTGGTCTATGAAATGTCATTCTATCTTCAGAATACTCAGTGCCAGGCAGGTAATAAAATTTAACAAGGCGCTCAGAAGAATGGTACACACTTTAGTATTGTGAAGATGCATCTGATTTCATTTATTGAAACTAGATATAAGGAAAACTTGTGTTGTTCCTATCAGCAGTCAGATGGGCCTTTTAATGACTGAAACTTGATGGTTTGCATGGGGTACCATAGACAGTAAAGCTAGCTAAAGATTGACTGACCGGGGACAATGGACAAGGAGACATCTGCTTATTGTTTGTAGCCCCAGAACATGCAGCCATCTCTTGACTCATGAAATTGACAGAAAAGTGGTTAGCATCTCTCTTTCACACTATAAAGGCAAAGGATTATTCAGGTCATAAAGTGACTTTCCAACTAGTTGAGAAATCTGTGAAATGAGTGTTTCCAATATCAGAAGTACTTGCTATAGCTTTTTTGGGGTACCCTAAATAGCCAGATCCTCGCCCAAGCATCACATCAGACAGATTGGGCTAGCTGTATACTGTATTTGTTCTTTCTTCTTTCTTTCTTTTTATGATATCCACAAGACAGCATGATGAAAATATCAAATGAATATTAAAAATAGAAATTAAAGCGGACCTTCCACCTTCCAAACAAACACAATTATACAGCGGTAAGCTACCTTTGCTGTCTTTCTCTGCTGAGTAAACATAGTGAAAAGTCCATCTGGCATCGCCATGGGTTTTTACATGTTATCCTTCAATTTTCATGCTTTCTTGCAGCCAGCCCTCTGATGACGAGGTGAAGGATCTTGCAAGGAGTGGAGATTTTGGTCTTCTGGGAAATGTGACTTCAGGGTCCAAGGAGGTAGCAGCAGGACCCTTTATAGTAACGGCATCTCACCTATGCAAGGAATGAGGAAGTCTAAGAGAGCAAAGTAAAAGAACAAGAAAAAAATATATATATTTCTGAATAATAATTTATAAAACATGCTGGTGTTAGGGCGAGGAAGCGCATGACTCAAACTTTCTTTTTTTGCTGGAATGTCAACTTTAACCACTTGAGCCCCGGACCTTTATGCTGCCTAAGGACCAGAGGTCTTTTTCCAATTTGGCACTGCGTCGCTTTAACTGCTAATTGCGCGGTCATGCAATGCTGTACCCAAACGAAATTTGCGCCCTTTTCTTCCCACAAATAGAGCTTTCTTTTGATGGTATTTGATCACCTCTGCGGTTTTTATTTTTTGCGCTATAAACGGAAAAAGACCGAAAATTTTGAAAAAAAATGATATTTTCTACTTTTTGTTCTAAAAAAAATCCAATAAACTAAATTTTAGTCATACATTTAGGCCAAAATGTATTCGGCCACATGTCTTTGGTAAAAAAAATGTCAATAAGCGTATATTTATTGGTTTGCGCAAAAGTTATAGCGTCTACAAACTAGGGTACATTTTCTGGAATTTACACAGCTTTTAGTTTATGACTGCCTATGTCATTTCTTGAGGTGCTAAAATGGCAGGGCAGTACAAAAGCCCCCCAAATGACCCCATTTTGGAAAGTAGACACCCCAAGGAAATTGCTGAGAGGCATGTTGAACCCATTGAATATTTATTTTTTTTGTCCCAAGTGATTGAAAAATGACAAAAAAAAAAAAAAAAAAAAATATTTACAAAAAGTGGTCACTAAATGATATATTGCTCACACAGGCCATGGGCCTATGTGGAATTGCACCCCAAAATACATTTAGCTGCTTCTCCTGAGTATGGGGATACCACATGTGTGGGACTTTTTGGGAGCCTAGCCGCGTACGGGGCCCCGAAAACCAATCACCGCCTTCAGGATTTCTAAGGGTGTAAATTTTTGCTTTCACTCTTCACTGCCTATCACAGTTTCGGAGGCCATGGAATGCCAAGATGGCACAAAACCCCCCAAAATGACCCCATTTTGGAAAGTAGACACCCCAAGCTATTTGCTGAGAGGCATATTGAGTCCATGGAATATTTTATATTTTGACACAAGTTGCGGGAAAGTGACACTTTTATTTTTTTTTTTTTTTTTTTTCATAAAGTTGTCACTAAATGATATATTGCTCACACAGGCCATGGGCATATGTGGAATTGCACCCCAAAATACATTTAGCTGCTTCTCCTGAGTATGGGGATACCACATGTGTGGGACTTTTTGGGAGCCTAGCCGCGTACTGGACCCCGAAAACCAATCACTGCCTTCAGGATTTCTAAGGGTGAAAATTTTTGATTTCACTCTTTACTGCCTATCACAGTTTCGGAGGCCATGGAATGCCCAGGTGGCACAAAACCCCCCCAAATGACCCCATTTTGGAAAGTAGACACCCCAAGCTATTTGCTGAAAGGCATGGTGAGTATTTTGCAGCTCTCATTTGTTTTTGAAAATGAAGAAAGACAAGAAAAAACATTTTTTTTTTTCTTTTTTCAATTTTCAAAACTTTGTGACAAAAAGTGAGGTCTGCAAAATACTCACTATACCTCTCAGCAAATAGCTTGGGGTGTCTACTTTCCAAAATGGGGTCATTTGGGGGGGTTTTGTGCCACCTGGGCATTCCATGGCCTCCGAAACTGTGATAGGCAGTGAAGAGTGAAATCAAAAATTCACGCCCTTAGAAAGCCTGAAGGCGGTGCTTGGTTTTCGGGGTCCCGTACGCGGCTAGGCTCCCAAAAAGTCTCACGCATGTGGTATCCCCGTACTCAGGAGAAGCAGCAGAATGTATTTTGGGGTGTAATTTCACATATTTCCATGGCATGTTTGAGCAATATATCATTTAGTGACAACTTTGTGCAAAAAAAAAAAAAAAAAAAAAAAATTGTCTCTTTCCCGCAACTTGTGTCGCAATATAAAATATTCCATGGACTCGACATGCCTCTCAGCAAATAGCTTGGGGTGTCTACTTTCCAAAATGGGGTCATTTGGGGGGGTTTTGAACTGTCCTGGCATTTTATGCACAACATTTAGAAGCTTATGTCACACATCACCCACTCTTCTAACCACTTGAAGACAAAGCCCTTTCTGACACTTATTGTTTACATGAAAAAGTTTTTTTTTTTTGCAAAAAAAATTACTTTGAACCCCCAAACATTATATATTTTTTTAAAGCAAATGCCCTACAGATTAAAATGGTGGGTGTTTCATTTTTTTTTTTCACACAGTAATTGCGCAGCGATTTTTCAAACGCATTTTTTGGGGAAAAAACACACTTTTTTTAATTTTAATGCACTAAAACACGCTATATTGCCCAAATGTTTGATGAAATAAAAAAGATGATCTTAGGCCGAGTACATGGATACCAAACATGACATGCTTTAAAATTGCGCACAAACGTGCAGTGGCAACAAAATAAATACATGTTTAAAAGCCTTCAAAAGCCTTTACAGGTTACCACTTTAGATTTACAGAGGAGGTCTACTGGAAAAATTACTGCACTCGATCTGGCCTTCGCGGTGATACCTCACATGCATGGTGCAATTGCTGTTTACGTTTGACGACAGACCGCCGCTTGCGTTCGCCTTAGCGCGAGAGCAGGGGGCGACAGGGGTGTTTTTTTTTTTGTTTTTTTTTTTTTCTTTATTATTTTTTTGCTTTTTTAATCTTACTTTTAAACTGTTCCTTTCATATTTTTTTTTTTAATCATTTTTATTGTTATCTCGGGGAATGTAAATATCCCCTATGATAGCAATAGGTAGTGACAGGTACTCTTTTTTGAAAAAATTGTGGTCTATTAGACCCTAGATCTCTCCTCTGCCCTCAAAGCATCTGACCACACCAAGATCGGTGTGATAAAATGCTTCCCCAATTTCCCAATGGCGCTATTTACATCCGGCGAAATCTAAGTCATGAAATACTCGTAGCTTCCGGTTTCTTAGGCCATAGAGATGTTTGGAGCCACTCTGGTCTCTGATCAGCTCTATGGTCAGCTGGCTGAATCACCGGCTGCATTCTCAGGTTCCCTGTTGAGACAGGAGAGCCAGAGAAAAACACGGAAGACGGTGGGGGGGGGGGCATTCCCTCCCACGGCTTGTAAAAGCAGTCTAGAGGCTAATTAGCCGCTAGGATTGCTTTTACATGAAAGCCGACCGCTGGCTGAAAAGAATGATACCAAGATGATACCTAAACCTGCAGGCATCATTCTGGTATAACCACTCAAAGTCGTGAATGGCGTACCTGAAGACAAAAAAATGGTTAACAATGGTTAACAATAAAGCACAGTAAAGTGTAAATAATTACACACCTGAAAAACAAACATGATAAAACATAATAACAATAACAATAAAACATTGCAGAATAGAATACAGTAAAAAAGAGCAGAACAATAGAGAGAGAGAATAGAGAGAGAGAGAACAATAAAACAACTATTTTTTTTTATTTCATATTTTTTTTTTTTTTACACTTTTTTTGTAACTAACTTTTATAACGGTACCCGGTTCCAGGTTCGGGTCTCTCAAAATGCGATGGCATTTTGGGAGACCCTGTGAAAGTGCGCCTAGTCTGTGCAATGCTGTACCCTACGCTAATACTCAACTAGTGAATGGTAGCGTTCAAAACATTCACCAATGCAAAGACCAGGATTGTCAGGACAGGAGGGACAATAATAGCGTGTGTCACGCCTATATCCGCGCTAGCTGCAGACACAACATCTTTTTGGGGGCGTTCGCTGGGTAGGGGTACTCGGGAGGACATAAAAATGCCTCTCATGCAGCCGACTGCATTTGGTTGGGGATGTGAATGGGGGAAGTACGGGCGCTGCAGAAGCGGTGGGTTCCCAATTAGGATTGGCGAATGCAGCAAGAAGGGCATTATGGGCACGACGGGCCTGTGTTTGTCTTTCTGGTGGCAGCGGGACACTACTTGTGCTTGCCATCTCGCCAGCTTGAACTGCACTTATGGGACTCGCCACGTCACCACGTGTTACTGCAGTGCTGGTTTGACTACGACCGGGGTGTACTAGGCCGCTGGCGCTTGCCAGTTCACCAAAACGCTACCAAAAAACTGTTAGCGATCGCAGGGATCAGGCCTGACTCTGCGAACGCTGCAGTTATGCTTTTAGTGTTTTGTAAGTGACAGTGATCGATCGATACTGCACTTGGGTGGGCTGGGCCGGGCGGAGGGGCAAAACGCAGGTGCTAGCAGGTATCTGGGCTGATCCCGCTAACACTGCGTTTTTGGGAACCCTAAACTGCTGGTGACGCTAGTATAGATCTGATCGGATCAGATATTGATGCGATCAGATACTATACCACTAAGGGTGGTGTACGGTGCGTGCGTGGGTGTTAGCGGTACTGGCGCTAATCTGACGCTGCCTGGGGCTGGTGCTTGCCAGTTCACCAAAATACTACCAAAAAAACTGTTAGCGATCGCAGGGATCAGGCATGACTCTGTGAACGCTGCAGTTATGCGTTTAGTGTTTTGTAAGTGTCAGTGATCGATCGATACTGCACTTGGGTGGGCTGGGCCGGGCGGAGGCGCAAAACGCAGGTGCTAGCAGGTATCTGGGCTGATCCCGCTAACACTGCGTTTTTGGGAACCCTAAACTGCTGGGGACGCTAGTATAGATCTGATCGGATCAGATATTGATCCGTTCAGATACTATACCACTAA
Source organism: Lithobates septentrionalis (assembly GCA_037952835.1). Lineage (NCBI taxonomy): Eukaryota > Metazoa > Chordata > Amphibia > Anura > Ranidae > Lithobates > Lithobates septentrionalis. Next base: position 853,149 of record JBBDGP010000803.1, read on the forward strand.
GGGAGGCGTATGCTGCGTGCGTGGGTGTTAGCGGTACTGGCGCTAACCTGACGCCTGGGGCTGGTGCTTGCCAGTTCACCAAAATGCTACCAAAAAAACTGTTAGCGATCGCAGGGATCAGGCCTGACTCTGCGAACGCTGCAGTTATGCGTTTAGTGTTTTGTAAGTGACAGTGATCGATCGATACTGCACTTGGGTGGGCTGGGCGGAGGCGCAAAACGCAGGTGCTAGCAGGTATCTGGGCTGATCCCGCTAACACTGCGTTTTTGGGAACCCTAAACTGCTGGGGACGCTAGTATAGTATCTGATCGGATCAGATATTGATCCGATCAGATACTATACCACTAAGGGAGGCGCATGCTGCGTGCGTGGGTGTTAGCGGTACTGGCGCTAATCTGACGCTGCCTGGGGCGACGCATATCACCGCCGGGCGATCGGGGGGCTAAACCTTTATTCGGTAATAAACGGCGGGTGCCCTGACACTATAAAAAATAAACAAACTAACCAGCGTCAACCGTAACGGTTATACGGTGATCAGTGGTGAAAGGGTTAACTAGGGGGCAATCAAGGGGTTAAAACATTTATCAGATAGTATAGGGGGGTCCCTGACGCTATAAAACGCTGACGGCGAACCTAAATATTTACCTCACTAACTAGCGTCACCAGCGACACTAATACAGCGATCAGAAAAATGATCGCTTAGTGACACTGGTGAGGGGGGGTGATCAAGGGGTTAAAACTTTATTAGGGGGGGTTAGGGGGGTACCCTAGACCTACAGGGGGGTAACAGTATCTGTCCCAACACTGTAACTGTCACAAACTGACACCATGCAGTAATCAGAAAAAAAAAAAAAAAAACTGCTGGTGTCAGTTTGTGACAGGGGGGGGGGGGTGATTGGGGGGGGGATCGGGGGGCGATCGGGGGGGGGATCGGGGTGTTTTGTGTGCCTGGCATGTTCTACTGTGTGTGTGTGTGTTGGTGCACTCACATTGATGTCTTCTCTCCTCGGGCCGGAACGGAAAATACCGACCCGAGGGGAGATGACATCATTTCCTTTGCTGCTGTTTAGCATACAGCAGCAAAGGAAGATTCTCATTGGCCGGCGGCGATCACGAGGGGGGGGCCACGAACGGATGGTCTCCCCCTCATCACCGATCGCCGCTGGACAAAAGACGACCGCCTCGGGCACCGGGGGGGGGTCCGATCGGACCCCCCACCCGCGGAAGGCAAATCACGTACACTGTACGTGATTTTGCCTGTCCGTGCCACTTTGCCGACGTACATCGGCGTGAGGCGGTCGTCAAGTGGTTAAGAATTAAACCTTATAAAATAATGGATTCTTCTGCAGATTTAACCACTTGAACCCCCCTCCTGCCCAGACCAATTTTCAGCTTTCAGCGCTCTCACTCTTTGAATGACAATTGCGCGGTCATGTAACACTGTACCCAAATGAAATCTTTATCATTTTTCCCCACAAGTAGAGCTTTCTTTTGGTGGTATTTGATCAGCTCTGGGTTTTTTTATTTTTTGTTAAAGAAATGAAAAAAGACCGAAAATTTTGAAAACAAAAACAAAACTATTTTATTATAAAATTTTGCAAACGGGTAATTTTTCTTCTGCATTGATGTACGTTGATGAAGCTGCACTGATGGGCACTAATACACGGCACTGATGGGCACTGATAAGGCAGCACTGATAGGCGGCACTGGTGGGCACTAATGAGAGGGCACTGGTGGGCACTGAGAGGTGGCACTGATGGGTGGCACAGATGGGTGGCACTAATGGGTGGCACAGATGGGTGGCACAGATGGGTGGCATTGATGGGTGGCACTGAAGGGCATTGATAGGTGGCACTGAAGAGCACTGATAGCTGGCACTGATGGGTGGCACTGATGGGTGGCACTTATGGGCACTGGTAAGTCACACTGATAGGCAGCACTGCTAGATGGCACTGATGAGGCACTGATTGCCATCACTGGTGGGCATTGGTAGGAGGCACTCTTGGGCATTGATAGGTGGCACTGATTGGTGGCACTGATATTAACTGGTGGGCACCGATTGATGGCACTGTGGGCACTGGCAGGTGGTACTGACAAGCGATACTGGTTGGCACAGATGAGGCAGCTATGCCTCTTCCTCTTCGGGACCGATGTCCTTTCAACAGAAGCCGGTGATCTGCTTTTTTTTCTCCGTGATGAGCGTGAGGAGAAAAAAAACGATTGCTGAGCTTCTGTTCACATCACGTGATCAGCTGTCATTGGCTGACAGCTGATCACGTGGTAAGGGGCCGGTATCGGTGATCACAGAGCGCGCCGTGCACAACCCGCAGGGGGCGCGGGGAGTGAGGAAAGGGGAGGACGTCTATTGACGGCCTCCCGGCAATGTAGGTCTGCGCTGTAGCCGTCATTCGGCTATAGTGCGGACAGGAAGGAAGGAACCTAAGGGCAACACATCCTCCCCCTAGACTTCAGGGTAGGCTTGAAGACCCACACCCTACAATATTGTAACCTGATAGAGTTGTTATGAGAGCAAGAGGTGAGGAGCAATCTTCCAATAGGGGTAAATGTCCTGGTGATGATGGTCTCAGTCCAAGTCATCCGGAGGATTATTCCTTTCACTTCCTGTTGTGTCTCCCGCACCAGAAGTGAAGGGAAATCCCCTCAGCAGGACACAGACAGCAAAAAGTAACCTGATATACAGAATAATATCCTTCCATAAGCCAACCAACATATCTTCTTATTGTTGCTGACTGGCAGTCATTAGCGTTGTTGGCATCAAATAAATGGGATAGCAGTAAAGCATATTTACATGTTTAAAACATGCCACTTGACGATGATGAAACAAACAAGAATTTTATAAAAATCCCATAATAATTTTTGATAAAAAGGAAAATACTCCTACAGAATTATTATATTTGGTTAAAAACATGTATTTTGCAGTTCAAGCCAAGCAATAAAAAAAAAACTATAATTTTATTGAAAGCAACCATTCTCTGAAATTGCTTAGCTTTTTCATCTACTGAAATCACCTATTGATGTGTATATAATATACTTATATTGTGTTTCTATATTAATGCCCAGAAATATTTGTATAAATCAGATAATGTTACATATTTTAAAAAACACCATTGAAACAATGTCTATTGTACCACAAACTCTTTGTTGAATATCTATAGATATCACGCTTCGAGAAGATAAAAAAAAAAATTATATATAGCCACAAACTATTCTTTTGAAATCATCTATCTCTCAGGTGGGAGGCTTCACTTACATCTCAGGAGAAAAATAATATAATGATGCTATTAAAGCTAAATATTTGATGACTATATTTACCTTTAAAAGAGTGTTATCATACAATGAATGATAAATTATTTTGAATATTTTTTTTTTCCTTCTCTTTTCTGTTATTTAGAGCTGGAAAATTAACCTCACGGGGTGTCCGGATGACGCGACTCAAGTTTTAATAAACAATGTATGTTTCGCCGCAAAGCACTTTCGAAAAATTATATCAAGCTCTAGCTTAGTAATTTAATTCCAATTTCAATGCTGAACCTTCAAAAAAAGATCTTACCTAAAAAAGAAACTTTAAATTGCAACAAAAATAAAAAAAATAAAATAGAGAGAAAACTCAACCAGCAGATAGCTTTCCAACAGTGAAAATATGCTTTAAAGAGGTTTCTTTTTCATTATAATGGGCCTAATTTAGGGGACATTTGCTGTGAAATAATCACAGGCTTCCTGGTAATTGTACATTATTATATGATGTTTTCACCGCTTGATATAAATTCCAAGCATACTATGGACTGTTCTGTAGGCAGGTTTTTAGTATCCGCACACTGCTACCTGTTTGGTGAAGATCTGGGTTATCAAAAGAATGTTAACCCCCTACTTGGTTTAATACTCCATTTCAATTAACACTTTGGATAAATAATTTGGATTTACCTGGAAAACAGAGGACCGTAATTGCACTGTTAATAATTGTTTCATGACTCAAATTAGTGCCATCTTATTTTCATTTAGATTAGACAAGGAGCTTTTAGAAATCATTTCATTTGCTCTGTGGTTAGCCTTTTTTATGCTAATCCTATCGTTAACAAACACACAAAATGGTCGCCTATTTAAAGTGCACCCGTCATTAGGACTAAACATAATAAGTGGAGCCTAGTGAAGGCTATTGTGGTCCTTGGAGTGAGATCTCTTGGTCTATTTTTTTTTTTGTGTTGAAGGCTTTACATGATTTTAAGGTGTGATGTTCAAAGATTTCCCCTTATTTTTTGCTTGTTATCATCTAGGAGGTTAAAGGATAAGTTCACCAAAAAATAATAAATGCATATTTTTTTCAGGTAAAAAAAATGTGTATTTATTATTTTTGGTTTCTGGGGCCTCTAAAGCATTGCACCAGCGATCAGCACATGCAGGCCTCCTGCAGATTTGTCATCATATCTGTGCGCCCGTAGATTATTAACCACATGCCGACCGGGCCATAGCCAAAAGACAGCTACAGCGTGGTCGGCTTATTCTGGGAGGGCGTCCATGGACATCCTCACAGAATCTTGCTCCTGCGCGCCCCCTGGGGCACGCAAACGGACCCGGCGCTGATAGCGGCCGTTTACCACAGGATCGCTCTGTCAAATGACAGAGCGATCACAACAGACTGGCGTCACGTCCGGTTCCACCCTCCCCTCTCTGTACCGATTGGTACAGTGTGAGGGGAGAGGGGGGGAGATTGTTTGCAGCAGCGCTGTGGGCTGAATGTGTAGTGCCCACAGCGCTGCTCAGTGCCCATTCCAGCCACATCCATACTGTGCAATACTCTGCCCATACTCTGCCATACCCTGAAATACCCTGCAATACTCTGCCAAACCCTGCAATACTCTGCACTACTCTGCCATACCCTGAAATACCCTGCAATACTCTGCCATACCCTGTAATACTCTGCACTACTCTGCAATACTCTGCCATACCCTGAAATACCCTGCAATACTCTGCAATACTCCGCCATACCCTGCAATACTCTGCAATACTCCGCCATACCCTTCAATACTCTGTAATACTCTGCCATACCCTGCAATACTCTGCCATACCCTGCAATACTCTGCCATACCCTGAAATACCCTGCAATACTCTGCAATACTCTGCCATACCCTGCAATACTCTGCAATATTCTGCAATACCCTGTAATACTCTGCCATACTCTGCCATACTCATCCATACTCTGCAATACTCTGCAATACCCTATTATACCCTGCCATACTCTGCCATAGTCTGCAATACTCTGCCATACTCTGCAATACTCTGCCATACTCTGCCATACTCATCCATACTCTGCAAAACTCATCCATCCATTCATACTCTGCAATACTCATCCATCCATACTCAGCCATACCCAGCCATCCCACCAACACTGAGCCATACCCAGCCATCCACATCCACAGCTCATCCATGCCACATCAGTTTGCATCCATGTCAAAGTGTAATTAAATAGTCAAATTAGACTTGAAATGTATGTCCTTAGAACGCCTGAAGGTGCTCCCTGCATGTTGGGCCTCTGTATGTGGCCAGCCTGTGTAAAAGTCTCACACATGTGGTATCGCCATACTCAGGAGGAGTAGCAGAATGTATTTTGGTATGCATATGATGTGTGTGCGAAATAACCTGATAATATGACAATTTTGTGAAAAAAAAATAACTTGGTTTGCAAAGAACTGTGGGAAAAAATTACAACTTCAAAAAACTCACCGTGCCTCTTTCTAAATACCTTGGAATGTCTACTTTCCAAAAAGGGGTCATTTGGGGGGATTTGTACTTCCTGGCATGTTAGGGTCTCAAGAAATGAGATAGGCCGTCAGTACTTCAGGTGTGATTAATTTTCAGAGATTGGCACCATAGCTTGTGGACTCTATAACTTTCTCACCGACCGAATAATATACACCAATTTTGATTATTTTTACCAAAGATATGTAGCAGTATAAATTGTGGCCAAAATTTATGAAGAAAAATTACTAATTTGCTAAATTTTAACAGAAACAAGACTTTTTTTTTTTTTTTTTTTCAGAATTTTCAGTATTTTTTGATTTAGAGTGCAAAAAATAAAAAAAAAACAGCAGTGATTAAATACCACCAAAAGAAAGCTTTGTGTGAAAAAAAGGACAAAAATGTCATATGGGTACAGTGTTGCATGACTGAGTAATTGTCATTCAAAGTGTGAGAGCACTGAAAGCTGAAAATTGGTCTGGCTAGGAAGGGGGTTTAAGGGCCCAGTTGTCAAGTGGTTAAAAACTACAAGCTGACAGGCTGCCGGACTTTGTAGCTTTCCATTCACAGAACACTATGAATGAGGAATGAGTGATGTGGCCGGGCTGGCGGAGCTTGGCCATGTATTTTTTAAATTGTGACAGCTAGGTGGGAGAGAAGGGGGGGTGCGGGGGCCGGTCCACTCTTAACATGTTACATGTTACACCCTGACTATGGGTGTAACATGTAGCATGTTACAAAAGGTGAACTTATCCTTTAAAGCAGTATTCTTCAAACAAAGGGCCAGATGTGGCCCTTTGCTTGCCTTTATCTGACCCTTGAAGCACTATTCCTCTCACTAATACGAGACACTATTTTGCAAACTGACATTAACAATGGGGCACCATTTCTCCCACTGACACCAACGATGGGGCACTATTCCTCTGAACGATATCAACGATGGGGCACTATTCCTCCCAATTACAACAGCAATGGGGCACTATTCCTCCCAATGGCACCAACAATGAGGTACTATTCTTTCCAATGATACCAATAATGAGGCACTATTCCTCCTAATGACACCAACAATGGGGCTCTACTCCTCCCAATGACACCAACAATGGGGCTATATTCCTCCCAATGATACCAACAATGGCGCACTATTCCTTCCAATGACACCAGCAATGGGGCACTATTCCTCCCAATGACACCAACAATGGGGCACTATTCTTTCCAATGATACCAATAATGAGGCACTATTCCTCCCAATGACACCAACAATGGGGCTCTACTCCTCCCAATGACACCAACAATGGGGCAATATTCCTCCCAATGATACCAACAATGGGGCTTATTCCTTCCGATGACACCAACAATTGGGCACTATTCCTCCAATGGCACCAACAGTGGGGCACTATTCTTCGCCCAGTACCAAATGTGGTGATGTTTACTCCCACTGATGCCAGGAATATTTCCACTCCCTCTGGCCACAGTCCGGCCCCGTTAAAGTCTGAAGGACAATAAACTGGTCCTTTGTTTAAAAACCCCTGGGTATGTCAAGCCTTAATTTTTTTTAGCGTTGGATAGAGTGGGGAAGGTTTTGTTCTGCTATACAGGGCTTCGATAGAGTGGTAGGTAGGGGCCCTGCTAGGATTGTGAAAGACCCATGCCGCCCCTGGGTTACTGGAAAGAAACTATGCGGCGTACCCCATGGAAAGTGGGGAGTTCTCTGTACACACTGCACATGTTTGCCACATCCCTTGTACACACAACATTAAAGTCTTACAATATGTATGCTTTTCTGCACAATAAAGTGTAGTAAACTGCCACAAAAATGAAAATAAAAATGGTGCCCACTGCAAGTTTTAGCCATAATGTACTAGCATGAACCGCATACTAGTACATTATGACAGACTTACCTGCACACGGAGCCCTCCTGCGGTGTGCTGTCATGCCTCACCAGCACTTCCATCTTTACTCGGTCTTCCTTCTGAGTCTGCGGGGCTCTGGCTGTATGAATGGCCGGGGTCGCAATGGCATCATGGAGCCCTGAAGGTATGGCATGGGTATGCCGTCCCTTTAGGCAGCATGCGTCCGTGGCGTCACTGGCAATATTCCGTGTAAATATCTACTAAACAGTGCAAGTTTAGGAGATATTCCCTGTACCCAGGGCTTTTTTTCAGCAGGAACTATGGGGAACTCAGTTCCACCACCTCTGGCTCAGGTCTTCTGCTCCCTGCTCACCACTATCACTTGGTAACACTGAAGTCCAGCTTCTGCGTTTACAATGATAGCTTATCTCCCACAGGTCAGATCCCCTGCGCAGATCCCACTGAGTGCCAGACAGGGACAAGGGAGATACAGAACAGGTGCCCAGGGTTCAGTGCAGTCATGGGCAGGAGAGGGTGTGTGGTAGGCTGCACCCTCTGTGGTCTCCATTTTTTCCCTGGTGACCAGTTGTTGATGCTCCTACTGCATAAACTCCCTTGCAAGTGACTGTAGTATAGTATAGTATGCTGGGAGGTACTACAGCCGGATAGGTGTTTCAGCTTAATATTGAAACAAAGGTAAGACATATGACAGATGGTGGAGCTTTTAAGGAGGGGGGAGAAAATGAGGGCAGTGAAGGGAAGGGGTTGTATGCACAGGGAAGAGCTACTATTTGATGCCATTTGGCAGGTATGTGAGTGTGGCGGGCATGGTTGAGTTCCTGCACTTATTCTCTGAGAAAAAATGCCCTGCCTGAACCTACAGGTAAGCCTTATTATAGGCTTTCCTATAGGTATGAGTTGAAAAGTGGACTTTACTTGCACTTTAATTATAGATACAGAGCAAAGGCAAATAGACTGTGCACTTTGCAAGAGCAGTTGCTCCAGAGCTTAGTAAATGAGCAGAAGCTCTACTGACTTCCATCATCCAATCATGTGCAAGCAAAAATGCTGTTTTCCTTGCACGTGATTGGGTATTCTTTACAAAGTGAAGCTTTACCTCTTTTACTAAGCTCTGGAGCAACTGCACTTGCAGAGTACCCAGTCTATTTGCCTTTAGAAAATCAACCCCTTTGAGCCTACTTTTAAGAGAACCTCTTTAAAATAGTTGGAGAGTGGAGACTACTCAGCAACCAATAATTGTTCAGCTGATGAACGCTACATAAATATGTAATATACAGCGCAGCTTACAGAGAGCAGCAGTCTGTACTATATAGCATACAACTGTTGTGGTGGCTGCATTCGTTTTAATTTTTTAAACTTTTCCCCCTCTGTTTTCACATGGTGATCTGGCCAGTAGAACCCTCTCCTGTATTAGAGCACATTTGGACAGCAGCATTGTCAGTCTGGCGCAGCTATTGGCTATGAACTTCCTTATTCTAGTCCGGTCGTACGTCATCATGTTCGAAAAGATCGGACTTTGGTGGGATTGTGTGTAGGCAAGTCCGTTTCGTTGAAACTCCATCGGAACTCCGTCGAAAAGTCCTTTGGGGTTCAGGCGGACGAGAAGTCCGCTCGTGTGTACATGGCATTAGATGTACTAGTAGATTTAGATACACTAACAAGCTGAAGCCAAACTCCAGCTAATGCTGTATAAGCAGTTACAGCAAACTGTTTTTTTTATTTTTTTCCTTTAGGATGAAGGTGTTACATGAATAAACAAAAGCCAATTATTGTAAGCGCTCCTGCCAGTGTTAAATGGTTTGTCTCATCCCTCTAACTGCTACATCTGCAAGAATGCTTTTTCGTTTGAAAAAAAACAACAGCCTTACTGGCCAGATCGCCAGATAAAAATAGAAGAAAGAAAGCCTAAAAAAGAAAACGAATGCAGCCATCACATGTAAGAATTGGTAAGCTGCCATATAATGAAAGTTTGCTTTTGGGTTTAACACGGCTTTAAAGTGATATTAAAGGCTTATTTTTTTTGTAAAAAACCCCCAAACATGTCATATTCAGTGGTTTTGCACAGAGCAGCCCGGATCCTCCTCTTCCCAGGTCCTCCGCTAGCACTGCTGGCTCCTCCCTCCTGCTGAGTGCCCCCAGAGCAAGCGACTTGTTCTGGGGGCACCCGAGCAGACTCGCTCAAGATCTGCTGCTCTGTGTGTCCATTCACATACAGAGCTGTGGCTCGGCCCTGCCCACTTTCTCTCCACATTGGCTCACTGGCTGTGATTGACAGCAGTGGGAGCCAATAGTGCTCGCTGCTGTCTCAGCCAATGAGGAGGGAGACTCCCCGGAGAGCGAAGGCTCTCATGCACATTTCTGGATCAAGATGGGGCTCAGGTAAGTATTAGGGGGCTGCTGCACACCTAAGTTTTTTTTAATCTTAATGCATAGATTGCAATAAAAAACCTTCTGCCTTAAGGACCATAATAAGGCCCGATAGATAGAGTTATCTTTTTCAAAATGCTATATTGCCTTTTATTGTGACGTGTCCTCAATGTATTCATACATGTTTGTAAAGTTACTGAAAGGTCCACTTTAAGGGAACGTCAGATGAGACTGGCACAGCAGATACACTATATTACCAAAAGAATTGGGACGCCTGCCTTTACACGCACATGAACTTTAAGGCATCCCAGTCTTAGTCCATAGGGATCAATATTGAGTTGGCCCACCCTTTGCAGCTATAACAGCTTCAACTCTTCTGGGAAGGCTGTCCACAAGGTTTAGGAGTGTGTCTATGGGAATGTATGACTATTCTTCTAGAAGCGTATTTGTGAGGTCAGGCACTGGTGTGGACGAGAAGGCCTGTCTTGCAGTCTCCACTCCATCCCAAAGGTGTTCTATCGGGTTGAGGTCAGGACTCTGTGCGGGCCAATCAAGTTCCTCCACCCCAAACTCGCTCAGCCATGTCTTTTTGAACCTTGCTTTGTGCACTGGTGTGCAGTCATGTTAGAACAGGAAGGGACCATCCCCAAACTGTTCCCACAAATTTGGGAGCATTAAATTGTCCAAAATGTCTTGGTATGCTGATGCCTTAAGAGATCCCCTCACTGGAACTAAGGGGCCAAGCCCAACCCTTGAAAAACAACCCCACACCATAATCCCCCCTCCACCAAATGATTTGGACCAGTGCACAAAGCAAGGTCCATAGACATGGATGAGCGAGTTTGGGGTGGAGGAACTTGACCGGCCTGCACCTCAACCCAATAGAACACCTTTGAGATGAATTAGAGATTTTTCTGTAAAGGTGAACTTACCCTTTAAGTTTTCTCTCTTGTGATTGCTCTTTCTTTCCTTCAGGACTCTTGAACATCAGTGTAAATGACAAGGAACCCTCTACAAGGAAATCACCGAGCTCTGCCATTCAGAATCAGAGACAAGCTGTTCTTACAAGGGAAGAAGAGTCAGATATGAAGAGCCGGTCAGCATAGCTTCATAAAGTGTTCATAAATGAGAAAAATAAGGGCAGCGCCTATTATCCCTGTACCCCTTCCCAAAATATTTCCCGGCCTTCCAGCACAATTATACCTAAATGTACAGTTCTGACTTTAGAGAGACTGAAGCCGTCAGCCTTAATAAGGGCCCCTTCACACTATGAGTTGTGTCTGAGCTTGTGTTTTCTTTTTGTGTTCTTGTGTATCACGTTTAGAGCAGTGCAGTCATTTCATTGGGCTGCCCTATGCGCTTGAAACTTGCCAAAATAGCGCAGGCGCCATTTTTATAATTGGCACTGTGGTAAGATGCATTTTGGCGCCCACAAACTCACCCACTTTTGCTAGATGTGTGGGGGTGCCCTTAAGAATTAACCACTTAAGGTCGGCCTCATAGCAATTTTACTACTACAGGGTGGCACCTCTGCGCCAGATCACGTATATGCAACCCCTGGCAAAAATTATGGAATCACCAGTCCCTGAGGATGTTCCTTCAATTGTTTATTGTTGTAGAAAAAAAGCAGATCACAGACATGGCCAAAAACTAAAGGCATTTCAAATGGCAACTTTCTGGCTTTAAGAAACACTAAAAGAAATCAAGAAAAATAATTGTGGTGGCCAGTAACAGTTAGATTTATAGAACAAGCACAGGGAATAAATTATGGAATCACTCAATTCTGACGAAAAAATTATGGAATCACCCTGTAAATTTTCATTAATAACACCTGCATCAGATTAAATCTGCTTGTTAGTATGTAGATAAAGAAGGTAAATCATCACGCAGTGTTGCACAAGATGTTGGTTGTTCACAGTCGGCTGTGTCTAAAACATGGACCAAATACAAACAACATGGGAAGGTGGGTAAAGGCAAGCATACTGGTAGACCAAGTAGGACATCAAAGCGTCAAGACAGAAAACTTAAAGTGGAGTTCCACCCAAAAGTGGAACTTCCACTAATCAGATTCCTCCCCCCCTCCGGTGACACAGTTGGCACCTTTCAGGGGGGAGGGGAGTACAGATACCTGTATATTACAGGTATCTGTACCCACTTCCGGCATAAATAGCCGCAGAATCTGCGGTTATTTACGCCACTTCCTGCTCCCGCCCGCTGCCTGCTGGGAAACACACACGGGTCCCAGAGGCAGCAGGGAGCATTCGTATTGCACGGCGCGACTCGCGCATGCGCAGTAGGGAACCGGGAAGTGAAGCCGCACGGCTTCATTTCCTGATTCCCTTACCGAAGATGGAGGCGGCAGCACCCGAGGACGGAGAGACGCTTCGGCCTCGGGTGCCGACATCGCGGGCGCCCTGGACAGGTAAGTGTCCATGTTTTAAAAGTCAGCAGCTGCAGTATTTGTAGCTGCTGACTTTTAAAATTTTTTCTTTCGGCGGCGCCCCGCTTTAAAGCAATATGCCTTGAAAACAGAAAATGTACAACAAAACAAATGAGGAACAAATGGGAGGAAACTGGAGTCAACATCTGTGACCGAACTGTAAGAAACCGCCTAAAGGAAATGGGATTTACATACAGAAAAGCTAAAAGAAAGCCATCTCTAACACCTAAACACAAAAAAAAAAACAAGGTTACAATGGGCTAAGGAAAGGCAATCGTGGACTGTGGATGATTGGATGAAAGTCATATTCAGTGATGAATCTCGAATCTGCATTGGGCAAGGTGATGATGCTGGAACTTTTGTTCCAATGAGATTTATGCAGACGACTGTCTGAAGAAAACATGCAAATTTCCACAGTCAATTATGATATGGGGCTGCATGTCAGGTAAAGGCACTGGGGAGATGGCTGTCATTAAATCTTCAATAAATGCACAGGTTTACATTGAGATTTTGGACACTTTTCTTATCCCAATCTATTGAAAGGATGTTTGGGGATGATGAAATCATTTATCAAGATGATAATGCATCTTGTCATAGAGCAAAAACTGTGAAAAAATTCCTTGAAGAAAGACACATAAGGTCAATGTCATGGCCTGCAAACAGTCCGGATCTCAATCCAATTGGAAATCTGTGGTGGAAGTTAAAGAAAATGGTCCATGACAAGGCTCCAACCTGCAAAGATGATTTGGCAACAGCAATCAGAGAAGGCTGGAGCCAGATTGATGAAGAGTACTGTTTATCACTCATTAAGTCAATGCCTCAGAGACTGCAAGCAGTTCTAAAAGCCAGAGGTGGTGCAACAAAGTACTAGTGATGTGTTGGAGCGTTATTTTGTTTGTTTGTTTTTCATGATTCCATAATTTTTGCCAAGGGTTGTATATCTATATATATATATATATATATATATATATATATATATATATATATATATATATATATACACGTGATCTGGCTTTTCCATGTAGGGAGTGCGTATGGGCTCCACAGGTAGCTCACTCCCACCGTGATCACAGACAGTGGGAACCATGTCTTCCCCTAGCAAAAGGACCTCCCACACTGTTATAAAACCATAGGCATGTGCACAGGGTACGCCGGGTGTGCCTGGCCACAACCTAATCACCCTGTGCGATGTGTTCATTCCCTCTGCTTCCCGGCACCCCCTGTCTCCTCCCTGCAGTGCCACCAGCTTCCCTCCTCTCCTCTTCCACCCACTGCTGTCCCTTTCTCTCTGTTAGACCCATAACATTTCACCTAAGCCCCCCAATGGGGCTCTTAAAAAAATACTACAAAAATTATATTGTAAAAAACAATAAAAAAAATAAAATTGTTAAAAATAATCTAAAAAAAAAAAACTAGTGACACCATCCACTGCCCTAAGCTTTACTAAGTTTACTAAACTTCAATTTGTGAATGAACAGTAAGCCACTCAGCACAGAGCACTCCCCATTGGTTCACTGTCCAGTGCAGCTGAGGGTGCAGAGAAAGGGGCTGCGGAAGCTCTGTCCTCAGTCCCTTTCTCTCTGTTTAGACCAGGGGTCTCAAACTGGTGGCCCTCCAGCTGTTGCAGAACTACAAGTCCCATCATGCCTCTGCCTGAGGGAGTCATGCTTGTAACTGTCAGTCTTGCAATGCCTCATGGGACTTGTAGTTTTGCAACAGCTGGAGGGCCGCCAGTTTGAGACCCCTGGTTTAGACCCTTAATATTTCACCAAAGCCCCCCCCCCCCCCCCCAATGGGGCTCCTGAAAAAAAAAATACTAAAAAAATTATATTGTAAAAAAATAATTAAAAACATAAAATTGTCACAAATAATCTAAAATTAATAAAAATAAAAACTACTGACGCCGTCCACTGCCCTATGACACCAATCTTTGCTTTACTGACACCGTCCACTGCTCTGCTGATATACAGGCATGTGTGTTTGTGCTCTGGGGTGCACACCCTAATGCAATAGACTGCACACACCAATGTTTAACACTTCGATCGGCCCCTGATGTTAATCCCTTTCCCTATTTGTGGGGAAAAAAAATCATTTTTTTTTTACCAAAAACATGGAACAGAATACATATTGGCTTAAATTGATGAAGAAATTAGATTTTTTCAATTTTTTAATTGGATATGTTTTATAGCAGAATGTAAAATATATGGGTTTTTTTTTCAAAAATGTTCTTTTTGCTTGATTATAAAGCAAAAAAATAGGAAACACAGAGGTGATCAAATACCACCAAAAGTAAGCTGTATTTGTGGGAAAAAATGAACATACATTTTATTTGGGTAGAGTGTCGCACGACTGCGCAATTGTCAGTTAAAATAGTGCAGTGCCGTATCGTCTGGTCAGGAAAGGGGTAAATCTACCGGAGCTAAAGTGGTTAAATAAAAATCTAATTAACATTTTTTTTTAAATACTAAAAAATTTAAGTTACATCCAAGCACATAAAACTCCCCCCCCAAAAATTTTTTTGAGGCCCCACCCCCACATATACACATATATGAACATAAACGCATGTATGTATGAAAGCGTCAATTGCGATACACATGTTACATATCGCTGCGCACACCGGAGTGAGAGCGATATTACTATCACCAGACCTTTTCTGTAACACTAAATAGATGACCTATAGGGGCATTGTAAGTGTTGCCTATGGAAAATCTAGGGTACTAAAGTCTGACACCATTTCTGATTGGCCGTCACGGTCCGATTCCCATTTATATAGGAAACAATATTCATCCTCCTAGTTCCCCCCATACCTGAAAAGCATACATTTAGCTTGAATAGGTGCAGCTTTGTAGTCATAGATTATTTGGAATTTCAAACATAAATGTCATTTTCATAGTGGTCACTAATTAGAACCGGGATCACAGCGTTTCCACGGCGATAATCCTTCCAACTCCACCCATAAATGAAGGAAAATGCTCCAAATAGTTCTGTGCAAACATGAAAACTATAAAATAATATTCATCCCACTGGTTCCCCCATAACTGAAAATCATACGTTTAGTTTGAATTTGCTGCATCTCTGTAGTCATAAATAAATTGGAATTCAAACACAAAATTTCATTTTCAAAAAGTGTTTACTAATTAGAATGGGGAATACAGGAAATATTGGAGATATAAACAAAATCAATCAGCTATATATGCAGATTATCAATAACTTTCTCACAGTAATTGTGTTTTGCTGAGCCCTCCATATTGATCCTGCCAGTAGACTGGGTTTTTTTTTTAACTTCCTGTCACTGGCTGGCTGAGTTGTCAATCAAAAGTGACAGTTGGAAGCAGTGCAGGTGACCCTGGCTGTGGCTGTAACTGTCACTGGCTGAGGAGTTTTCAAAGCGTGCGACAGCTCCACCGCCTCTCTCCTTGTGATCGGCTGATTACGGAGGATTACTGCGATTTCTACTGATATCTACAACTGAGAAAACTTTTATTAGTATTATTATTACTATTGTTGTGATTATTGTGATTATTAATCACATTTTGTGTTAGTTCTCTTCTATAGGCATCCCATTCCACCAGGATGGCAGCCTCTGGACCTGGGCGTCAGGATCATCGCATCCACCTTGATGGAGACAGAAACGCCATTCCAGCAGGTAAGTGTAATGTCTGATCAGTGGGGTGTCCTCCATGTGTGCAGGGCACAGGGGCCCCTAAGAGGGATGGCCCCCCCCCCCTCACACACTGCACACATAGGGGGTAATGATGTCCTCCTGTCCTGTCTGCCCCTGTATACATCCCCCTTCTACTCCAGACCAATCACAGAGCCTAGGGCAGTGCTCTGAGACTCCTCCCCCAACTGTCACTGGTTGCTAGGGCCACTGGTATCCTAACAACCAATGACATTAGGTGCTCGTCCCACCCCCCAGATTTCAGAGAGGAGAGAACTTCCCCCATTCATCCTTCCAGATCCCAGCCTGACCCTACAACCCTGCTGTGTAAAGTAAGGGGGGGGGGGTAGTGATGTATGGGGTGGTAGTAATGTATGGGGGTACAATGATGTATGGGGGGCAGTGGTGTATGGGGGGCAGTAATGTATGGGGGTACAATGATGTATGGGGGGGTACTGATCCAGAAGTGAGGGACCCCTCTGCCTGTTGCTCAGTGGCATCTCCATAGCAACAGGACGCCAGGCAGACTTCTCTCTTGCATGTATGTATGTATGTATGGGGGGGGGGGTAGTGATGTATGGGGAGGGCAGTAATATTAGGGGATACAATGATTATGGGGGGCAGTGGTGTATGGGGAGGGCAGTAATGTATGGGGGGGGGAGGCAGTGGTGTATGGGGTGGTAGTAATGTATGGGGGTACAATGATGTATGGGGGGGTACTGATCCAGAAGTGAGGGACCCCTCTGCCTGTTGCTCAGTGGCGTTTCCATAGCAACAGGACACCAGGCAGACTTCTCTCTTGTATGTATGTATGGGGGGGGGGTAGTGATGTATGGGGAGAGCAGTAATGTTAGAGGGTACAATGGTGTATGGGGGAGGGCAGTAATGTATGGGGGGCAGTGGTGTATGGGGTGGTAGTAATGTATGGGGGTACAATGATGTATGGGGGGGTACTAATCCAGAAGTGAGGGACCCCTCTGCCTGTTGCTCAGTGGCATTTCCATAGCAACAGGACACCAGGCAGACTTCTCTCTTGTATGTATGTATGGGGGGGTAGTGATGTATGGGGAGAGCAGTAATGTTAGAGGGTACAATGATGTATGGGGGAGGGCAGTAATGTATGGGGGGCAGTGGTGTATGGGGGGGCAGTAATGTATGGGGGTACAATGATGTATGGGGGGCTACTAATCCAGAAGTGAGGGACTCCTCTGCCTGTTGCTCAGTGGCATTTCCATAGCAACAGGACGCCAGGCAGACTTCTCTCTTGCATGTATGTATGTATGTATGGGGGGGGGGTAGTAATGTATGGGGAGGGCAGTAATGTATGGGGGTACAATGATGTATGGAGGAGGGCAGTAATGTATGAAGGGGCAGTGGTGTATGGGGGGGTAGTAATGTATGAAGGGGCAGTGGCGTATGAGGTAGTAGTAATGTATGGGGGTACAATGATGTATGGGGGGTCACTGATCCAGAAGTGAGGGACCCCTCTGCCTGTTGCTCAGTGGCGTTTTCATAGCAACAGGACACCAGGCAGACTTCTCTCTTGTATGTATGTATGGGGGGGTAGTGATGTATGGGGAGAGCAGTAATGTTAGAGGGTACAATGATGTATGGGGGAGGGCAGTAATGTATGGGGGGGCAGTGGTGTATGGGGTGGTAGTAATGTATGGGGGTACAATGATGTATGGGGGGCTACTAATCCAGAAGTGAGGGACTCCTCTGCCTGTTGCTCAGTGGCATTTCCATAGCAACAGGACGCCAGGCAGACTTCTCTCTTGCATGTATGTATGTATGTATGGGGGGGGGGGGTAGTAATGTATGGGGAGGGCAGTAATGTATGGGGGTACAATGATGTATGGAGGAGGGCAGTAATGTATGAAGGGGCAGTGGTGTATGGGGGGGTAGTAATGTATGAAGGGGCAGTGGCGTATGAGGTAGTAGTAATGTATGGGGGTACAATGATGTATGGGGGGTCACTGATCCAGAAGTGAGGGACCCCTCTGCCTGTTGCTCAGTGGCGTTTTCATAGCAACAGGACACCAGGCAGACTTCTCTCTTGTATGTATGTATGGGGGGGTAGTGATGTATGGGGAGAGCAGTAATGTTAGAGGGTACAATGATGTATGGGGTGGTAGTAATGTATGGGGGTACAATGATGTAGGGGGCAGTGGTGTATGGTGGGGTAGTAATGTATGGGGGTACAATGATGTATGGGGGGGCAGTGGTGTATGGGGGTAGTAATGTATGGGGGGGTAGTAATGTACGGGGGTACAATGATGTAGAGGGTGTAGTAATGTATGGGGGGTAGTAATGTATGGGGGTACAATGATGCAGAGGGGCAGTGGTGTATGGGGGAGTAGTAATGTATGGGGGTACAATGATGTAGAGGGGCAGTGGTGTATGGGGGAGTAGTAATGTATGGGGGTACAATGATGTAGTGGGGGTACTGATCCAGAAGTGAGGGACCCCTCTGCCTGTTGCTCAGTGGCGTTTCCATAGCAACAGGACACCAGGCAGACTTCTCTCTTGTATGTATGTATGGGAGGGGGTAGTGATGTATGGGGAGGGCAGTAATGTTAGAAGGTACAATGCTGTATGGGGAGGGTAGTAATGTTAGGGGGTACAATGATATATGGGGGAGGACAGTAATGTATGGGGGGGCAGTGGTGTATGGGGGTAGTAATGTATGGGGGTACAATGATGTAGGGGACAGTGGTGTATGGGGGGTAGTAATGTATGGGGGTACAATGATGTAGGGGGGCAGTGGTGTATGGGGGCTAGTAATATATGGGGGTACAATGATGTAGGGGGCGTACTGATCCAGAAGTGAGGGACTCCTCTGCCTGTTGTTCGGTGGCATTTCCATAGCAACAGGACCCCAGGCAGACTTCTCTCTTCTCAGGTCCTGAGATTTCTGTGTCTGCAGATTGTCACACATCTAATATATGGACATCATGTCTGTCCGTGTATATATGTGTGTAATTTTTTGTAGTGTGTCGGGGATTTTTCATCACCCGTTGGCAGTGTGGGACAAAAATGTAATTTTTTTTTTAATTCTTCATTTGAAATTTTTTTTTTTAAGTGCTTTATCAAGTGTTTTTTAGTTTAGGGGGGGTTTGTTTTTATTTATACTGCACAGTTTTTGGTGAATGGGTAACAAGGAGTACTATGTACCCCATTAACCATGGGGGAGGCCATATTCTGATCATTTACCCCCCCTGCAGACCCTTACATGGACCGATATCTTGCCAGGGATCCCCTAGCAGAATAACCCCCCCATGTTGAGGGCATGTGGCCTGGTATGGTTTAGGAGGGTGGGTGCACTCTCTTACCCCCCTTTCGTTGCCTACCAGGCTCCATGCTCAGGCAAGGATCTTGTTTAGATTTGGGGGTGACCCCATTCTTTTTTTTATTTTTTGCATAGAGTCCCCCTTAACATCCACACCAGAGATTTTGGCAGGGACCCCATGCATGTTTTTTTCACAGGGTTCACCCTCAATATCCATACCAGACCCCCATCAAGGACAGGGGTCTGATTTGTTTTTTTGGGGAACCCTACACTTTTTTTCGCTGGTGTCCCCCTCAAAATACACATTAGTCCTCTTTAAGGAAAAGGTCTGTTTTGAATTTTGAGATTGAATTTTGAGATCTACTACTGAGACCCTCGTCTTCCGGGTGCCGCACCATTCTGAGAACGCTTTGCGTTTTCTCAGTTCATGCAAAGTGTTCTCCGATTGGATGAGGTGAAGAGGGAGAGCAGAGATGTCACAATCTCCATCTCGTCCAATCACAGAATGCTTTGCATTCACTGAGAAAAATGCAAGGCATTCTCTGAATGATGCCCACACAGAGCAGGCGACCCCCTGTGGTTACTATGCAGCAGGGAAGCCCCTCAGCATTGGATCTGGAAGTTAGAGAGGATCACTGAAGTAAGCTGAGCCAATGTAACTATACAAATATGGATTGCGTTGATCAGAATGTATTGATATGAATGCATCCTTGTTATGCAGGTCCAATTGCCTCGAGAACCAGGTCTCGATTCTCTCTGGTGGGTCGTGCATCAGACCAGCTGCCGGCGAGATCCAGGAGACGTCAGATCCCTGAGGCCAGACGGAGGGATAGAAGCCGTTCTCCAGCACGTCCTGCCACCTGCACCATCTGTTTGGAGGATCTGGAAGAGGGAGAAGGAACTTACCGGCTCGCCTGCTCCCACAGATTTCATTCCCCCTGCATCGCGGAGTGGCTGTATAGTGTTGTGAACGAAGCGCGTTGGCCCCAGTGCCCCAACTGCCGGGCTTGTGTCCCTCTGACTCAATGGGTAAGTAGAACATTCCTCAATGTTTTGGATCTGTATTTTTCTTTAGGAAACCCTTTATTAAATGTCATTTATTTTTCCAACAGCCTCATTATCATATCACCTTTGTCGGAGGGGTGTCAAATATTGAACCTTATATGCTTGAACAACGCTGAGAGGAGTCACCATGGAGTCCAGCACCTACAGATTGATCAGTAAGTCCGAATTTTCTATTTCAATAAATTTTCAAACAAAAAAACATGTGTGCTGTCTGACAATTTCTTGTTTTTCCACTGATAACACAGTTTAATCAGGCCATATGGAAATTCAGCTATTTCAGCAGGAACTGGCCACATTTTTATCTATGTATGGGCAGGCTGGTTGTACTGAAGTTGATCGATCCATCGGCCTTCAGTACAACCAGCCTGTCAGATTTTTTTTTCATGTGATCACCTCCGGAAGCTATAGCCGCCAGCAGTGATTGTTGTATTCTGACGGCTAGAAAACCTCCTGCTATCAGAATATAATAGCTCCGCAGGAGTTACTCCCCCATCAACACTAAATGTATGGATAGGGGAATCGAGTAATTTTCTTTCATTATATAAAAAAAATATATAAGCAGCGCTCTAAATAAATGTAATCATGCAAAAAAACTACATAGAATATAAATGTGCAAATCAAGTGCCTCCTTGCAGAATATCCTATACATTGTTAAGAAACTAATAAGAAACTAATAACATCAAACCAAATAATAAAGTGCAAGCGTGCAAATGTGCCTATACTTTCTATGTATACAACTGATAACCAGCATACATCAGCAAGACAAAAATGAGAATGTCCATAAACAGTGAATAGTCCATAGGTGAAATAGATCAATCCATCCAGAAAGTGCACTGTGCAATGTAAACTGGTAAAGGGATCCATCACCAGCAACACCCTCTTACATAGTTACATAGTTACATAGTTAGTAAGGTTGAATAAAGACACCAGTCCATCCAGTTCAACCTGAGTGAGTGTGCGTGTCTACAATTATCCCTATTTTTATTTAAGGTACCCATATAGCGCCGTCAATTTTACGCATCGCTCCACACATACATCGCACACTCACGATCCCTACCCTCAAGGATTCCACAATCCAAGGTCCCCAAACTCACATTCATATATTAGGGCCAATTTTGGACAGAAGCCAATTAACCTACCAGCATGTCTTTGGAGTGTGGGAGGAAACCGGAGTACCCGGAGGAAACCCACGCAGGCACAGGGAGAACATGCAAACTCCAGGCAGGTAGTGTCGTGGTTGGGATTCGAACCAGCGACCCTTCTTACTGCTAGGTGAGAGTGTTATCCACTACACCACTGTGCTGCCCATATACGACTCTTACCAGATATGCAGGACTATAAATTATAATGTTATAAAAATCTAGTATGAACAGCTGATAATCCAAGAGAACGGCCATTAATGGACAACACGTCCCAATGAGTGACTCGAAAATATTAAAGTAAAAGATATTTCCATAGCGAAGCCCATCAGATGGACAAAAGCTTAACCAAGCCACCTTTTGCTATGCAGGGCAGACACATAGTCCACCTCAGCAGTTAGGTTGTTTCGAACATCTTTGAGAACTAACCACAGATCTTCTGTGGATGTAGGCTGCCTCAAATCCTTCTGTCTCTTCATGTAATCCCAGACAGACTCCATGATGTTGAGATCAGGGCTCTGTGGGGACCAAACCATCATATTCAGGACTCCTTGTTCTTCTTTACACTGAAGATAGTTTTTAATGACATTGGCTGTGTGTTTAGGGTGGTTCTCCTGCTGCAGAATACATTTGGGGCCAATCACACGCCTCCCTGATGGTATGGCATGATGGATAAGTATCTGTATTTCTCGGCAGTGAGGACACCATTGATCCCGGCCAAATCTCCAACTCCATTTGCAGAAATGTAGACACTCATTATTGTACCGCTCTCCAGCCCTTCGTGGACAAACTGCCTCCCGCTACACCCAAATATTTCACATTTTCACTCATCAGTCCAGAGCACCTGCTGACATTTATCTCCACCCCAGTTCCCATGTTTTCATGCATAGGTTGTGGAAATAAGGCTAAGCAACTCAACCATGCATGAAAACATAGGAACTGGGGTGCAGATAAATGGTAGAAGGTGCTTTGGACTGATGAGGTTCCTTGCAAGTTTGGGGCTGCATTTCTGCAAATGGAGTTGGAAAGTTGGTCAGGATCAATGGTGTCCTCAATGGTGAGAAATATAGGCAGATACTTATCCATCATGCCCATACCATCAGGGAGGCATCGCATACTAGCACATTGTGCAAGACTTAACTTAAAACAAAGCTCTCCAGCTGACAGGGGTTCCATCTTCCCCTGGTCTTCCTTCTGGGTTTGCGGCCTCCGGCTACATGAGTGGCCACAACCACAATGACGTCACTCCCGGGCATGTGCGCAGGAGCCCTTGGTGTGGTATGCCAGACCTTCATAACACATGTGCCGGTGACGTCACTGCCTGCATGCAGTGTGAATATCTCCTAAACAATGCAAGTTTAGAAGATATTCACTGTACCTACAGGTAAGCCTGGTAGGCTTTCCTGTACATACAAGTCCAAAAATTGAGTATACTACCACTTTAACCCTCACCCAGAGTCTCCACATGCCCGCTCTATAGTACAAAGTAGGAGACCCATATAGAACAAGGGCAGAGTGCCCCTACCTTCCTCACCAACACAGCAAGCAGCAGATGGATAACAATATGATCAAATGCACATGTTTTTTTACAAGGTATACTAGTTTGATACAAAAAACAACTAAATAATAAACATTAAAATAATTTGCAACATTAAAATAGTGCAGCTGTACCGATGTTGTCCCCATTTTTCTAAATCATATAGGAACTAAAATTGTAAGAATGATAAAAACGGTTTATAGCTCAAAGTCTCGTTCAGACCTAGTGGCGTGGTGCCTTCAAATCTTTGAATCTGTTTTGTTTCTCTCTGAAGCTCTGCCTTATCAAAATCACCACCACAAGGGTCTTAGAAGACCGGCTCCAAAGCTACAAATCCCATATGTGATGTGTCAAATTTGCGCTGTGTGCCAATGTGCCCATTGATAGGCATTCTACTATTACTGGCAAAATATACATGATCTCCAATCCTTTGCCTGAAATGTCTAATAGTTTAGCCAACGTAAAATGCTCCGCAGGTCCATGACATTCAATATAAGACACTCATGTCATCACAGTCTATATACTGCTTGGTCACCATATGGGACAGCTCAGTAATGTGCCAAAAACACAACATGATAATGTGTGGTGCGCTGCCAAAAAATGGTCCATGCATGCATCATTATTCACAAAACACCACAATGTATGCCAGTGTGCTGTTGTGCTACAATACACCTCCATCAGCAGGTGTGTTGGGGTGCCATTCAGAAAGAATGAATGGTATCAGCACACTTAACATGCATGGCAGTAACGTTACTGGAATAAACACGGTGTGAACAGACCCACAAGTCACAAACAATTGTGAAAACAAAACACAGAAGTGTATCTCGATGCTTCCACTCCCTGCTGATCCTCATGGCCATATATCTACGGGTGTGAGGGGGATCTCTGCAATGGAGTTCCCTGGTCTGCACACCTATGACACCAATTACAGAGGAGCAATTCTAGGAAGCAGAATGTATTTTATATTATAGAGAACATAACTGTTGGGCACTCTGTGCGGCTGAGGACTATTGTCACAAGATCGCCACCAAAATTAAAAAATGATGAATAAACCTATGCTTAGATAAAGTGTCATATCATATATTTTCAGCATTACCCGTTCAGACAATATTAACGTATCAATTTTATTGCAGGTGCAGATTGGGCGACAAGATCTACAGCTTCCCTGATCGTCTGCATCTCTGGACTGGACCAAAAGATTAACATCCATTCAAACCCCTTATCCACCACCCAAAATAAACAAAAAAAAACCAAAAAAACAAAAAAAAACAAAAAAAACAAAAAAACTTTTTTTCTCTTTCTCTCTCTCTCTCTCTTCTATGTTTTCCATGTTCCTATTAATTTATTATTTTTTTTGCAGGCATTGATTGGGCAACAACATCTAGAGCTGATCTTCTGGATCCCTGGAAGACGAGACTGGCGCCCATTCAAAGATTTATAAGAAAAACAAAAAACAAAAAAAAACCCCAAAAAACAAAAAAATATATATACAGCAGTTTCTTTGTTTCTCTGTTTCTATTATTCTATGCATTGTTTTTGAAGGAATTGGGCAATAAGATCTAAAGATTCCCCAAACGTCATCACCCCTGCATTGCTGGACATCCATCTCCTTCGCTGGATGATGTGACTGAGATTGGAGGTACAACGAGGGACATTTTTTCAGATTAGTATTTTTTTACCCACTTGCTGTCCAGGGCAATTTTTTTTACATTTTTCACACACATATTGAAAGCGGCATTTTTAGATAGGAAAATTAGTTAGAACCCCCCAAACATGACATATTTTATGGATGCAGAAGCCCTGGAGAATATCATGGTGGCTGCTGCAATTTTTTATGCCACATGATATTTGCACAGCTATTTATCAAATGCTTGGGAGTTGATTTACTAAAAGCAATAGACTGTGCACTTTTGAAGTGCAGCTGCTCCAGAGCTTAGTAAATGAGGGGAAGCTCTGCTGACTGCCATCACCCAATCATGTCTAAGCAAAAATGCAATTTCTATTTACATTTTCCTTGCATGTGATTGGGTATTTTTTGTAAAGTGAAGCTTCACCTCATATTCTAAACTCTGGAGCAACTGCGTTTGCAGAGTGCACAGCATAGTTGCCAACATTGGAAAAAAAAATTTCAGGACACTTTTTTGGCTGTAGGCGGAGTCAGCCTATAATTAGGGGGCGGGGCATGTGTTAGTAGGTGTGTCATAGGAAAAGGGAAAAATGCGGCGCGCAAAAAAATGGGCGTGGTTTACGTGGCTAAAATGGGGTGTGGTTAGAGTCTGAGATGAATGAGGGATGCAGAGGGAAAGGGGGGTAGAGGGAGAGGGATGGAGGGACAGCAGACCCAGATCCTACACTACAATAGCAATTACAATGTTTATTCCAGAGTTTAACCATCAGCAGATAAAGATACTCCAAACACCTGGTGTTAGCACTTCAATCATCCCGGCACCATGGTTGTTATGGTGTCAGGATGATTGAAGCGCATTATTTCTATTACATTGTAATATAAAATGAAATCATTCAACTCACCACAATGCAGAATCAGTGGGACCACTGAGCGTGTCACCTGCTACGTCGCCTGCCACCAGATGCCATCAGGTTCCCCCAGCAGAGTCTGTCCTTACATAAGGTGCCCCCAGCAGAGGGGGGAGAAGGGGGTGCAGGTATGGTGGTGACACAGGGGTGAGAGGGGGGTGCAGGTATGTTGGTGACACAGGGGTGAGAGGGGGGTGCAGGTATGTTGGTGACACAGGGGGGAGAGGGGGGTGCAGGTATGTTGGTGACACAGGGGGGGAGAGGGGGGTGCAGGTATGGTGGTGACACAGGGGGGAAGAGGGGGGTGCAGGTATGGTGGTGACACGGGGGGGAGAGGGGGGAGCAGGTATGTTGGTGACACAGGGGTGAGAGGGGGGTGCAGGTATGTTGGCGACACAGGGGGGAGAGGGGGGTGCAGGTATGGTGGTGACACAGGGGGGGAGAGGGGGGGTGCAGGTATGGTGGTGACACGGGGGGGAGAGGGGGGTGCCGGTATGGTGGTGACACGGGGGGGGGGTGCAGGTATGTTGGTGACACGGGGGGGGGAGGGGGGTGCAGGTATGGTGGTGACACAGGGGGGGATAGGGGGGTGCAGGTATGGTGGTGACACAGGGGGGAGAGGGGGGTGCAGGTATGTTGGTGACACAGGGGGGAGAGGGGGGTGCAGGTATGGTGGTGACACAGGGGGGGAGAGGGGGGTGCAGGTATGGTGGTGACACAGGGGGGGGAGAGGGGGGTGCAGGTATAGTGGTGACACAGGGGGGAGAGGGGGGTGCAGGTATGGTGGTGACACAGGCGGGGGAGAGGGGGGTGCAGGTATGGTGGTGACACAGGGGGGGAGAGGGGGGTGCAGGCAGGGTGGTGACACAGGGGGGGGGAGGGGGGTGCAGGTATGGTGGTAACACGGGGGAGAGGGGGGTGCAGGTATGGTGGTGACACAGGGGGGGAGAGGGGGGTGCAGGTATGGTGGTGACACAGGGGTGAGAGGGGGGTGCAGGTATGGTGGTGACACAGGGGGGAGAGGGGGGTGCAGGTATGGTGGTGACACAGGGGGGGAGAGGGGGGGTGCAGGTATGGTGGTGACACGAGGGGGGAGAGGGGGGTGCAGGTATGGTGGTGACACGAGGGGGGGAGAGGGGGTGCAGGTATGTTGGTGACACGGGGGGGGAGAGGGGGGTGCAGGTATGTTGGTGACACAGGGGGGAGAGGGGGGTGCAGGTATGGTGGTGACACAGGGGGGGAGAGGGGGGTGCAGGTATGGTGGTGACACAGGGGGGGAGAGGGGGGGTGCAGGTATGGTGGTGACACAGGGGGGGAGAGGGGGGTGCAGGTATGGTGGTGACACAGGGGGGGAGAGGGGGGTGCAGGTATGGTGGTGACACAGGGGTGAGAGGGGGGTGCAGGTATGGTGGTGACACAGGGGGGGGAGAGGGGGGTGCAGGTATGGTGGTGACACAGGGGGGGAGAGGGGGGTGCAGCTATGGTGGTGACACAGGGGTGAGAGGGGTGCAGGTATGTTGGTGACACAGGGGGGAGAGGGGGGTGCAGGTATGGTGGTGACACAGGGGGGGAGAGGGGGGGTGCAGGTATGGTGGTGACACGGGGGGGGGGGGAGAGGGGGGTGCAGGACTGCAGGTATGGTGGTGACACGGGGGGGGAGAGGGGGTGCAGGTATGTTGGTGACACAGGGGGGGAGAGGGGGTGCAGGTATGTTGGTGACACAGGGGGGAGAGGGGGGTGCAGGTATGGTGGTGACACAGGGGGGGAGAGGGGGGTGCAGGTATGGTGGTGACACAGGGGGGGAAAGGGGGGTGCAGGTATGGTGGTGACACAGGGGTGAGAGGGGGGTGCAGGTATGGTGGTGACACAGGGGGGGGAGAGGGGGGTGCAGGTATGGTGGTGACACAGGGGGGGAGAGGGGGGTGCAGCTATGGTGGTGACACAGGGGTGAGAGGGGTGCAGGTATGTTGGTGACACAGGGGGGAGAGGGGGGTGCAGGTATGGTGGTGACACAGGGGGGGAGAGGGGGGGTGCAGGTATGGTGGTGACACGGGGGGGGGGGAGAGGGGGGTGCAGGACTGCAGGTATGGTGGTGACACGGGGGGGGGAGAGGGGGTGCAGGTATGTTGGTGACACAGGGGGGGAGAGGGGGTGCAGGTATGTTGGTGACACAGGGGGGAGAGGGGGGTGCAGGTATGGTGGTGACACAGGGGGGGGAGAGGGGGGTGCAGGTATGGTGGTGACACAGGGGGGGAGAGGGGGGTGCAGGTATGGTGGTGACACAGGAGGAGAGAGGGGGGTGCAGGTATGGTGGTGACACAGGCGGGGGAGAGGGGGGTGCAGGTATGGTGGTGACACAGGGTGGGAGAGGGGGTGCAGGTATGGTGGTGACACAGGGGGGGAGAGGGGGGTGCAGGTATGGTGGTGACACGGGGGGGAGAGGGGGGTGCAGGTATGGTGGTGACACAGGGGTGGAGAGGGGGGTGCAGGTATGGTGGTGACACGGGGGGGAGAGGGGGGGAGAGGGGGGTGCAGGTATGGTGGTGACACAGGGGTGGAGAGGGGGGTGCAGGTATGGTGGTGACACAGGGGTGAGAGGGGGGTGCAGGTATGTTGGTGACACAGGGGGGAGAGGGGGGTGCAGGTATGGTGGTGACACAGGGGGGGAGAGGGGGGTGCAGGTATGGTGGTGACACGGGGGGGAGGGGGGTGCAGGTATGTTGGTGACACAGGGGGGAGAGGGGGGTGCAGGTATGTTGGTGACACAGGGGGGAGAGGGGGGTGCAGGTATGGTGGTGACACAGGGGTGAGAGGGGGGTGCAGATATGGTGGTGACACAGGGGGAGAGGGGGGTGCAGGTATGGTGGTGACACAGGGGGGAGAGGGGGTGCAGGTATGGTGGTGACACGGGGGGGGGGAGAGGCGGGTGCAGGTATGGTGGTGACACGGGGGGGGGGAGGGGGGTGCAGGTATGGTGGTGACACAGGGGGGGAGAGGGGGGTGCAGGATGATGGTGGTGACACAGGCGGGGGAGAGGGGGGTGCAGGTATGGTGGTGACACAGGGGGGGAGAGGGAGGTGCAGGTATGGTGGTGACACGGGGGGGAGAGGGGGGTGCAGGTATGTTGGTGACACGGGGGGAGAGGGGGTGCAGGTATGTTGGTGACACGGGGGGGGGAGAGGGGGGTGCAGGTATGTTGGTGACACAGGGGGGAGAGGGGGGTGCAGGTATGGTGGTGACACAGGGGTAAGAGGGGGGTGCAGGTATGGTGGTGACACAGGGGGGGAGAGGGGGGTGCAGGTATGGTGGTGACACAGGGGGGGAGAGGGGGGTGCAGGTATGGTGGTGACACGGGGGGGAGAGGGGGGTGCAGGTATGGTGGTGACACAGGGGGGAGAGGGGGGTGCAGGTATGGTGGTGACACAGGGGGGGAGAGGGGGGTGCAGGTATGGTGGTGGCACGGGGGTGAGAGGGGGTGCAGGTATGTTGGTGACACAGGGGGGAGAGGGGGGTGCAGGTATGGTGGTGACACGGAGGGAGAGGGGGGTGCAGGTATGTTGGTGACACGGGGGGAGAGGGGGGTGCAGGTATGTTGGTGACATGGGGGGGAGAGGGGGTGCAGGTATGTTGGTGACACGGGGGGGAGAGGGGGGTGCAGGTATGTTGGTGACACAGGGGGGAGAGGGGGGTGCAGGTATGGTGGTGACACAGGGGTGAGAGGGGGGTGCAGGTATGGTGGTGACACAGGGGGGAGAGGGGGGTGCAGGTATGGTGGTGACACAGGGGGTGAGAGGGGGGTGCAGGTATGGTGGTGACACAGGGGGGGAGAGGGGGGTGCAGGTATGGTGGTGACACAGGGGGGAGAGGGGGGTGCATGTATGGTGGTGACACAGGCGGGGGAGAGGGGGGTGCAGGTATCGTGGTGACACAGGGGGGGAGAGGGGGGTGCAGGTATGGTGGTGACACAGGGGGGAGAGGGGGGTGCATGTATGGTGGTGACACAGGCGGGGGAGAGGGGGGTGCAGGTATGGTGGTGACACAGGGGGGGAGAGGGGGGTGCAGGTATGGTGGTGACACAGGGGGGAGAGGGGGGTGCATGTATGGTGGTGACACAGGCGGGGGAGAGGGGGGTGCAGGTATCGTGGTGACACAGGCGGGGGAGAAGGGGGTGCAGGTATGGTGGTGACACGGGGGGGAGACGGGGGTGCAGGTATGGTGGTGACACAGGGGGGGAGAGGGGGTGCAGGTATGGTGGTGACACAGGGGGGGAGAGGGGGGTGCAGGTATGGTGATGACACAGGGGTGAGAGGGGGGTGCAGGTATGTTGGTGACACAGGGGGGAGAGGGGGGTGCAGGTATGGTGGTGACACAGGGGGGAGAGGGGGGTGCAGGTATGGTGGTGACAGGGAGGGAGAGGGGGTGCAGGTATGTTGGTGACACAGGGGGGAGAGGGGGGTGCAGGTATGTTGGTGACACAGGGGGGAGAGGGGGGTGCAGGTATGGTGGTGACACAGGGGTAAGAGGGGGGTGCAGATATGGTGGTGACACAGGGGGGGAGAGGGGGGTGCAGGTATGGTGGTGACACAGGGGTGAGAGGGGGGTGCAGGTATGTTGGTGACACAGGGGGGAGAGGGGGTGCAGGTATGGTGGTGACACAGGGGGGGAGAGGGGGGTGCAGGTATGGTGGTGACATGGGGGGGGAGAGGGGGGTGCAGGTATGTTGGTAACACAGGGGGGAGAGGGGGGTGCAGGTATGGTGGTGATACAGGGGGGAGAGGGGTGTGCAGGCATGTTGGTGACACGGGGGGAAGAGGGGGGTGCAGGTATGGTGGTGACACAGGGGGGGAGAGGGGGGTGCAGGTATGTTGGTGATACAGGGGGGAGAGGGGGGTGCAGGTATGGTGGTGACACAGGGGGGGGGGAGAGGGGGTGCATGTATGGTGGTGACACGGGGGGAGAGGGGGGTGCAGGTATGTTGGTGACACAGGGGGGGAGAGGGGGGTGCAGGTATGGTGGTGACACAGGGGGTGAGAGGGGGGTGCAGGTATGGTTGTGACACAGGGGGGGAGAGGGGGGTGCAGGTATGGTGGTGACACAGGGGGGAGAGGGGGGTGCATGTATGGTGGTGACACAGGCGGGGGAGAGGGGGGTGCAGGTATCGTGGTGACACAGGCGGGGGAGGGGGGGTGCAGATATGGTGGTGACACAGGGGGGAGAGCGGGGTGCAGGTATGGTGGTGACACGGGGGGAAGACGGGGGTGCAGGTATGGTGGTGACACAGGGGGGGAGAGGGGGGTGCAGGTATGGTGGTGACACGGGGGGGAGATGGGGGTGCAGGTATGGTGGTGACACAGGGGTGAGAGGGGGGTGCAGGTATGTTGGTGACACAGGGGGGAGAGGGGGGTGCAGGTATGGTGGTGACACGGGGGGGAGAGGGGGGTGCAGGTATGGTGGTGACACGGGGGGGGGAGGGGGTGCAGGTATGTTGGTGACACAGGGGGAGAGGGGGGTGCAGGTATGGTGGTGACACGGGGGGGAGAGGGGGGTGCAGGTATGGTGGTGACACAGGGGGGAGAGGGGGTAGCAGGTATGTTGGTGACACAGGGGGGAGAGGGGGGTGCAGGTATGGTGGTGACACGGGGGGGAGAGGGGGGTGCAGGTATGGTGGTGACACGGGGGGGGAGAGGGGGGTGCAGGTATGGTGGTGACACAGGGGGGAGAGGGGGGTGCAGGTATGTTGGTGACACAGGGGGGAGAGGGGGGTGCAGGTATGGTGGTGACACAGGGGGGGAGAGGGGGGTGCAGGTATGGTGGTGACACAGGGGGGAGAGGGGGGTGCAGGTATGGTGGTGACACAGGGGGGAGAGGGGGGTGCAGGTATGTTGGTGACACAGGGGGGAGAGGGGGGTGCAGGTATGGTGGTGACACAGGGGGGAGAGGGGGGTGCAGGTATGGTGGTGACACAGGGGGGGAGAGGGGGGTGCAGGTATGGTGGTGACACAGGGGGGAGAGGGGGGTGCAGGTATGGTGGTGACACAGGGGGGGAGAGGGGGGTGCAGGTATGTTGGTGACACAGGGGGGAGAGGGGGGTGCAGGTATGTTGGTGACACAGGGGGGAGAGGGGGGTGCAGGTATGGTGGTGACACAGGTGGGGAGAGGGGGGTGCAGGTATGGTGGTGACACAGGGGGGAGAGGGGGGTGCAGGTATGGTGGTGACACAGGGGGGGAGAGGGGGGTGCAGGTATGGTGGTGACACAGGGGGGAGAGGGGGGTGCAGGTATGTTGGTGACACAGGGGGGAGAGGGGGGTGCAGGTATGGTGGTGACACAGGGGGGAGAGGGGGGTGCAGGTATGTTGGTGACACAGGGGGGAGAGGGGGGTGCAGGTATGGTGGTGACACAGGGGTGAATGAATGAATGAATGATTTGTAAAGCGCTGCAAATGCGAACTGAATTGCCTCAAGGCGCTGGATGCATTCTCTGTTGTCAGCTTCTCAGAAAAGGAAGGTCTTTAGTTTTTTTCTGAAGGCCTGGTGGTTTTCTTCCATGCGGATGTTAGTTGGAAGAGCATTCCATAGTCGAGGTCCTTGGACTGCGAATCTTCGTTCTCCCTTTGCTTTGTAGCGGTATTTGGGAATGGTAAGGAGGTTTTGGTTAGCTGATCGAAGACTGCGATTCGGTGTGTAGTGTTTTATTTTCTCGCGGAGATATGGTGGGGCGTTTCCTTGTATGCATTTGTGGGTGAGGCAGAGGGTCTTGAATGTGATCCGATTCTTCACGGTTAGCCAGTGTAGGCTCTTTAGGGAGGGGGAGATGGATTCCCAGGGTTTTTTCCCTGTTAACAGTCTTGCCGCCGTGTTTTGGATGAGTTGTAAGCGCGCAAGCTGATATTGGGGTAGTCCTACGTAGAGCGAATTTGCGTAGTCGAGTCGGGAATTGATGATTGTTCCCACAACTGCCGCTTTGTCCTCTTCTGGGATGAAGGGGATGAGTCTACGTAGTTGGCGGAGGAGATGGTGGGATTCGCTCACCACTGATCCTATTTGTGCATCCATTGTCATTCCTGAGTCAAAAATGACTCCGAGACTCTTGGCTTTGGTGCTTGGGGAGATGGTCTGTCCAAGGATGGTGGGAGGTGTCCATGGAGTCTTTATTTTGGAATTTTTGTTAGCTTGTAGGAGAAGAAGTTCTGTTTTTGATCCGTTGAGTTTGAGGGAGCTAGTGGTCATCCAGTCGTCTATTAAGGTGAGGCATTTCTGTAATTGCTGATGAAAGTCTTTTTGTCCGTTGATGCGAAGGTAGAGTTGGGTGTCGTCAGCGTATGAATGGAAGCAAAGATCGGTTTTCCTGATGATATTGAGAAGTGGGCGGATGTATATGTTGAATAGTACTGGTGACAAGGGTGATCCTTGAGGGACTCCGCAGGAGACTGCCCGGGTTTCCGAGGTGAATGTTCCTAGTTTCACTGTCTGGGAGCGATTCTCTAAGAAGGATGTAAACCATTTTAGAGCAGAACCTGTAGCTCCTGCTACTTCAGCGAGGCGGACAAGTAAAGTATTGTGGTCCACTGTATCGAATGCTGCGCTGAGGTCTAACAGTACCAGGAGACTCGGTTCTCCGTCGTCTGCTGCTTCAAGGGCGTCGTCCCATATTTTGAGAAGTGCTGTTTCTGTGCCATGGCCTGGGCGGAAGCCTGATTGCAGAGGGTCCAGGAGGAGGTGTGTGTCCAGGTGGCGTTGTAGCTGTTGTACTACTGCTTTCTCCATAATCTTGGAGATGGCGTTGAGGCTAGTTATTGGTCTGCGGCAGTTAGGGTCCTTAGGGTCGAGATTGGCTTTCTTTAGCAGAGGTTTTACGATACTTTGCTTGAGGGAGGTTGGCACAGTCCCTTCTTTGAATGATTGATTTATGAGCTGTGTTAGGATAGGGGCCAAGATGTCGGAACATTCTTTAAACAGTTTAGTGGGGATGATGTCGTTCGATGATGTGCTGTCTCGAAGTCTTCTGATGATGTTTTTAGTTGTGTCTATGGTGATTGGGGAAAAAAAGAAATTCGGTGGTTGAGTGATGTTTGTGTCGATATCCTCTTTTTGCTTTGGTTCAGTGAGGGTGATAGTTGTTTTCTGATGGATTGATTTCCGAATGTTGTCGATTTTGTCGATGAAAAAATCTGATAACTCATTGCAGAATTCTTGAGTATCGTTTCCTGGGGGCTCTAAGCAGGTCGGGTTCATTGACTGAGCCACTATTTTGAAAAGTTCCCGCGGACGGTTTAAGGTGGATGAGATGGTGTCTGAGAAATGTTCTTTTTTGGCTTTGAAGATTGCCTTGTGGTATTTCCCCGTGAGTGCTTTGTAGTTAGCATGGTTTTCCTTGGTAGGATTTCTTCTCCATGCTCTTTCAGCTCTTCTACGTTCTTGCTTGAGTAGGGTGAGAGTACCATTGAACCAACTTGAGGTTTTTTTGCGGATGAGTGTTCTACGTTTTGGCGCCACGGAGTCTGCTGTTTGTAGTAATGCATTGTTTAGGGAGTTGAGCGTTTGTTCTGTTGAGAGGTTTGAGTTTAGCAAAAGAATTTTGCTCGATAATGTAGTTTTGAAGAGATCAGAGTGAAGTTTCTTCTGAGATCTATTCCAGTGTGTTGCTCTTGCGTGTTTCTGTTTTTGGAGGACGGTGTTAGTGGTGATTTTAAATTTGATAGCATGGTGGTCCGTCCATGGTAGCGGAGTGTTGTCAAATACGTTGATGTCCATATTCTGTTTGAAGATGAGATCTAGAGTGTGTCCTGAACCATGCGTGGGAGAGTTTATCAGTTGTTGAAGGCCAAGTTCTTCCATTTGATTGACGCAGGCGGTTGCGGTGGGGTCTTGGGCAGAGTTTGCCCACAGGTTAAAATCCCCAAGTACCAGCAGGTTTTTGGTTTTCAAGGTGTGTATCGAGAAGAATTCAGTGAGCGGCGTGAGGAGATTGGTCTTTGGTCCTGGTGGTCTGTAGCATAGTAGTATGTGAATGGTGTCTTGAGGTGTTGTTTGGAGGTGCAGTGAGAGTGTTTCCATGAAAGGCACTGAGTTCTGTACGTTTGGTTTGGTGAACCCAAGATGAGATTTGAAAATCACTGCTAGGCCTCCTCCTTTTTTTCCGATTCTATGCTCGGTTAGGATACTGTAGTTCTCGGGCACCAGTTCAGTTAGGATGGTGTTACAATCGGATGTTAGCCAGCTTTCTGTAATGAAGAGGCAATCTATGTTGTTTTCGATGACGAAATTGTGGATTTCCAGCCTGTGCTTGACTGCAGATCTGGTGTTGATCAGGGCGCATGCTAGTTGTTGCGGTTGGATCGGTGTCTCCTTGCATTTCCTGGTTGATTGTGGGTTGGTTCTTAGTAATTGTTCTTTTTTTAGTCTTTTTTGAGTGGCGATCGGTAAAGTTGCGGCAGTGTTTCTTAGCCTGTGGATGGTGTCTGCTGTGTATTTAAAGTTGCACATGATGAGGAGGATGGTGTTGCTAGTAGGAAAGGTGTTCTGATGGTGGTACTGATGTGGTGATGATCCACTTGCGGGGGGATGGAGGGGTCTGATGGATACCCGCTGCTTCTGGAGTGGTGTGGCGATGGGCTGGTGTGGGTGCGAGGTACTTGAGGAGGTACGGCTGCCTACCCCCCTGTCGTTGATCCAGAGGAAGGCGAAAAACCCCTAGCTGCGAGGGCCAATAATGCAGCAGAGGAAAAAATTCCTTCCTGACCCCCCAGGGGCGATCGGACTGGCCCCTGGATCAACTGTTAGAGTACCCCTGGTGGCATACCTGTAAGATGGTCCGGCGGATGACGGGGGGGGTGGGATCAGACACTATTTACTGGTAGGTGGTGCAGTGGCTGCGTCTAGGATGATTGAAGTTGGAGTAGCCTCCGGTGAGAGGGGGGTGCAGATATGGTGGTGACACAGGGGGGGGGGTGCAGGTATGGTGGTGACACAGGGTGAGAGGGGGGTGCAGGTATGTTGGTGACACAGGGGGGAGAGGGGGTGCAGGTATGGTGGTGACACAGGGGGGGAGAGGGGGGTGCAGGTATGGTGGTGACACGGGGGGGGGGGAGAGGGGGGTGCAGGTATGTTGGTGACACAGGGGGGAGAGGGGTGTGCAGGTATGTTGGTGACACGGGGGGGAGAGGGGGGTGCAGATATGGTGGTGAC
The DNA here is from genome assembly GCA_037952835.1 of Lithobates septentrionalis. NCBI lineage: Eukaryota > Metazoa > Chordata > Amphibia > Anura > Ranidae > Lithobates > Lithobates septentrionalis. The sequence continues at coordinate 888,993 of JBBDGP010000803.1, forward strand.
ACAGGGGGGGAGAGGGGGGTGCAGGTATGGTGGTGACACAGGGGTGAGAGGGGGGTGCAGGTATGTTGGTGACACAGGGGGGAGAGGGGGGTGCAGGTATGTTGGTGACACAAGGAGGAGAGGGGGGTGCAGGTATGTTGGTGACACAGGGGGGAGAGGGGGGTGCAGGTATGGTGGTGACACGGGGGTGAGAGGGGGTGCAGGTATGGTGGTGACACAGGGGGGAGAAGGGGGTGCAGGTATGGTGGTGACACAGGGGGTGAGAGGGGGTGCAGGTATGGTGGTGACACAGGGGGGGAGAGGGGGGTGCAGGTATGGTGGTGACACAGGGGGGAGAGGGGGGTGCAGGTATGGTGGTGACACAGGGGGGGAGAGGGGGGTGCAGGTATTGTGGTGACACAGGGGGGGAGAGGGGGGTGCAGGTATGTTGGTGACACAGGGGGGGAGGGGGGAATCAGGTATGGTGGTAACATGAGAGGAGGGGGGTGCAGGTATGGTGGTGACATGGGGTGCAAGAGGGGAGCCAGGACCATCAAAGTCCCCAGCCAGCGGAGCCCCGGTCCTTCCATGCTGGACCTCAGCCTTTGAGAAGTGTATTGCAGGGAAAGCTCCAAGCCTCCCATACACTGAGTACACCCCCTCCCCCTATTTCTCCTCTCCCCCACTACACTGACAGGCCACAACTACTACTACTCACAGGTCCGTCAGACAACTCCTGAACAGCCAGGTGAAGCCTCCCTTCTTCCCTCCCGTCACTCCCACCATTCCCCGAGCCCCGTCGGACACACGGGGGCGGAGGGTGATGGCGGTGGAGGCTGATCACGTCTTCCTTGTGTTCAGTGTAGAGCGGGGAGGGGTTCCCAATCCCTCCAGCCAATAGGCTTCAGTGTACAATAGAATTTTCTATTTGTACACTGAAGAGAGAAGCCGATTGGCTGCCTCTCTCCCCTGCACTGAACACAAGGGGAACTTTGTGACTGACTCGTGGAGGCGACGGCGGCCATTTTTGTGGAGCCGTTGCCGTTTTTTACAAACACTCACGATTTTCTCGGGACAAACCCAAAAATTCGGAACAACACCCGGGACAAGATTAAATCGGGACGAGGGTCCCAAAATCGGGATTGTCCCGGGAAAATCGGGACTGTTGGCAACTATGGCACAGTCTATTTGACTAACCCCAAAGAGTAGAGAAGAGTAATGTAGTGTAGAAAGGATCCAAAAATCAGGCACTAAGTCCATAGTATCACAGCTATATATTGTTATTAAAGGGGTCCCAGCTGCGATAGACCCATACCTCCCAACTTTTTGAAATAGGAACGAGGGACACCTATTAGCAAAAGTATGTAGGCATAAGACACACCTCCTGCCACGCCCCCTTAAAGGTGAATTCCACATAAAAAAAGATTAAATTAGTGCTTTTTTTTGCCACTATTATTCCTTTAAATTGGCTTTTGAAATTTACAAATGAAACAATTTAGAAGTTGGATGAAAGGTTTAGCACTGGGAAACATTTTTTGAAAGATAAATAGTGCATTTATATAAAACTTTATAGATCAGACCAAAAGGAGGGACAAATGAGGGTCAGAGGGACTTTGTTCCAAATCAGCGACAGTCCCTCGAAATCCGGGACAGTTGGGAGCTATGTAAACCCCACTTGGAGAAGTGAACATACATTTTTAAAAATAAAAACAGTGCTTAGGACCTCTAGGAACACCTAATGTAATGTAGAATGTAGAAAGTGCTGTTGTGTAGAGTGTAGTGTAGAGTAGAATAGATTAGTTAGTGTTGTGTAGTGTAGTGTAGTATAGGGTAGTATAGTGTAGTTAGGTCTGGCCATAAAGGGATTACTTTGACGCAGTTGGCCAGCTTAAGCATGCATTTCATTGCATGTGAACCAAAAATCCCTGTCTTTGTGCAAAGTTTGCTAGAAATGATTGAGCAGTGTATAGCAGTGTGCAGAGAGGGGTTCACATTTTTTGGTAGTCATGTGGTCACCCCTCTTTAGCACCAGATGGGTTATACATTCTGTATTTATGTGTACATCTAGTTAGATTTCAGAACAGACATATTTTATTCTATTGCATTTTTGCACAGTTCAGTTCAGTACAGTTGGACAGGGGTGACAACATTTTTTTCTTTATTATTTTTATTTTATTTAAATTTTATTTTTACACGTTTTCCCTTTAAAGTGATTGTAAATCTAATTTTTCTGTGTAACATCCAGGTAATGACGGCTCTGAAACTGAAAGTGACAAAATCTTCATCACTTCCGGCTTCATTCATCACAGAGGAGTTCTAGGAATGGATGTTCCTCCATCTTCTCTGTGGGAAGTCGTCCCGATCACTTATCTCAGTCCCGGGCCTATCGGAGGAATGGGAGAGTCCAGGAAAGTCCATGGGTGCCGGGGGGGGGGGGGGGGGAGATTGTGCCTGATCGCTTTTACAAAACAGCTGATCACCATCTGAATAAAACAATGCTAAGACCACGTCTGGAGCTACAATTTTATGTCCAGTGAGGAGAGAGGGTGGAGAGAGCCGCTGGATTCCGGCACATCGCTGGATTGAGATTGGGCTCAGGTAAGTATTTAGGGGGGTTGGGGGAATCCTATGCACCGAAGACTTTTTACCTTAATGCAGAAAATGCATTAATGTAATAAAAACTTCTACCTTTACAACCACTTTAACATTATTGCTATCACAAAGGGGCTTAAAAGCCCTCTTTGTGACAGCTTTGGACAGGTGACAGGTACTCTTTACTCTCTGCTCTCCAAAGCAACTAACCAAACACAGATCGTGCTTGGTTAGCTGCTTCCCTGGTGATAACAGCCAGGTAATGACGGCTCTGAAACTGACAGTGATAAAGTCATTGTCACTTCAGGCTTCATTCATCACAGAGGAGTTCTGGAAATGGATGTTCCTCCATCTTCTCTATGGGAAGTTGTCCCGATCACTTATCTCAGTCCCGGGCCTATCAGCTCTAATCACGTGCTTCAAAAAGAAAAACCCCATTGGAATCCATGCGTTCGGTGTCCTGCACGTAGATTAGGGGGACGGACGCATGGATGGGGGGGGGGGGGGGGGGGGCGCCCTACATTACAGGCCGCCACTGGTTGGAACATTTCAAATCTGGTGCACTTCTGCATGGTAATATAAAACAAAGTATAAGCAGCGCTAAAGTATATTCAAACAAATATTTTGAAGTGCAATGGTGCAAACGTCTCTTTAAAAACCATAACAAACACAAATCCAATTAAATAAAGTGCTAATGTGCAAATGACCAATATATATAAATTATATATTGTAAATAGTAAAAGCTCATAATAGTGAACATTCCAAAAGTGAATAAATCTGTCCATCCACAAAAGTGCAATGTACAATGTGAACCAGCAAAAGGGATCCACCAGCAGAAGCACCCTGTTGATCTACGTCTCCTACCAGATACGCAGGACCATAGATTATAATGGTCAAAATCATCCAGGACAAAGCATAGCAACTAATCATCCAGCATTGAGCAGCAGTCAGGACATCAGCAGTGGGTTCCAATCAGTGACTCCTCTGCTGACAGCAATGTCGCCTCTCTACTTCCTCCTAACTCACCTCTCACCCGGAACTTCCTGTCTGTACCTCTATAGGTTGGTTGTTCCTGTACTTCTGCATGGTAGCCAACAGTGGCGGCCTATCCATATGGGGGGTGGAAGGGGCACCGCTTCTCTAAGCGATACGTTCAACCCCTATACTACATGAAGGGCTCCGGACGCATGGATTCCAATGGGTTTCCAAGCACATGATTAGAGCTAGAGGCTCTAATTGGATTAAAAAAAGTGTGGGCTCAGGGTGCTTTTAGCTTCATCTTGTTCTATTAAGGTTTGACAATTAAACCTGGAAGCCGATTTCTATGCATATTTCTATGCAGAGCTTCACCAAATTTTGCACTCTCCAGTTTTAGCAAATTAACCCCATTGTCTTCTTAAAACTCAACCAGGATTCCATGCATGGAACACTGGGGTTCCCCTAATGTTTTTATTTTTGCACATAATTGAAAGATTAACACAGTTTTACCTTATTTACTAAGCTAAGTAAACCTTTGAAAAGGAATATTCACTTTGCTAATTGAACAATCCCTGTTACTTTAGGGAATCAATCCAGTTGATACTAAGCAACCACAATAATTTAGTAATATATATTGGTTCATGTGAAATGGGAAAGATCCACTTTGATACCGGTGTTACTTAGGCTTATTTCCACCAAAAACACATGCAGCGGGTACAATAAGTATTAAACGCGTCAACATTTTTCTAGGTAAATATATTTCTAAAGGTGCTATTGATATGAAATTTTCACCACATGTCTGTAACAACCCATTCAATTCATACATACAAGACACGAAAACAAATAAATTCATAAAATAAGTTATGTGTACTAAAATGGAATGACACAGGAAAAAGTATTGAGCGTGCTAACTGAAATTTATTTAATACTTAGTACAAAATCCTTTGTTGACAATGACGGCTTCGAGACGCCTCCTGTATGGAGAAAATTAGTCGCATGCATTGTTCAGGTGTGATTTTGGCCCATTCGTCCACACAGTCTTCAAATCTTGAGGGTTCTGTGGGCCTCTTCTATGAATTAGATATTCTATCTAATTGTTGTGCTGCAAACTTTAAACAAGCTTCAACATGCTTTTTCTTCAGCAATGGAGTCTTGCGTGGTGAGTGTGCATACAGGCCATGGTGGTTGAGTGCATTACTTATTGTTTTCTTTGAAACAATTGTACCTGCTAATTCCAGGTCTTTCTGAAGCTCCCCACACATGCTCCTTGGCTCTTGGACAACCCTTCTGATATTTCTTTTCACTTCTCTGTCAGAAATCTTGCGAGGAGCACCTTATCAAGGTTGGTTTATGGTGAAATGATGTCCTGTCCACTTCTGGAAATGATGTTCTGTCCCCGACAGTGCTCACTGGAACATTCAGAAGTTTAGAAATCCTTCTGTTACCAATGACATCAGTATGCTTTGCAACAAAAAGGTTGCAAAGGTCTTGAGAGAGCTCTTTGCTCTTACCCATAATGAGATGTTTCTTGTGTGACACCTTGGTAAGGAAACACCTTTTTATAGGCCATCAGTTGAGACTAAACCAGCTGGTATTAATTTGCACTGACAAGGGGCAAGATTGCTTTCTAATTACTGATAGATTTCAGCTGGTGTCTTGGCTTTCCATGCCTTTTTGTACCTTCCTTTTTTATGTGTTCAGTAGTTTTCCCTGTGTCATTCCATTTTATTGCACATAACTTCATTTCTGAACGTATTTGTTTTGGTTTCTTTGTATGTATGGATTGCATGGGCTATTACCGACATGTGGTGAACATTTCATGTCAATAGCACCTTTAGAGATCGATTTATCTAGAAACATGGTGATGTGTTCAATACTTATTTTACCTGCTGTATATGAATTAAAACATTTGAACTATTCAGTTTCAACAGGTGACTGTTTATTGGTAATTAGCTCCTCAGTTCCTCAGTTCCAAAGAATCCATTCACATCTGTGAAATACTGCATAGATGCGACACTCTTTGGCCTCATTCACAGTTGCGAATGGGGCCGCCACCGATTATATGTGGGAGCCCCACCGGGGGGTTCCCAGCAATTAGATGTAGGAGGCAGCCCTACTGAAATCAATGGGAGGCTGACAGCTTCCAAAGTTAAACATTAGCATTTCTGTGTAATCATGCATGAAGCAATCACCTGTGATTGGTCAGCCCTGGACACAAATTCTCTGCATCCAGGGCCAACCAACCACAGGAAATCGCACCATGAGCAATTATTTTGGAGCAGCCACGATAAGCTGCAGAATTGTTGGCTTTCCATTGCTTTCAATTGGGCTGTCCCCACATCTAATCGGTGACCCCGCAGGGGTTTTCACATCTAATTCATGACAGCCCCATTTGTAAGTGTGAATGAGGCCTCACACAGCCATTATTATGAGAATATTTTATATGGTCATTCTGAAAAATAAAAGTTATGTGTGACTCTGTTAAAGTTCAGGTTCAGCGTGAAAAATACAAGTAGGGAATTAAAGAAAAAAAAATTACCAATCACATGACCACTGTGATTGGCTGAAGAAGGTGCCACAAGTTGGCGAGTCCAGCTGGTTGCCTTGCTTTTTCTGCAGCAGACGGGAGCTCTCTCAATGGAGGGGGCAGTGCTGGGCAGGATTACCCCCCGACTTTGCCTCTCCCATGCCTGTATTGACGCTCGGTGGGACTTCCGCCTCGCCTGTAAACGGCTTCCTTTTGGGCACTGCACATGCATGGGTTTTCCCGCACATGTGCGGTGGGAGATCAGACACAGTGACATCACACACGCTTTATCCATGGTATTTAAAAGTATTTTATACTTCTACTCAGAATCATAAAATATCCTCTGGTTGATAGTGGGTCCCACAAGCTTGGGCTCCCCATCTTACCTCTGGATTTGGGTAAATCCTGGGGGCCACCTGAAACACTGGCGCTCTTGATGTCTTTATGTTTTGTTAACAACTTGATTGTATATCAATGTCTTCGTTATGCTGTTTGTACTTTTTGAGTAATGAATTGTTTCTTTTTAGATATTTTAAGCCCCTTATTCCTCCTGAAAAGGCGGCCATTGCCTTGAAACATGTAGAGGGTTTGCTGCTTCTATGTTCCCCTTTATCTGTATCTTGGAGCGTGCATCAGTGGCGTTGGATACATCAAGCATGGGAACTACGGCACATCTACAGGGGAGTTCATACAATGATCATTTTAAATGATGAGCTTTGTACTTTTTTAATGTTTTTAATAAACGTTGACTTTTTTAAAATTGCTTTGATCTCTAACTTTGGGGTTCCAAGATAATCCATGACCTTTTGGTTTTTCCACATACAATTTGATAGTATAGTAGATGGTACAGCGTTCAATGGTCATTAGTAATTGGCACAGGCTCCAGAGGTCAGCAGTAAGTGAGTGATGCAGAGTTTAGGGATCAGTATTATGTCACACAGAGTTCAGGGGTGAGAAGAAAGTTACACAGTTCAAGGGTCAGGATTAATTGACGCAGAGTTCATAGGTCAGTAGTAAGAGATGCAGAGTTCAAAGGTCAGAAAGTGGTTACAGCACACATATTAGTTTCCCTCCAATGTCCATAAATTACAGATGCTATAGTTTCCTCTTCAGTTCTTTTAGTAATTATGCAGTCTAATGCATTAAAGTTCATGTATAGTTTTGTCTTTTACCCGATACAATACCAAAATCCTTCCAACTGTGCTAGTGTGCATCGCAGACTAGCAGATTATGTGAAATGTTCTGTAGAACCAAGCTCTTCCAGTGGCGAGATGTCACCGCTGACACGGCTACAATCTCTAACCACCTTCCCTCCAGCTCGCGGATTCCGGCTGTGCGATTGGCCGGAGCCGAGATGACGTGCATGCAGGAGCTACCGTTTATGGCACAGGACTCTGAAGGAACAGCCCGGAAGGCCGTTCTTTTAGAGCACATGCCCTGGTGATGTCGCCGGCTGCATTTACATTAATATCTCCTAAATAGTGCACGTTTAAGAGATATTTACAGTACCCATAGGCAGGTGCGGCTGGTCCATTAGGGGCGCCGCCCCCCTAGTTTGCATGTGGGGATGCATACAGGGCGCCAGACTCATAGCTTTTTTTTTTTTTTAAAAAGGTTGGGCTTGGGGCGCAGTGCTCTGTGACACTAACTAATCAATATTCGCTATTGTCTTCCGACTTTTCCTCCCAGCCAATCAGGACAGGAGGCGGATCGGGATGGGCGGCAGGAGAAGCCAAGGAAGCCGTAGGAGGACTGTGGAGGGGTGAGTGCGGGGGGGACCGTGAAGGGGCTGAGTCTGGGGGACCATGAAGGGGTGAGTGTGGGGGACCGTGAAGGGATGAGTGCAGGGGACCATGACGGGGTGAGTGCAGGGGGCCGTGAAGGGGTGAATGTGGGGGACCGTGAAGAAGTGAGTGCGGGGGACCATGACATGGTGAGTGCGGGGGACCATGACGGGGTGAGTGCGGGGGACTATGACGGGGCGAGTGCGGGGGACCATGACGGGGTGAGTGCGGGGGACCATGACGGGGCGAGTGCGGGGGACCATGACGGGGTGAGTGCGGGGGACCATGACGGGGCGAGTGCGGGGGACCATGACGGGGCGAGTGCGGGGGACCATGACGGGGTGAGTGGGGGGGACCATGACAGGGTGAGTGCAGGGGACAGTGAAGTGGTGGGTGTGGGGGACTGTGGAGGGGTGAGTGCGGGGGACCATGACGGGGTGAATGTTGACCTGGGAAGGTTTGTTTACCGCCCTCCCAAAAAGTTTGGCACCAGCCGCCACTGCCTATAGGTAAGCCTTGTTATAAAAGTCATGTATGGGAGTTTACTCCCACTTTAAGGTTGATTTTTCTTATCTCCTTTCTATCCGCTTCCTCGGCACAGAAAAAGACAGAAATTATTTATGGTAATGTGTGAAGGGGAACCATGTGTTTGATTCCCTTGTATTTTGCTGGTGGATGTCATGTATAATAGTGGTATGAAAAAAAAAAAAAGATGTCCCATGATGTATATCCATCATCAATCACAGCAATGTAGACCCACATCAAGCTCAATGCCCACTGACCTGCTGAAAGAAAAAAAAAAACAGCGCCTGCTGACACACATCTTGTCCTGTCCCTTCACCAAATGATAGGTCTGGGGGTGACATCAAATATATCAAAGGGTGGAGGTCCCCCAGTCATTAACCTCCCTGGCGGTAATCCAGAGTGCGGCTCGGGGTTAATTTTCAGTGCCAAAAGTGGTAACCCCGAGACACACTCGGGGCTGCATCGCAGTATCCTGGTAGAGGTTACCTAACTTGTCCCCAGGATCCTGCAATGTCCCCCCGCTGTGTTTTCCGCCAGATCCTCCGCCCGATACTCTGTGTTCCGGGCTCCGTTCCCTGCGAGTGCCCTGACACATGGAAGCAGAGCCGGCGGGAATTACAAAAAGTGAAATATACATAACACACATAATACACTGTAATCTTACAGATTACATTACTGTATCAAATCATTTCACCTCTCTTTTGTCCCTAATGCTTTGTCCAGTGCCCTGCCTACACTTTTATATTATATATATTATATATATTATTATTATTATTATACACGATTTATATAGCTCCAACAGTTTACACATCGCTTTACAATGTAGAGGGGGGGGGGGGCAGCACAATTACAGTACAGTTCAATACAGAAGGGACAGGAGGGCCCTGCTTGTAGAGCTTACATTCTAAAGGGAGGGGGTGGTGGTACAAAGGGTAATAGATGCAGGCAAAGATTTGATGGGAGTGGCTCGGGGACAGTTGTTAGGTGGGTGTGGGATAGGCTTCCCTGAATATGTGAGTTTTCAGGGATCTCCTAAAGGTGGACAGGTTAGGGGCTGATCGAATATACCGGGGCAGGGAGTTCCAGAGGATGGGAGAGGCTCTGGAGAAATCCTGAAGGTGAGTATAAGAGGAGGTAACAAGGGAGCTAGAGAGCAGGAGGTCCTGGGAGGAGCAGAGGGGACAGTTAGGGAGATATCTGCAGATGAGGTTGGTGATGTAGCTGGGGGCGATGTTATGAATGGCCTTGTATGTTGCGGTTAGCATTTTGAGTTTTATATGGTGGGGTAGGGGAAGCCAGTGAAGGGATTGGCAGAGAGGGGTGGCGGTCACGGATCGGTTAGTGAGGTGTATTAGTTTAGCAGCAGCATTCATAATAGACTGAAGGGGGGATAGCCTGCGTAAGGGTAGGCCAATAAGGAGAGAGTTGCAGTAGACAAGGCAGGAAATAATCAAGGAGTGAATAAGTTGCTTTGTGGTGTCATTAATCAGGAAGGGTCGTAATCTGGCGATGTTGCGTAGGTTATGGCAGCAGGATTTAGCCAGTGATTGGATGTGGGGGCTGAAGGAGAGGTCAGAGTCAAGGATTACACCCAGCACCCTGGCATGTGTGGAGGGACCAATGGTTTTGCTGTTGATCTTAATGGTAAAGTCATGGGGGGGGGACCAGGAAGGAGGAAATATAACAAGCTCCGTTTTAGAAAGATTGAGTTTGAGAAAGTGGTGTGACATCCATACCGATATGTCATTCAGTAAGTTTGAGATCCATGAGGAGATTGAGGGGATGAGTTGAGGTGTGGAGAGATAGATCTGGGTGTCATCGGTGTAGAGGTGGTATTGGAAGCCATGGGAGGTTATCAACTGGCCCAGGGAAGAGGTATAGAGCAAGAATTGGAGGGGCCCAAGGACGGAGCCTTGGGGTACCCCAACAGAGAGAGAAAGAGAGGAAGAGGAGCAGAAGAGATGGAATTGTAAGTGACACTGAAAGTGCGCTGAGATAGGTAGGAGGAGAACCAGGATAAAGCAGAATCACAGAGGCCAAGGGAGTGTAGTTTGCTGAGGAGTAGCAGGTGGTCAACTGTGTCGAAGGCAGCAGAGAGGTCTAATGGGGCGTACACACGGTCGGACTTTTCGTCTACAAAAGTCCAACGGACGCCGACGGACTAAAGCTGGCTGGTAATCCGATCGTGTGTGGGCTTCTCCGGACTTTCAGTGGACTTTTTCAGCCTCAAATCCGACGGACTTTAGATTTGAAACATGCTTCAAATCTTTACGTCGTAACTACGACGGACCCCGAAATCCGCTCGTCTGTGTGCTAGTCCGACGGACAAAAACCAACGCTAGGGCAGCTATTGGCTACTGGCTATGAACTTCCTTATTTTAGTCCGGTGTACGTCATCACGTACGAATCCGTCGGACTTTTGTGTGGTCGTGTGTAGGCAAGTCCGTTCGTTAGAAAGTCTGCCGCAAGTCCGCCGCAAGTCCGCCGGAAGTCTGTCGGACAGGCTGTCGGACTTTTGTAGACGAAAAGTCCGACCGTGTGTACGCCCCATAAGAGTATAAGTATGGAGTAATGGCCATTGCTTTTAGCAGTTAGTAGGTCGTTGGTGAGTTTTAGTAGGGCAGTTTCAGTGGAATGTTTTGGACGGTTCTTTCTGCCTGGAAACTTGAGAATGTCCATGGCAACTAAAAAGTGTCCCTTTTAGTCAAAAGCGGTTTTAGACCAGCTAGAAAACAGTGATAGTAAATTAGAACACTTGCAGAATTGAGCGATAGTGATTTGTGGGGAAAATCGCCATCAGACACTGAAAGTGACGACAGCGACAATTCTGCGACTGAGCAAATTTCTGTGTTTTTGATTTGATTACATTATTGAATAAAATGTATTGTTATGTTATTATTATTTATAATTATTTATAGTTATTTATTATATTATAATTTATGATTTTGTGTTTCAAACTTTATCATACCCGGGATGTCTACTAGACTCTTGTTTGGACAGATTTAAGTGAGTTATTCCTAAAAATGACAGGCCTACAATAAAAAACGCCAAATTGCCATGCAAAACAATGTACCGCTTTGAGATGCAAAAATCTGACATAATCATACCGCCAGGGAGGTTAACCATAAATGGATCCCAGTGACGTTGTGAGAAAGTGAGGGAACTCTCCAATATCAATACAGACAGAAATAACGGGAATACTCCTGAAGAGGGAACTATGTTTGCTTTGAAATGTGTTGCACGTTAATACATGTTGTATGCTTTACTCATTGACTCTTCAGTGGAATTTCATTGCAGTTTGGCTCATCCATGTGATTGAACTTACAAGCGTTATTTGCTCTGGATATAAATACCTGGCTTCACTTCCAGTCTTTTTTTTGAAGACATGCACCTCTCTCCCTTACTAGCGGGTACACTTAGAGAAGATTTCCCTCCATGTCTAATAACAATTCCATTTACTCTCATGGGACTTTAACACATCAACAAAAAAAGCATTTTACATAAACTGAACAAATTTTAATTGTACAAAAAAAAATTAAAAGCAAACATGTTCTAAAACATGCCAATTCTCTGGTTTTACTACTCAATGGTACATACAATGTGCTATAATACCCCTATACCCTCTGTTAGGGTAATTATTAAAATGTACGGTGCTGTGAAAAAGTGTTTGCCCCCTTCCTGATTTTTTTATTTTTTTGCATATTTCAAACAATGAAATGATTCAGATCATCAAACAAATTTTATTATTACACAAAGATAACCCGCATAAATCCAAGATGCAGTTTTAAAATTATTATTTCATTTATTAAGGGAAAATAGCTGTTCAAACCAGCCTGACCCTATGTGAAAAAGTAATGGCCCCCTCCCATGCTGAATCATGAATGAACTGTGATTAACCATAATTTTTTTGAAAGCAGAGTTAAATTTCACTTGCCACTCTCAGACCTGATAACTGCCAGACCTGTTGAATCAAAAAATCACTTAAATAGAAGCTGTCTGACAAAGTGAAGCACGCTAAAAGATCTCAAAAAGGAACACATCATGCTGTGATGTAAAGAAATTCAAGAACAGATGAGAAACAAACTCATTGACATGTATCAGTCTGGAAAGGATTACAAAGCCATTTCTAAGGCACTGGGACGCCAGCGAACCACGGTGAGAGCCATTATCCACAAATGGAGAAAACTTGGAACAGTGGTGAACCTTCCCAGGAGTGGCCAGCCAGCCAAAATGATTCCAATAGCACAACATTGACTCATCCAGGAGGTCATAAAAGAACCCAGAACAACATCGAAAGAACTGCTGGCCTCGCTTGCGTCAGGTAAGATCAGTGCTCATGATTCAACAATAAGAAAGAGACTGGGCAAAAATGGCATCCATGGGAGAATTCCAAGGCCAAAGCCACTGTTGACCAAAAAGAACACAAAGGCTCATCTCACATTTACCAATTACCTTAATTATCCCCAAGACTTTTAGGCAAATATTCTGTGGACTGATGAGACAAAAATTAAATTTTTTGGAATTTGTGCGTCCCGTTACATCAGGCATAAAACTAATACAGCATTTCATAACAAGAACATCATACCATCAGTCAGACATGGAGGTGGTAGCGTGACGGTCTGGGGCAGCTTTGCAGCTTCAGGACCTGGACGACTTACCATAATTGATGGAACCATGAATTCTGAGCTCTACAAGAAAATACTAAAGGTGAATGTCCGGCCATCAGTTTGTGACCTTAAGCTCAAGTGCACTTGGGTTATGCAGCAGGACAATGATCCGAAACACAACAGCAAGTCCACCTCCAAATTGTTCAAACAAAGAAAAATGTTGGTTTTGGATTGGCCTAATCAAAGCCCAGACTTAAATCTAATGGAGATGCTGTATCATGACCTTACACAGGCCGTTCATGCTGGAAAACCCTCCAATGTAGCTGAATTGAAAAAATTCTGCAAAGAAGAGTGGGACAAAATTGCTCTACAGCAATGTGAAAGACTCGTTGCCAGTTATCGTAAACGCTTGATTGCAGTTGTTGCCGCCAAGGGTGGCACAACCAGTTATTGGGTTTAAGGGGAAATTACTTTTTCACATACAGCCAGGCAGGTTTGGACAGATTTTGTGCCTTAATAAAGGAAAACATCATTTAAAAACTGCATTTTGTATTTACAGGGGGTCCCCGGGTTACAAACAAGTTAGGGACTGTAGGTTTGTTCTTAAGTTGAATCTGTTTGTAAGTCGGAACAGGTATATTTTTTAAGTGTAGCTCCAGCCAAAAAAACAATTTTTAAACTTTTTGGATAGCATAGGGAAGGATTAACACCCCTGTAACATTTGTTTTGCTGTTTGTGCCCCTGTTCAGAATATTTCACCTCACTTTCTGTCCCAATGACAATTGGATTTTGAAAATTTTGGGTTGTTGTGGAAACAAGCCTTGGTGATAAAGCATCAGTGGAGGTACCTTTTCCCCATAATAGCTCTTACAGGAGTGAATTTCCCTTCCATGGGGTAGATTTCATCTCACTTCCTGTTGTCTCCCTCCGTTTGTAATTAGGAGTCATTTGTAAGTCGGATGTTTGTAACTAGGGCACCCCCTGTAGTTATCTTTGTGTAATAATAACATTTGTTTGATGATCTGAGTCATTTAAGTGTGACAAATATGCAAAAAAAATTAAAAATCAGAAAGGGGACAAATACTTTTTCACACAAGACACAACTTTATATTTCAATCGAATTTCTTCAAACAGTATAACCTGCCGGAAAACCCTGTGTTTTAATACGTTTCTCACAAATCTTCATCAGGGGACAGAGATGGTATCTAAGTTTTAAAAAAAGATTACATGATGATGACCAGTCAAAAAAACAAATCTACATAACATACACTATCCTACTAAAAGTATTGGGACGCCTGCCTTTACACGCACATGAACTTTAATTGCAGCCTTAGTCCGTAGGGTTCAATGTTGAGTTGGCCCACCCTTTGGAGCTATAACAGCCTCAACTCTTCTGGGAAGGCTGTCCACAAGGTTTAGGAGTGCGTCTATGGTAAAGTTTGACCATTATTCCCGAAGAGCATTTGTGATGAGAAGGTCTGGCTCGCAGTCTCCACTCTCATTCACCCCAAAGGTGTTCTATTGGACTAAGGTCAGGACTCTGTGCAGACCAGTCAAATTCCTCCACCCCAAACTCGCACATCCATGTCTATGGACCTTTCTTTGTGCACTGGTGTGCAGTAATGTTGGAACAGGAAGGGGCCATCCCCAAACTTTTCCCACAAAGTTGGGAGCATGAAATTGTCCAAAATGTCTTGGTATGCTGATGCCTTAAGAGTTCCCTTAACTGCAACTTAGGGGCCAAGCGCAATCCCTGAAAGACAACCCCACACCATAACCCCCCCCCCCCTCCACCAAATGATTTGGACCAGTGCACAAAGCAAGGTCTAAAGACATAGATGAGCGAGTTTGGGGTGGAAGAACTTGACTGGCCTGTATAGAATCCCGACCTCAACCAGATAGAACACCCTTGGGATGAATGAGAGCGGAGACTGTGAGCCAGGCCTTCTTGTCCAACATCAGTGCCTGACCTCACAAATGCGCTTCTGGAAGAATGATCAAACATTTCCATAGACACATTCCTAAACCTTGTGGACGGCCTTCCCAGAAGAGTTGAAGCTGTTATAGCTGCAAAGGGTGGGCCAACTCAATATTGAACCCTACGGACTAAGACTGGGATGCCATTAAAGTTCATGTGTGTGTGTAAAGGCAGGTGTCCCAATACTTTTGGTAATATAGTGTATGTTAGAATGAGAGATGGTACTGTAAGAAAAGAAGAAAAAAGACAAATCTGAAAGTCAGAAGGACTGAGCCATACTTGACATATCTCTCCTCCGCACTTTTATTCCCTTAAGTTTTCTCTCTTGTGATTGCTCTTTCTTTCCTTCGGAACTCTTTAACATCAGTGTAAATGACACGGAACCCTCTACAAGGAAATCACAGAGCTCTGCCATTCAGAATCAGAGACAAGCTGTTCTTACAAGGGAAGAAGAGTCGGATATGAAGAGCCGGTCAGCATAGCTTCATAAAGTGTTCATAAATGAGAAAAATAAGGGCAGCGCCTATTATCCCTGTACCCCTTCCCAAAATATTTCCCGGCCTTCCAGCACTATTATACCTAAATGTACAGTTCTGACTTTAGAGACTGAAGCCGTCAGCCTTAATAAGGGCCCCTTCACACTATGAGTTGTGTCTGAGCTTGTGTTTTCTTTTTGTGTTCTTGTGTATCACGTTTAGAGCAGCGCAGTCATTTCATTGGGCTGCCCTATGCGCTTGAAACTTGCAAAAATAGAGCAGGCGCCATTTTTATAATTGGCACTGTGGTAACATGCATTTTGGCCCCCACAAACTCACCCGCTTTTGCTAGATGTGTGGGGGTGCCCTTAAGAATTAACCACTTAAGGTCCACCTCATAGCAATTTTACTGCTACAGGGTGGCACCTCTGAGATCATGTATATATACCCGCAGTGGCGGCTGGTGCTCCATTGGGGGGGGGGGGGGGGGGGCGGAGAAGCTAGCTTCCCCAGGTTCTCCTCCCAGCCAGTCTGGTCTTAAGACCAGCTTCTTGTCCGGAGAAGCCGGAAGACAAAAAGCGAATATTGATTTGCTAATGATACAAGTGGGTGGGCTCGGGGCGTAGTGCTTTGCACCCCGATCCCACCTTTTTGAAGCCTATTAGAGCTTTAGGCTCTAATCATGTGCTTAAAAAAACAAAGCAAAAAACTAATAGAAATCTATGCGTCTTGCGCCCCTCATGGAGATTACGGGGCAGCGCCCCTGTGCCCCTTATGGACCAGCTGCCACTGTATACACGTGACCTGGCTCTTCCATATAGGGGGCACACATGGGCTCCACAGGTGGCTCACTCCCACCATGATCATACACAGTGGGAGCCTGTCAGCGACTACCGTGAACTCAATGTCCACTGGCACCTGACGATCAACCAGCAGAGAGGCAGAACGGCGGTCTGTCTATCTAAACAAGTTTATGTTCTGACAGAAGGGAAGGCATGGAAAGCAGGGAAAAGGATCCATGTCTTCCCCTAGTAAAAGGAGCTCTCACATTGTAATAAAACACTGGTTAGGTATCATAGGCCTGTGAACAGGGTACGCCGGATGTGCCTGGGCACAACCTAATCACCCTATGTGGTGCTGATTCCCCCTGCTAACTGGTGCCCCCTATCTCCCTCCTTCAGTGCTTCCAGCTTCCCTTCTCTCCTTTCCTGCCCGCCTCTTGTGGGAGATTATTTAGGATGGATGAATATATGAAAATAGTAAGTGATCTGTACCAATCGATCCTGTGTTTATTCTTAGCCAAAGCATAGTAAACGGTGTTTACTATGCATCAATTTGTGATTGAACAGGAAGCCGCACAGCACAGAGCACTGTTCACTGTCCAGTGAAGCTGAGGCTTCAGAGAAAGGGCTGTGGAAGCTCTGTCCCCAGTCCATTTCTCACTGTTTAAACCCTTTGATTGGTTTTAACCCCTTCCCAGCCAGTGTCATTAGTACAGTGGCAGTGTATATTCTTACCACTAATCACCGTATTAGTGTCACTGGTCCCCAAAAAGTGTCAGTTAGTGTCCGATTGGCTGCCGCAATATCGCAGTCCCACTAAAAGACGCTGATCGCCGTCATTACTAGTGAAAAAATAAAATAAATAGATATATCCCATAGTTTATAGATGCTATAATTTTTGCACAAACCAATCAATATACACTTATTGGAATTTTTACCAAAGATATGTAGCAGGATACATATTGGCCTAAATTGATGAAAAAATTCGATTTTTAATTTATTTTTTTATCAGATATGTTTTATAGCAGAAAGTGAAATATATATATATATTTTCAAAAATGCCTTTTTTTGTTTATAACGCAAAAAAACATAAATGCAGAGGTAATCACCACCAAAAATAAGCTCTATTTGTGCGAAAAAAGGACATACATTTTATTTGAGTACAGTGTTGCAGGACCGCGCAATTGTCAGTTAAAATAACTAAAGTGGTTAAATAAAAATCTAATCAACATTTTTTTTTTAATAAACTAAAATTTAAAGTTACATCCAAGCACATAAAATCCCCCCCCCCCCCCCAAATTTTTTTGAAGCCCCACCCCCACATATACACATATATGAACATAAACACATGTATGTATGAAAGCGCCAATTGCGATACACATGTTACATATCGCTGCGCACACCGGAGTGAGATCGATATTACTAGCACCCGACCTTCTCTGTAACACTAAACAGATACCTATAGGGGGCATTGAAAGTGTTGACTATGGAAAATCTAGGGTACTAAAGTCTGACACCATTTCTGATTGGCCGTCACGGTCCGATTCCCATTTATATAGGAAACAATATTCATCCTCCTAGTTCCCCCCATACCTGAAAAGCATACATTTAGCTTGAATAGGTGCAGCTTTGTAGTCATAGATTATTTGGAATTTAAAATATAAATGTCATTTTCATAATGGTCACTAATTAGGACCGGGATCACAGCGTTTCCATGGCGATAATCCTTCCAACTCCACCCATAAATGAAGGAAAATGCTCCAAATAGTTCTGTGCAAACATGAAAACTATGAAACAATATTCATCCCATTGGTTCCCCTATAACTGAAAATCATACGTTTAGTTTGAATTAGGTGCCTCTCTGTAGTCATAAATAAATTGGAATTCAACCACAAAATGTCATTTTCAAAAAGTGTTTACTAATTAGAATGGGGAATACAGAAAATATTGGAGATATGAACAAAATCAATCAGCTATATATGCAGATAATCAATAACTTTCTCACAGTAATTGTGTTTTGCTGAGCCCTCCATATTGATCCTGCCAGTAGACTGGGTTTTTTTTTTAACTTCCTGTCACTGGCTGGCTGAGCTGTCAATCAAAAGTGACAGTTGGAAGCAGTGCAGGTGACCCTGGCTGTGGCTGTAACTGTCACTGGCTGAGGAGTTTTCAAAGCGTGCGACAGCTCCACCGCCTCTCTCCTTGTGATCGGCTGATTACGGAGGATTACTGCGATTTCTACTGATATCTACAACTGAGAAAACTTTTATTAGTATTATTATTACTATTGTTGCGATTATTGTGATTATTAATCACATTTTGTGTTAGTTCTCTTCTATAGGCATCCCATTTCACCAGGATGGCAGCCTCTGGACCTGGACGTCAGGATCATCGCATCCACCTTGATGGAGACAGAAACGCCATTCCAGCAGGTAAGTGTAATGTCTGATCAGTGGGGTGTCCTCCATGTGTGCAGGGTACAGGGGCCCCTAAGAGGGATGGGCCCCCCCCTCACACACTGCACACATAGGGGGTAATGATGTCCTCCTGTCCTGTCTGCCCCTGTATACATCCCCCCTTCTACTCCAGACCAATCACAGAGCTTAGGGCAGTGCTCTGAGACTCCTCCCCCAACTGTCACTGGTTGCTAGGGCCACTGGTATCCTAACAACCAATGACATTAGGTGCTCGTCCCACCCCCCAGATTTCAGAGAGGAGAGAACTTCCCCCATTCATCCTCCCAGATCCCAGCCTGACCCTACAACCCTGCTGTGTAAAGTAAGGGGGGGGGGGGGTAGTGATGTATGGGGTGGTAGTAACGTATGGGGGTGCAATGATGTATGGGGGGCAGTGGTGTATGGGGGGGACAGTAATGTATGGGGGTACAATGATGTATGGGGGGTGGTACTGATCCAGAAGTGAGGGACTCCTCTGCCTGTTGCTCAGTGGCATCTCCATAGCAACAGGACGCCAGGCAGACTTCTCTCTTGCATGTATGTATGTATGTATGTATGGGGGGTAGTGATGTATGGGAAGGGCAGTAATATTAGGGGATACAATAATTATAGGGGGCAGTGGTGTATGGGGAGGGCAGTAATGTATGGGGGGGGGGCAGTGGTGTATGGGGTGGTAGTAATGTATGGGGGTACAATGATATATGGGGGGGTACTGATCCAGAAGTGAGGGACCCCTCTGCCTGTTGCTCAGTGGCGTTTCCATAGCAACAGGACACCAGGCAGACTTCTCTCTTGTATGTATGTATGGGGGGGTAGTGACGTATGGGGAGAGCAGTAATGTTAGAGGGTACAATGATGTATGGGGGAGGGCAGTAATGTATGGGGGGGCAGTGGTGTATGGGGTGGTAGTAATGTATGGGGGTACAATGATGTATGGGGGGGTACTAATCCAGAAGTGAGGGACTCCTCTGCCTGTTGCTCAGTGGCATTTCCATAGCAACAGGACGCCAGGCAGACTTCTCTCTTACATGTATGTATGTATGTATGGGGGGGGGTAGTAATGTATGGGGAGGGCAGTAATGTATGGGGGTACAATGATGTATGGAGGAGGGCAGTAATGTATGAAGGGGCAGTGGTGTATGGGGGGGTAGTAATGTATGAAGGGGCAGTGGCGTATGGGGTGGTAGTAATGTATGGGGGTACAATGATGTATGGGGGGGGTCACTGATCCAGAAATGAGGGACCCCTCTGCCTGTTGCTCAGTGGCGTTTCCATAGCAACAGGACACCAGGCAGACTTCTCTCTTGTATGTATATATGGGGGGGTAGTGATGTATGGGGAGAGCAGTAATGTTAGAGGGTACTATGATGTATGGGGTGGTAGTAATGTATGGGGGTACAATGATGTAGGGGGGCAGTGGTGTATGGTGGGGTAGTAATGTATGGGGGTACAATGATGTATGGGGGGGCAGTGGTGTATGGGGGTAGTAATGTATGAGGGTACAATGATGTAGAGGGGGTAGTAATGTATGGGGGGTAGTAATGTATGGGGGTACAATGATGTAGAGGGGCAGTGTTGTATGGGGGGTAGTAATGTACGGGGGTACAATGATGTAGAGGGGGTAGTAATGTATGGGGGTAGTAATGTATGGGGGTACAATGATGTAGAGGGGCAGTGGTGTATGGGGGAGTAGTAATGTATGGGGGTACAATGATGTAGTGGGGGTACTGATCCAGAAGTGAGGGACTCCTCTGCCTGTTGCTCAGTGGCATTTCCATAGCAACAGGACACCAGGCAGACTTCTCTCTTGTATGTATGTATGGAAGGGGGTAGTGATGTATGGGGAGGGCAGTAATGTTAGAAGGTACAATGCTGTATGGGGGGGTAGTAATGTTAGAGGGTACAATGATATATGGGGGAGGACAGTAATGTATGGGGGGGCAGTGGTGTATGGGGGTAGTAATGTATGGGGGTACAATGTTGTAGGGGGGCAATGGTGTATGGGGGGTAGTAATGTATGGGGGTACAATGATGTAGGGGGCGTACTGATCCAGAAGTGAGGGACCCCTCTGCCTGTTGTTCGGTGGCGTTTCCATAGCAACAGGACCCCAGGCAGACTTCTCTGTTCTCAGGTCCTGGGGTTTCTGTGTCTGCAGATTGTCACACATCTAATATATGGACATCATGTCTGTCCGTGTATATATGTGTGTAATTTTTTGTAGTGTGTCGGGGATTTTTCATCACCCGTTGGCAGTGTGGGACAAAAATGTAATTTTTTTTTTAATTCTTCATTTGAAATTTTTTTTTTTAAGTGCTTTATCAAGTGTTTTTTAGTTTTGGGGGGTTTGTTTTTATTTATACTGCACAGTTTTTGGTGAATGGGTAACAAGGAGTACTATGTACCCCATACTCATTAACCATGGGGGAGGCCATATTCTGATCATTTACCCCCCCTGCAGACCCTTACATGGACCGATATCTTTCCAGGGATCCCCTAGCAGAATAACCCCCCATGGTAAGAGCATGTGGCCTGGTATGGTTTAGGAGGGTGGGTGCACTCTCTTACCCCCCTTTCGTTGCCTACCAGGCTCCATGCTCAGGCAAGGATCTTGTTTAGATTTGGGGGTGACCCCATTCTTTTTTTTATTTTTTGCATAGAGTCCCCCTTAACATCCACACCAGAGATTTTGGCAGGGACCCCATGCATGTTTTTTTCACAGGGTTCACCCTCAATATCCATACCAGACCCCCATCAAGGACAGGGGTCTGATTTGTTTTTTTGGGGAACCCTACACTTTTTTTCGCTGGTGTCCCCCTCAAAATACACATTAGTCCTCTTTAAGGAAAAGGTCTGTTTTGAATTTTGAGATTGAATTTTGAGATCTACTACTGAGACCCTCGTCTTCCGGGTGCCGCACCATTCTGAGAACGCTTTGCGTTTTCTCAGTTCATGCAAAGTGTTCTCCGATTGGATGAGGTGAAGAGGGAGAGCAGAGATGTCACAATCTCCATCTCGTCCAATCACAGAATGCTTTGCATTCACTGAGAAAAATGCAAGGCATTCTCTGAATGATGCCCACACAGAGCAGGCGACCCCCTGTGGTTACTATGCAGCAGGGAAGCCCCTCAGCATTGGATCTGGAAGTTAGAGAGGATCACTGAAGTAAGCTGAGCCAATGTAACTATACAAATATGGATTGCGTTGATCAGAATGTATTGATATGAATGCATCCTTGTTATGCAGGTCCAATTGCCTCGAGAACCAGGTCTCGATTCTCTCTGGTGGGTCGTGCATCAGACCAGCTGCCGGCGAGATCCAGGAGACGTCAGATCCCTGAGGCCAGACGGAGGGATAGAAGCCGTTCTCCAGCACGTCCTGCCACCTGCACCATCTGTTTGGAGGATCTGGAAGAGGGAGAAGGAACTTACCGGCTCGCCTGCTCCCACAGATTTCATTCCCCCTGCATCGCGGAGTGGCTGTATAGTGTTGTGAACGAAGCGCGTTGGCCCCAGTGCCCCAACTGCCGGGCTTGTGTCCCTCTGACTCAATGGGTAAGTAGAACATTCCTCAATGTTTTGGATCTGTATTTTTCTTTAGGAAACCCTTTATTAAATGTCATTTATTTTTCCAACAGCCTCATTATCATATCACCTTTGTCGGAGGGGTGTCAAATATTGAACCTTATATGCTTGAACAACGCTGAGAGGAGTCACCATGGAGTCCAGCACCTACAGATTGATCAGTAAGTCCGAATTTTCTATTTCAATAAATTTTCAAACAAAAAAACATGTGTGCTGTCTGACAATTTCTTGTTTTTCCACTGATAACACAGTTTAATCAGGCCATATGGAAATTCAGCTATTTCAGCAGGAACTGGCCACATTTTTATCTATGTATGGGCAGGCTGGTTGTACTGAAGTTGATCGATCCATCGGCCTTCAGTACAACCAGCCTGTCAGATTTTTTTTTCATGTGATCACCTCCGGAAGCTATAGCCGCCAGCAGTGATTGTTGTATTCTGACGGCTAGAAAACCTCCTGCTATCAGAATATAATAGCTCCGCAGGAGTTACTCCCCCATCAACACTAAATGTATGGATAGGGGAATCGAGTAATTTTCTTTCATTATATAAAAAAAATATATAAGCAGCGCTCTAAATAAATGTAATCATGCAAAAAAACTACATAGAATATAAATGTGCAAATCAAGTGCCTCCTTGCAGAATATCCTATACATTGTTAAGAAACTAATAAGAAACTAATAACATCAAACCAAATAATAAAGTGCAAGCGTGCAAATGTGCCTATACTTTCTATGTATACAACTGATAACCAGCATACATCAGCAAGACAAAAATGAGAATGTCCATAAACAGTGAATAGTCCATAGGTGAAATAGATCAATCCATCCAGAAAGTGCACTGTGCAATGTAAACTGGTAAAGGGATCCATCACCAGCAACACCCTCTTACATAGTTACATAGTTACATAGTTAGTAAGGTTGAATAAAGACACCAGTCCATCCAGTTCAACCTGAGTGAGTGTGCGTGTCTACAATTATCCCTATTTTTATTTAAGGTACCCATATAGCGCCGTCAATTTTACGCATCGCTCCACACATACATCGCACACTCACGATCCCTACCCTCAAGGATTCCACAATCCAAGGTCCCCAAACTCACATTCATATATTAGGGCCAATTTTGGACAGAAGCCAATTAACCTACCAGCATGTCTTTGGAGTGTGGGAGGAAACCGGAGTACCCGGAGGAAACCCACGCAGGCACAGGGAGAACATGCAAACTCCAGGCAGGTAGTGTCGTGGTTGGGATTCGAACCAGCGACCCTTCTTACTGCTAGGTGAGAGTGTTATCCACTACACCACTGTGCTGCCCATATACGACTCTTACCAGATATGCAGGACTATAAATTATAATGTTATAAAAATCTAGTATGAACAGCTGATAATCCAAGAGAACGGCCATTAATGGACAACACGTCCCAATGAGTGACTCGAAAATATTAAAGTAAAAGATATTTCCATAGCGAAGCCCATCAGATGGACAAAAGCTTAACCAAGCCACCTTTTGCTATGCAGGGCAGACACATAGTCCACCTCAGCAGTTAGGTTGTTTCGAACATCTTTGAGAACTAACCACAGATCTTCTGTGGATGTAGGCTGCCTCAAATCCTTCTGTCTCTTCATGTAATCCCAGACAGACTCCATGATGTTGAGATCAGGGCTCTGTGGGGACCAAACCATCATATTCAGGACTCCTTGTTCTTCTTTACACTGAAGATAGTTTTTAATGACATTGGCTGTGTGTTTAGGGTGGTTCTCCTGCTGCAGAATACATTTGGGGCCAATCACACGCCTCCCTGATGGTATGGCATGATGGATAAGTATCTGTATTTCTCGGCAGTGAGGACACCATTGATCCCGGCCAAATCTCCAACTCCATTTGCAGAAATGTAGACACTCATTATTGTACCGCTCTCCAGCCCTTCGTGGACAAACTGCCTCCCGCTACACCCAAATATTTCACATTTTCACTCATCAGTCCAGAGCACCTGCTGACATTTATCTCCACCCCAGTTCCCATGTTTTCATGCATAGGTTGTGGAAATAAGGCTAAGCAACTCAACCATGCATGAAAACATAGGAACTGGGGTGCAGATAAATGGTAGAAGGTGCTTTGGACTGATGAGGTTCCTTGCAAGTTTGGGGCTGCATTTCTGCAAATGGAGTTGGAAAGTTGGTCAGGATCAATGGTGTCCTCAATGGTGAGAAATATAGGCAGATACTTATCCATCATGCCCATACCATCAGGGAGGCATCGCATACTAGCACATTGTGCAAGACTTAACTTAAAACAAAGCTCTCCAGCTGACAGGGGTTCCATCTTCCCCTGGTCTTCCTTCTGGGTTTGCGGCCTCCGGCTACATGAGTGGCCACAACCACAATGACGTCACTCCCGGGCATGTGCGCAGGAGCCCTTGGTGTGGTATGCCAGACCTTCATAACACATGTGCCGGTGACGTCACTGCCTGCATGCAGTGTGAATATCTCCTAAACAATGCAAGTTTAGAAGATATTCACTGTACCTACAGGTAAGCCTGGTAGGCTTTCCTGTACATACAAGTCCAAAAATTGAGTATACTACCACTTTAACCCTCACCCAGAGTCTCCACATGCCCGCTCTATAGTACAAAGTAGGAGACCCATATAGAACAAGGGCAGAGTGCCCCTACCTTCCTCACCAACACAGCAAGCAGCAGATGGATAACAATATGATCAAATGCACATGTTTTTTTACAAGGTATACTAGTTTGATACAAAAAACAACTAAATAATAAACATTAAAATAATTTGCAACATTAAAATAGTGCAGCTGTACCGATGTTGTCCCCATTTTTCTAAATCATATAGGAACTAAAATTGTAAGAATGATAAAAACGGTTTATAGCTCAAAGTCTCGTTCAGACCTAGTGGCGTGGTGCCTTCAAATCTTTGAATCTGTTTTGTTTCTCTCTGAAGCTCTGCCTTATCAAAATCACCACCACAAGGGTCTTAGAAGACCGGCTCCAAAGCTACAAATCCCATATGTGATGTGTCAAATTTGCGCTGTGTGCCAATGTGCCCATTGATAGGCATTCTACTATTACTGGCAAAATATACATGATCTCCAATCCTTTGCCTGAAATGTCTAATAGTTTAGCCAACGTAAAATGCTCCGCAGGTCCATGACATTCAATATAAGACACTCATGTCATCACAGTCTATATACTGCTTGGTCACCATATGGGACAGCTCAGTAATGTGCCAAAAACACAACATGATAATGTGTGGTGCGCTGCCAAAAAATGGTCCATGCATGCATCATTATTCACAAAACACCACAATGTATGCCAGTGTGCTGTTGTGCTACAATACACCTCCATCAGCAGGTGTGTTGGGGTGCCATTCAGAAAGAATGAATGGTATCAGCACACTTAACATGCATGGCAGTAACGTTACTGGAATAAACACGGTGTGAACAGACCCACAAGTCACAAACAATTGTGAAAACAAAACACAGAAGTGTATCTCGATGCTTCCACTCCCTGCTGATCCTCATGGCCATATATCTACGGGTGTGAGGGGGATCTCTGCAATGGAGTTCCCTGGTCTGCACACCTATGACACCAATTACAGAGGAGCAATTCTAGGAAGCAGAATGTATTTTATATTATAGAGAACATAACTGTTGGGCACTCTGTGCGGCTGAGGACTATTGTCACAAGATCGCCACCAAAATTAAAAAATGATGAATAAACCTATGCTTAGATAAAGTGTCATATCATATATTTTCAGCATTACCCGTTCAGACAATATTAACGTATCAATTTTATTGCAGGTGCAGATTGGGCGACAAGATCTACAGCTTCCCTGATCGTCTGCATCTCTGGACTGGACCAAAAGATTAACATCCATTCAAACCCCTTATCCACCACCCAAAATAAACAAAAAAAAACCAAAAAAACAAAAAAAAACAAAAAAAACAAAAAAACTTTTTTTCTCTTTCTCTCTCTCTCTCTCTTCTATGTTTTCCATGTTCCTATTAATTTATTATTTTTTTTGCAGGCATTGATTGGGCAACAACATCTAGAGCTGATCTTCTGGATCCCTGGAAGACGAGACTGGCGCCCATTCAAAGATTTATAAGAAAAACAAAAAACAAAAAAAAACCCCAAAAAACAAAAAAATATATATACAGCAGTTTCTTTGTTTCTCTGTTTCTATTATTCTATGCATTGTTTTTGAAGGAATTGGGCAATAAGATCTAAAGATTCCCCAAACGTCATCACCCCTGCATTGCTGGACATCCATCTCCTTCGCTGGATGATGTGACTGAGATTGGAGGTACAACGAGGGACATTTTTTCAGATTAGTATTTTTTTACCCACTTGCTGTCCAGGGCAATTTTTTTTACATTTTTCACACACATATTGAAAGCGGCATTTTTAGATAGGAAAATTAGTTAGAACCCCCCAAACATGACATATTTTATGGATGCAGAAGCCCTGGAGAATATCATGGTGGCTGCTGCAATTTTTTATGCCACATGATATTTGCACAGCTATTTATCAAATGCTTGGGAGTTGATTTACTAAAAGCAATAGACTGTGCACTTTTGAAGTGCAGCTGCTCCAGAGCTTAGTAAATGAGGGGAAGCTCTGCTGACTGCCATCACCCAATCATGTCTAAGCAAAAATGCAATTTCTATTTACATTTTCCTTGCATGTGATTGGGTATTTTTTGTAAAGTGAAGCTTCACCTCATATTCTAAACTCTGGAGCAACTGCGTTTGCAGAGTGCACAGCATAGTTGCCAACATTGGAAAAAAAAATTTCAGGACACTTTTTTGGCTGTAGGCGGAGTCAGCCTATAATTAGGGGGCGGGGCATGTGTTAGTAGGTGTGTCATAGGAAAAGGGAAAAATGCGGCGCGCAAAAAAATGGGCGTGGTTTACGTGGCTAAAATGGGGTGTGGTTAGAGTCTGAGATGAATGAGGGATGCAGAGGGAAAGGGGGGTAGAGGGAGAGGGATGGAGGGACAGCAGACCCAGATCCTACACTACAATAGCAATTACAATGTTTATTCCAGAGTTTAACCATCAGCAGATAAAGATACTCCAAACACCTGGTGTTAGCACTTCAATCATCCCGGCACCATGGTTGTTATGGTGTCAGGATGATTGAAGCGCATTATTTCTATTACATTGTAATATAAAATGAAATCATTCAACTCACCACAATGCAGAATCAGTGGGACCACTGAGCGTGTCACCTGCTACGTCGCCTGCCACCAGATGCCATCAGGTTCCCCCAGCAGAGTCTGTCCTTACATAAGGTGCCCCCAGCAGAGGGGGGAGAAGGGGGTGCAGGTATGGTGGTGACACAGGGGTGAGAGGGGGGTGCAGGTATGTTGGTGACACAGGGGTGAGAGGGGGGTGCAGGTATGTTGGTGACACAGGGGGGAGAGGGGGGTGCAGGTATGTTGGTGACACAGGGGGGGAGAGGGGGGTGCAGGTATGGTGGTGACACAGGGGGGAAGAGGGGGGTGCAGGTATGGTGGTGACACGGGGGGGAGAGGGGGGAGCAGGTATGTTGGTGACACAGGGGTGAGAGGGGGGTGCAGGTATGTTGGCGACACAGGGGGGAGAGGGGGGTGCAGGTATGGTGGTGACACAGGGGGGGAGAGGGGGGGTGCAGGTATGGTGGTGACACGGGGGGGAGAGGGGGGTGCCGGTATGGTGGTGACACGG
The DNA here is from genome assembly GCA_037952835.1 of Lithobates septentrionalis. Taxonomy (NCBI): domain Eukaryota; kingdom Metazoa; phylum Chordata; class Amphibia; order Anura; family Ranidae; genus Lithobates; species Lithobates septentrionalis. The sequence continues at coordinate 916,985 of JBBDGP010000803.1, forward strand.
GGGGGGGGGGTGCAGGTATGTTGGTGACACGGGGGGGGGGAGGGGGGTGCAGGTATGGTGGTGACACAGGGGGGGATAGGGGGGTGCAGGTATGGTGGTGACACAGGGGGGAGAGGGGGGTGCAGGTATGTTGGTGACACAGGGGGGAGAGGGGGGTGCAGGTATGGTGGTGACACAGGGGGGGAGAGGGGGGTGCAGGTATGGTGGTGACACAGGGGGGGGAGAGGGGGGTGCAGGTATAGTGGTGACACAGGGGGGAGAGGGGGGTGCAGGTATGGTGGTGACACAGGCGGGGGAGAGGGGGGTGCAGGTATGGTGGTGACACAGGGGGGGAGAGGGGGGTGCAGGCAGGGTGGTGACACAGGGGGGGGGAGGGGGGTGCAGGTATGGTGGTAACACGGGGGAGAGGGGGGTGCAGGTATGGTGGTGACACAGGGGGGGAGAGGGGGGTGCAGGTATGGTGGTGACACAGGGGTGAGAGGGGGGTGCAGGTATGGTGGTGACACAGGGGGGAGAGGGGGGTGCAGGTATGGTGGTGACACAGGGGGGGAGAGGGGGGGTGCAGGTATGGTGGTGACACGAGGGGGGAGAGGGGGGTGCAGGTATGGTGGTGACACGAGGGGGGGAGAGGGGGTGCAGGTATGTTGGTGACACGGGGGGGGAGAGGGGGGTGCAGGTATGTTGGTGACACAGGGGGGAGAGGGGGGTGCAGGTATGGTGGTGACACAGGGGGGGAGAGGGGGGTGCAGGTATGGTGGTGACACAGGGGGGGAGAGGGGGGGTGCAGGTATGGTGGTGACACAGGGGGGGAGAGGGGGGTGCAGGTATGGTGGTGACACAGGGGGGGAGAGGGGGGTGCAGGTATGGTGGTGACACAGGGGTGAGAGGGGGGTGCAGGTATGGTGGTGACACAGGGGGGGGAGAGGGGGGTGCAGGTATGGTGGTGACACAGGGGGGGAGAGGGGGGTGCAGCTATGGTGGTGACACAGGGGTGAGAGGGGTGCAGGTATGTTGGTGACACAGGGGGGAGAGGGGGGTGCAGGTATGGTGGTGACACAGGGGGGGAGAGGGGGGGTGCAGGTATGGTGGTGACACGGGGGGGGGAGAGGGGGGTGCAGGACTGCAGGTATGGTGGTGACACGGGGGGGGGAGAGGGGGTGCAGGTATGTTGGTGGGACAGGGGGGGAGAGGGGGTGCAGGTATGTTGGTGACACAGGGGGGAGAGGGGGGTGCAGGTATGGTGGTGACACAGGGGGGGAGAGGGGGGTGCAGGTATGGTGGTGACACAGGGGGGGAAAGGGGGGTGCAGGTATGGTGGTGACACAGGGGTGAGAGGGGGGTGCAGGTATGGTGGTGACACAGGGGGGGGAGAGGGGGGTGCAGGTATGGTGGTGACACAGGGGGGGAGAGGGGGGTGCAGCTATGGTGGTGACACAGGGGTGAGAGGGGTGCAGGTATGTTGGTGACACAGGGGGGAGAGGGGGGTGCAGGTATGGTGGTGACACAGGGGGGGAGAGGGGGGGTGCAGGTATGGTGGTGACACGGGGGGGGGGGAGAGAGGGGGTGCAGGACTGCAGGTATGGTGGTGACACGGGGGGGGGGGAGAGGGGGTGCAGGTATGTTGGTGACACAGGGGGGGAGAGGGGGTGCAGGTATGTTGGTGACACAGGGGTGAGAGGGGGGTGCAGGTATGGTGGTGACACAGGGGGGGGAGAGGGGGGTGCAGGTATGGTGGTGACACAGGGGGGGAGAGGGGGGTGCAGGTATGGTGGTGACACAGGAGGAGAGAGGGGGGTGCAGGTATGGTGGTGACACAGGCGGGGGAGAGGGGGGTGCAGGTATGGTGGTGACACAGGGTAGGAGAGGGGGTGCAGGTATGGTGGTGACACAGGGGGGGAGAGGGGGGTGCAGGTATGGTGGTGACACGGGGGGGAGAGGGGGGTGCAGGTATGGTGGTGACACAGGGGTGGAGAGGGGGGTGCAGGTATGGTGGTGACACGGGGGGGAGAGGGGGGGAGAGGGGGGTGCAGGTATGGTGGTGACACAGGGGTGGAGAGGGGGGTGCAGGTATGGTGGTGACACAGGGGTGAGAGGGGGGTGCAGGTATGTTGGTGACACAGGGGGGAGAGGGGGGTGCAGGTATGGTGGTGACACAGGGGGGGAGAGGGGGGTGCAGGTATGGTGGTGACACGGGGGGGAGGGGGGTGCAGGTATGTTGGTGACACAGGGGGGAGAGGGGGGTGCAGGTATGTTGGTGACACAGGGGGGAGAGGGGGGTGCAGGTATGGTGGTGACACAGGGGTGAGAGGGGGGTGCAGATATGGTGGTGACACAGGGGGGAGAGGGGGGTGCAGGTATGGTGGTGACACAGGGGGGAGAGGGGGGTGCAGGTATGGTGGTGACACGGGGGGGGGGGAGAGGCGGGTGCAGGTATGGTGGTGACACGGGGGGGGGGAGGGGGGTGCAGGTATGGTGGTGACACAGGGGGGGAGAGGGGGGTGCAGGATGATGGTGGTGACACAGGCGGGGGAGAGGGGGGTGCAGGTATGGTGGTGACACAGGGGGGGAGAGGGGGGTGCAGGTATGGTGGTGACACGGGGGGGAGAGGGGGGTGCAGGTATGTTGGTGACACGGGGGGAGAGGGGGTGCAGGTATGTTGGTGACACGGGGGGGGGAGAGGGGGGTGCAGGTATGTTGGTGACACAGGGGGGAGAGGGGGGTGCAGGTATGGTGGTGACACAGGGGTAAGAGGGGGGTGCAGGTATGGTGGTGACACAGGGGGGGAGAGGGGGGTGCAGGTATGGTGGTGACACAGGGGGGGAGAGGGGGGTGCAGGTATGGTGGTGACACGGGGGGGAGAGGGGGGTGCAGGTATGGTGGTGACACAGGGGGGAGAGGGGGGTGCAGGTATGGTGGTGACACAGGGGGGGAGAGGGGGGTGCAGGTATGGTGGTGGCACGGGGGTGAGAGGGGGTGCAGGTATGTTGGTGACACAGGGGGGAGAGGGGGGTGCAGGTATGGTGGTGACACGGAGGGAGAGGGGGGTGCAGGTATGTTGGTGACACGGGGGGAGAGGGGGGTGCAGGTATGTTGGTGACATGGGGGGGAGAGGGGGTGCAGGTATGTTGGTGACACGGGGGGGAGAGGGGGGTGCAGGTATGTTGGTGACACAGGGGGGAGAGGGGGGTGCAGGTATGGTGGTGACACAGGGGTGAGAGGGGGGTGCAGGTATGGTGGTGACACAGGGGGGGAGAGGGGGGTGCAGGTATGGTGGTGACACAGGGGGTGAGAGGGGGGTGCAGGTATGGTGGTGACACAGGGGGGGAGAGGGGGGTGCAGGTATGGTGGTGACACAGGGGGGAGAGGGGGGTGCATGTATGGTGGTGACACAGGCGGGGGAGAGGGGGGTGCAGGTATCGTGGTGACACAGGCGGGGGAGAAGGGGGTGCAGGTATGGTGGTGACACGGGGGGGAGACGGGGGTGCAGGTATGGTGGTGACACAGGGGGGGAGAGGGGGGTGCAGGTATGGTGGTGACACAGGGGGGGAGAGGGTGGTGCAGGTATGGTGATGACACAGGGGTGAGAGGGGGGTGCAGGTATGTTGGTGACACAGGGGGGAGAGGGGGGTGCAGGTATGGTGGTGACACAGGGGGGGAGAGGGGGGTGCAGGTATGGTGGTGACAGGGAGGGAGAGGGGGTGCAGGTATGTTGGTGACACAGGGGGGAGAGGGGGGTGCAGGTATGTTGGTGACACAGGGGGGAGAGGGGGGTGCAGGTATGGTGGTGACACAGGGGTAAGAGGGGGGTGCAGATATGGTGGTGACACAGGGGGGGAGAGGGGGGTGCAGGTATGGTGGTGACACAGGGGTGAGAGGGGGGTGCAGGTATGTTGGTGACACAGGGGGGAGAGGGGGTGCAGGTATGGTGGTGACACAGGGGGGGAGAGGGGGGTGCAGGTATGGTGGTGACATGGGGGGGGAGAGGGGGGTGCAGGTATGTTGGTAACACAGGGGGGAGAGGGGGGTGCAGGTATGGTGGTGATACAGGGGGGAGAGGGGTGTGCAGGCATGTTGGTGACACGGGGGGAAGAGGGGGGTGCAGGTATGGTGGTGACACAGGGGGGGAGAGGGGGGTGCAGGTATGTTGGTGATACAGGGGGGAGAGGGGGGTGCAGGTATGGTGGTGACACAGGGGGGGGGGGAGAGGGGGTGCATGTATGGTGGTGACACGGGGGGAGAGGGGGGTGCAGGTATGTTGGTGACACAGGGGGGGAGAGGGGGGTGCAGGTATGGTGGTGACACAGGGGGTGAGAGGGGGGTGCAGGTATGGTTGTGACACAGGGGGGGAGAGGGGGGTGCAGGTATGGTGGTGACACAGGGGGGAGAGGGGGGTGCATGTATGGTGGTGACACAGGCGGGGGAGAGGGGGGTGCAGGTATCGTGGTGACACAGGCGGGGGAGGGGGGGTGCAGATATGGTGGTGACACAGGGGGGAGAGCGGGGTGCAGGTATGGTGGTGACACGGGGGGAAGACGGGGGTGCAGGTATGGTGGTGACACAGGGGGGGAGAGGGGGGTGCAGGTATGGTGGTGACACGGGGGGGAGAGGGGGGTGCAGGTATGGTGGTGACACAGGGGTGAGAGGGGGGTGCAGGTATGTTGGTGACACAGGGGGGAGAGGGGGGTGCAGGTATGGTGGTGACACGGGGGGGAGAGGGGGGTGCAGGTATGGTGGTGACACGGGGGGGGGAGGGGGTGCAGGTATGTTGGTGACACAGGGGGAGAGGGGGGTGCAGGTATGGTGGTGACACGGGGGGGAGAGGGGGGTGCAGGTATGGTGGTGACACAGGGGGGAGAGGGGGTAGCAGGTATGTTGGTGACACAGGGGGGAGAGGGGGGTGCAGGTATGGTGGTGACACGGGGGGGAGAGGGGGGTGCAGGTATGGTGGTGACACGGGGGGGGAGAGGGGGGTGCAGGTATGGTGGTGACACAGGGGGGAGAGGGGGGTGCAGGTATGTTGGTGACACAGGGGGGAGAGGGGGGTGCAGGTATGGTGGTGACACAGGGGGGGAGAGGGGGGTGCAGGTATGGTGGTGACACAGGGGGGAGAGGGGGGTGCAGGTATGGTGGTGACACAGGGGGGAGAGGGGGGTGCAGGTATGTTGGTGACACAGGGGGGAGAGGGGGGTGCAGGTATGGTGGTGACACAGGGGGGAGAGGGGGGTGCAGGTATGTTGGTGACACAGGGGGGAGAGGGGGGTGCAGGTATGGTGGTGACACAGGGGTGAATGAATGAATGAATGATTTGTAAAGCGCTGCAAATGCGAACTGAATTGCCTCAAGGCGCTGGATGCATTCTCTGTTGTCAGCTTCTCAGAAAAGGAAGGTCTTTAGTTTTTTTCTGAAGGCCTGGTGGTTTTCTTCCATGCGGATGTTAGTTGGAAGAGCATTCCATAGTCGAGGTCCTTGGACTGCGAATCTTCGTTCTCCCTTTGCTTTGTAGCGGTATTTGGGAATGGTAAGGAGGTTTTGGTTAGCTGATCGAAGACTGCGATTCGGTGTGTAGTGTTTTATTTTCTCGCGGAGATATGGTGGGGCGTTTCCTTGTATGCATTTGTGGGTGAGGCAGAGGGTCTTGAATGTGATCCGATTCTTCACGGTTAGCCAGTGTAGGCTCTTTAGGGAGGGGGAGATGGATTCCCAGGGTTTTTTCCCTGTTAACAGTCTTGCCGCCGTGTTTTGGATGAGTTGTAAGCGCGCAAGCTGATATTGGGGTAGTCCTACGTAGAGCGAATTTGCGTAGTCGAGTCGGGAATTGATGATTGTTCCCGCAACTGCCGCTTTGTCCTCTTCTGGGATGAAGGGGATGAGTCTACGTAGTTGGCGGAGGAGATGGTGGGATTCGCTCACCACTGATCCTATTTGTGCATCCATTGTCATTCCTGAGTCAAAAATGACTCCGAGACTCTTGGCTTTGGTGCTTGGGGAGATGGTCTGTCCAAGGATGGTGGGAGGTGTCCATGGAGTCTTTATTTTGGAATTTTTGTTAGCTTGTAGGAGAAGAAGTTCTGTTTTTGATCCGTTGAGTTTGAGGGAGCTAGTGGTCATCCAGTCGTCTATTAAGGTGAGGCATTTCTGTAATTGCTGATGAAAGTCTTTTTGTCCGTTGATGCGAAGGTAGAGTTGGGTGTCGTCAGCGTATGAATGGAAGCAAAGATCGGTTTTCCTGATGATATTGAGAAGTGGGCGGATGTATATGTTGAATAGTACTGGTGACAAGGGTGATCCTTGAGGGACTCCGCAGGAGACTGCCCGGGTTTCCGAGGTGAATGTTCCTAGTTTCACTGTCTGGGAGCGATTCTCTAAGAAGGATGTAAACCATTTTAGAGCAGAACCTGTAGCTCCTGCTACTTCAGCGAGGCGGACAAGTAAAGTATTGTGGTCCACTGTATCGAATGCTGCGCTGAGGTCTAACAGTACCAGGAGACTCGGTTCTCCGTCGTCTGCTGCTTCAAGGGCGTCGTCCCATATTTTGAGAAGTGCTGTTTCTGTGCCATGGCCTGGGCGGAAGCCTGATTGCAGAGGGTCCAGGAGGAGGTGTGTGTCCAGGTGGCGTTGTAGCTGTTGTACTACTGCTTTCTCCATAATCTTGGAGATGGCGTTGAGGCTAGTTATTGGTCTGCGGCAGTTAGGGTCCTTAGGGTCGAGATTGGCTTTCTTTAGCAGAGGTTTTACGATACTTTGCTTGAGGGAGGTTGGCACAGTCCCTTCTTTGAATGATTGATTTATGAGCTGTGTTAGGATAGGGGCCAAGATGTCGGAACATTCTTTAAACAGTTTAGTGGGGATGATGTCGTTCGATGATGTGCTGTCTCGAAGTCTTCTGATGATGTTTTTAGTTGTGTCTATGGTGATTGGGGAAAAAAAGAAATTCGGTGGTTGAGTGATGTTTGTGTCGATATCCTCTTTTTGCTTTGGTTCAGTGAGGGTGATAGTTGTTTTCTGATGGATTGATTTCCGAATGTTGTCGATTTTGTCGATGAAAAAATCTGATAACTCATTGCAGAATTCTTGAGTATCGTTTCCTGGGGGCTCTAAGCAGGTCGGGTTCATTGACTGAGCCACTATTTTGAAAAGTTCCCGCGGACGGTTTAAGGTGGATGAGATGGTGTCTGAGAAATGTTCTTTTTTAGCTTTGAAGATTGCCTTGTGGTATTTCCCCGTGAGTGCTTTGTAGTTAGCATGGTTTTCCTTGGTAGGATTTCTTCTCCATGCTCTTTCAGCTCTTCTACGTTCTTGCTTGAGTAGGGTGAGAGTACCATTGAACCAACTTGAGGTTTTTTTGCGGATGAGTGTTCTACGTTTTGGCGCCACGGAGTCTGCTGTTTGTAGTAATGCATTGTTTAGGGAGTTGAGCGTTTGTTCTGTTGAGAGGTTTGAGTTTAGCAAAAGAATTTTGCTCGATAATGTAGTTTTGAAGAGATCAGAGTGAAGTTTCTTCTGAGATCTATTCCAGTGTGTTGCTCTTGCGTGTTTCTGTTTTTGGAGGACGGTGTTAGTGGTGATTTTAAATTTGATAGCATGGTGGTCCGTCCATGGTAGCGGAGTGTTGTCAAATACGTTGATGTCCATATTCTGTTTGAAGATGAGATCTAGAGTGTGTCCTGAACCATGCGTGGGAGAGTTTATCAGTTGTTGAAGGCCAAGTTCTTCCATTTGGTTGACGCAGGCGGTTGCGGTGGGGTCTTGGGCTGAGTTTGCCCACAGGTTAAAATCCCCAAGTACCAGCAGGTTTTTGGTTTTCAAGGTGTGTATCGAGAAGAATTCAGTGAGCGGCGTGAGGAGATTGGTCTTTGGTCCTGGTGGTCTGTAGCATAGTATGATGTGAATGGTGTCTTGAGGTGTTGTTTGGAGGTGCAGTGAGAGTGTTTCCATGAAAGGCACTGAGTTCTGTACGTTTGGTTTGGTGAACCCAAGATGAGATTTGAAAATCACTGCTAGGCCTCCTCCTTTTTTTCCGATTCTATGCTCGGTTAGGATACTGTAGTTCTCGGGCACCAGTTCAGTTAGGATGGTGTTGCAATCGGATGTTAGACAGCTTTCTGTAATGAAGAGGCAATCTATGTTGTTTTCGATGACGAAATTGTGGATTTCCAGCCTGTGCTTGACTGCAGATCTGGTGTTGATCAGGGCGCATGCTAGTTGTTGCGGTTGGATCGGTGTCTCCTTGCATTTCCTGGTTGATTTTGGGTTGGTTCTTAGTAATTGTTCTTTTTTTAGTCTTTTTTGAGTGGCGATCGGTAAAGTTGCGGCAGTGTTTCTTAGCCTGTGGATGGTGTCTGCTGTGTATTTAAAGTTGCACATGATGAGGAGGATGGTGTTGCTAGTAGGAAAGGTGTTCTGATGGTGGTACTGATGTGGTGATGATCCACTTGCGGGGGGATGGAGGGGTCTGATGGATACCCGCTGCTTCTGGAGTGGTGTGGCGATGGGCTGGTGTGGGTGCGAGGTACTTGAGGAGGTACGGCTGCCTACCCCCCTGTCGTTGATCCAGAGGAAGGCGAAAAACCCCTAGCTGCGAGGGCCAATAATGCAGCAGAGGAAAAAATTCCTTCCTGACCCCCCAGGGGCGATCGGACTGGCCCCTGGATCAACTGTTAGAGTACCCCTGGTGGCATACCTGTAAGATGGCCCGGCGGATGACGGGGGGGGTGGGATCAGACACTACTTACTGGTAGGTGGTGCAGTGGCTGCGTCTAGGATGATTGAAGTTGGAGTAGCCTCCGGTGAGAGGGGGGTGCAGATATGGTGGTGACACAGGGGGGGGGGTGCAGGTATGGTGGTGACACAGGGTGAGAGGGGGGTGCAGGTATGTTGGTGACACAGGGGGGAGAGGGGGTGCAGGTATGGTGGTGACACAGGGGGGGAGAGGGGGGTGCAGGTATGGTGGTGACACGGGGGGGGGGGAGAGGGGGGTGCAGGTATGTTGGTGACACAGGGGGGAGAGGGGTGTGCAGGTATGTTGGTGACACGGGGGGGAGAGGGGGGTGCAGATATGGTGGTGACACAGGGGGGAGAGGGGGGTGCAGGTATGGTGGTGACACAGGGGTGAGAGGGGGGTGCAGGTATGTTGGTGACACAGGGGGGAGAGGGGGGTGCAGGTATGTTGGTGACACAAGGAGGAGAGGGGGGTGCAGGTATGTTGGTGACACAGGGGGGAGAGGGGGGTGCAGGTATGGTGGTGACACGGGGGTGAGAGGGGGTGCAGGTATGGTGGTGACACAGGGGGGAGAAGGGGGTGCAGGTATGGTGGTGACACAGGGGGTGAGAGGGGGTGCAGGTATGGTGGTGACACAGGGGGGGAGAGGGGGGTGCAGGTATGGTGGTGACACAGGGGGGAGAGGGGGGTGCAGGTATGGTGGTGACACAGGGGGGGAGAGGGGGGTGCAGGTATTGTGGTGACACAGGGGGGGAGAGGGGGGTGCAGGTATGTTGGTGACACAGGGGGGGAGGGGGGAATCAGGTATGGTGGTAACATGAGAGGAGGGGGGTGCAGGTATGGTGGTGACATGGGGTGCAAGAGGGGAGCCAGGACCATCAAAGTCCCCAGCCAGCGGAGCCCCGGTCCTTCCATGCTGGACCTCAGCCTTTGAGAAGTGTATTGCAGGGAAAGCTCCAAGCCTCCCATACACGGAGTACACCCCCTCCCCCTATTTCTCCTCTCCCCCACTACACTGACAGGCCACAACTACTACTACTCACAGGTCCGTCAGACAACTCCTGAACAGCCAGGTGAAGCCTCCCTTCTTCCCTCCCGTCACTCCCACCATTCCCCGAGCCCCGTCGGACACACGGGGGTGGAGGGTGATGGCGGTGGAGGCTGATCACGTCTTCCTTGTGTTCAGTGTAGAGCGGGGAGGGGTTCCCAATCCCTCCAGCCAATAGGCTTCAGTGTACAATAGAATTTTCTATTTGTACACTGAAGAGAGAAGCCGATTGGCTGCCTCTCTCCCCTGCACTGAACACAAGGGGAACTTTGTGACTGACTCGTGGAGGCGACGGCGGCCATTTTTGTGGAGCCGTTGCCGTTTTTTACAAACACTCACGATTTTCTCGGGACAAACCCAAAAATTCGGAACAACACCCGGGACAAGATTAAATCGGGACGAGGGTCCCAAAATCGGGATTGTCCCGGGAAAATCGGGACTGTTGGCAACTATGGCACAGTCTATTTGACTAACCCCAAAGAGTAGAGAAGAGTAATGTAGTGTAGAAAGGATCCAAAAATCAGGCACTAAGTCCATAGTATCACAGCTATATATTGTTATTAAAGGGGTCCCAGCTGCGATAGACCCATACCTCCCAACTTTTTGAAATAGGAACGAGGGACACCTATTAGCAAAAGTATGTAGGCATAAGACACACCTCCTGCCACGCCCCCTTAAAGGTGAATTCCACATAAAAAAAGATTAAATTAGTGCTTTTTTTGCCACTATTATTCCTTTAAATTGGCTTTTGAAATTTACAAATGAAACAATTTAGAAGTTGGATGAAAGGTTTAGCACTGGGAAACATTTTTTGAAAGATAAATAGTGCATTTATATAAAACTTTATAGATCAGACCAAAAGGAGGGACAAATGAGGGTCAGAGGGACTTTGTTCCAAATCAGCGACAGTCCCTCGAAATCCGGGACAGTTGGGAGCTATGTAAACCCCACTTGGAGAAGTGAACATACATTTTTAAAAATAAAAACAGTGCTTAGGACCTCTAGGAACACCTAATGTAATGTAGAATGTAGAAAGTGCTGTTGTGTAGAGTGTAGTGTAGAGTAGAATAGATTAGTTAGTGTTGTGTAGTGTAGTGTAGTATAGGGTAGTATAGTGTAGTTAGGTCTGGCCATAAAGGGATTACTTTGACGCAGTTGGCCAGCTTAAGCATGCATTTCATTGCATGTGAACCAAAAATCCCTGTCTTTGTGCAAAGTTTGCTAGAAATGATTGAGCAGTGTATAGCAGTGTGCAGAGAGGGGTTCACATTTTTTGGTAGTCATGTGGTCACCCCTCTTTAGCACCAGATGGGTTATACATTCTGTATTTATGTGTACATCTAGTTAGATTTCAGAACAGACATATTTTATTCTATTGCATTTTTGCACAGTTCAGTTCAGTACAGTTGGACAGGGGTGACAACATTTTTTTCTTTATTATTTTTATTTTATTTAAATTTTATTTTTACACGTTTTCCCTTTAAAGTGATTGTAAATCTAATTTTTCTGTGTAACATCCAGGTAATGACGGCTCTGAAACTGAAAGTGACAAAATCTTCATCACTTCCGGCTTCATTCATCACAGAGGAGTTCTGGGAATGGATGTTCCTCCATCTTCTCTGTGGGAAGTCGTCCCGATCACTTATCTCAGTCCCGGGCCTATCGGAGGAATGGGAGAGTCCAGGAAAGTCCATGGGTGCCGGGGGGGGGGGGGGATTGTGCCTGATCGCTTTTACAAAACAGCTGATCACCATCTGAATAAAACAATGCTAAGACCACGTCTGGAGCTACAATTTTATGTCCAGTGAGGAGAGAGGGTGGAGAGAGCCGCTGGATTCCGGCACATCGCTGGATTGAGATTGGGCTCAGGTAAGTATTTAGGGGGGTTGGGGGAATCCTATGCACAGAAGACTTTTTACCTTAATGCAGAAAATGCATTAATGTAATAAAAACTTCTACCTTTACAACCACTTTAACATTATTGCTATCACAAAGGGGCTTAAAAGCCCTCTTTGTGACAGCTTTGGACAGGTGACAGGTACTCTTTACTCTCTGCTCTCCAAAGCAACTAACCAAACACAGATCGTGCTTGGTTAGCTGCTTCCCTGGTGATAACAGCCAGGTAATGACGGCTCTGAAACTGACAGTGATAAAGTCATTGTCACTTCAGGCTTCATTCATCACAGAGGAGTTCTGGAAATGGATGTTCCTCCATCTTCTCTATGGGAAGTTGTCCCGATCACTTATCTCAGTCCCGGGCCTATCAGCTCTAATCACGTGCTTCAAAAAGAAAAACCCCATTGGAATCCATGCGTTCGGTGTCCTGCACGTAGATTAGGGGGACGGACGCATGGATGGGGGGGGGGGCGCCCTACATTACAGGCCGCCACTGGTTGGAACATTTCAAATCTGGTGCACTTCTGCATGGTAATATAAAACAAAGTATAAGCAGCGCTAAAGTATATTCAAACAAATATTTTGAAGTGCAATGGTGCAAACGTCTCTTTAAAAACCATAACAAACACAAATCCAATTAAATAAAGTGCTAATGTGCAAATGACCAATATATATAAATTATATATTGTAAATAGTAAAAGCTCATAATAGTGAACATTCCAAAAGTGAATAAATCTGTCCATCCACAAAAGTGCAATGTACAATGTGAACCAGCAAAAGGGATCCACCAGCAGAAGCACCCTGTTGATCTACGTCTCCTACCAGATACGCAGGACCATAGAATATAATGGTCAAAATCATCCAGGACAAAGCATAGCAACTAATCATCCAGCATTGAGCAGCAGTCAGGACATCAGCAGTGGGTTCCAATCAGTGACTCCTCTGCTGACAGCAATGTCGCCTCTCTACTTCCTCCTAACTCACCTCTCACCCGGAACTTCCTGTCTGTACCTCTATAGGTTGGTTGTTCCTGTACTTCTGCATGGTAGCCAACAGTGGCGGCCTATCCATATGGGGGGTGGAAGGGGCACCGCTTCTCTAAGCGATACGTTCAACCCCTATACTACATGAAGGGCTCCGGACGCATGGATTCCAATGGGTTTCCAAGCACATGATTAGAGCTAGAGGCTCTAATTGGATTAAAAAAAGTGTGGGCTCAGGGTGCTTTTAGCTTCATCTTGTTCTATTAAGGTTTGACAATTAAACCTGGAAGCCGATTTCTATGCATATTTCTATGCAGAGCTTCACCAAATTTTGCACTCTCCAGTTTTAGCAAATTAACCCCATTGTCTTCTTAAAACTCAACCAGGATTCCATGCATGGAACACTGGGGTTCCCCTAATGTTTTTATTTTTGCACATAATTGAAAGATTAACACAGTTTTACCTTATTTACTAAGCTAAGTAAACCTTTGAAAAGGAATATTCACTTTGCTAATTGAACAATCCCTGTTACTTTAGGGAATCAATCCAGTTGATACTAAGCAACCACAATAATTTAGTAATATATATTGGTTCATGTGAAATGGGAAAGATCCACTTTGATACCGGTGTTACTTAGGCTTATTTCCACCAAAAACACATGCAGCGGGTACAATAAGTATTAAACGCGTCAACATTTTTCTAGGTAAATATATTTCTAAAGGTGCTATTGATATGAAATTTTCACCACATGTCTGTAACAACCCATTCAATTCATACATACAAGACACGAAAACAAATAAATTCATAAAATAAGTTATGTGTACTAAAATGGAATGACACAGGAAAAAGTATTGAGCGTGCTAACTGAAATTTATTTAATACTTAGTACAAAATCCTTTGTTGACAATGACGGCTTCGAGACGCCTCCTGTATGGAGAAAATTAGTCGCATGCATTGTTCAGGTGTGATTTTGGCCCATTCGTCCACACAGTCTTCAAATCTTGAGGGTTCTGTGGGCCTCTTCTATGAATTAGATATTCTATCTAATTGTTGTGCTGCAAACTTTAAACAAGCTTCAACATGCTTTTTCTTCAGCAATGGAGTCTTGCGTGGTGAGTGTGCATACAGGCCATGGTGGTTGAGTGCATTACTTATTGTTTTCTTTGAAACAATTGTACCTGCTAATTCCAGGTCTTTCTGAAGCTCCCCACACATGCTCCTTGGCTCTTGGACAACCCTTCTGATATTTCTTTTCACTTCTCTGTCAGAAATCTTGCGAGGAGCACCTTATCAAGGTTGGTTTATGGTGAAATGATGTCCTGTCCACTTCTGGAAATGATGTTCTGTCCCCGACAGTGCTCACTGGAACATTCAGAAGTTTAGAAATCCTTCTGTTACCAATGACATCAGTATGCTTTGCAACAAAAAGGTTGCAAAGGTCTTGAGAGAGCTCTTTGCTCTTACCCATAATGAGATGTTTCTTGTGTGACACCTTGGTAAGGAAACACCTTTTTATAGGCCATCAGTTGAGACTAAACCAGCTGGTATTAATTTGCACTGACAAGGGGCAAGATTGCTTTCTAATTACTGATAGATTTCAGCTGGTGTCTTGGCTTTCCATGCCTTTTTGTACCTTCCTTTTTTATGTGTTCAGTAGTTTTCCCTGTGTCATTCCATTTTATTGCACATAACTTCATTTCTGAACGTATTTGTTTTGGTTTCTTTGTATGTATGGATTGCATGGGCTATTACCGACATGTGGTGAACATTTCATGTCAATAGCACCTTTAGAGATCGATTTATCTAGAAACATGGTGATGTGTTCAATACTTATTTTACCTGCTGTATATGAATTAAAACATTTGAACTATTCAGTTTCAACAGGTGACTGTTTATTGGTAATTAGCTCCTCAGTTCCTCAGTTCCAAAGAATCCATTCACATCTGTGAAATACTGCATAGATGCGACACTCTTTGGCCTCATTCACAGTTGCGAATGGGGCCGCCACCGATTATATGTGGGAGCCCCACCGGGGGGTTCCCAGCAATTAGATGTAGGAGGCAGCCCTACTGAAATCAATGGGAGGCTGACAGCTTCCAAAGTTAAACATTAGCATTTCTGTGTAATCATGCATGAAGCAATCACCTGTGATTGGTCAGCCCTGGACACAAATTCTCTGCATCCAGGGCCAACCAACCACAGGAAATCGCACCATGAGCAATTATTTTGGAGCAGCCACGATAAGCTGCAGAATTGTTGGCTTTCCATTGCTTTCAATTGGGCTGTCCCCACATCTAATCGGTGACCCCGCAGGGGTTTTCACATCTAATTCATGACAGCCCCATTTGTAAGTGTGAATGAGGCCTCACACAGCCATTATTATGAGAATATTTTATATGGTCATTCTGAAAAATAAAAGTTATGTGTGACTCTGTTAAAGTTCAGGTTCAGCGTGAAAAATACAAGTAGGGAATTAAAGAAAAAAAAATTACCAATCACATGACCACTGTGATTGGCTGAAGAAGGTGCCACAAGTTGGCGAGTCCAGCTGGTTGCCTTGCTTTTTCTGCAGCAGACGGGAGCTCTCTCAATGGAGGGGGCAGTGCTGGGCAGGATTACCCCCCGACTTTGCCTCTCCCATGCCTGTATTGACGCTCGGTGGGACTTCCGCCTCGCCTGTAAACGGCTTCCTTTTGGGCACTGCACATGCATGGGTTTTCCCGCACATGTGCGGTGGGAGATCAGACACAGTGACATCACACACGCTTTATCCATGGTATTTAAAAGTATTTTATACTTCTACTCAGAATCATAAAATATCCTCTGGTTGATAGTGGGTCCCACAAGCTTGGGCTCCCCATCTTACCTCTGGATTTGGGTAAATCCTGGGGGCCACCTGAAACACTGGCGCTCTTGATGTCTTTATGTTTTGTTAACAACTTGATTGTATATCAATGTCTTCGTTATGCTGTTTGTACTTTTTGAGTAATGAATTGTTTCTTTTTAGATATTTTAAGCCCCTTATTCCTCCTGAAAAGGCGGCCATTGCCTTGAAACATGTAGAGGGTTTGCTGCTTCTATGTTCCCCTTTATCTGTATCTTGGAGCGTGCATCAGTGGCGTTGGATACATCAAGCATGGGAACTACGGCACATCTACAGGGGAGTTCATACAATGATCATTTTAAATGATGAGCTTTGTACTTTTTTAATGTTTTTAATAAACGTTGACTTTTTTAAAATTGCTTTGATCTCTAACTTTGGGGTTCCAAGATAATCCATGACCTTTTGGTTTTTCCACATACAATTTGATAGTATAGTAGATGGTACAGCGTTCAATGGTCATTAGTAATTGGCACAGGCTCCAGAGGTCAGCAGTAAGTGAGTGATGCAGAGTTTAGGGATCAGTATTATGTCACACAGAGTTCAGGGGTGAGAAGAAAGTTACACAGTTCAAGGGTCAGGATTAATTGACGCAGAGTTCATAGGTCAGTAGTAAGAGATGCAGAGTTCAAAGGTCAGAAAGTGGTTACAGCACACATATTAGTTTCCCTCCAATGTCCATAAATTACAGATGCTATAGTTTCCTCTTCAGTTCTTTTAGTAATTATGCAGTCTAATGCATTAAAGTTCATGTATAGTTTTGTCTTTTACCCGATACAATACCAAAATCCTTCCAACTGTGCTAGTGTGCATCGCAGACTAGCAGATTATGTGAAATGTTCTGTAGAACCAAGCTCTTCCAGTGGCGAGATGTCACCGCTGACACGGCTACAATCTCTAACCACCTTCCCTCCAGCTCGCGGATTCCGGCTGTGCGATTGGCCGGAGCCGAGATGACGTGCATGCAGGAGCTACCGTTTATGGCACAGGACTCTGAAGGAACAGCCCGGAAGGCCGTTCTTTTAGAGCACATGCCCTGGTGATGTCGCCGGCTGCATTTACATTAATATCTCCTAAATAGTGCACGTTTAAGAGATATTTACAGTACCCATAGGCAGGTGCGGCTGGTCCATTAGGGGCGCCGCCCCCCTAGTTTGCATGTGGGGATGCATACAGGGCGCCAGACTCATAGCTTTTTTTTTTTTTTAAAAAGGTTGGGCTTGGGGCGCAGTGCTCTGTGACACTAACTAATCAATATTCGCTATTGTCTTCCGACTTTTCCTCCCAGCCAATCAGGACAGGAGGCGGATCGGGATGGGCGGCAGGAGAAGCCAAGGAAGCCGTAGGAGGACTGTGGAGGGGTGAGTGCGGGGGGGACCGTGAAGGGGCTGAGTCTGGGGGACCATGAAGGGGTGAGTGTGGGGGACCGTGAAGGGATGAGTGCAGGGGACCATGACGGGGTGAGTGCAGGGGGCCGTGAAGGGGTGAATGTGGGGGACCGTGAAGAAGTGAGTGCGGGGGACCATGACATGGTGAGTGCGGGGGACCATGACGGGGTGAGTGCGGGGGACTATGACGGGGCGAGTGCGGGGGACCATGACGGGGTGAGTGCGGGGGACCATGACGGGGCGAGTGCGGGGGACCATGACGGGGTGAGTGCGGGGGACCATGACGGGGCGAGTGCGGGGGACCATGACGGGGCGAGTGCGGGGAACCATGACGGGGTGAGTGGGGGGGACCATGACAGGGTGAGTGCAGGGGACAGTGAAGTGGTGGGTGTGGGGGACTGTGGAGGGGTGAGTGCGGGGGACCATGACGGGGTGAATGTTGACCTGGGAAGGTTTGTTTACCGCCCTCCCAAAAAGTTTGGCACCAGCCGCCACTGCCTATAGGTAAGCCTTGTTATAAAAGTCATGTATGGGAGTTTACTCCCACTTTAAGGTTGATTTTTCTTATCTCCTTTCTATCCGCTTCCTCGGCACAGAAAAAGACAGAAATTATTTATGGTAATGTGTGAAGGGGAACCATGTGTTTGATTCCCTTGTATTTTGCTGGTGGATGTCATGTATAATAGTGGTATGAAAAAAAAAAAAAGATGTCCCATGATGTATATCCATCATCAATCACAGCAATGTAGACCCACATCAAGCTCAATGCCCACTGACCTGCTGAAAGAAAAAAAAAAACAGCGCCTGCTGACACACATCTTGTCCTGTCCCTTCACCAAATGATAGGTCTGGGGGTGACATCAAATATATCAAAGGGTGGAGGTCCCCCAGTCATTAACCTCCCTGGCGGTAATCCAGAGTGCGGCTCGGGGTTAATTTTCAGTGCCAAAAGTGGTAACCCCGAGACACACTCGGGGCTGCATCGCAGTATCCTGGTAGAGGTTACCTAACTTGTCCCCAGGATCCTGCAATGTCCCCCCGCTGTGTTTTCCGCCAGATCCTCCGCCCGATACTCTGTGTTCCGGGCTCCGTTCCCTGCGAGTGCCCTGACACATGGAAGCAGAGCCGGCGGGAATTACAAAAAGTGAAATATACATAACACACATAATACACTGTAATCTTACAGATTACATTACTGTATCAAATCATTTCACCTCTCTTTTGTCCCTAATGCTTTGTCCAGTGCCCTGCCTACACTTTTATATTATATATATTATATATATTATTATTATTATTATACACGATTTATATAGCTCCAACAGTTTACACATCGCTTTACAATGTAGAGGGGGGGGGGGCAGCACAATTACAGTACAGTTCAATACAGAAGGGACAGGAGGGCCCTGCTTGTAGAGCTTACATTCTAAAGGGAGGGGGTGGTGGTACAAAGGGTAATAGATGCAGGCAAAGATTTGATGGGAGTGGCTCGGGGACAGTTGTTAGGTGGGTGTGGGATAGGCTTCCCTGAATATGTGAGTTTTCAGGGATCTCCTAAAGGTGGACAGGTTAGGGGCTGATCGAATATACCGGGGCAGGGAGTTCCAGAGGATGGGAGAGGCTCTGGAGAAATCCTGAAGGTGAGTATAAGAGGAGGTAACAAGGGAGCTAGAGAGCAGGAGGTCCTGGGAGGAGCAGAGGGGACAGTTAGGGAGATATCTGCAGATGAGGTTGGTGATGTAGCTGGGGGCGATGTTATGAATGGCCTTGTATGTTGCGGTTAGCATTTTGAGTTTTATATGGTGGGGTAGGGGAAGCCAGTGAAGGGATTGGCAGAGAGGGGTGGCGGTCACGGATCGGTTAGTGAGGTGTATTAGTTTAGCAGCAGCATTCATAATAGACTGAAGGGGGGATAGCCTGCGTAAGGGTAGGCCAATAAGGAGAGAGTTGCAGTAGACAAGGCAGGAAATAATCAAGGAGTGAATAAGTTGCTTTGTGGTGTCATTAGTCAGGAAGGGTCGTAATCTGGCGATGTTGCGTAGGTTATGGCAGCAGGATTTAGCCAGTGATTGGATGTGGGGGCTGAAGGAGAGGTCAGAGTCAAGGATTACACCCAGCACCCTGGCATGTGTGGAGGGACCAATGGTTTTGCTGTTGATCTTAATGGTAAAGTCATGGGGGGGGGACCAGGAAGGAGGAAATATAACAAGCTCCGTTTTAGAAAGATTGAGTTTGAGAAAGTGGTGTGACATCCATACCGATATGTCATTCAGTAAGTTTGAGATCCATGAGGAGATTGAGGGGATGAGTTGAGGTGTGGAGAGATAGATCTGGGTGTCATCGGTGTAGAGGTGGTATTGGAAGCCATGGGAGGTTATCAACTGGCCCAGGGAAGAGGTATAGAGCAAGAATTGGAGGGGCCCAAGGACGGAGCCTTGGGGTACCCCAACAGAGAGAGAAAGAGAGGAAGAGGAGCAGAAGAGATGGAATTGTAAGTGACACTGAAAGTGCGCTGAGATAGGTAGGAGGAGAACCAGGATAAAGCAGAATCACAGAGGCCAAGGGAGTGTAGTTTGCTGAGGAGTAGCAGGTGGTCAACTGTGTCGAAGGCAGCAGAGAGGTCTAATGGGGCGTACACACGGTCGGACTTTTCGTCTACAAAAGTCCAACGGACGCCGACGGACTAAAGCTGGCTGGTAATCCGATCGTGTGTGGGCTTCTCCGGACTTTCAGTGGACTTTTTCAGCCTCAAATCCGACGGACTTTAGATTTGAAACATGCTTCAAATCTTTACGTCGTAACTACGACGGACCCCGAAATCCGCTCGTCTGTGTGCTAGTCCGACGGACAAAAACCAACGCTAGGGCAGCTATTGGCTACTGGCTATGAACTTCCTTATTTTAGTCCGGTGTACGTCATCACGTACGAATCCGTCGGACTTTTGTGTGGTCGTGTGTAGGCAAGTCCGTTCGTTAGAAAGTCTGCCGCAAGTCCGCCGCAAGTCCGCCGGAAGTCTGTCGGACAGGCTGTCGGACTTTTGTAGACGAAAAGTCCGACCGTGTGTACGCCCCATAAGAGTATAAGTATGGAGTAATGGCCATTGCTTTTAGCAGTTAGTAGGTCGTTGGTGAGTTTTAGTAGGGCAGTTTCAGTGGAATGTTTTGGACGGTTCTTTCTGCCTGGAAACTTGAGAATGTCCATGGCAACTAAAAAGTGTCCCTTTTAGTCAAAAGCGGTTTTAGACCAGCTAGAAAACAGTGATAGTAAATTAGAACACTTGCAGAATTGAGCGATAGTGATTTGTGGGGAAAATCGCCATCAGACACTGAAAGTGACGACAGCGACAATTCTGCGACTGAGCAAATTTCTGTGTTTTTGATTTGATTACATTATTGAATAAAATGTATTGTTATGTTATTATTATTTATAATTATTTATAGTTATTTATTATATTATAATTTATGATTTTGTGTTTCAAACTTTATCATACCCGGGATGTCTACTAGACTCTTGTTTGGACAGATTTAAGTGAGTTATTCCTAAAAATTACAGGCCTACAATAAAAAACGCCAAATTGCCATGCAAAACAATGTACCGCTTTGAGATGCAAAAATCTGACATAATCATACCGCCAGGGAGGTTAACCATAAATGGATCCCAGTGACGTTGTGAGAAAGTGAGGGAACTCTCCAATATCAATACAGACAGAAATAACGGGAATACTCCTGAAGAGGGAACTATGTTTGCTTTGAAATGTGTTGCACGTTAATACATGTTGTATGCTTTACTCATTGACTCTTCAGTGGAATTTCATTGCAGTTTGGCTCATCCATGTGATTGAACTTACAAGCGTTATTTGCTCTGGATATAAATACCTGGCTTCACTTCCAGTCTTTTTTTTGAAGACATGCACCTCTCTCCCTTACTAGCGGGTACACTTAGAGAAGATTTCCCTCCATGTCTAATAACAATTCCATTTACTCTCATGGGACTTTAACACATCAACAAAAAAAGCATTTTACATAAACTGAACAAATTTTAATTGTACAAAAAAAAATTAAAAGCAAACATGTTCTAAAACATGCCAATTCTCTGGTTTTACTACTCAATGGTACATACAATGTGCTATAATACCCCTATACCCTCTGTTAGGGTAATTATTAAAATGTACGGTGCTGTGAAAAAGTGTTTGCCCCCTTCCTGATTTTTTTATTTTTTTGCATATTTCAAACAATGAAATGATTCAGATCATCAAACAAATTTTATTATTACACAAAGATAACCCGCATAAATCCAAGATGCAGTTTTAAAATTATTATTTCATTTATTAAGGGAAAATAGCTGTTCAAACCAGCCTGACCCTATGTGAAAAAGTAATGGCCCCCTCCCATGCTGAATCATGAATGAACTGTGATTAACCATAATTTTTTTGAAAGCAGAGTTAAATTTCACTTGCCACTCTCAGACCTGATAACTGCCAGACCTGTTGAATCAAAAAATCACTTAAATAGAAGCTGTCTGACAAAGTGAAGCACGCTAAAAGATCTCAAAAAGGAACACATCATGCTGTGATGTAAAGAAATTCAAGAACAGATGAGAAACAAACTCATTGACATGTATCAGTCTGGAAAGGATTACAAAGCCATTTCTAAGGCACTGGGACGCCAGCGAACCACGGTGAGAGCCATTATCCACAAATGGAGAAAACTTGGAACAGTGGTGAACCTTCCCAGGAGTGGCCAGCCAGCCAAAATGATTCCAATAGCACAACATTGACTCATCCAGGAGGTCATAAAAGAACCCAGAACAACATCGAAAGAACTGCTGGCCTCGCTTGCGTCAGGTAAGATCAGTGCTCATGATTCAACAATAAGAAAGAGACTGGGCAAAAATGGCATCCATGGGAGAATTCCAAGGCCAAAGCCACTGTTGACCAAAAAGAACACAAAGGCTCATCTCACATTTACCAATTACCTTAATTATCCCCAAGACTTTTAGGCAAATATTCTGTGGACTGATGAGACAAAAATTAAATTTTTTGGAATTTGTGCGTCCCGTTACATCAGGCATAAAACTAATACAGCATTTCATAACAAGAACATCATACCATCAGTCAGACATGGAGGTGGTAGCGTGACGGTCTGGGGCAGCTTTGCAGCTTCAGGACCTGGACGACTTACCATAATTGATGGAACCATGAATTCTGAGCTCTACAAGAAAATACTAAAGGTGAATGTCCGGCCATCAGTTTGTGACCTTAAGCTCAAGTGCACTTGGGTTATGCAGCAGGACAATGATCCGAAACACAACAGCAAGTCCACCTCCAAATTGTTCAAACAAAGAAAAATGTTGGTTTTGGATTGGCCTAATCAAAGCCCAGACTTAAATCTAATGGAGATGCTGTATCATGACCTTACACAGGCCGTTCATGCTGGAAAACCCTCCAATGTAGCTGAATTGAAAAAATTCTGCAAAGAAGAGTGGGACAAAATTGCTCTACAGCAATGTGAAAGACTCGTTGCCAGTTATCGTAAACGCTTGATTGCAGTTGTTGCCGCCAAGGGTGGCACAACCAGTTATTGGGTTTAAGGGGAAATTACTTTTTCACATACAGCCAGGCAGGTTTGGACAGATTTTGTGCCTTAATAAAGGAAAACATCATTTAAAAACTGCATTTTGTATTTACAGGGGGTCCCCGGGTTACAAACAAGTTAGGGACTGTAGGTTTGTTCTTAAGTTGAATCTGTTTGTAAGTCGGAACAGGTATATTTTTTAAGTGTAGCTCCAGCCAAAAAAACAATTTTTAAACTTTTTGGATAGCATAGGGAAGGATTAACACCCCTGTAACATTTGTTTTGCTGTTTGTGCCCCTGTTCAGAATATTTCACCTCACTTTCTGTCCCAATGACAATTGGATTTTGAAAATTTTGGGTTGTTGTGGAAACAAGCCTTGGTGATAAAGCATCAGTGGAGGTACCTTTTCCCCATAATAGCTCTTACAGGAGTGAATTTCCCTTCCATGGGGTAGATTTCATCTCACTTCCTGTTGTCTCCCTCCGTTTGTAATTAGGAGTCATTTGTAAGTCGGATGTTTGTAACTAGGGCACCCCCTGTAGTTATCTTTGTGTAATAATAACATTTGTTTGATGATCTGAGTCATTTAAGTGTGACAAATATGCAAAAAAAATTAAAAATCAGAAAGGGGACAAATACTTTTTCACACAAGACACAACTTTATATTTCAATCGAATTTCTTCAAACAGTATAACCTGCCGGAAAACCCTGTGTTTTAATACGTTTCTCACAAATCTTCATCAGGGGACAGAGATGGTATCTAAGTTTTAAAAAAAGATTACATGATGATGACCAGTCAAAAAAACAAATCTACATAACATACACTATCCTACTAAAAGTATTGGGACGCCTGCCTTTACACGCACATGAACTTTAATTGCAGCCTTAGTCCGTAGGGTTCAATGTTGAGTTGGCCCACCCTTTGGAGCTATAACAGCCTCAACTCTTCTGGGAAGGCTGTCCACAAGGTTTAGGAGTGCGTCTATGGTAAAGTTTGACCATTATTCCCGAAGAGCATTTGTGATGAGAAGGTCTGGCTCGCAGTCTCCACTCTCATTCACCCCAAAGGTGTTCTATTGGACTAAGGTCAGGACTCTGTGCAGACCAGTCAAATTCCTCCACCCCAAACTCGCACATCCATGTCTATGGACCTTTCTTTGTGCACTGGTGTGCAGTAATGTTGGAACAGGAAGGGGCCATCCCCAAACTTTTCCCACAAAGTTGGGAGCATGAAATTGTCCAAAATGTCTTGGTATGCTGATGCCTTAAGAGTTCCCTTAACTGCAACTTAGGGGCCAAGCGCAATCCCTGAAAGACAACCCCACACCATAACCCCCCCCCCCCTCCACCAAATGATTTGGACCAGTGCACAAAGCAAGGTCTAAAGACATAGATGAGCGAGTTTGGGGTGGAAGAACTTGACTGGCCTGTATAGAATCCCGACCTCAACCAGATAGAACACCCTTGGGATGAATGAGAGCGGAGACTGTGAGCCAGGCCTTCTTGTCCAACATCAGTGCCTGACCTCACAAATGCGCTTCTGGAAGAATGATCAAACATTTCCATAGACACATTCCTAAACCTTGTGGACGGCCTTCCCAGAAGAGTTGAAGCTGTTATAGCTGCAAAGGGTGGGCCAACTCAATATTGAACCCTACGGACTAAGACTGGGATGCCATTAAAGTTCATGTGTGTGTGTAAAGGCAGGTGTCCCAATACTTTTGGTAATATAGTGTATGTTAGAATGAGAGATGGTACTGTAAGAAAAGAAGAAAAAAGACAAATCTGAAAGTCAGAAGGACTGAGCCATACTTGACATATCTCTCCTCCGCACTTTTATTCCCTTAAGTTTTCTCTCTTGTGATTGCTCTTTCTTTCCTTCGGAACTCTTTAACATCAGTGTAAATGACACGGAACCCTCTACAAGGAAATCATCGAGCTCTGCCATTCAGAATCAGAGACAAGCTGTTCTTACAAGGGAAGAAGAGTCGGATATGAAGAGCCGGTCAGCATAGCTTCATAAAGTGTTCATAAATGAGAAAAATAAGGGCAGCGCCTATTATCCCTGTACCCCTTCCCAAAATATTTCCCGGCCTTCCAGCACTATTATACCTAAATGTACAGTTCTGACTTTAGAGACTGAAGCCGTCAGCCTTAATAAGGGCCCCTTCACACTATGAGTTGTGTCTGAGCTTGTGTTTTCTTTTTGTGTTCTTGTGTATCACGTTTAGAGCAGCGCAGTCATTTCATTGGGCTGCCCTATGCGCTTGAAACTTGCAAAAATAGAGCAGGCGCCATTTTTATAATTGGCACTGTGGTAACATGCA
This sequence comes from Lithobates septentrionalis, assembly GCA_037952835.1. Classification (NCBI taxonomy): domain Eukaryota; kingdom Metazoa; phylum Chordata; class Amphibia; order Anura; family Ranidae; genus Lithobates; species Lithobates septentrionalis. The sequence goes on from JBBDGP010000803.1 coordinate 941,798, forward strand.
TTTTGGCCCCCACAAACTCACCCGCTTTTGCTAGATGTGTGGGGGTGCCCTTAAGAATTAACCACTTAAGGTCCACCTCATAGCAATTTTACTGCTACAGGGTGGCACCTCTGAGATCATGTATATATACCCGCAGTGGCGGCTGGTGCTCCATTGGGGGGGGGGGGGGGGGGGCGGAGAAGCTAGCTTCCCCAGGTTCTCCTCCCAGCCAGTCTGGTCTTAAGACCAGCTTCTTGTCCGGAGAAGCCGGAAGACAAAAAGCGAATATTGATTTGCTAATGATACAAGTGGGTGGGCTCGGGGCGTAGTGCTTTGCACCCCGATCCCACCTTTTTGAAGCCTATTAGAGCTTTAGGCTCTAATCATGTGCTTAAAAAAACAAAGCAAAAAACTAATAGAAATCTATGCGTCTTGCGCCCCTCATGGAGATTACGGGGCAGCGCCCCTGTGCCCCTTATGGACCAGCTGCCACTGTATACACGTGACCTGGCTCTTCCATATAGGGGGCACACATGGGCTCCACAGGTGGCTCACTCCCACCATGATCATACACAGTGGGAGCCTGTCAGCGACTACCGTGAACTCAATGTCCACTGGCACCTGACGATCAACCAGCAGAGAGGCAGAACGGCGGTCTGTCTATCTAAACAAGTTTATGTTCTGACAGAAGGGAAGGCATGGAAAGCAGGGAAAAGGATCCATGTCTTCCCCTAGTAAAAGGAGCTCTCACATTGTAATAAAACACTGGTTAGGTATCATAGGCCTGTGAACAGGGTACGCCGGATGTGCCTGGGCACAACCTAATCACCCTATGTGGTGCTGATTCCCCCTGCTAACTGGTGCCCCCTATCTCCCTCCTTCAGTGCTTCCAGCTTCCCTTCTCTCCTTTCCTGCCCGCCTCTTGTGGGAGATTATTTAGGATGGATGAATATATGAAAATAGTAAGTGATCTGTACCAATCGATCCTGTGTTTATTCTTAGCCAAAGCATAGTAAACGGTGTTTACTATGCATCAATTTGTGATTGAACAGGAAGCCGCACAGCACAGAGCACTGTTCACTGTCCAGTGAAGCTGAGGCTTCAGAGAAAGGGCTGTGGAAGCTCTGTCCCCAGTCCATTTCTCACTGTTTAAACCCTTTGATTGGTTTTAACCCCTTCCCAGCCAGTGTCATTAGTACAGTGGCAGTGTATATTCTTACCACTAATCACCGTATTAGTGTCACTGGTCCCCAAAAAGTGTCAGTTAGTGTCCGATTGGCTGCCGCAATATCGCAGTCCCACTAAAAGACGCTGATCGCCGTCATTACTAGTGAAAAAATAAAATAAATAGATATATCCCATAGTTTATAGATGCTATAATTTTTGCACAAACCAATCAATATACACTTATTGGAATTTTTACCAAAGATATGTAGCAGGATACATATTGGCCTAAATTGATGAAAAAATTCGATTTTTAATTTATTTTTTTATCAGATATGTTTTATAGCAGAAAGTGAAATATATATATATATTTTCAAAAATGCCTTTTTTTGTTTATAACGCAAAAAAACATAAATGCAGAGGTAATCACCACCAAAAATAAGCTCTATTTGTGCGAAAAAAGGACATACATTTTATTTGAGTACAGTGTTGCAGGACCGCGCAATTGTCAGTTAAAATAACTAAAGTGGTTAAATAAAAATCTAATCAACATTTTTTTTTTAATAAACTAAAATTTAAAGTTACATCCAAGCACATAAAATCCCCCCCCCCCCCCAAATTTTTTTGAAGCCCCACCCCCACATATACACATATATGAACATAAACACATGTATGTATGAAAGCGCCAATTGCGATACACATGTTACATATCGCTGCGCACACCGGAGTGAGATCGATATTACTAGCACCCGACCTTCTCTGTAACACTAAACAGATACCTATAGGGGGCATTGAAAGTGTTGACTATGGAAAATCTAGGGTACTAAAGTCTGACACCATTTCTGATTGGCCGTCACGGTCCGATTCCCATTTATATAGGAAACAATATTCATCCTCCTAGTTCCCCCCATACCTGAAAAGCATACATTTAGCTTGAATAGGTGCAGCTTTGTAGTCATAGATTATTTGGAATTTAAAATATAAATGTCATTTTCATAATGGTCACTAATTAGGACCGGGATCACAGCGTTTCCATGGCGATAATCCTTCCAACTCCACCCATAAATGAAGGAAAATGCTCCAAATAGTTCTGTGCAAACATGAAAACTATGAAACAATATTCATCCCATTGGTTCCCCTATAACTGAAAATCATACGTTTAGTTTGAATTAGGTGCCTCTCTGTAGTCATAAATAAATTGGAATTCAACCACAAAATGTCATTTTCAAAAAGTGTTTACTAATTAGAATGGGGAATACAGAAAATATTGGAGATATGAACAAAATCAATCAGCTATATATGCAGATAATCAATAACTTTCTCACAGTAATTGTGTTTTGCTGAGCCCTCCATATTGATCCTGCCAGTAGACTGGGTTTTTTTTTTAACTTCCTGTCACTGGCTGGCTGAGCTGTCAATCAAAAGTGACAGTTGGAAGCAGTGCAGGTGACCCTGGCTGTGGCTGTAACTGTCACTGGCTGAGGAGTTTTCAAAGCGTGCGACAGCTCCACCGCCTCTCTCCTTGTGATCGGCTGATTACGGAGGATTACTGCGATTTCTACTGATATCTACAACTGAGAAAACTTTTATTAGTATTATTATTACTATTGTTGCGATTATTGTGATTATTAATCACATTTTGTGTTAGTTCTCTTCTATAGGCATCCCATTTCACCAGGATGGCAGCCTCTGGACCTGGACGTCAGGATCATCGCATCCACCTTGATGGAGACAGAAACGCCATTCCAGCAGGTAAGTGTAATGTCTGATCAGTGGGGTGTCCTCCATGTGTGCAGGGTACAGGGGCCCCTAAGAGGGATGGGCCCCCCCCTCACACACTGCACACATAGGGGGTAATGATGTCCTCCTGTCCTGTCTGCCCCTGTATACATCCCCCCTTCTACTCCAGACCAATCACAGAGCTTAGGGCAGTGCTCTGAGACTCCTCCCCCAACTGTCACTGGTTGCTAGGGCCACTGGTATCCTAACAACCAATGACATTAGGTGCTCGTCCCACCCCCCAGATTTCAGAGAGGAGAGAACTTCCCCCATTCATCCTTCCAGATCCCAGCCTGACCCTACAACCCTGCTGTGTAAAGTAAGGGGGGGGGGGGGGTAGTGATGTATGGGGTGGTAGTAACGTATGGGGGTGCAATGATGTATGGGGGGCAGTGGTGTATGGGGGGGACAGTAATGTATGGGGGTACAATGATGTATGGGGGGTGGTACTGATCCAGAAGTGAGGGACTCCTCTGCCTGTTGCTCAGTGGCATCTCCATAGCAACAGGACGCCAGGCAGACTTCTCTCTTGCATGTATGTATGTATGTATGTATGGGGGGTAGTGATGTATGGGAAGGGCAGTAATATTAGGGGATACAATAATTATAGGGGGCAGTGGTGTATGGGGAGGGCAGTAATGTATGGGGGGGGGGCAGTGGTGTATGGGGTGGTAGTAATGTATGGGGGTACAATGATATATGGGGGGGTACTGATCCAGAAGTGAGGGACCCCTCTGCCTGTTGCTCAGTGGCGTTTCCATAGCAACAGGACACCAGGCAGACTTCTCTCTTGTATGTATGTATGGGGGGGTAGTGACGTATGGGGAGAGCAGTAATGTTAGAGGGTACAATGATGTATGGGGGAGGGCAGTAATGTATGGGGGGGCAGTGGTGTATGGGGTGGTAGTAATGTATGGGGGTACAATGATGTATGGGGGGGTACTAATCCAGAAGTGAGGGACTCCTCTGCCTGTTGCTCAGTGGCATTTCCATAGCAACAGGACGCCAGGCAGACTTCTCTCTTACATGTATGTATGTATGTATGGGGGGGGGTAGTAATGTATGGGGAGGGCAGTAATGTATGGGGGTACAATGATGTATGGAGGAGGGCAGTAATGTATGAAGGGGCAGTGGTGTATGGGGGGGTAGTAATGTATGAAGGGGCAGTGGCGTATGGGGTGGTAGTAATGTATGGGGGTACAATGATGTATGGGGGGGGTCACTGATCCAGAAATGAGGGACCCCTCTGCCTGTTGCTCAGTGGCGTTTCCATAGCAACAGGACACCAGGCAGACTTCTCTCTTGTATGTATATATGGGGGGGTAGTGATGTATGGGGAGAGCAGTAATGTTAGAGGGTACTATGATGTATGGGGTGGTAGTAATGTATGGGGGTACAATGATGTAGGGGGGCAGTGGTGTATGGTGGGGTAGTAATGTATGGGGGTACAATGATGTATGGGGGGGCAGTGGTGTATGGGGGTAGTAATGTATGAGGGTACAATGATGTAGAGGGGGTAGTAATGTATGGGGGGTAGTAATGTATGGGGGTACAATGATGTAGAGGGGCAGTGTTGTATGGGGGGTAGTAATGTACGGGGGTACAATGATGTAGAGGGGGTAGTAATGTATGGGGGTAGTAATGTATGGGGGTACAATGATGTAGAGGGGCAGTGGTGTATGGGGGAGTAGTAATGTATGGGGGTACAATGATGTAGTGGGGGTACTGATCCAGAAGTGAGGGACTCCTCTGCCTGTTGCTCAGTGGCATTTCCATAGCAACAGGACACCAGGCAGACTTCTCTCTTGTATGTATGTATGGAAGGGGGTAGTGATGTATGGGGAGGGCAGTAATGTTAGAAGGTACAATGCTGTATGGGGGGGTAGTAATGTTAGAGGGTACAATGATATATGGGGGAGGACAGTAATGTATGGGGGGGCAGTGGTGTATGGGGGTAGTAATGTATGGGGGTACAATGTTGTAGGGGGGCAATGGTGTATGGGGGGTAGTAATGTATGGGGGTACAATGATGTAGGGGGCGTACTGATCCAGAAGTGAGGGACCCCTCTGCCTGTTGTTCGGTGGCGTTTCCATAGCAACAGGACCCCAGGCAGACTTCTCTGTTCTCAGGTCCTGGGGTTTCTGTGTCTGCAGATTGTCACACATCTAATATATGGACATCATGTCTGTCCGTGTATATATGTGTGTAATTTTTTGTAGTGTGTCGGGGATTTTTCATCACCCGTTGGCAGTGTGGGACAAAAATGTAATTTTTTTTTTAATTCTTCATTTGAAATTTTTTTTTTTAAGTGCTTTATCAAGTGTTTTTTAGTTTTGGGGGGTTTGTTTTTATTTATACTGCACAGTTTTTGGTGAATGGGTAACAAGGAGTACTATGTACCCCATACTCATTAACCATGGGGGAGGCCATATTCTGATCATTTACCCCCCCTGCAGACCCTTACATGGACCGATATCTTTCCAGGGATCCCCTAGCAGAATAACCCCCCATGGTAAGAGCATGTGGCCTGGTATGGTTTAGGAGGGTGGGTGCACTCTCTTACCCCCCTTTCGTTGCCTACCAGGCTCCATGCTCAGGCAAGGATCTTGTTTAGATTTGGGGGTGACCCCATTCTTTTTTTTATTTTTTGCATAGAGTCCCCCTTAACATCCACACCAGAGATTTTGGCAGGGACCCCATGCATGTTTTTTTCACAGGGTTCACCCTCAATATCCATACCAGACCCCCATCAAGGACAGGGGTCTGATTTGTTTTTTTGGGGAACCCTACACTTTTTTTCGCTGGTGTCCCCCTCAAAATACACATTAGTCCTCTTTAAGGAAAAGGTCTGTTTTGAATTTTGAGATTGAATTTTGAGATCTACTACTGAGACCCTCGTCTTCCGGGTGCCGCACCATTCTGAGAACGCTTTGCGTTTTCTCAGTTCATGCAAAGTGTTCTCCGATTGGATGAGGTGAAGAGGGAGAGCAGAGATGTCACAATCTCCATCTCGTCCAATCACAGAATGCTTTGCATTCACTGAGAAAAATGCAAGGCATTCTCTGAATGATGCCCACACAGAGCAGGCGACCCCCTGTGGTTACTATGCAGCAGGGAAGCCCCTCAGCATTGGATCTGGAAGTTAGAGAGGATCACTGAAGTAAGCTGAGCCAATGTAACTATACAAATATGGATTGCGTTGATCAGAATGTATTGATATGAATGCATCCTTGTTATGCAGGTCCAATTGCCTCGAGAACCAGGTCTCGATTCTCTCTGGTGGGTCGTGCATCAGACCAGCTGCCGGCGAGATCCAGGAGACGTCAGATCCCTGAGGCCAGACGGAGGGATAGAAGCCGTTCTCCAGCACGTCCTGCCACCTGCACCATCTGTTTGGAGGATCTGGAAGAGGGAGAAGGAACTTACCGGCTCGCCTGCTCCCACAGATTTCATTCCCCCTGCATCGCGGAGTGGCTGTATAGTGTTGTGAACGAAGCGCGTTGGCCCCAGTGCCCCAACTGCCGGGCTTGTGTCCCTCTGACTCAATGGGTAAGTAGAACATTCCTCAATGTTTTGGATCTGTATTTTTCTTTAGGAAACCCTTTATTAAATGTCATTTATTTTTCCAACAGCCTCATTATCATATCACCTTTGTCGGAGGGGTGTCAAATATTGAACCTTATATGCTTGAACAACGCTGAGAGGAGTCACCATGGAGTCCAGCACCTACAGATTGATCAGTAAGTCCGAATTTTCTATTTCAATAAATTTTCAAACAAAAAAACATGTGTGCTGTCTGACAATTTCTTGTTTTTCCACTGATAACACAGTTTAATCAGGCCATATGGAAATTCAGCTATTTCAGCAGGAACTGGCCACATTTTTATCTATGTATGGGCAGGCTGGTTGTACTGAAGTTGATCGATCCATCGGCCTTCAGTACAACCAGCCTGTCAGATTTTTTTTTCATGTGATCACCTCCGGAAGCTATAGCCGCCAGCAGTGATTGTTGTATTCTGACGGCTAGAAAACCTCCTGCTATCAGAATATAATAGCTCCGCAGGAGTTACTCCCCCATCAACACTAAATGTATGGATAGGGGAATCGAGTAATTTTCTTTCATTATATAAAAAAAATATATAAGCAGCGCTCTAAATAAATGTAATCATGCAAAAAAACTACATAGAATATAAATGTGCAAATCAAGTGCCTCCTTGCAGAATATCCTATACATTGTTAAGAAACTAATAAGAAACTAATAACATCAAACCAAATAATAAAGTGCAAGCGTGCAAATGTGCCTATACTTTCTATGTATACAACTGATAACCAGCATACATCAGCAAGACAAAAATGAGAATGTCCATAAACAGTGAATAGTCCATAGGTGAAATAGATCAATCCATCCAGAAAGTGCACTGTGCAATGTAAACTGGTAAAGGGATCCATCACCAGCAACACCCTCTTACATAGTTACATAGTTACATAGTTAGTAAGGTTGAATAAAGACACCAGTCCATCCAGTTCAACCTGAGTGAGTGTGCGTGTCTACAATTATCCCTATTTTTATTTAAGGTACCCATATAGCGCCGTCAATTTTACGCATCGCTCCACACATACATCGCACACTCACGATCCCTACCCTCAAGGATTCCACAATCCAAGGTCCCCAAACTCACATTCATATATTAGGGCCAATTTTGGACAGAAGCCAATTAACCTACCAGCATGTCTTTGGAGTGTGGGAGGAAACCGGAGTACCCGGAGGAAACCCACGCAGGCACAGGGAGAACATGCAAACTCCAGGCAGGTAGTGTCGTGGTTGGGATTCGAACCAGCGACCCTTCTTACTGCTAGGTGAGAGTGTTATCCACTACACCACTGTGCTGCCCATATACGACTCTTACCAGATATGCAGGACTATAAATTATAATGTTATAAAAATCTAGTATGAACAGCTGATAATCCAAGAGAACGGCCATTAATGGACAACACGTCCCAATGAGTGACTCGAAAATATTAAAGTAAAAGATATTTCCATAGCGAAGCCCATCAGATGGACAAAAGCTTAACCAAGCCACCTTTTGCTATGCAGGGCAGACACATAGTCCACCTCAGCAGTTAGGTTGTTTCGAACATCTTTGAGAACTAACCACAGATCTTCTGTGGATGTAGGCTGCCTCAAATCCTTCTGTCTCTTCATGTAATCCCAGACAGACTCCATGATGTTGAGATCAGGGCTCTGTGGGGACCAAACCATCATATTCAGGACTCCTTGTTCTTCTTTACACTGAAGATAGTTTTTAATGACATTGGCTGTGTGTTTAGGGTGGTTCTCCTGCTGCAGAATACATTTGGGGCCAATCACACGCCTCCCTGATGGTATGGCATGATGGATAAGTATCTGTATTTCTCGGCAGTGAGGACACCATTGATCCCGGCCAAATCTCCAACTCCATTTGCAGAAATGTAGACACTCATTATTGTACCGCTCTCCAGCCCTTCGTGGACAAACTGCCTCCCGCTACACCCAAATATTTCACATTTTCACTCATCAGTCCAGAGCACCTGCTGACATTTATCTCCACCCCAGTTCCCATGTTTTCATGCATAGGTTGTGGAAATAAGGCTAAGCAACTCAACCATGCATGAAAACATAGGAACTGGGGTGCAGATAAATGGTAGAAGGTGCTTTGGACTGATGAGGTTCCTTGCAAGTTTGGGGCTGCATTTCTGCAAATGGAGTTGGAAAGTTGGTCAGGATCAATGGTGTCCTCAATGGTGAGAAATATAGGCAGATACTTATCCATCATGCCCATACCATCAGGGAGGCATCGCATACTAGCACATTGTGCAAGACTTAACTTAAAACAAAGCTCTCCAGCTGACAGGGGTTCCATCTTCCCCTGGTCTTCCTTCTGGGTTTGCGGCCTCCGGCTACATGAGTGGCCACAACCACAATGACGTCACTCCCGGGCATGTGCGCAGGAGCCCTTGGTGTGGTATGCCAGACCTTCATAACACATGTGCCGGTGACGTCACTGCCTGCATGCAGTGTGAATATCTCCTAAACAATGCAAGTTTAGAAGATATTCACTGTACCTACAGGTAAGCCTGGTAGGCTTTCCTGTACATACAAGTCCAAAAATTGAGTATACTACCACTTTAACCCTCACCCAGAGTCTCCACATGCCCGCTCTATAGTACAAAGTAGGAGACCCATATAGAACAAGGGCAGAGTGCCCCTACCTTCCTCACCAACACAGCAAGCAGCAGATGGATAACAATATGATCAAATGCACATGTTTTTTTACAAGGTATACTAGTTTGATACAAAAAACAACTAAATAATAAACATTAAAATAATTTGCAACATTAAAATAGTGCAGCTGTACCGATGTTGTCCCCATTTTTCTAAATCATATAGGAACTAAAATTGTAAGAATGATAAAAACGGTTTATAGCTCAAAGTCTCGTTCAGACCTAGTGGCGTGGTGCCTTCAAATCTTTGAATCTGTTTTGTTTCTCTCTGAAGCTCTGCCTTATCAAAATCACCACCACAAGGGTCTTAGAAGACCGGCTCCAAAGCTACAAATCCCATATGTGATGTGTCAAATTTGCGCTGTGTGCCAATGTGCCCATTGATAGGCATTCTACTATTACTGGCAAAATATACATGATCTCCAATCCTTTGCCTGAAATGTCTAATAGTTTAGCCAACGTAAAATGCTCCGCAGGTCCATGACATTCAATATAAGACACTCATGTCATCACAGTCTATATACTGCTTGGTCACCATATGGGACAGCTCAGTAATGTGCCAAAAACACAACATGATAATGTGTGGTGCGCTGCCAAAAAATGGTCCATGCATGCATCATTATTCACAAAACACCACAATGTATGCCAGTGTGCTGTTGTGCTACAATACACCTCCATCAGCAGGTGTGTTGGGGTGCCATTCAGAAAGAATGAATGGTATCAGCACACTTAACATGCATGGCAGTAACGTTACTGGAATAAACACGGTGTGAACAGACCCACAAGTCACAAACAATTGTGAAAACAAAACACAGAAGTGTATCTCGATGCTTCCACTCCCTGCTGATCCTCATGGCCATATATCTACGGGTGTGAGGGGGATCTCTGCAATGGAGTTCCCTGGTCTGCACACCTATGACACCAATTACAGAGGAGCAATTCTAGGAAGCAGAATGTATTTTATATTATAGAGAACATAACTGTTGGGCACTCTGTGCGGCTGAGGACTATTGTCACAAGATCGCCACCAAAATTAAAAAATGATGAATAAACCTATGCTTAGATAAAGTGTCATATCATATATTTTCAGCATTACCCGTTCAGACAATATTAACGTATCAATTTTATTGCAGGTGCAGATTGGGCGACAAGATCTACAGCTTCCCTGATCGTCTGCATCTCTGGACTGGACCAAAAGATTAACATCCATTCAAACCCCTTATCCACCACCCAAAATAAACAAAAAAAAACCAAAAAAACAAAAAAAAACAAAAAAAACAAAAAAACTTTTTTTCTCTTTCTCTCTCTCTCTCTCTTCTATGTTTTCCATGTTCCTATTAATTTATTATTTTTTTTGCAGGCATTGATTGGGCAACAACATCTAGAGCTGATCTTCTGGATCCCTGGAAGACGAGACTGGCGCCCATTCAAAGATTTATAAGAAAAACAAAAAACAAAAAAAAACCCCAAAAAACAAAAAAATATATATACAGCAGTTTCTTTGTTTCTCTGTTTCTATTATTCTATGCATTGTTTTTGAAGGAATTGGGCAATAAGATCTAAAGATTCCCCAAACGTCATCACCCCTGCATTGCTGGACATCCATCTCCTTCGCTGGATGATGTGACTGAGATTGGAGGTACAACGAGGGACATTTTTTCAGATTAGTATTTTTTTACCCACTTGCTGTCCAGGGCAATTTTTTTTACATTTTTCACACACATATTGAAAGCGGCATTTTTAGATAGGAAAATTAGTTAGAACCCCCCAAACATGACATATTTTATGGATGCAGAAGCCCTGGAGAATATCATGGTGGCTGCTGCAATTTTTTATGCCACATGATATTTGCACAGCTATTTATCAAATGCTTGGGAGTTGATTTACTAAAAGCAATAGACTGTGCACTTTTGAAGTGCAGCTGCTCCAGAGCTTAGTAAATGAGGGGAAGCTCTGCTGACTGCCATCACCCAATCATGTCTAAGCAAAAATGCAATTTCTATTTACATTTTCCTTGCATGTGATTGGGTATTTTTTGTAAAGTGAAGCTTCACCTCATATTCTAAACTCTGGAGCAACTGCGTTTGCAGAGTGCACAGCATAGTTGCCAACATTGGAAAAAAAAATTTCAGGACACTTTTTTGGCTGTAGGCGGAGTCAGCCTATAATTAGGGGGCGGGGCATGTGTTAGTAGGTGTGTCATAGGAAAAGGGAAAAATGCGGCGCGCAAAAAAATGGGCGTGGTTTACGTGGCTAAAATGGGGTGTGGTTAGAGTCTGAGATGAATGAGGGATGCAGAGGGAAAGGGGGGTAGAGGGAGAGGGATGGAGGGACAGCAGACCCAGATCCTACACTACAATAGCAATTACAATGTTTATTCCAGAGTTTAACCATCAGCAGATAAAGATACTCCAAACACCTGGTGTTAGCACTTCAATCATCCCGGCACCATGGTTGTTATGGTGTCAGGATGATTGAAGCGCATTATTTCTATTACATTGTAATATAAAATGAAATCATTCAACTCACCACAATGCAGAATCAGTGGGACCACTGAGCGTGTCACCTGCTACGTCGCCTGCCACCAGATGCCATCAGGTTCCCCCAGCAGAGTCTGTCCTTACATAAGGTGCCCCCAGCAGAGGGGGGAGAAGGGGGTGCAGGTATGGTGGTGACACAGGGGTGAGAGGGGGGTGCAGGTATGTTGGTGACACAGGGGTGAGAGGGGGGTGCAGGTATGTTGGTGACACAGGGGGGAGAGGGGGGTGCAGGTATGTTGGTGACACAGGGGGGGAGAGGGGGGTGCAGGTATGGTGGTGACACAGGGGGGAAGAGGGGGGTGCAGGTATGGTGGTGACACGGGGGGGAGAGGGGGGAGCAGGTATGTTGGTGACACAGGGGTGAGAGGGGGGTGCAGGTATGTTGGCGACACAGGGGGGAGAGGGGGGTGCAGGTATGGTGGTGACACAGGGGGGGAGAGGGGGGGTGCAGGTATGGTGGTGACACGGGGGGGAGAGGGGGGTGCCGGTATGGTGGTGACACGGGGGGGGGGGTGCAGGTATGTTGGTGACACGGGGGGGGGAGGGGGGTGCAGGTATGGTGGTGACACAGGGGGGGATAGGGGGGTGCAGGTATGGTGGTGACACAGGGGGGAGAGGGGGGTGCAGGTATGTTGGTGACACAGGGGGGAGAGGGGGGTGCAGGTATGGTGGTGACACAGGGGGGGAGAGGGGGGTGCAGGTATGGTGGTGACACAGGGGGGGGAGAGGGGGGTGCAGGTATAGTGGTGACACAGGGGGGAGAGGGGGGTGCAGGTATGGTGGTGACACAGGCGGGGGAGAGGGGGGTGCAGGTATGGTGGTGACACAGGGGGGGAGAGGGGGGTGCAGGCAGGGTGGTGACACAGGGGGGGGGAGGGGGGTGCAGGTATGGTGGTAACACGGGGGAGAGGGGGGTGCAGGTATGGTGGTGACACAGGGGGGGAGAGGGGGGTGCAGGTATGGTGGTGACACAGGGGTGAGAGGGGGGTGCAGGTATGGTGGTGACACAGGGGGGAGAGGGGGGTGCAGGTATGGTGGTGACACAGGGGGGGAGAGGGGGGGTGCAGGTATGGTGGTGACACGAGGGGGGAGAGGGGGGTGCAGGTATGGTGGTGACACGAGGGGGGGAGAGGGGGTGCAGGTATGTTGGTGACACGGGGGGGGAGAGGGGGGTGCAGGTATGTTGGTGACACAGGGGGGAGAGGGGGGTGCAGGTATGGTGGTGACACAGGGGGGGAGAGGGGGGTGCAGGTATGGTGGTGACACAGGGGGGGAGAGGGGGGGTGCAGGTATGGTGGTGACACAGGGGGGGAGAGGGGGGTGCAGGTATGGTGGTGACACAGGGGGGGAGAGGGGGGTGCAGGTATGGTGGTGACACAGGGGTGAGAGGGGGGTGCAGGTATGGTGGTGACACAGGGGGGGGAGAGGGGGGTGCAGGTATGGTGGTGACACAGGGGGGGAGAGGGGGGTGCAGCTATGGTGGTGACACAGGGGTGAGAGGGGTGCAGGTATGTTGGTGACACAGGGGGGAGAGGGGGGTGCAGGTATGGTGGTGACACAGGGGGGGAGAGGGGGGGTGCAGGTATGGTGGTGACACGGGGGGGGGAGAGGGGGGTGCAGGACTGCAGGTATGGTGGTGACACGGGGGGGGAGAGGGGGTGCAGGTATGTTGGTGGGACAGGGGGGGAGAGGGGGTGCAGGTATGTTGGTGACACAGGGGGGAGAGGGGGGTGCAGGTATGGTGGTGACACAGGGGGGGAGAGGGGGGTGCAGGTATGGTGGTGACACAGGGGGGGAAAGGGGGGTGCAGGTATGGTGGTGACACAGGGGTGAGAGGGGGGTGCAGGTATGGTGGTGACACAGGGGGGGGAGAGGGGGGTGCAGGTATGGTGGTGACACAGGGGGGGAGAGGGGGGTGCAGCTATGGTGGTGACACAGGGGTGAGAGGGGTGCAGGTATGTTGGTGACACAGGGGGGAGAGGGGGGTGCAGGTATGGTGGTGACACAGGGGGGGAGAGGGGGGGTGCAGGTATGGTGGTGACACGGGGGGGGGGGGGGAGAGAGGGGGTGCAGGACTGCAGGTATGGTGGTGACACGGGGGGGGGGGAGAGGGGGTGCAGGTATGTTGGTGACACAGGGGGGGAGAGGGGGTGCAGGTATGTTGGTGACACAGGGGTGAGAGGGGGGTGCAGGTATGGTGGTGACACAGGGGGGGGAGAGGGGGGTGCAGGTATGGTGGTGACACAGGGGGGGAGAGGGGGGTGCAGGTATGGTGGTGACACAGGAGGAGAGAGGGGGGTGCAGGTATGGTGGTGACACAGGCGGGGGAGAGGGGGGTGCAGGTATGGTGGTGACACAGGGTAGGAGAGGGGGTGCAGGTATGGTGGTGACACAGGGGGGGAGAGGGGGGTGCAGGTATGGTGGTGACACGGGGGGGAGAGGGGGGTGCAGGTATGGTGGTGACACAGGGGTGGAGAGGGGGGTGCAGGTATGGTGGTGACACGGGGGGGAGAGGGGGGGAGAGGGGGGTGCAGGTATGGTGGTGACACAGGGGTGGAGAGGGGGGTGCAGGTATGGTGGTGACACAGGGGTGAGAGGGGGGTGCAGGTATGTTGGTGACACAGGGGGGAGAGGGGGGTGCAGGTATGGTGGTGACACAGGGGGGGAGAGGGGGGTGCAGGTATGGTGGTGACACGGGGGGGAGGGGGGTGCAGGTATGTTGGTGACACAGGGGGGAGAGGGGGGTGCAGGTATGTTGGTGACACAGGGGGGAGAGGGGGGTGCAGGTATGGTGGTGACACAGGGGTGAGAGGGGGGTGCAGATATGGTGGTGACACAGGGGGGAGAGGGGGGTGCAGGTATGGTGGTGACACAGGGGGGAGAGGGGGGTGCAGGTATGGTGGTGACACGGGGGGGGGGGAGAGGCGGGTGCAGGTATGGTGGTGACACGGGGGGGGGAGGGGGGTGCAGGTATGGTGGTGACACAGGGGGGGAGAGGGGGGTGCAGGATGATGGTGGTGACACAGGCGGGGGAGAGGGGGGTGCAGGTATGGTGGTGACACAGGGGGGGAGAGGGGGGTGCAGGTATGGTGGTGACACGGGGGGGAGAGGGGGGTGCAGGTATGTTGGTGACACGGGGGGAGAGGGGGTGCAGGTATGTTGGTGACACGGGGGGGGGAGAGGGGGGTGCAGGTATGTTGGTGACACAGGGGGGAGAGGGGGGTGCAGGTATGGTGGTGACACAGGGGTAAGAGGGGGGTGCAGGTATGGTGGTGACACAGGGGGGGAGAGGGGGGTGCAGGTATGGTGGTGACACAGGGGGGGAGAGGGGGGTGCAGGTATGGTGGTGACACGGGGGGGAGAGGGGGGTGCAGGTATGGTGGTGACACAGGGGGGAGAGGGGGGTGCAGGTATGGTGGTGACACAGGGGGGGAGAGGGGGGTGCAGGTATGGTGGTGGCACGGGGGTGAGAGGGGGTGCAGGTATGTTGGTGACACAGGGGGGAGAGGGGGGTGCAGGTATGGTGGTGACACGGAGGGAGAGGGGGGTGCAGGTATGTTGGTGACACGGGGGGAGAGGGGGGTGCAGGTATGTTGGTGACATGGGGGGGAGAGGAGGTGCAGGTATGTTGGTGACACGGGGGGGAGAGGGGGGTGCAGGTATGTTGGTGACACAGGGGGGAGAGGGGGGTGCAGGTATGGTGGTGACACAGGGGTGAGAGGGGGGTGCAGGTATGGTGGTGACACAGGGGGGGAGAGGGGGGTGCAGGTATGGTGGTGACACAGGGGGTGAGAGGGGGGTGCAGGTATGGTGGTGACACAGGGGGGGAGAGGGGGGTGCAGGTATGGTGGTGACACAGGGGGGAGAGGGGGGTGCATGTATGGTGGTGACACAGGCGGGGGAGAGGGGGGTGCAGGTATCGTGGTGACACAGGCGGGGGAGAAGGGGGTGCAGGTATGGTGGTGACACGGGGGGGAGACGGGGGTGCAGGTATGGTGGTGACACAGGGGGGGAGAGGGGGGTGCAGGTATGGTGGTGACACAGGGGGGGAGAGGGTGGTGCAGGTATGGTGATGACACAGGGGTGAGAGGGGGGTGCAGGTATGTTGGTGACACAGGGGGGAGAGGGGGGTGCAGGTATGGTGGTGACACAGGGGGGGAGAGGGGGGTGCAGGTATGGTGGTGACAGGGAGGGAGAGGGGGTGCAGGTATGTTGGTGACACAGGGGGGAGAGGGGGGTGCAGGTATGTTGGTGACACAGGGGGGAGAGGGGGGTGCAGGTATGGTGGTGACACAGGGGTAAGAGGGGGGTGCAGATATGGTGGTGACACAGGGGTGAGAGGGGGGTGCAGGTATGTTGGTGACACAGGGGGGAGAGGGGGTGCAGGTATGGTGGTGACACAGGGGGGGAGAGGGGGGTGCAGGTATGGTGGTGACATGGGGGGGGAGAGGGGGGTGCAGGTATGTTGGTAACACAGGGGGGAGAGGGGGGTGCAGGTATGGTGGTGATACAGGGGGGAGAGGGGTGTGCAGGCATGTTGGTGACACGGGGGGAAGAGGGGGGTGCAGGTATGGTGGTGACACAGGGGGGGAGAGGGGGGTGCAGGTATGTTGGTGATACAGGGGGGAGAGGGGGGTGCAGGTATGGTGGTGACACAGGGGGGGGGGAGAGGGGGTGCATGTATGGTGGTGACACGGGGGGAGAGGGGGGTGCAGGTATGTTGGTGACACAGGGGGGGAGAGGGGGGTGCAGGTATGGTGGTGACACAGGGGGTGAGAGGGGGGTGCAGGTATGGTTGTGACACAGGGGGGGAGAGGGGGGTGCAGGTATGGTGGTGACACAGGGGGGAGAGGGGGGTGCATGTATGGTGGTGACACAGGCGGGGGAGAGGGGGGTGCAGGTATCGTGGTGACACAGGCGGGGGAGGGGGGGTGCAGATATGGTGGTGACACAGGGGGGAGAGCGGGGTGCAGGTATGGTGGTGACACGGGGGGAAGACGGGGGTGCAGGTATGGTGGTGACACAGGGGGGGAGAGGGGGGTGCAGGTATGGTGGTGACACGGGGGGGAGAGGGGGGTGCAGGTATGGTGGTGACACAGGGGTGAGAGGGGGGTGCAGGTATGTTGGTGACACAGGGGGGAGAGGGGGGTGCAGGTATGGTGGTGACACGGGGGGGAGAGGGGGGTGCAGGTATGGTGGTGACACGGGGGGGGGAGGGGGTGCAGGTATGTTGGTGACACAGGGGGAGAGGGGGGTGCAGGTATGGTGGTGACACGGGGGGGAGAGGGGGGTGCAGGTATGGTGGTGACACAGGGGGGAGAGGGGGTAGCAGGTATGTTGGTGACACAGGGGGGAGAGGGGGGTGCAGGTATGGTGGTGACACGGGGGGGAGAGGGGGGTGCAGGTATGGTGGTGACACGGGGGGGGAGAGGGGGGTGCAGGTATGGTGGTGACACAGGGGGGAGAGGGGGGTGCAGGTATGTTGGTGACACAGGGGGGAGAGGGGGGTGCAGGTATGGTGGTGACACAGGGGGGGAGAGGGGGGTGCAGGTATGGTGGTGACACAGGGGGGAGAGGGGGGTGCAGGTATGGTGGTGACACAGGGGGGAGAGGGGGGTGCAGGTATGTTGGTGACACAGGGGGGAGAGGGGGGTGCAGGTATGGTGGTGACACAGGGGGGAGAGGGGGGTGCAGGTATGTTGGTGACACAGGGGGGAGAGGGGGGTGCAGGTATGGTGGTGACACAGGGGTGAATGAATGAATGAATGATTTGTAAAGCGCTGCAAATGCGAACTGAATTGCCTCAAGGCGCTGGATGCATTCTCTGTTGTCAGCTTCTCAGAAAAGGAAGGTCTTTAGTTTTTTTCTGAAGGCCTGGTGGTTTTCTTCCATGCGGATGTTAGTTGGAAGAGCATTCCATAGTCGAGGTCCTTGGACTGCGAATCTTCGTTCTCCCTTTGCTTTGTAGCGGTATTTGGGAATGGTAAGGAGGTTTTGGTTAGCTGATCGAAGACTGCGATTCGGTGTGTAGTGTTTTATTTTCTCGCGGAGATATGGTGGGGCGTTTCCTTGTATGCATTTGTGGGTGAGGCAGAGGGTCTTGAGTGTGATCCGATTCTTCACGGTTAGCCAGTGTAGGCTCTTTAGGGAGGGGGAGATGGATTCCCAGGGTTTTTTCCCTGTTAACAGTCTTGCCGCCGTGTTTTGGATGAGTTGTAAGCGCGCAAGCTGATATTGGGGTAGTCCTACGTAGAGCGAATTTGCGTAGTCGAGTCGGGAATTGATGATTGTTCCCGCAACTGCCGCTTTGTCCTCTTCTGGGATGAAGGGGATGAGTCTACGTAGTTGGCGGAGGAGATGGTGGGATTCGCTCACCACTGATCCTATTTGTGCATCCATTGTCATTCCTGAGTCAAAAATGACTCCGAGACTCTTGGCTTTGGTGCTTGGGGAGATGGTCTGTCCAAGGATGGTGGGAGGTGTCCATGGAGTCTTTATTTTGGAATTTTTGTTAGCTTGTAGGAGAAGAAGTTCTGTTTTTGATCCGTTGAGTTTGAGGGAGCTAGTGGTCATCCAGTCGTCTATTAAGGTGAGGCATTTCTGTAATTGCTGATGAAAGTCTTTTTGTCCGTTGATGCGAAGGTAGAGTTGGGTGTCGTCAGCGTATGAATGGAAGCAAAGATCGGTTTTCCTGATGATATTGAGAAGTGGGCGGATGTATATGTTGAATAGTACTGGTGACAAGGGTGATCCTTGAGGGACTCCGCAGGAGACTGCCCGGGTTTCCGAGGTGAATGTTCCTAGTTTCACTGTCTGGGAGCGATTCTCTAAGAAGGATGTAAACCATTTTAGAGCAGAACCTGTAGCTCCTGCTACTTCAGCGAGGCGGACAAGTAAAGTATTGTGGTCCACTGTATCGAATGCTGCGCTGAGGTCTAACAGTACCAGGAGACTCGGTTCTCCGTCGTCTGCTGCTTCAAGGGCGTCGTCCCATATTTTGAGAAGTGCTGTTTCTGTGCCATGGCCTGGGCGGAAGCCTGATTGCAGAGGGTCCAGGAGGAGGTGTGTGTCCAGGTGGCGTTGTAGCTGTTGTACTACTGCTTTCTCCATAATCTTGGAGATGGCGTTGAGGCTAGTTATTGGTCTGCGGCAGTTAGGGTCCTTAGGGTCGAGATTGGCTTTCTTTAGCAGAGGTTTTACGATACTTTGCTTGAGGGAGGTTGGCACAGTCCCTTCTTTGAATGATTGATTTATGAGCTGTGTTAGGATAGGGGCCAAGATGTCGGAACATTCTTTAAACAGTTTAGTGGGGATGATGTCGTTCGATGATGTGCTGTCTCGAAGTCTTCTGATGATGTTTTTAGTTGTGTCTATGGTGATTGGGGAAAAAAAGAAATTCGGT
Organism: Lithobates septentrionalis; assembly: GCA_037952835.1. NCBI lineage: Eukaryota > Metazoa > Chordata > Amphibia > Anura > Ranidae > Lithobates > Lithobates septentrionalis. Next base: position 960,924 of record JBBDGP010000803.1, read on the forward strand.
GGTTGAGTGATGTTTGTGTCGATATCCTCTTTTTGCTTTGGTTCAGTGAGGGTGATAGTTGTTTTCTGATGGATTGATTTCCGAATGTTGTCGATTTTGTCGATGAAAAAATCTGATAACTCATTGCAGAATTCTTGAGTATCGTTTCCTGGGGGCTCTAAGCAGGTCGGGTTCATTGACTGAGCCACTATTTTGAAAAGTTCCCGCGGACGGTTTAAGGTGGATGAGATGGTGTCTGAGAAATGTTCTTTTTTAGCTTTGAAGATTGCCTTGTGGTATTTCCCCGTGAGTGCTTTGTAGTTAGCATGGTTTTCCTTGGTAGGATTTCTTCTCCATGCTCTTTCAGCTCTTCTACGTTCTTGCTTGAGTAGGGTGAGAGTACCATTGAACCAACTTGAGGTTTTTTTGCGGATGAGTGTTCTACGTTTTGGCGCCACGGAGTCTGCTGTTTGTAGTAATGCATTGTTTAGGGAGTTGAGCGTTTGTTCTGTTGAGAGGTTTGAGTTTAGCAAAAGAATTTTGCTCGATAATGTAGTTTTGAAGAGATCAGAGTGAAGTTTCTTCTGAGATCTATTCCAGTGTGTTGCTCTTGCGTGTTTCTGTTTTTGGAGGACGGTGTTAGTGGTGATTTTAAATTTGATAGCATGGTGGTCCGTCCATGGTAGCGGAGTGTTGTCAAATACGTTGATGTCCATATTCTGTTTGAAGATGAGATCTAGAGTGTGTCCTGAACCATGCGTGGGAGAGTTTATCAGTTGTTGAAGGCCAAGTTCTTCCATTTGGTTGACGCAGGCGGTTGCGGTGGGGTCTTGGGCTGAGTTTGCCCACAGGTTAAAATCCCCAAGTACCAGCAGGTTTTTGGTTTTCAAGGTGTGTATCGAGAAGAATTCAGTGAGCGGCGTGAGGAGATTGGTCTTTGGTCCTGGTGGTCTGTAGCATAGTATGATGTGAATGGTGTCTTGAGGTGTTGTTTGGAGGTGCAGTGAGAGTGTTTCCATGAAAGGCACTGAGTTCTGTACGTTTGGTTTGGTGAACCCAAGATGAGATTTGAAAATCACTGCTAGGCCTCCTCCTTTTTTTCCGATTCTATGCTCGGTTAGGATACTGTAGTTCTCGGGCACCAGTTCAGTTAGGATGGTGTTGCAATCGGATGTTAGACAGCTTTCTGTAATGAAGAGGCAATCTATGTTGTTTTCGATGACGAAATTGTGGATTTCCAGCCTGTGCTTGACTGCAGATCTGGTGTTGATCAGGGCGCATGCTAGTTGTTGCGGTTGGATCGGTGTCTCCTTGCATTTCCTGGTTGATTTTGGGTTGGTTCTTAGTAATTGTTCTTTTTTTAGTCTTTTTTGAGTGGCGATCGGTAAAGTTGCGGCAGTGTTTCTTAGCCTGTGGATGGTGTCTGCTGTGTATTTAAAGTTGCACATGATGAGGAGGATGGTGTTGCTAGTAGGAAAGGTGTTCTGATGGTGGTACTGATGTGGTGATGATCCACTTGCGGGGGGATGGAGGGGTCTGATGGATACCCGCTGCTTCTGGAGTGGTGTGGCGATGGGCTGGTGTGGGTGCGAGGTACTTGAGGAGGTACGGCTGCCTACCCCCCTGTCGTTGATCCAGAGGAAGGCGAAAAACCCCTAGCTGCGAGGGCCAATAATGCAGCAGAGGAAAAAATTCCTTCCTGACCCCCCAGGGGCGATCGGACTGGCCCCTGGATCAACTGTTAGAGTACCCCTGGTGGCATACCTGTAAGATGGCCCGGCGGATGACGGGGGGGGTGGGATCAGACACTACTTACTGGTAGGTGGTGCAGTGGCTGCGTCTAGGATGATTGAAGTTGGAGTAGCCTCCGGTGAGAGGGGGGTGCAGATATGGTGGTGACACAGGGGGGGGGGTGCAGGTATGGTGGTGACACAGGGTGAGAGGGGGGTGCAGGTATGTTGGTGACACAGGGGGGAGAGGGGGTGCAGGTATGGTGGTGACACAGGGGGGGAGAGGGGGGTGCAGGTATGGTGGTGACACGGGGGGGGGGGAGAGGGGGGTGCAGGTATGTTGGTGACACAGGGGGGAGAGGGGTGTGCAGGTATGTTGGTGACACGGGGGGGAGAGGGGGGTGCAGATATGGTGGTGACACAGGGGGGAGAGGGGGGTGCAGGTATGGTGGTGACACAGGGGTGAGAGGGGGGTGCAGGTATGTTGGTGACACAGGGGGGAGAGGGGGGTGCAGGTATGTTGGTGACACAAGGAGGAGAGGGGGGTGCAGGTATGTTGGTGACACAGGGGGGAGAGGGGGGTGCAGGTATGGTGGTGACACGGGGGTGAGAGGGGGTGCAGGTATGGTGGTGACACAGGGGGGAGAAGGGGGTGCAGGTATGGTGGTGACACAGGGGGTGAGAGGGGGTGCAGGTATGGTGGTGACACAGGGGGGGAGAGGGGGGTGCAGGTATGGTGGTGACACAGGGGGGAGAGGGGGGTGCAGGTATGGTGGTGACACAGGGGGGGAGAGGGGGGTGCAGGTATTGTGGTGACACAGGGGGGGAGAGGGGGGTGCAGGTATGTTGGTGACACAGGGGGGGAGGGGGGAATCAGGTATGGTGGTAACATGAGAGGAGGGGGGTGCAGGTATGGTGGTGACATGGGGTGCAAGAGGGGAGCCAGGACCATCAAAGTCCCCAGCCAGCGGAGCCCCGGTCCTTCCATGCTGGACCTCAGCCTTTGAGAAGTGTATTGCAGGGAAAGCTCCAAGCCTCCCATACACGGAGTACACCCCCTCCCCCTATTTCTCCTCTCCCCCACTACACTGACAGGCCACAACTACTACTACTCACAGGTCCGTCAGACAACTCCTGAACAGCCAGGTGAAGCCTCCCTTCTTCCCTCCCGTCACTCCCACCATTCCCCGAGCCCCGTCGGACACACGGGGGTGGAGGGTGATGGCGGTGGAGGCTGATCACGTCTTCCTTGTGTTCAGTGTAGAGCGGGGAGGGGTTCCCAATCCCTCCAGCCAATAGGCTTCAGTGTACAATAGAATTTTCTATTTGTACACTGAAGAGAGAAGCCGATTGGCTGCCTCTCTCCCCTGCACTGAACACAAGGGGAACTTTGTGACTGACTCGTGGAGGCGACGGCGGCCATTTTTGTGGAGCCGTTGCCGTTTTTTACAAACACTCACGATTTTCTCGGGACAAACCCAAAAATTCGGAACAACACCCGGGACAAGATTAAATCGGGACGAGGGTCCCAAAATCGGGATTGTCCCGGGAAAATCGGGACTGTTGGCAACTATGGCACAGTCTATTTGACTAACCCCAAAGAGTAGAGAAGAGTAATGTAGTGTAGAAAGGATCCAAAAATCAGGCACTAAGTCCATAGTATCACAGCTATATATTGTTATTAAAGGGGTCCCAGCTGCGATAGACCCATACCTCCCAACTTTTTGAAATAGGAACGAGGGACACCTATTAGCAAAAGTATGTAGGCATAAGACACACCTCCTGCCACGCCCCCTTAAAGGTGAATTCCACATAAAAAAAGATTAAATTAGTGCTTTTTTTGCCACTATTATTCCTTTAAATTGGCTTTTGAAATTTACAAATGAAACAATTTAGAAGTTGGATGAAAGGTTTAGCACTGGGAAACATTTTTTGAAAGATAAATAGTGCATTTATATAAAACTTTATAGATCAGACCAAAAGGAGGGACAAATGAGGGTCAGAGGGACTTTGTTCCAAATCAGCGACAGTCCCTCGAAATCCGGGACAGTTGGGAGCTATGTAAACCCCACTTGGAGAAGTGAACATACATTTTTAAAAATAAAAACAGTGCTTAGGACCTCTAGGAACACCTAATGTAATGTAGAATGTAGAAAGTGCTGTTGTGTAGAGTGTAGTGTAGAGTAGAATAGATTAGTTAGTGTTGTGTAGTGTAGTGTAGTATAGGGTAGTATAGTGTAGTTAGGTCTGGCCATAAAGGGATTACTTTGACGCAGTTGGCCAGCTTAAGCATGCATTTCATTGCATGTGAACCAAAAATCCCTGTCTTTGTGCAAAGTTTGCTAGAAATGATTGAGCAGTGTATAGCAGTGTGCAGAGAGGGGTTCACATTTTTTGGTAGTCATGTGGTCACCCCTCTTTAGCACCAGATGGGTTATACATTCTGTATTTATGTGTACATCTAGTTAGATTTCAGAACAGACATATTTTATTCTATTGCATTTTTGCACAGTTCAGTTCAGTACAGTTGGACAGGGGTGACAACATTTTTTTCTTTATTATTTTTATTTTATTTAAATTTTATTTTTACACGTTTTCCCTTTAAAGTGATTGTAAATCTAATTTTTCTGTGTAACATCCAGGTAATGACGGCTCTGAAACTGAAAGTGACAAAATCTTCATCACTTCCGGCTTCATTCATCACAGAGGAGTTCTGGGAATGGATGTTCCTCCATCTTCTCTGTGGGAAGTCGTCCCGATCACTTATCTCAGTCCCGGGCCTATCGGAGGAATGGGAGAGTCCAGGAAAGTCCATGGGTGCCGGGGGGGGGGGGGGATTGTGCCTGATCGCTTTTACAAAACAGCTGATCACCATCTGAATAAAACAATGCTAAGACCACGTCTGGAGCTACAATTTTATGTCCAGTGAGGAGAGAGGGTGGAGAGAGCCGCTGGATTCCGGCACATCGCTGGATTGAGATTGGGCTCAGGTAAGTATTTAGGGGGGTTGGGGGAATCCTATGCACAGAAGACTTTTTACCTTAATGCAGAAAATGCATTAATGTAATAAAAACTTCTACCTTTACAACCACTTTAACATTATTGCTATCACAAAGGGGCTTAAAAGCCCTCTTTGTGACAGCTTTGGACAGGTGACAGGTACTCTTTACTCTCTGCTCTCCAAAGCAACTAACCAAACACAGATCGTGCTTGGTTAGCTGCTTCCCTGGTGATAACAGCCAGGTAATGACGGCTCTGAAACTGACAGTGATAAAGTCATTGTCACTTCAGGCTTCATTCATCACAGAGGAGTTCTGGAAATGGATGTTCCTCCATCTTCTCTATGGGAAGTTGTCCCGATCACTTATCTCAGTCCCGGGCCTATCAGCTCTAATCACGTGCTTCAAAAAGAAAAACCCCATTGGAATCCATGCGTTCGGTGTCCTGCACGTAGATTAGGGGGACGGACGCATGGATGGGGGGGGGGGGGCGCCCTACATTACAGGCCGCCACTGGTTGGAACATTTCAAATCTGGTGCACTTCTGCATGGTAATATAAAACAAAGTATAAGCAGCGCTAAAGTATATTCAAACAAATATTTTGAAGTGCAATGGTGCAAACGTCTCTTTAAAAACCATAACAAACACAAATCCAATTAAATAAAGTGCTAATGTGCAAATGACCAATATATATAAATTATATATTGTAAATAGTAAAAGCTCATAATAGTGAACATTCCAAAAGTGAATAAATCTGTCCATCCACAAAAGTGCAATGTACAATGTGAACCAGCAAAAGGGATCCACCAGCAGAAGCACCCTGTTGATCTACGTCTCCTACCAGATACGCAGGACCATAGAATATAATGGTCAAAATCATCCAGGACAAAGCATAGCAACTAATCATCCAGCATTGAGCAGCAGTCAGGACATCAGCAGTGGGTTCCAATCAGTGACTCCTCTGCTGACAGCAATGTCGCCTCTCTACTTCCTCCTAACTCACCTCTCACCCGGAACTTCCTGTCTGTACCTCTATAGGTTGGTTGTTCCTGTACTTCTGCATGGTAGCCAACAGTGGCGGCCTATCCATATGGGGGGTGGAAGGGGCACCGCTTCTCTAAGCGATACGTTCAACCCCTATACTACATGAAGGGCTCCGGACGCATGGATTCCAATGGGTTTCCAAGCACATGATTAGAGCTAGAGGCTCTAATTGGATTAAAAAAAGTGTGGGCTCAGGGTGCTTTTAGCTTCATCTTGTTCTATTAAGGTTTGACAATTAAACCTGGAAGCCGATTTCTATGCATATTTCTATGCAGAGCTTCACCAAATTTTGCACTCTCCAGTTTTAGCAAATTAACCCCATTGTCTTCTTAAAACTCAACCAGGATTCCATGCATGGAACACTGGGGTTCCCCTAATGTTTTTATTTTTGCACATAATTGAAAGATTAACACAGTTTTACCTTATTTACTAAGCTAAGTAAACCTTTGAAAAGGAATATTCACTTTGCTAATTGAACAATCCCTGTTACTTTAGGGAATCAATCCAGTTGATACTAAGCAACCACAATAATTTAGTAATATATATTGGTTCATGTGAAATGGGAAAGATCCACTTTGATACCGGTGTTACTTAGGCTTATTTCCACCAAAAACACATGCAGCGGGTACAATAAGTATTAAACGCGTCAACATTTTTCTAGGTAAATATATTTCTAAAGGTGCTATTGATATGAAATTTTCACCACATGTCTGTAACAACCCATTCAATTCATACATACAAGACACGAAAACAAATAAATTCATAAAATAAGTTATGTGTACTAAAATGGAATGACACAGGAAAAAGTATTGAGCGTGCTAACTGAAATTTATTTAATACTTAGTACAAAATCCTTTGTTGACAATGACGGCTTCGAGACGCCTCCTGTATGGAGAAAATTAGTCGCATGCATTGTTCAGGTGTGATTTTGGCCCATTCGTCCACACAGTCTTCAAATCTTGAGGGTTCTGTGGGCCTCTTCTATGAATTAGATATTCTATCTAATTGTTGTGCTGCAAACTTTAAACAAGCTTCAACATGCTTTTTCTTCAGCAATGGAGTCTTGCGTGGTGAGTGTGCATACAGGCCATGGTGGTTGAGTGCATTACTTATTGTTTTCTTTGAAACAATTGTACCTGCTAATTCCAGGTCTTTCTGAAGCTCCCCACACATGCTCCTTGGCTCTTGGACAACCCTTCTGATATTTCTTTTCACTTCTCTGTCAGAAATCTTGCGAGGAGCACCTTATCAAGGTTGGTTTATGGTGAAATGATGTCCTGTCCACTTCTGGAAATGATGTTCTGTCCCCGACAGTGCTCACTGGAACATTCAGAAGTTTAGAAATCCTTCTGTTACCAATGACATCAGTATGCTTTGCAACAAAAAGGTTGCAAAGGTCTTGAGAGAGCTCTTTGCTCTTACCCATAATGAGATGTTTCTTGTGTGACACCTTGGTAAGGAAACACCTTTTTATAGGCCATCAGTTGAGACTAAACCAGCTGGTATTAATTTGCACTGACAAGGGGCAAGATTGCTTTCTAATTACTGATAGATTTCAGCTGGTGTCTTGGCTTTCCATGCCTTTTTGTACCTCCCTTTTTTATGTGTTCAGTAGTTTTCCCTGTGTCATTCCATTTTATTGCACATAACTTCATTTCTGAACGTATTTGTTTTGGTTTCTTTGTATGTATGGATTGCATGGGTTATTACCGACATGTGGTGAACATTTCATGTCAATAGCACCTTTAGAGATCGATTTATCTAGAAACATGGTGATGTGTTCAATACTTATTTTACCTGCTGTATATGAATTAAAACATTTGAACTATTTAGTTTCAACAGGTGACTGTTTATTGGTAATTAGCTCCTCAGTTCCTCAGTTCCAAAGAATCCATTCACATCTGTGAAATACTGCATAGATGCGACACTCTTTGGCCTCATTCACAGTTGCGAATGGGGCCGCCACCGATTATATGTGGGAGCCCCACCGGGGGGTTCCCAGCAATTAGATGTAGGAGGCAGCCCTACTGAAATCAATGGGAGGCTGACAGCTTCCAAAGTTAAACATTAGCATTTCTGTGTAATCATGCATGAAGCAATCACCTGTGATTGGTCAGCCCTGGACACAAATTCTCTGCATCCAGGGCCAACCAACCACAGGAAATCGCACCATGAGCAATTATTTTGGAGCAGCCACGATAAGCTGCAGAATTGTTGGCTTTCCATTGCTTTCAATTGGGCTGTCCCCACATCTAATCGGTGACCCCGCAGGGGTTTTCACATCTAATTCATGACAGCCCCATTTGTAAGTGTGAATGAGGCCTCACACAGCCATTATTATGAGAATATTTTATATGGTCATTCTGAAAAATAAAAGTTATGTGTGACTCTGTTAAAGTTCAGGTTCAGCGTGAAAAATACAAGTAGGGAATTAAAGAAAAAAAAATTACCAATCACATGACCACTGTGATTGGCTGAAGAAGGTGCCACAAGTTGGCGAGTCCGGCTGGTTGCCTTGCTTTTTCTGCAGCAGACGGGAGCTCTCTCAATGGAGGGGGCAGTGCTGGGCAGGATTACCCCCCGACTTTGCCTCTCCCATGCCTGTATTGACGCTCGGTGGGACTTCCGCCTCGCCTGTAAACGGCTTCCTTTTGGGCACTGCACATGCATGGGTTTTCCCGCACATGTGCGGTGGGAGATCAGACACAGTGACATCACACACGCTTTATCCATGGTATTTAAAAGTATTTTATACTTCTACTCAGAATCATAAAATATCCTCTGGTTGATAGTGGGTCCCACAAGCTTGGGCTCCCCATCTTACCTCTGGATTTGGGTAAATCCTGGGGGCCACCTGAAACACTGGCGCTCTTGATGTCTTTATGTTTTGTTAACAACTTGATTGTATATCAATGTCTTCGTTATGCTGTTTGTACTTTTTGAGTAATGAATTGTTTCTTTTTAGATATTTTAAGCCCCTTATTCCTCCTGAAAAGGCGGCCATTGCCTTGAAACATGTAGAGGGTTTGCTGCTTCTATGTTCCCCTTTATCTGTATCTTGGAGCGTGCATCAGTGGCGTTGGATACATCAAGCATGGGAACTACGGCACATCTACAGGGGAGTTCATACAATGATCATTTTAAATGATGAGCTTTGTACTTTTTTAATGTTTTTAATAAACGTTGACTTTTTTAAAATTGCTTTGATCTCTAACTTTGGGGTTCCAAGATAATCCATGACCTTTTGGTTTTTCCACATACAATTTGATAGTATAGTAGATGGTACAGCGTTCAATGGTCATTAGTAATTGGCACAGGCTCCAGAGGTCAGCAGTAAGTGAGTGATGCAGAGTTTAGGGATCAGTATTATGTCACACAGAGTTCAGGGGTGAGAAGAAAGTTACACAGTTCAAGGGTCAGGATTAATTGACGCAGAGTTCATAGGTCAGTAGTAAGAGATGCAGAGTTCAAAGGTCAGAAAGTGGTTACAGCACACATATTAGTTTCCCTCCAATGTCCATAAATTACAGATGCTATAGTTTCCTCTTCAGTTCTTTTAGTAATTATGCAGTCTAATGCATTAAAGTTCATGTATAGTTTTGTCTTTTACCCGATACAATACCAAAATCCTTCCAACTGTGCTAGTGTGCATCGCAGACTAGCAGATTATGTGAAATGTTCTGTAGAACCAAGCTCTTCCAGTGGCGAGATGTCACCGCTGACACGGCTACAATCTCTAACCACCTTCCCTCCAGCTCGCGGATTCCGGCTGTGCGATTGGCCGGAGCCGAGATGACGTGCATGCAGGAGCTACCGTTTATGGCACAGGACTCTGAAGGAACAGCCCGGAAGGCCGTTCTTTTAGAGCACATGCCCTGGTGATGTCGCCGGCTGCATTTACATTAATATCTCCTAAATAGTGCACGTTTAAGAGATATTTACAGTACCCATAGGCAGGTGCGGCTGGTCCATTAGGGGCGCCGCCCCCCTAGTTTGCATGTGGGGATGCATACAGGGCGCCAGACTCATAGCTTTTTTTTTTTTTTAAAAAGGTTGGGCTTGGGGCGCAGTGCTCTGTGACACTAACTAATCAATATTCGCTATTGTCTTCCGACTTTTCCTCCCAGCCAATCAGGACGAAGGCGGATCGGGATGGGCGGCAGGAGAAGCCAAGGAAGCCGTAGGAGGACTGTGGAGGGGTGAGTGCGGGGGGGACCGTGAAGGGGCTGAGTCTGGGGGACCATGAAGGGGTGAGTGTGGGGGACCGTGAAGGGATGAGTGCAGGGGACCATGACGGGGTGAGTGCAGGGGGCCGTGAAGGGGTGAATGTGAGGGACCGTGAAGAAGTGAGTGCGGGGGACCATGACATGGTGAGTGCGGGGGACCATGACGGGGTGAGTGCGGGGGACTATGACGGGGCGAGTGCGGGGGACCATGACGGGGTGAGTGCGGGGGACCATGACGGGGCGAGTGCGGGGGACCATGACGGGGTGAGTGCGGGGGACCATGACGGGGCGAGTGCGGGGGACCATGACGGGGCGAGTGCGGGGGACCATGACGGGGTGAGTGGGGGGGACCATGACAGGGTGAGTGCAGGGGACAGTGAAGTGGTGGGTGTGGGGGACTGTGGAGGGGTGAGTGCGGGGGACCATGACGGGGTGAATGTTGACCTGGGAAGGTTTGTTTACCGCCCTCCCAAAAAGTTTGGCACCAGCCGCCACTGCCTATAGGTAAGCCTTGTTATAAAAGTCATGTATGGGAGTTTACTCCCACTTTAAGGTTGATTTTTCTTATCTCCTTTCTATCCGCTTCCTCGGCACAGAAAAAGACAGAAATTATTTATGGTAATGTGTGAAGGGGAACCATGTGTTTGATTCCCTTGTATTTTGCTGGTGGATGTCATGTATAATAGTGGTATGAAAAAAAAAAAAAAGATGTCCCATGATGTACATCCATCATCAATCACAGCAATGTAGACCCACATCAAGCTCAATGCCCACTGACCTGCTGAAAGAAAAAAAAAAACAGCGCCTGCTGACACACATCTTGTCCTGTCCCTTCACCAAATGATAGGTCTGGGGGTGACATCAAATATATCAAAGGGTGGAGGTCCCCCAGTCATTAACCTCCCTGGCGGTAATCCAGAGTGCGGCTCGGGGTTAATTTTCAGTGCCAAAAGTGGTAACCCCGAGACACACTCGGGGCTGCATCGCAGTATCCTGGTAGAGGTTACCTAACTTGTCCCCAGGATCCTGCAATGTCCCCCCGCTGTGTTTTCCGCCAGATCCTCCGCCCGATACTCTGTGTTCCGGGCTCCGTTCCCTGCGAGTGCCCTGACGCATGGAAGCAGAGCCGGCGGGAATTACAAAAAGTGAAATATACATAACACACATAATACACTGTAATCTTACAGATTACATTACTGTATCAAATCATTTCACCTCTCTTTTGTCCCTAATGCTTTGTCCAGTGCCCTGCCTACACTTTTATATTATATATATTATATATATTATTATTATTATTATACACGATTTATATAGCTCCAACAGTTTACACATCGCTTTACAATGTAGAGGGGGGGGGGGGGGGGGCAGCACAATTACAGTACAGTTCAATACAGAAGGGACAGGAGGGCCCTGCTTGTAGAGCTTACATTCTAAAGGGAGGGGGTGGTGGTACAAAGGGTAATAGATGCAGGCAAAGATTTGATGGGAGTGACTCGGGGACAGTTGTTAGGTGGGTGTGGGATAGGCTTCCCTGAATATGTGAGTTTTCAGGGATCTCCTAAAGGTGGACAGGTTAGGGGCTGATCGAATATACCGGGGCAGGGAGTTCCAGAGGATGGGAGAGGCTCTGGAGAAATCCTGAAGGTGAGTATAAGAGGAGGTAACAAGGGAGCTAGAGAGCAGGAGGTCCTGGGAGGAGCAGAGGGGACAATTAGGGAGATATCTGCAGATGAGGTTGGTGATGTAGCTGGGGGCGATGTTATGAATGGCCTTGTATGTTGCGGTTAGCATTTTGAGTTTTATATGGTGGGGTAGGGGAAGCCAGTGAAGGGATTGGCAGAGAGGGGTGGCGGTCACGGATCGGTTAGTGAGGTGTATTAGTTTAGCAGCAGCATTCATAATAGACTGAAGGGGGGATAGCCTGCGTAAGGGTAGGCCAATAAGGAGAGAGTTGCAGTAGACAAGGCAGGAAATAATCAAGGAGTGAATAAGTTGCTTTGTGGTGTCATTAGTCAGGAAGGGTCGTAATCTGGCGATGTTGCGTAGGTTATGGCAGCAGGATTTAGCCAGTGATTGGATGTGGGGGCTGAAGGAGAGGTCAGAGTCAAGGATTACACCCAGCACCCTGGCATGTGTGGAGGGACCAATGGTTTTGCTGTTGATCTTAATGGTAAAGTCATGGGGGGGGGACCAGGAAGGAGGAAATATAACAAGCTCCGTTTTAGAAAGATTGAGTTTGAGAAAGTGGTGTGACATTCATACCGATATGTCATTCAGTAAGTTTGAGATCCATGAGGAGATTGAGGGGATGAGTTGAGGTGTGGAGAGATAGATCTGGGTGTCATCGGTGTAGAGGTGGTATTGGAAGCCATGGGAGGTTATCAACTGGCCCAGGGAAGAGGTATAGAGCAAGAATTGGAGGGGCCCAAGGACGGAGCCTTGGGGTACCCCAACAGAGAGAGAAAGAGAGGAAGAGGAGCAGAAGAGATGGAATTGTAAGTGACACTGAAAGTGCGCTGAGATAGGTAGGAGGAGAACCAGGATAATGCAGAATCACGGAGGCCAAGGGAGTGTAGTTTGCTGAGGAGTAGCAGGTGGTCAACTGTGTCGAAGGCAGCAGAGAGGTCTAATGGGGCGTACACACGGTCGGACTTTTCGTCTACAAAAGTCCAACGGACGCCGACGGACTAAAGCTGGCTGGTAATCCGATCGTGTGTGGGCTTCTCCGGACTTTCAGTGGACTTTTTCAGCCTCAAATCCGACGGACTTTAGATTTGAAACATGCTTCAAATCTTTACGTCGTAACTACGACGGACCCCGAAATCCGCTCGTCTGTGTGCTAGTCCGACGGACAAAAACCAACGCTAGGGCAGCTATTGGCTACTGGCTATGAACTTCCTTATTTTAGTCCGGTGTACGTCATCACGTACGAATCCGTCGGACTTTTGTGTGGTCGTGTGTAGGCAAGTCCGTTCGTTAGAAAGTCTGCCGCAAGTCCGCCGCAAGTCCGCCGCAAGTCCGCCGGAAGTCTGTCGGACAGGCTGTCGGACTTTTGTAGACGAAAAGTCCGACCGTGTGTACGCCCCATAAGAGTATAAGTATGGAGTAATGGCCATTGCTTTTAGCAGTTAGTAGGTCGTTGGTGAGTTTTAGTAGGGCAGTTTCAGTGGAATGTTTTGGACGGTTCTTTCTGCCTGGAAACTTGAGAATGTCCATGGCAACTAAAAAGTGTCCCTTTTAGTCAAAAGCGGTTTTAGACCAGCTAGAAAACAGTGATAGTAAATTAGAACACTTGCAGAATTGAGCGATAGTGATTTGTGGGGAAAATCGCCATCAGACACTGAAAGTGACGACAGCGACAATTCTGCGACTGAGCAAATTTCTGTGTTTTTGATTTGATTACATTATTGAATAAAATGTATTGTTATGTTATTATTATTTATAATTATTTATAGTTATTTATTATATTATAATTTATGATTTTGTGTTTCAAACTTTATCATACCCGGGATGTCTACTAGACTCTTGTTTGGACAGATTTAAGTGAGTTATTTCTAAAAATTACAGGCCTACAATAAAAAACGCCAAATTGCCATGCAAAACAATGTACCGCTTTGAGATGCAAAAATCTGACATAATCATACCGCCAGGGAGGTTAACCATAAATGGATCCCAGTGACGTTGTGAGAAAGTGAGGGAACTCTCCAATATCAATACAGACAGAAATAACGGGAATACTCCTGAAGAGGGAACTATGTTTGCTTTGAAATGTGTTGCACGTTAATACATGTTGTATGCTTTACTCATTGACTCTTCAGTGGAATTTCATTGCAGTTTGGCTCATCCATGTGATTGAACTTACAAGCGTTATTTGCTCTGGATATAAATACCTGGCTTCACTTCCAGTCTTTTTTTTGAAGACATGCACCTCTCTCCCTTACTAGCGGGTACACTTAGAGAAGATTTCCCTCCATGTCTAATAACAATTCCATTTACTCTCATGGGACTTTAACACATCAACAAAAAAAGCATTTTACATAAACTGAACAAATTTTAATTGTACAAAAAAAAATTAAAAGCAAACATGTTCTAAAACATGCCAATTCTCTGGTTTTACTACTCAATGGTACATACAATGTGCTATAATACCCCTATACCCTCTGTTAGGGTAATTATTAAAATGTACGGTGCTGTGAAAAAGTGTTTGCCCCCTTCCTGATTTTTTTATTTTTTTGCATATTTCAAACAATGAAATGATTCAGATCATCAAACAAATTTTATTATTACACAAAGATAACCCGCATAAATCCAAGATGCAGTTTTAAAATTATTATTTCATTTATTAAGGGAAAATAGCTGTTCAAACCAGCCTGACCCTATGTGAAAAAGTAATGGCCCCCTCCCATGCTGAATCATGAATGAACTGTGATTAACCATAATTTTTTTGAAAGCAGAGTTAAATTTCACTTGCCACTCTCAGACCTGATAACTGCCAGACCTGTTGAATCAAAAAATCACTTAAATAGAAGCTGTCTGACAAAGTGAAGCACGCTAAAAGATCTCAAAAAGGAACACATCATGCTGTGATGTAAAGAAATTCAAGAACAGATGAGAAACAAACTCATTGACATGTATCAGTCTGGAAAGGATTACAAAGCCATTTCTAAGGCACTGGGACGCCAGCGAACCACGGTGAGAGCCATTATCCACAAATGGAGAAAACTTGGAACAGTGGTGAACCTTCCCAGGAGTGGCCAGCCAGCCAAAATGATTCCAATAGCACAACATTGACTCATCCAGGAGGTCATAAAAGAACCCAGAACCATACCTCCCAACTTTTTGAAATAGGAACGAGGGACACCTATTAGCAAAAGTATGTAGGCATAAGACACACCTCCTGCCACGCCCCCCTTAAAGGTGAATTCCACATAAAAAAAGATTAAATTAGTGCTTTTTTTGCCACTATTATTCCTTTAAATTGGCTTTTGAAATTTACAAATGAAACAATTTAGAAGTTGGATGAAAGGTTTAGCACTGGGAAACATTTTTTGAAAGATAAATAGTGCATTTATATAAAACTTTATAGATCAGACCAAAAGGAGGGACAAATGAGGGTCAGAGGGACTTTGTTCCAAATCAGCGACAGTCCCTCGAAATCCGGGACAGTTGGGAGCTGTGTAAACCCCACTTGGAGAAGTGAACATACATTTTTAAAAATAAAAACAGTGCTTAGGACCTCTAGGAACACCTAATGTAATGTAGAATGTAGAAAGTGCTGTTGTGTAGAGTGTAGTGTAGAGTAGAATAGATTAGTTAGTGTTGTGTAGTGTAGTGTAGTATAGGGTAGTATAGTGTAGTTAGGTCTGGCCATAAAGGGATTACTTTGACGCAGTTGGCCAGCTTAAGCATGCATTTCATTGCATGTGAACCAAAAATCCCTGTCTTTGTGCAAAGTTTGCTAGAAATGATTGAGCAGTGTATAGCAGTGTGCAGAGAGGGGTTCACATTTTTTGGTAGTCATGTGGTCACCCCTCTTTAGCACCAGATGGGTTATACATTCTGTATTTATGTGTACATCTAGTTAGATTTCAGAACAGACATATTTTATTCTATTGCATTTTTGCACAGTTCAGTTCAGTACAGTTGGACAGGGGTGACAACATTTTTTTCTTTATTATTTTTATTTTATTTAAATTTTATTTTTACACGTTTTCCCTTTAAAGTGATTGTAAATCTAATTTTTCTGTGTAACATCCAGGTAATGACGGCTCTGAAACTGAAAGTGACAAAATCTTCATCACTTCCGGCTTCATTCATCACAGAGGAGTTCTAGGAATGGATGTTCCTCCATCTTCTCTGTGGGAAGTCGTCCCGATCACTTATCTCAGTCCCGGGCCTATCGGAGGAATGGGAGAGTCCAGGAAAGTCCATGGGTGCCGGGGGGGGGGGGGGGATTGTGCCTGATCGCTTTTACAAAACAGCTGATCACCATCTGAATAAAACAATGCTAAGACCACGTCTGGAGCTACAATTTTATGTCCAGTGAGGAGAGAGGGTGGAGAGAGCCGCTGGATTCCGGCACATCGCTGGATTGAGATTGGGCTCAGGTAAGTATTTAGGGGGGTTGGGGGAATCCTATGCACAGAAGACTTTTTACCTTAATGCAGAAAATGCATTAATGTAATAAAAACTTCTACCTTTACAACCACTTTAACATTATTGCTATCACAAAGGGGCTTAAAAGCCCTCTTTGTGACAGCTTTGGACAGGTGACAGGTACTCTTTACTCTCTGCTCTCCAAAGCAACTAACCAAACACAGATCGTGCTTGGTTAGCTGCTTCCCTGGTGATAACAGCCAGGTAATGACGGCTCTGAAACTGACAGTGATAAAGTCATTGTCACTTCAGGCTTCATTCATCACAGAGGAGTTCTGGAAATGGATGTTCCTCCATCTTCTCTATGGGAAGTTGTCCCGATCACTTATCTCAGTCCCGGGCCTATCAGCTCTAATCACGTGCTTCAAAAAGAAAAACCCCATTGGAATCCATGCGTTCGGTGTCCTGCACGTAGATTAGGGGGACGGACGCATGGATGGGGGGGGGGGGGGGGGGGGGGCGCCCTACATTACAGGCCGCCACTGGTTGGAACATTTCAAATCTGGTGCACTTCTGCATGGTAATATAAAACAAAGTATAAGCAGCGCTAAAGTATATTCAAACAAATATTTTGAAGTGCAATGGTGCAAACGTCTCTTTAAAAACCATAACAAACACAAATCCAATTAAATAAAGTGCTAATGTGCAAATGACCAATATATATAAATTATATATTGTAAATAGTAAAAGCTCATAATAGTGAACATTCCAAAAGTGAATAAATCTGTCCATCCACAAAAGTGCAATGTACAATGTGAACCAGCAAAAGGGATCCACCAGCAGAAGCACCCTGTTGATCTACGTCTCCTACCAGATACGCAGGACCATAGATTATAATGGTCAAAATCATCCAGGACAAAGCATAGCAACTAATCATCCAGCATTGAGCAGCAGTCAGGACATCAGCAGTGGGTTCCAATCAGTGACTCCTCTGCTGACAGCAATGTCGCCTCTCTACTTCCTCCTAACTCACCTCTCACCCGGAACTTCCTGTCTGTACCTCTATAGGTTGGTTGTTCCTGTACTTCTGCATGGTAGCCAACAGTGGCGGCCTATCCATATGGGGGGTGGAAGGGGCACCGCTTCTCTAAGCGATACGTTCAACCCCTATACTACATGAAGGGCTCCGGACGCATGGATTCCAATGGGTTTCCAAGCACATGATTAGAGCTAGAGGCTCTAATTGGATTAAAAAAAGTGTGGGCTCAGGGTGCTTTTAGCTTCATCTTGTTCTATTAAGGTTTGACAATTAAACCTGGAAGCCGATTTCTATGCATATTTCTATGCAGAGCTTCACCAAATTTTGCACTCTCCAGTTTTAGCAAATTAACCCCATTGTCTTCTTAAAACTCAACCAGGATTCCATGCATGGAACACTGGGGTTCCCCTAATGTTTTTATTTTTGCACATAATTGAAAGATTAACACAGTTTTACCTTATTTACTAAGCTAAGTAAACCTTTGAAAAGGAATATTCACTTTGCTAATTGAACAATCCCTGTTACTTTAGGGAATCAATCCAGTTGATACTAAGCAACCACAATAATTTAGTAATATATATTGGTTCATGTGAAATGGGAAAGATCCACTTTGATACCGGTGTTACTTAGGCTTATTTCCACCAAAAACACATGCAGCGGGTACAATAAGTATTAAACGCGTCAACATTTTTCTAGGTAAATATATTTCTAAAGGTGCTATTGATATGAAATTTTCACCACATGTCTGTAACAACCCATTCAATTCATACATACAAGACACGAAAACAAATAAATTCATAAAATAAGTTATGTGTACTAAAATGGAATGACACAGGAAAAAGTATTGAGCGTGCTAACTGAAATTTATTTAATACTTAGTACAAAATCCTTTGTTGACAATGACGGCTTCGAGACGCCTCCTGTATGGAGAAAATTAGTCGCATGCATTGTTCAGGTGTGATTTTGGCCCATTCGTCCACACAGTCTTCAAATCTTGAGGGTTCTGTGGGCCTCTTCTATGAATTAGATATTCTATCTAATTGTTGTGCTGCAAACTTTAAACAAGCTTCAACATGCTTTTTCTTCAGCAATGGAGTCTTGCGTGGTGAGTGTGCATACAGGCCATGGTGGTTGAGTGCATTACTTATTGTTTTCTTTGAAACAATTGTACCTGCTAATTCCAGGTCTTTCTGAAGCTCCCCACACATGCTCCTTGGCTCTTGGACAACCCTTCTGATATTTCTTTTCACTTCTCTGTCAGAAATCTTGCGAGGAGCACCTTATCAAGGTTGGTTTATGGTGAAATGATGTCCTGTCCACTTCTGGAAATGATGTTCTGTCCCCGACAGTGCTCACTGGAACATTCAGAAGTTTAGAAATCCTTCTGTTACCAATGACATCAGTATGCTTTGCAACAAAAAGGTTGCAAAGGTCTTGAGAGAGCTCTTTGCTCTTACCCATAATGAGATGTTTCTTGTGTGACACCTTGGTAAGGAAACACCTTTTTATAGGCCATCAGTTGAGACTAAACCAGCTGGTATTAATTTGCACTGACAAGGGGCAAGATTGCTTTCTAATTACTGATAGATTTCAGCTGGTGTCTTGGCTTTCCATGCCTTTTTGTACCTTCCTTTTTTATGTGTTCAGTAGTTTTCCCTGTGTCATTCCATTTTATTGCACATAACTTCATTTCTGAACGTATTTGTTTTGGTTTCTTTGTATGTATGGATTGCATGGGTTATTACCGACATGTGGTGAACATTTCATGTCAATAGCACCTTTAGAGATCGATTTATCTAGAAACATGGTGATGTGTTCAATACTTATTTTACCTGCTGTATATGAATTAAAACATTTGAACTATTTAGTTTCAACAGGTGACTGTTTATTGGTAATTAGCTCCTCAGTTCCTCAGTTCCAAAGAATCCATTCACATCTGTGAAATACTGCATAGATGCGACACTCTTTGGCCTCATTCACAGTTGCGAATGGGGCCGCCACCGATTATATGTGGGAGCCCCACCGGGGGGTTCCCAGCAATTAGATGTAGGAGGCAGCCCTACTGAAATCAATGGGAGGCTGACAGCTTCCAAAGTTAAACATTAGCATTTCTGTGTAATCATGCATGAAGCAATCACCTGTGATTGGTCAGCCCTGGACACAAATTCTCTGCATCCAGGGCCAACCAACCACAGGAAATCGCACCATGAGCAATTATTTTGGAGCAGCCACGATAAGCTGCAGAATTGTTGGCTTTCCATTGCTTTCAATTGGGCTGTGCCCACATCTAATCGGTGACCCCGCAGGGGTTTTCACATCTAATTCATGACAGCCCCATTTGTAAGTGTGAATGAGGCCTCACACAGCCATTATTATGAGAATATTTTATATGGTCATTCTGAAAAATAAAAGTTATGTGTGACTCTGTTAAAGTTCAGGTTCAGCGTGAAAAATACAAGTAGGGAATTAAAGAAAAAAAAATTACCAATCACATGACCACTGTGATTGGCTGAAGAAGGTGCCACAAGTTGGCGAGTCCGGCTGGTTGCCTTGCTTTTTCTGCAGCAGACGGGAGCTCTCTCAATGGAGGGGGCAGTGCTGGGCAGGATTACCCCCCGACTTTGCCTCTCCCATGCCTGTATTGACGCTCGGTGGGACTTCCGCCTCGCCTGTAAACGGCTTCCTTTTGGGCACTGCACATGCATGGGTTTTCCCGCACATGTGCGGTGGGAGATCAGACACAGTGACATCACACACGCTTTATCCATGGTATTTAAAAGTATTTTATACTTCTACTCAGAATCATAAAATATCCTCTGGTTGATAGTGGGTCCCACAAGCTTGGGCTCCCCATCTTACCTCTGGATTTGGGTAAATCCTGGGGGCCACCTGAAACACTGGCGCTCTTGATGTCTTTATGTTTTGTTAACAACTTGATTGTATATCAATGTCTTCGTTATGCTGTTTGTACTTTTTGAGTAATGAATTGTTTCTTTTTAGATATTTTAAGCCCCTTATTCCTCCTGAAAAGGCGGCCATTGCCTTGAAACATGTAGAGGGTTTGCTGCTTCTATGTTCCCCTTTATCTGTATCTTGGAGCGTGCATCAGTGGCGTTGGATACATCAAGCATGGGAACTACGGCACATCTACAGGGGAGTTCATACAATGATCATTTTAAATGATGAGCTTTGTACTTTTTTAATGTTTTTAATAAACGTTGACTTTTTTAAAATTGCTTTGATCTCTAACTTTGGGGTTCCAAGATAATCCATGACCTTTTGGTTTTTCCACATACAATTTGATAGTATAGTAGATGGTACAGCGTTCAATGGTCATTAGTAATTGGCACAGGCTCCAGAGGTCAGCAGTAAGTGAGTGATGCAGAGTTTAGGGATCAGTATTATGTCACACAGAGTTCAGGGGTGAGAAGAAAGTTACACAGTTCAAGGGTCAGGATTAATTGACGCAGAGTTCATAGGTCAGTAGTAAGAGATGCAGAGTTCAAAGGTCAGAAAGTGGTTACAGCACACATATTAGTTTCCCTCCAATGTCCATAAATTACAGATGCTATAGTTTCCTCTTCAGTTCTTTTAGTAATTATGCAGTCTAATGCATTAAAGTTCATGTATAGTTTTGTCTTTTACCCGATACAATACCAAAATCCTTCCAACTGTGCTAGTGTGCATCGCAGACTAGCAGATTATGTGAAATGTTCTGTAGAACCAAGCTCTTCCAGTGGCGAGATGTCACCGCTGACACGGCTACAATCTCTAACCACCTTCCCTCCAGCTCGCGGATTCCGGCTGTGCGATTGGCCGGAGCCGAGATGACGTGCATGCAGGAGCTACCGTTTATGGCACAGGACTCTGAAGGAACAGCCCGGAAGGCCGTTCTTTTAGAGCACATGCCCTGGTGATGTCGCCGGCTGCATTTACATTAATATCTCCTAAATAGTGCACGTTTAAGAGATATTTACAGTACCCATAGGCAGGTGCGGCTGGTCCATTAGGGGCGCCGCCCCCCTAGTTTGCATGTGGGGATGCATACAGGGCGCCAGACTCATAGCTTTTTTTTTTTTTTTAAAAAGGTTGGGCTTGGGGCGCAGTGCTCTGTGACACTAACTAATCAATATTCGCTATTGTCTTCCGACTTTTCCTCCCAGCCAATCAGGACAGGAGGCGGATCGGGATGGGCGGCAGGAGAAGCCAAGGAAGCCGTAGGAGGACTGTGGAGGGGTGAGTGCGGGGGGGACCGTGAAGGGGCTGAGTCTGGGGGACCATGAAGGGGTGAGTGTGGGGGACCGTGAAGGGATGAGTGCAGGGGACCATGACGGGGTGAGTGCAGGGGGCCGTGAAGGGGTGAATGTGAGGGACCGTGAAGAAGTGAGTGCGGGGGACCATGACATGGTGAGTGCGGGGGACCATGACGGGGTGAGTGCGGGGGACTATGACGGGGCGAGTGCGGGGGACCATGACGGGGTGAGTGCGGGGGACCATGACGGGGCGAGTGCGGGGGACCATGACGGGGTGAGTGCGGGGGACCATGACGGGGCGAGTGCGGGGGACCATGACGGGGCGAGTGCGGGGGACCATGACGGGGTGAGTGGGGGGGACCATGACAGGGTGAGTGCAGGGGACAGTGAAGTGGTGGGTGTGGGGGACTGTGGAGGGGTGAGTGCGGGGGACCATGACGGGGTGAATGTTGACCTGGGAAGGTTTGTTTACCGCCCTCCCAAAAAGTTTGGCACCAGCCGCCACTGCCTATAGGTAAGCCTTGTTATAAAAGTCATGTATGGGAGTTTACTCCCACTTTAAGGTTGATTTTTCTTATCTCCTTTCTATCCGCTTCCTCGGCACAGAAAAAGACAGAAATTATTTATGGTAATGTGTGAAGGGGAACCATGTGTTTGATTCCCTTGTATTTTGCTGGTGGATGTCATGTATAATAGTGGTATGAAAAAAAAAAAAAAGATGTCCCATGATGTACATCCATCATCAATCACAGCAATGTAGACCCACATCAAGCTCAATGCCCACTGACCTGCTGAAAGAAAAAAAAAAACAGCGCCTGCTGACACACATCTTGTCCTGTCCCTTCACCAAATGATAGGTCTGGGGGTGACATCAAATATATCAAAGGGTGGAGGTCCCCCAGTCATTAACCTCCCTGGCGGTAATCCAGAGTGCGGCTCGGGGTTAATTTTCAGTGCCAAAAGTGGTAACCCCGAGACACACTCGGGGCTGCATCGCAGTATCCTGGTAGAGGTTACCTAACTTGTCCCCAGGATCCTGCAATGTCCCCCCGCTGTGTTTTCCGCCAGATCCTCCGCCCGATACTCTGTGTTCCGGGCTCCGTTCCCTGCGAGTGCCCTGGCGCATGGAAGCAGAGCCGGCGGGAATTACAAAAAGTGAAATATACATAACACACATAATACACTGTAATCTTACAGATTACATTACTGTATCAAATCATTTCACCTCTCTTTTGTCCCTAATGCTTTGTCCAGTGCCCTGCCTACACTTTTATATTATATATATTATATATATTATTATTATTATTATACACGATTTATATAGCTCCAACAGTTTACACATCGCTTTACAATGTAGAGGGGGGGGGGGGCAGCACAATTACAGTACAGTTCAATACAGAAGGGACAGGAGGGCCCTGCTTGTAGAGCTTACATTCTAAAGGGAGGGGGTGGTGGTACAAAGGGTAATAGATGCAGGCAAAGATTTGATGGGAGTGGCTCGGGGACAGTTGTTAGGTGGGTGTGGGATAGGCTTCCCTGAATATGTGAGTTTTCAGGGATCTCCTAAAGGTGGACAGGTTAGGGGCTGATCGAATATACCGGGGCAGGGAGTTCCAGAGGATGGGAGAGGCTCTGGAGAAATCCTGAAGGTGAGTATAAGAGGAGGTAACAAGGGAGCTAGAGAGCAGGAGGTCCTGGGAGGAGCAGAGGGGACAATTAGGGAGATATCTGCAGATGAGGTTGGTGATGTAGCTGGGGGCGATGTTATGAATGGCCTTGTATGTTGCGGTTAGCATTTTGAGTTTTATATGGTGGGGTAGGGGAAGCCAGTGAAGGGATTGGCAGAGAGGGGTGGCGGTCACGGATCGGTTAGTGAGGTGTATTAGTTTAGCAGCAGCATTCATAATAGACTGAAGGGGGGATAGCCTGCGTAAGGGTAGGCCAATAAGGAGAGAGTTGCAGTAGACAAGGCAGGAAATAATCAAGGAGTGAATAAGTTGCTTTGTGGTGTCATTAGTCAGGAAGGGTCGTAATCTGGCGATGTTGCGTAGGTTATGGCAGCAGGATTTAGCCAGTGATTGGATGTGGGGGCTGAAGGAGAGGTCAGAGTCAAGGATTACACCCAGCACCCTGGCATGTGTGGAGGGACCAATGGTTTTGCTGTTGATCTTAATGGTAAAGTCATGGGGGGGGGGACCAGGAAGGAGGAAATATAACAAGCTCAGTTTTAGAAAGATTGAGTTTGAGAAAGTGGTGTGACATCCATACCGATATGTCATTCAGTAAGTTTGAGATCCATGAGGAGATTGAGGGGATGAGTTGAGGTGTGGAGAGATAGATCTGGGTGTCATCGGTGTAGAGGTGGTATTGGAAGCCATGGGAGGTTATCAACTGGCCCAGGGAAGAGGTATAGAGCAAGAATTGGAGGGGCCCAAGGACGGAGCCTTGGGGTACCCCAACAGAGAGAGAAAGAGAGGAAGAGGAGCAGAAGAGATGGAATTGTAAGTGACACTGAAAGTGCGCTGAGATAGGTAGGAGGAGAACCAGGATAAAGCAGAATCACAGAGGCCAAGGGAGTGTAGTTTGCTGAGGAGTAGCAGGTGGTCAACTGTGTCGAAGGCAGCAGAGAGGTCTAATGGGGCGTACACACGGTCGGACTTTTCGTCTACAAAAGTCCAACGGACGCCGACGGACTAAAGCTGGCTGGTAATCCGATCGTGTGTGGGCTTCTCCGGACTTTCAGTGGACTTTTTCAGCCTCAAATCCGACGGACTTTAGATTTGAAACATGCTTCAAATCTTTACGTCGTAACTACGACGGACCCCGAAATCCGCTCGTCTGTGTGCTAGTCCGACGGACAAAAACCAACGCTAGGGCAGCTATTGGCTACTGGCTATGAACTTCCTTATTTTAGTCCGGTGTACGTCATCACGTACGAATCCGTCGGACTTTTGTGTGGTCGTGTGTAGGCAAGTCCGTTCGTTAGAAAGTCTGCCGCAAGTCCGCCGCAAGTCCGCCGCAAGTCCGCCGGAAGTCTGTCGGACAGGCTGTCGGACTTTTGTAGACGAAAAGTCCGACCGTGTGTACGCCCCATAAGAGTATAAGTATGGAGTAATGGCCATTGCTTTTAGCAGTTAGTAGGTCGTTGGTGAGTTTTAGTAGGGCAGTTTCAGTGGAATGTTTTGGACGGTTCTTTCTGCCTGGAAACTTGAGAATGTCCATGGCAACTAAAAAGTGTCCCTTTTAGTCAAAAGCGGTTTTAGACCAGCTAGAAAACAGTGATAGTAAATTAGAACACTTGCAGAATTGAGCGATAGTGATTTGTGGGGAAAATCGCCATCAGACACTGAAAGTGACGACAGCGACAATTCTGCGACTGAGCAAATTTCTGTGTTTTTGATTTGATTACATTATTGAATAAAATGTATTGTTATGTTATTATTATTTATAATTATTTATAGTTATTTATTATATTATAATTTATGATTTTGTGTTTCAAACTTTATCATACCCGGGATGTCTACTAGACTCTTGTTTGGACAGATTTAAGTGAGTTATTTCTAAAAATTACAGGCCTACAATAAAAAACGCCAAATTGCCATGCAAAACAATGTACCGCTTTGAGATGCAAAAATCTGACATAATCATACCGCCAGGGAGGTTAACCATAAATGGATCCCAGTGACGTTGTGAGAAAGTGAGGGAACTCTCCAATATCAATACAGACAGAAATAACGGGAATACTCCTGAAGAGGGAACTATGTTTGCTTTGAAATGTGTTGCACGTTAATACATGTTGTATGCTTTACTCATTGACTCTTCAGTGGAATTTCATTGCAGTTTGGCTCATCCATGTGATTGAACTTACAAGCGTTATTTGCTCTGGATATAAATACCTGGCTTCACTTCCAGTCTTTTTTTTGAAGACATGCACCTCTCTCCCTTACTAGCGGGTACACTTAGAGAAGATTTCCCTCCATGTCTAATAACAATTCCATTTACTCTCATGGGACTTTAACACATCAACAAAAAAAGCATTTTACATAAACTGAACAAATTTTAATTGTACAAAAAAAAATTAAAAGCAAACATGTTCTAAAACATGCCAATTCTCTGGTTTTACTACTCAATGGTACATACAATGTGCTATAATACCCCTATACCCTCTGTTAGGGTAATTATTAAAATGTACGGTGCTGTGAAAAAGTGTTTGCCCCCTTCCTGATTTTTTTATTTTTTTGCATATTTCAAACAATGAAATGATTCAGATCATCAAACAAATTTTATTATTACACAAAGATAACCCGCATAAATCCAAGATGCAGTTTTAAAATTATTATTTCATTTATTAAGGGAAAATAGCTGTTCAAACCAGCCTGACCCTAAGTGAAAAAGTAATGGCCCCCTCCCATGCTGAATCATGAATGAACTGTGATTAACCATAATTTTTTTGAAAGCAGAGTTAAATTTCACTTGCCACTCTCAGACCTGATAACTGCCAGACCTGTTGAATCAAAAAATCACTTAAATAGAAGCTGTCTGACAAAGTGAAGCACGCTAAAAGATCTCAAAAAGGAACACATCATGCTGTGATGTAAAGAAATTCAAGAACAGATGAGAAACAAACTCATTGACATGTATCAGTCTGGAAAGGATTACAAAGCCATTTCTAAGGCACTGGGACGCCAGCGAACCACGGTGAGAGCCATTATCCACAAATGGAGAAAACTTGGAACAGTGGTGAACCTTCCCAGGAGTGGCCAGCCAGCCAAAATGATTCCAATAGCACAACATTGACTCATCCAGGAGGTCATAAAAGAACCCAGAACAACATCGAAAGAACTGCTGGCCTCGCTTGCGTCAGGTAAGATCAGTGCTCATGATTCAACAATAAGAAAGAGACTGGGCAAAAATGGCATCCATGGGAGAATTCCAAGGCCAAAGCCACTGTTGACCAAAAAGAACACAAAGGCTCATCTCACATTTACCAATTACCTTAATTATCCCCAAGACTTTTAGGCAAATATTCTGTGGACTGATGAGACAAAAATTAAATTTTTTGGAATTTGTGCGTCCCGTTACATCAGGCATAAAACTAATACAGCATTTCATAACAAGAACATCATACCATCAGTCAGACATGGAGGTGGTAGCGTGACGGTCTGGGGCAGCTTTGCAGCTTCAGGACCTGGACGACTTACCATAATTGATGGAACCATGAATTCTGAGCTCTACAAGAAAATACTAAAGGTGAATGTCCGGCCATCAGTTTGTGACCTTAAGCTCAAGTGCACTTGGGTTATGCAGCAGGACAATGATCCGAAACACAACAGCAAGTCCACCTCCAAATTGTTCAAACAAAGAAAAATGTTGGTTTTGGATTGGCCTAATCAAAGCCCAGACTTAAATCTAATGGAGATGCTGTATCATGACCTTACACAGGCCGTTCATGCTGGAAAACCCTCCAATGTAGCTGAATTGAAAAAATTCTGCAAAGAAGAGTGGGACAAAATTGCTCTACAGCAATGTGAAAGACTCGTTGCCAGTTATCGTAAACGCTTGATTGCAGTTGTTGCCGCCAAGGGTGGCACAACCAGTTATTGGGTTTAAGGGGAAATTACTTTTTCACATACAGCCAGGCAGGTTTGGACAGATTTTGTGCCTTAATAAAGGAAAACATCATTTAAAAACTGCATTTTGTATTTACAGGGGGTCCCCGGGTTACAAACAAGATAGGGACTGTAGGTTTGTTCTTAAGTTGAATCTGTTTGTAAGTCGGAACAGGTATATTTTTTAAGTGTAGCTCCAGCCAAAAAAACAATTTTTAAACTTTTTGGATAGCATAGGGAAGGATTAACACCCCTGTAACATTTGTTTTGCTGTTTGTGCCCCTGTTCAGAATATTTCACCTCACTTTCTGTCCCAATGACAATTGGATTTTGAAAATTTTGGGTTGTTGTGGAAACAAGCCTTGGTGATAAAGCATCAGTGGAGGTACCTTTTCCCCATAATAGCTCTTACAGGAGTGAATTTCCCTTCCATGGGGTAGATTTCATCTCACTTCCTGTTGTCTCCCTCCGTTTGTAATTAGGAGTCATTTGTAAGTCGGATGTTTGTAACTAGGGCACCCCCTGTAGTTATCTTTGTGTAATAATAACATTTGTTTGATGATCTGAGTCATTTAAGTGTGACAAATATGCAAAAAAAATTAAAAATCAGAAAGGGGACAAATACTTTTTCACACAAGACACAACTTTATATTTCAATCGACTTTCTTCAAACAGTATAACCTGCCGGAAAACCCTGTGTTTTAATACGTTTCTCACAAATCTTCATCAGGGGACAGAGATGGTATCTAAGTTTTAAAAAAAGATTACATGATGATGACCAGTCAAAAAAACAAATCTACATAACATACACTATCCTACTAAAAGTATTGGGACGCCTGCCTTTACACGCACATGAACTTTAATTGCAGCCTTAGTCCGTAGGGTTCAATGTTGAGTTGGCCCACCCTTTGGAGCTATAACAGCCTCAACTCTTCTGGGAAGGCTGTCCACAAGGTTTAGGAGTGCGTCTATGGTAAAGTTTGACCATTATTCCCGAAGAGCATTTGTGATGAGAAGGTCTGGCTCGCAGTCTCCACTCTCATTCACCCCAAAGGTGTTCTATTGGACTAAGGTCAGGACTCTGTGCAGACCAGTCAAATTCCTCCACCCCAAACTCGCACATCCATGTCTATGGACCTTTCTTTGTGCACTGGTGTGCAGTAATGTTGGAACAGGAAGGGGCCATCCCCAAACTTTTCCCACAAAGTTGGGAGCATGAAATTGTCCAAAATGTCTTGGTATGCTGATGCCTTAAGAGTTCCCTTAACTGCAACTTAGGGGCCAAACGCAATCCCTGAAAGACAACCCCACACCATAACCCCCCCCCCCCCTCCACCAAATGATTTGGACCAGTGCACAAAGCAAGGTCTAAAGACATGGATGAGCGAGTTTGGGGTGGAAGAACTTGACTGGCCTGTATAGAATCCCGACCTCAACCAGATAGAACACCCTTGGGATGAATGAGAGCGGAGACTGTGAGCCAGGCCTTCTTGTCCAACATCAGTGCCTGACCTCACAAATGCGCTTCTGGAAGAATGATCAAACATTTCCATAGACACATTCCTAAACCTTGTGGACGGCCTTCCCAGAAGAGTTGAAGCTGTTATAGCTGCAAAGGGTGGGCCAACTCAATATTGAACCCTACGGACTAAGACTGGGATGCCATTAAAGTTCATGTGTGTGTGTAAAGGCAGGTGTCCCAATACTTTTGGTAATATAGTGTATGTTGGAATGAGAGATGGTACTGTAAGAAAAGAAGAAAAAAGACAAATCTGAAAGTCAGAAGGACTGAGCCATACTTGACATATCTCTCCTCCGCACTTTTATTCCCTTAAGTTTTCTCTCTTGTGATTGCTCTTTCTTTCCTTCGGAACTCTTTAACATCAGTGTAAATGACACGGAACCCTCTACAAGGAAATCACCGAGCTCTGCCATTCAGAATCAGAGACAAGCTGTTCTTACAAGGGAAGAAGAGTCGGATATGAAGAGCCGGTCAGCATAGCTTCATAAAGTGTTCATAAATGAGAAAAATAAGGGCAGCGCCTATTATCCCTGTACCCCTTCCCAAAATATTTCCCGGCCTTCCAGCACTATTATACCTAAATGTACAGTTCTGACTTTAGAGACTGAAGCCGTCAGCCTTAATAAGGGCCCCTTCACACTATGAGTTGTGTCTGAGCTTGTGTTTTCTTTTTGTGTTCTTGTGTATCACGTTTAGAGCAGCGCAGTCATTTCATTGGGCTGCCCTATGCGCTTGAAACTTGCAAAAATAGAGCAGGCGCCATTTTTATAATTGGCACTGTGGTAACATGCATTTTGGCCCCCACAAACTCACCCGCTTTTGCTAGATGTGTGGGGGTGCCCTTAAGAATTAACCACTTAAGGTCCACCTCATAGCAATTTTACTGCTACAGGGTGGCACCTCTGAGATCATGTATATATACCCGCAGTGGCGGCTGGTGCTCCATTGGGGGGGGGGGGGGGGGGCGGAGAAGCTAGCTTCCCCAGGTTCTCCTCCCAGCCAGTCTGGTCTTAAGACCAGCTTCTTGTCCGGAGAAGCCGGAAGACAAAAAGCGAATATTGATTTGCTAATGATACAAGTGGGTGGACTCGGGGCGTAGTGCTTTGCACCCCGATCCCACCTTTTTGAAGCCTATTAGAGCTTTAGGCTCTAATCATGTGCTTAAAAAAACAAAGCAAAAAACTAATAGAAATCTATGCGTCTTGCGCCCCTCATGGAGATTACGGGGCAGCGCCCCTGTGCCCCTTATGGACCAGCTGCCACTGTATACACGTGACCTGGCTCTTCCATATAGGGGGCACACATGGGCTCCACAGGTGGCTCACTCCCACCATGATCATACACAGTGGGAGCCTGTCAGCGACTACCGTGAACTCAATGTCCACTGGCACCTGACGATCAACCAGCAGAGAGGCAGAACGGCGGTCTGTCTATCTAAACAAGTTTATGTTCTGACAGAAGGGAAGGCATGGAAAGCAGGGAAAAGGATCCATGTCTTCCCCTAGTAAAAGGAGCTCTCACATTGTAATAAAACACTGGTTAGGTATCATAGGCCTGTGAACAGGGTACGCCGGATGTGCCTGGGCACAACCTAATCACCCTATGTGGTGCTGATTCCCCCTGCTAACTGGTGCCCCCTATCTCCCTCCTTCAGTGCTTCCAGCTTCCCTTCTCTCCTTTCCTGCCCGCCTCTTGTGGGAGATTATTTAGGATGGATGAATATATGAAAATAGTAAGTGATCTGTACCAATCGATCCTGTGTTTATTCTTAGCCAAAGCATAGTAAACGGTGTTTACTATGCATCAATTTGTGATTGAACAGGAAGCCGCACAGCACAGAGCACTGTTCACTGTCCAGTGAAGCTGAGGCTTCAGAGAAAGGGCTGTGGAAGCTCTGTCCCCAGTCCATTTCTCACTGTTTAAACCCTTTGATTGGTTTTAACCCCTTCCCAGCCAGTGTCATTAGTACAGTGGCAGTGTATATTCTTACCACTAATCACCGTATTAGTGTCACTGGTCCCCAAAAAGTGTCAGTTAGTGTCCGATTGGCTGCCGCAATATCGCAGTCCCACTAAAAGACGCTGATCGCCGTCATTACTAGTGAAAAAATAAAATAAATAGATATATCCCATAGTTTATAGATGCTATAATTTTTGCACAAACCAATCAATATACACTTATTGGAATTTTTACCAAAGATATGTAGCAGGATACATATTGGCCTAAATTGATGAAAAAATTCGATTTTTAATTTATTTTTTTATCAGATATGTTTTATAGCAGAAAGTGAAATATATATATATATTTTCAAAAATGCCTTTTTTTGTTTATAACGCAAAAAAACATAAATGCAGAGGTAATCACCACCAAAAATAAGCTCTATTTGTGCGAAAAAAGGACATACATTTTATTTGAGTACAGTGTTGCAGGACCGCGCAATTGTCAGTTAAAATAACTAAAGTGGTTAAATAAAAATCTAATCAACATTTTTTTTTTAATAAACTAAAATTTAAAGTTACATCCAAGCACATAAAATCCCCCCCCCCCCAAATTTTTTTGAAGCCCCACCCCCACATATACACATATATGAACATAAACACATGTATGTATGAAAGCGCCAATTGCGATACACATGTTACATATCGCTGCGCACACCGGAGTGAGATCGATATTACTAGCACCCGACCTTCTCTGTAACACTAAACAGATACCTATAGGGGGCATTGAAAGTGTTGCCTATGGAAAATCTAGGGTACTAAAGTCTGACACCATTTCTGATTGGCCGTCACGGTCCGATTCCCATTTATATAGGAAACAATATTCATCCTCCTAGTTCCCCCCATACCTGAAAAGCATACATTTAGCTTGAATAGGTGCAGCTTTGTAGTCATAGATTATTTGGAATTTAAAATATAAATGTCATTTTCATAATGGTCACTAATTAGGACCGGGATCACAGCGTTTCCATGGCGATAATCCTTCCAACTCCACCCATAAATGAAGGAAAATGCTCCAAATAGTTCTGTGCAAACATGAAAACTATGAAACAATATTCATCCCATTGGTTCCCCTATAACTGAAAATCATACGTTTAGTTTGAATTAGGTGCCTCTCTGTAGTCATAAATAAATTGGAATTCAACCACAAAATGTCATTTTCAAAAAGTGTTTACTAATTAGAATGGGGAATACAGAAAATATTGGAGATATGAACAAAATCAATCAGCTATATATGCAGATAATCAATAACTTTCTCACAGTAATTGTGTTTTGCTGAGCCCTCCATATTGATCCTGCCAGTAGACTGGGTTTTTTTTTTAACTTCCTGTCACTGGCTGGCTGAGCTGTCAATCAAAAGTGACAGTTGGAAGCAGTGCAGGTGACCCTGGCTGTGGCTGTAACTGTCACTGGCTGAGGAGTTTTCAAAGCGTGCGACAGCTCCACCGCCTCTCTCCTTGTGATCGGCTGATTACGGAGGATTACTGCGATTTCTACTGATATCTACAACTGAGAAAACTTTTATTAGTATTATTATTACTATTGTTGCGATTATTGTGATTATTAATCACATTTTGTGTTAGTTCTCTTCTATAGGCATCCCATTTCACCAGGATGGCAGCCTCTGGACCTGGGCGTCAGGATCATCGCATCCACCTTGATGGAGACAGAAACGCCATTCCAGCAGGTAAGTGTAATGTCTGATCAGTGGGGTGTCCTCCATGTGTGCAGGGTACAGGGGCCCCTAAGAGGGATGGGCCCCCCCCTCACACACTGCACACATAGGGGGTAATGATGTCCTCCTGTCCTGTCTGCCCCTGTATACATCCCCCCTTCTACTCCAGACCAAGCACAGAGCTTAGGGCAGTGCTCTGAGACTCCTCCCCCAACTGTCACTGGTTGCTAGGGCCACTGGTATCCTAACAACCAATGACATTAGGTGCTCGTCCCACCCCCCAGATTTCAGAGAGGAGAGAACTTCCCCCATTCATCCTCCCAGATCCCAGCCTGACCCTACAACCCTGCTGTGTAAAGTAAGGGGGGGGGTAGTGATGTATGGGGTGGTAGTAACGTATGGGGGTACAATGATGTATGGGGGGCAGTGGTGTATGGGGGGGACAGTAATGTATGGGGGTACAATGATGTATGGGGGGTGGTACTGATCCAGAAGTGAGGGACTCCTCTGCCTGTTGCTCAGTGGCATCTCCATAGCAACAGGACGCCAGGCAGACTTCTCTCTTGCATGTATGTATGTATGTATGTATGGGGGGTAGTGATGTATGGGAAGGGCAGTAATATTAGGGGATACAATAATTATAGGGGGCAGTGGTGTATGGGGAGGGCAGTAATGTATGGGGGGGGGGGGGGCAGTGGTGTATGGGGTGGTAGTAATGTATGGGGGTACAATGATATATGGGGGGGTACTGATCCAGAAGTGAGGGACCCCTCTGCCTGTTGCTCAGTGGCGTTTCCATAGCAACAGGACACCAGGCAGACTTCTCTCTTGTATGTATGTATGGGGGGGTAGTGATGTATGGGGAGAGCAGTAATGTTAGAGGGTACAATGATGTATGGGGGAGGGCAGTAATGTATGGGGGGGCAGTGGTGTATGGGGTGGTAGTAATGTATGGGGGTACAATGATGTATGGGGGGGTACTAATCCAGAAGTGAGGGACTCCTCTGCCTGTTGCTCAGTGGCATTTCCATAGCAACAGGACGCCAGGCAGACTTCTCTCTTACATGTATGTATGTATGTATGGGGGGGGGGGGTAGTAATGTATGGGGAGGGCAGTAATGTATGGGGGTACAATGATGTATGGAGGAGGGCAGTAATGTATGAAGGGGCAGTGGTGTATGGGGGGGTAGTAATGTATGAAGGGGCAGTGGCGTATGGGGTGGTAGTAATGTATGGGGGTACAATGATGTATGGGGGGGGTCACTGATCCAGAAATGAGGGACCCCTCTGCCTGTTGCTCAGTGGCGTTTCCATAGCAACAGGACACCAGGCAGACTTCTCTCTTGTATGTATGTATGGGGGGGTAGTGATGTATGGGGAGAGCAGTAATGTTAGAGGGTACTATGATGTATGGGGTGGTAGTAATGTATGGGGGTACAATGATGTAGGGGGGCAGTGATGTATGGTGGGGTAGTAATGTATGGGGTACAATGATGTATGGGGGGGCAGTGGTGTATGGGGGTAGTAATGTATGAGGGTACAATGATGTAGAGGGGGTAGTAATGTATGGGGGGTAGTAATGTATGGGGGTACAATGATGTAGAGGGGCAGTGTTGTATGGGGGGTAGTAATGTACGGGGGTACAAGGATGTAGAGGGGGTAGTAATGTATGGGGGTAGTAATGTATGGGGGTACAATGATGTAGAGGGGCAGTGGTGTATGGGGGAGTAGTAATGTATGGGGGTACAATGATGTAGTGGGGGTACTGATCCAGAAGTGAGGGACTCCTCTGCCTGTTGCTCAGTGGCATTTCCATAGCAACAGGACACCAGGCAGACTTCTCTCTTGTATGTATGTATGGAAGGGGGTAGTGATGTATGGGGAGGGCAGTAATGTTAGAAGGTACAATGCTGTATGGGGGGGTAGTAATGTTAGAGGGTACAATGATATATGGGGGAGGACAGTAATGTATGGGGGGGCAGTGGTGTATGGGGGTAGTAATGTATGGGGGTACAATGTTGTAGGGGGGCAATGGTGTATGGGGGGTAGTAATGTATGGGGGTACAATGATGTAGGGGGCGTACTGATCCAGAAGTGAGGGACCCCTCTGCCTGTTGTTCGGTGGCGTTTCCATAGCAACAGGACCCCAGGCAGACTTCTCTGTTCTCAGGTCCTGGGGTTTCTGTGTCTGCAGATTGTCACACATCTAATATATGGACATCATGTCTGTCCGTGTATATATGTGTGTAATTTTTTGTAGTGTGTCGGGGATTTTTCATCACCCGTTGGCAGTGTGGGACAAAAATGTAATTTTTTTTTTAATTCTTCATTTGAAATTTTTTTTTTTTAAGTGCTTTATCAAGTGTTTTTTAGTTTGGGGGGGTTTGTTTTTATTTATACTGCACAGTTTTTGGTGAATGGGTAACAAGGAGTACTATGTACCCCATACTCATTAACCATGGGGGAGGCCATATTCTGATCATTTACCCCCCCTGCAGACCCTTACATGGACCGATATCTTTCCAGGGATCCCCTAGCAGAATAACCCCCCATGTTGAGAGCATGTGGCCTGGTATGGTTTAGGAGGGTGGGTGCACTCTCTTACCCCCCTTTCGTTGCCTACCAGGCTCCATGCTCAGGCAAGGATCTTGTTTAGATTTGGGGGTGACCCCATTCTTTTTTTTATTTTTTGCATAGAGTCCCCCTTAACATCCACACCAGAGATTTTGGCAGGGACTCCATGCATGTTTTTTTCACAGGGTTCACCCTCAATATCCATACCAGACCCCCATCAAGGACAGGGGTCTGATTTGTTTTTTTGGGGAACCCTACACTTTTTTTCGCTGGTGTCCCCCTCAAAATACACATTAGTCCTCTTTAAGGACAAGGTCTGTTTTGAATTTTGAGATTGAATTTTGAGATCTACTACAGAGACCCTCGTCTTCCGGGTGCCGCACCATTCTGAGAACGCTTTGCGTTTTCTCAGTTCATGCAAAGTGTTCTCCGATTGGATGAGGTGAAGAGGGGGAGCGGAGATGTCACAATCTCCATCTCGTCCAATCACAGAATGCTTTGCATTCACTGAGAAAAATGCAAGGCATTCTCTGAATGATGCCCACACAGAGCAGGCGACCCCCTGTGGTTACTATGCAGCAGGGCAGCCCCTCAGCATTGGATCTGGAAGATAGAGAGGATCACTGAAGTAAGCTGAGCCAATGTAACTATACAAATATGGATTGCGTTGATCAGAATGTATTGATATGAATGCATCCTTGTTATGCAGGTCCAATTGCCTCGAGAACCAGGTCTCGATTCTCTCTGGTGGGTCGTGCACCGGACCAGCTGCCGGCGAGATCCAGGAGACGTCAGATCCCTGAGGCCAGACGGAGGGATAGAAGCCGTTCTCCGGCACGTCCTGCCACCTGCACCATCTGTTTGGAGGATCTGGAAGAGGGAGAAGGAACTTACCGGCTCGCCTGCTCCCACAGATTTCATTCCCCCTGCATCGCGGAGTGGCTGTATAGTGTTGTGAACGAAGCGCGTTGGCCCCAGTGCCCCAACTGCCGGGCTTGTGTCCCTCTGACTCAATGGGTAAGTAGAACATTCCTCAATGTTTTGGATCTGTATTTTTCTTTAGGAAACCCTTTATTAAATGTCATTTATTTTTCCAACAGCCTCATTATCATATCACCTTTGTCGGAGGGGTGTCAAATATTGAACCTTATATGCTTGAACAACGCTGAGAGGAGTCACCATGGAGTCCAGCACCTACAGATTGATCAGTAAGTCCGAATTTTCTATTTCAATAAATTTTCAAACAAAAAAACATGTGTGCTGTCTGACAATTTCTTGTTTTTCCACTGATAACACAGTTTAATCTGGC
The DNA here is from genome assembly GCA_037952835.1 of Lithobates septentrionalis. Lineage (NCBI taxonomy): Eukaryota > Metazoa > Chordata > Amphibia > Anura > Ranidae > Lithobates > Lithobates septentrionalis. The sequence goes on from JBBDGP010000803.1 coordinate 996,977, forward strand.
CATATGGAAATTCAGCTATTTCAGCAGGAACTGGCCACATTTTTATCTATGTATGGGCAGGCTGGTTGTACTGAAGTTGATCGATCCATCGGCCTTCAGTACAACCAGCCTGTCAGATTTTTTTTTCATGTGATCACCTCCGGAAGCTATAGCCGCCAGCAGTGATTGTTGTATTCTGACGGCTAGAAAACCTCCTGCTATCAGAATATAATAGCTCCGCAGGAGTTACTCCCCCATCAACACTAAATGTATGGATAGGGGAATCGAGTAATTTTCTTTCATTATATAAAAAAAATATATAAGCAGCGCTCTAAATAAATGTAATCATGCAAAAAAACTACATAGAATATAAATGTGCAAATCAAGTGCCTCCTTGCAGAATATCCTATACATTGTTAAGAAACTAATAAGAAACTAATAACATCAAACCAAATAATAAAGTGCAAGCGTGCAAATGTGCCTATACTTTCTATGTCTACAACTGATAACCAGCATACATCAGCAAGACAAAAATGAGAATGTCCATAAACAGTGAATAGTCCATAGGTGAAATAGATCAATCCATCCAGAAAGTGCACTGTGCAATGTAAACTGGTAAAGGGATCCATCACCAGCAACACCCTCTTATATACGACTCTTACCAGATATGCAGGACTATAAATTATAATGTTATAAAAATCTAGTATGAACAGCTGATAATCCAAGAGAACGGCCATTAATGGACAACACGTCCCAATGAGTGACTCGAAAATATTAAAGTAAAAGATATTTCCATAGCGAAGCCCATCAGATGGACAAAAGCTTAACCAAGCCACCTTTTGCTATGCAGGGCAGACACATAGTCCACCTCAGCAGTTAGGTTGTTTCGAACATCTTTGAGAACTAACCACAGATCTTCTGTGGATGTAGGCTGCCTCAAATCCTTCTGTCTCTTCATGTAATCCCAGACAGACTCCATGATGTTGAGATCAGGGCTCTGTGGGGACCAAACCATCATATTCAGGACTCCTTGTTCTTCTTTACACTGAAGATAGTTTTTAATGACATTGGCTGTGTGTTTAGGGTGGTTCTCCTGCTGCAGAATACATTTGGGGCCAATCACACGCCTCCCTGATGGTATGGCATGATGGATAAGTATCTGTATTTCTCGGCAGTGAGGACACCATTGATCCCGGCCAAATCTCCAACTCCATTTGCAGAAATGTAGACACTCATTATTGTACCGCTCTCCAGCCCTTCGTGGACAAACTGCCTCCCGCTACACCCAAATATTTCACATTTTCACTCATCAGTCCAGAGCACCTGCTGACATTTATCTCCACCCCAGTTCCCATGTTTTCATGCATAGGTTGTGGAAATAAGGCTAAGCAACTCAACCATGCATGAAAACATAGGAACTGGGGTGCAGATAAATGGTAGAAGGTGCTTTGGACTGATGAGGTTCCTTGCAAGTTTGGGGCTGCATTTCTGCAAATGGAGTTGGAAAGTTGGTCAGGATCAATGGTGTCCTCAATGGTGAGAAATATAGGCAGATACTTATCCATCATGCCCATACCATCAGGGAGGCATCGCATACTAGCACATTGTGCAAGACTTAACTTAAAACAAAGCTCTCCAGCTGACAGGGGTTCCATCTTCCCCTGGTCTTCCTTCTGGGTTTGCGGCCTCCGGCTACATGAGTGGCCACAACCACAATGACGTCACTCCCGGGCATGTGCGCAGGAGCCCTTGGTGTGGTATGCCAGACCTTCATAACACATGTGCCGGTGACGTCACTGCCTGCATGCAGTGTGAATATCTCCTAAACAATGCAAGTTTAGAAGATATTCACTGTACCTACAGGTAAGCCTGGTAGGCTTTCCTGTACATACAAGTCCAAAAATTGAGTATACTACCACTTTAACCCTCACCCAGAGTCTCCACATGCCCGCTCTATAGTACAAAGTAGGAGACCCATATAGAACAAGGGCAGAGTGCCCCTACCTTCCTCACCAACACAGCAAGCAGCAGATGGATAACAATATGATCAAATGCACATGTTTTTTTACAAGGTATACTAGTTTGATACAAAAAACAACTAAATAATAAACATTAAAATAATTTGCAACATTAAAATAGTGCAGCTGTACCGATGTTGTCCCCATTTTTCTAAATCATATAGGAACTAAAATTGTAAGAATGATAAAAACGGTTTATAGCTCAAAGTCTCGTTCAGACCTAGTGGCGTGGTGCCTTCAAATCTTTGAATCTGTTTTGTTTCTCTCTGAAGCTCTGCCTTATCAAAATCACCACCACAAGGGTCTTAGAAGACCGGCTCCAAAGCTACAAATCCCATATGTGATGTGTCAAATTTGCGCTGTGTGCCAATGTGCCCATTGATAGGCATTCTACTATTACTGGCAAAATATACATGATCTCCAATCCTTTGCCTGAAATGTCTAATAGTTTAGCCAACGTAAAATGCTCCGCAGGTCCATGACATTCAATATAAGACACCCATGTCATCACAGTCTATATACTGCTTGGTCACCATATGGGACAGCTCAGTAATGTGCCAAAAACACAACATGATAATGTGTGGTGCGCTGCCAAAAAATGGTCCATGCATGCATCATTATTCACAAAACACCACAATGTATGCCAGTGTGCTGTTGTGCTACAATACACCTCCATCAGCAGGTGTGTTGGGGTGCCATTCAGAAAGAATGAATGGTATCAGCACACTTAACATGCATGGCAGTAACGTTACTGGAATAAACACGGTGTGAACAGACCCACAAGTCACAAACAATTGTGAAAACAAAACACAGAAGTGTATCTCGATGCTTCCACTCCCTGCTGATCCTCATGGCCATATATCTACGGGTGTGAGGGGGATCTCTGCAATGGAGTTCCCTGGTCTGCACACCTATGACACCAATTACAGAGGAGCAATTCTAGGAAGCAGAATGTATTTTATATTATAGAGAACATAACTGTTGGGCACTCTGTGCGGCTGAGGACTATTGTCACAAAATCGCCACCAAAATTAAAAAATGATGAATAAACCTATGCTTAGATAAAGTGTCATATCATATATTTTCTGCATTACCCGTTCAGACAATATTAACGTATCAATTTTATTGCAGGTGCAGATTGGGCGACAAGATCTACAGCTTCCCTGATCGTCTGCATCTCTGGACTGGACCAAAAGATTAACATCCATTCAAACCCCTTATCCACCACCCAAAATAAACAAAAAAAAACCAAAAAAACAAAAAAAAACAAAAAAAACAAAAAAACTTTTTTTCTCTTTCTCTCTCTCTCTCTTCTATGTTTTCCATGTTCCTATTAATTTATTATTTTTTTTGCAGGCATTGATTGGGCAACAACATCTAGAGCTGATCTTCTGGATCCCTGGAAGACGAGACTGGCGCCCATTCAAAGATTTATAAGAAAAACAAAAAACAAAAAAAAACCCCAAAAAACAAAAAAATATATATACAGCAGTTTCTTTGTTTCTCTGTTTCTATTATTCTATGCATTGTTTTTGAAGGAATTGGGCAATAAGATCTAAAGATTCCCCAAACGTCATCACCCCTGCATTGCTGGACATCCATCTCCTTCGCTGGATGATGTGACTGAGATTGGAGGTACAACGAGGGACATTTTTTCAGATTAGTATTTTTTTACCCACTTGCTGTCCAGGGCAATTTTTTTTACATTTTTCACACACATATTGAAAGCGGCATTTTTAGATAGGAAAATTAGTTAGAACCCCCCAAACATGACATATTTTATGGATGCAGAAGCCCTGGAGAATATCATGGTGGCTGCTGCAATTTTTTATGCCACATGATATTTGCACAGCTATTTATCAAATGCTTGGGAGTTGATTTACTAAAAGCAATAGACTGTGCACTTTTGAAGTGCAGCTGCTCCAGAGCTTAGTAAATGAGGGGAAGCTCTGCTGACTGCCATCACCCAATCATGTCTAAGCAAAAATGCAATTTCTATTTACATTTTCCTTGCATGTGATTGGGTATTTTTTGTAAAGTGAAGCTTCACCTCATATTCTAAACTCTGGAGCAACTGCGTTTGCAGAGTGCACAGCATAGTTGCCAACATTGGAAAAAAAAATTTCAGGACACTTTTTTGGCTGTAGGCGGAGTCAGCCTATAATTAGGGGGCGGGGCATGCGTTAGTAGGTGTGTCATAGGAAAAGGGAAAAATGCGGCGCGCAAAAAAATGGGCGTGGTTTACGTGGCTAAAATGGGGTGTGGTTAGAGTCTGAGATGAATGAGGGATGCAGAGGGAAAGGGGGAAAGGGGGGTAGAGGGAGAGGGATGGAGGGACAGCAGACCCAGATCCTACACTACAATAGCAATTACAATGTTTATTCCAGAGTTTAACCATCAGCAGATAAAGATACTCCAAACACCTGGTGTTAGCACTTCAATCATCCCGGCACCATGGTTGTTATGGTGTCAGGATGATTGAAGCGCATTATTTCTATTACATTGTAATATAAAATGAAATCATTCAACTCACCATAATGCAGAATCAGTGGGACCACTGAGCGTGTCACCTGCTACGTCGCCTGCCACCAGATGCCATCAGGTTCCCCCAGCAGAGTCTGTCCTTACATAAGGTGCCCCCAGCAGAGGGGGGAGAAGGGGGTGCAGGTATGGTGGTGACACAGGGGTGAGAGGGGGGTGCAGGTATGTTGGTGACACAGGGGTGAGAGGGGGGTGCAGGTATGTTGGTGACACAGGGGGGAGAGGGGGGTGCAGGTATGTTGGTGACACAGGGGGGGAGAGGGGGGTGCAGGTATGGTGGTGACACAGGGGGGAAGAGGGGGGTGCAGGTATGGTGGTGACACGGGGGGGAGAGGGGGGAGCAGGTATGTTGGTGACACAGAGGGGGAGAGGGGGGTGCAGGTATGGTGGTGACACGGGGGGGAGAGGGGGGTGCCGGTATGGTGGTGACACGGGGGGGGGGGTGCAGGTATGTTGGTGACACGGGGGGGGGGAGGGGGGTGCAGGTATGGTGGTGACACAGGGGGGGAGAGGGGGGTGCAGGTATGGTGGTGACACAGGGGGGAGAGGGGGGTGCAGGTATGTTGGTGACACAGGGGGGAGAGGGGGGTGCAGGTATGGTGGTGACACAGGGGGGGAGAGGGGGGTGCAGGTATGGTGGTGACACAGGGGGGGGAGAGGGGGGTGCAGGTATAGTGGTGACACAGGGGGGAGAGGGGGGTGCAGGTATGGTGGTGACACAGGCGGGGGAGAGGGGGGTGCAGGTATGGTGGTGACACAGGGGGGAGAGGGGGGTGCAGGCAGGGTGGTGACACAGGGGGGGGGAGGGGGGTGCAGGTATGGTGGTAACACGGGGGAGAGGGGGGTGCAGGTATGGTGGTGACACAGGGGGGGAGAGGGGGGTGCAGGTATGGTGGTGACACAGGGGTGAGAGGGGGGTGCAGGTATGGTGGTGACACAGGGGGGAGAGGGGGGTGCAGGTATGGTGGTGACACAGGGGGGGAGAGGGGGGGTGCAGGTATGGTGGTGACACGGGGGGGGGAGAGGGGGTGCAGGTATGTTGGTGACACGGGGGGGGGAGAGGGGGTGCAGGTATGTTGGTGACACGGGGGGGGGAGAGGGGGGTGCAGGTATGTTGGTGACACAGGGGGGAGAGGGGGGTGCAGGTATGGTGGTGACACAGGGGGGGAGAGGGGGGTGCAGGTATGGTGGTGACACAGGGGGGGAGAGGGGGGGTGCAGGTATGGTGGTGACACAGGGGGGGAGAGGGGGGTGCAGGTATGGTGGTGACACAGGGGGGGAGAGGGGGGTGCAGGTATGGTGGTGACACAGGGGTGAGAGGGGGGTGCAGGTATGGTGGTGACACAGGGGGGGGAGAGGGGGGTGCAGGTATGGTGGTGACACAGGGGGGGAGAGGGGGGTGCAGCTATGGTGGTGACACAGGGGTGAGAGGGGTGCAGGTATGTTGGTGACACAGGGGGGAGAGGGGGGTGCAGGTATGGTGGTGACACAGGGGGGGAGAGGGGGGGTGCAGGTATGGTGGTGACACGGGGGGGGGGAGAGGGGGGTGCAGGACTGCAGGTATGGTGGTGACACGGGGGGGGGAGAGGGGGTGCAGGTATGTTGGTGACACAGGGGGGGAGAGGGGGTGCAGGTATGTTGGTGACACAGGGGGGAGAGGGGGGTGCAGGTATGGTGGTGACACAGGGGGGGAGAGGGGGGTGCAGGTATGGTGGTGACACAGGGGGGGAGAGGGGGGTGCAGGTATGGTGGTGACACAGGGGTGAGAGGGGGGTGCAGGTATGGTGGTGACACAGGGGGGGGAGAGGGGGGTGCAGGTATGGTGGTGACACAGGGGGGGAGAGGGGGGTGCAGCTATGGTGGTGACACAGGGGTGAGAGGGGTGCAGGTATGTTGGTGACACAGGGGGGAGAGGGGGGTGCAGGTATGGTGGTGACACAGGGGGGGAGAGGGGGGGTGCAGGTATGGTGGTGACACGGGGGGGGGGGAGAGGGGGGTGCAGGACTGCAGGTATGGTGGTGACACGGGGGGGGGGAGAGGGGGTGCAGGTATGTTGGTGACACAGGGGGGGAGAGGGGGTGCAGGTATGTTGGTGACACAGGGGGGAGAGGGGGGTGCAGGTATGGTGGTGACACAGGGGGGGAGAGGGGGGTGCAGGTATGGTGGTGACACAGGGGGGGAGAGGGGGGTGCAGGTATGGTGGTGACACAGGAGGAGAGAGGGGGGTGCAGGTATGGTGGTGACACAGGCGGGGGAGAGGGGGGTGCAGGTATGGTGGTGACACAGGGTGGGAGAGGGGGTGCAGGTATGGTGGTGACACAGGGGGGGGAGAGGGGGGTGCAGGTATGGTGGTGACACGGGGGGGAGAGGGGGGTGCAGGTATGGTGGTGACACAGGGGTGGAGAGGGGGGTGCAGGTATGGTGGTGACACGGGGGGGAGAGGGGGGGAGAGGGGGGTGCAGGTATGGTGGTGACACAGGGGTGGAGAGGGGGGTGCAGGTATGGTGGTGACACAGGGGTGAGAGGGGGGTGCAGGTATGTTGGTGACACAGGGGGGAGAGGGGGGTGCAGGTATGGTGGTGACACAGGGGGGGGAGAGGGGGGTGCAGGTATGGTGGTGACACGGGGGGGAGGGGGGTGCAGGTATGTTGGTGACACAGGGGGGAGAGGGGGGTGCAGGTATGTTGGTGACACAGGGGGGAGAGGGGGGTGCAGGTATGGTGGTGACACAGGGGTGAGAGGGGGGTGCAGATATGGTGGTGACACAGGGGGGAGAGGGGGGTGCAGGTATGGTGGTGACACAGGGGGGAGAGGGGGGTGCAGGTATGGTGGTGACACGGGGGGGGGGAGAGGCGGGTGCAGGTATGGTGGTGACACGGGGGGGGGGAGGGGGGTGCAGGTAAGGTGGTGACACAGGGGGGGAGAGGGGGGTGCAGGATGATGGTGGTGACACAGGCGGGGGAGAGGGGGGTGCAGGTATGGTGGTGACACAGGGGGGGAGAGGGGGGTGCAGGTATGGTGGTGACACGGGGGGGAGAGGGGGGTGCAGGTATGTTGGTGACACGGGGGGAGAGGGGGTGCAGGTATGTTGGTGACACGGGGGGGGGAGAGGGGGGTGCAGGTATGTTGGTGACACAGGGGGGAGAGGGGGGTGCAGGTATGGTGGTGACACAGGGGTAAGAGGGGGGTGCAGGTATGGTGGTGACACAGGGGGGGAGAGGGGGGTGCAGGTATGGTGGTGACACAGGGGGGGAGAGGGGGGTGCAGGTATGGTGGTGACACGGGGGGGAGAGGGGGGTGCAGGTATGGTGGTGACACAGGGGGGAGAGGGGGGTGCAGGTATGGTGGTGACACAGGGGGGGAGAGGGGGGTGCAGGTATGGTGGTGGCACGGGGGTGAGAGGGGGTGCAGGTATGTTGGTGACACAGGGGGGAGAGGGGGGTGCAGGTATGGTGGTGACACGGAGGGAGAGGGGGGTGCAGGTATGTTGGTGACACGGGGGGAGAGGGGGGTGCAGGTATGTTGGTGACATGGGGGGGAGAGGGGGTGCAGGTATGTTGGTGACACGGGGGGGAGAGGGGGGTGCAGGTATGTTGGTGACACAGGGGGGAGAGGGGGGTGCAGGTATGGTGGTGACACAGGGGTGAGAGGGGGGTGCAGGTATGGTGGTGACACAGGGGGGGAGAGGGGGGTGCAGGTATGGTGGTGACACAGGGGGTGAGAGGGGGGTGCAGGTATGGTGGTGACACAGGGGGGGAGAGGGGGGTGCAGGTATGGTGGTGACACAGGGGGGAGAGGGGGGTGCATGTATGGTGGTGACACAGGCGGGGGAGAGGGGGGTGCAGGTATCGTGGTGACACAGGCGGGGGAGAAGGGGGTGCAGGTATGGTGGTGACACGGGGGGGAGACGGGGGTGCAGGTATGGTGGTGACACAGGGGGGGAGAGGGGGGTGCAGGTATGGTGGTGACACAGGGGGGGAGAGGGGGGTGCAGGTATGGTGGTGACACAGGGGTGAGAGGGGGGTGCAGGTATGTTGGTGACACAGGGGGGAGAGGGGGGTGCAGGTATGGTGGTGACACAGGGGGGGAGAGGGGGGTGCAGGTATGGTGGTGACAGGGAGGGAGAGGGGGTGCAGGTATGTTGGTGACACAGGGGGGAGAGGGGGGTGCAGGTATGTTGGTGACACAGGGGGGAGAGGGGGGTGCAGGTATGGTGGTGACACAGGGGTAAGAGGGGGGTGCAGATATGGTGGTGACACAGGGGGGGAGAGGGGGGTGCAGGTATGGTGGTGACACAGGGGTGAGAGGGGGGTGCAGGTATGTTGGTGACACAGGGGGGAGAGGGGGTGCAGGTATGGTGGTGACACAGGGGGGGAGAGGGGGGTGCAGGTATGGTGGTGACATGGGGGGGGAGAGGGGGGTGCAGGTATGTTGGTAACACAGGGGGGAGAGGGGGGTGCAGGTATGGTGGTGACACAGGGGGGGAGAGGGGGGTGCAGGTATGGTGGTGACACGGGGGGGAGAGGGGGGTGCAGGTATGGTGGTGACACAGGGGTGAGAGGGGGGTGCAGGTATGTTGGTGACACAGGGGGGAGAGGGGGGTGCAGGTATGGTGGTGACACGGGGGGGAGAGGGGGGTGCAGGTATGGTGGTGACACGGGGGGGGAGGGGGTGCAGGTATGTTGGTGACACAGGGGGAGAGGGGGGTGCAGGTATGGTGGTGACACGGGGGGGAGAGGGGGGTGCAGGTATGGTGGTGACACAGGGGGGAGAGGGGGTAGCAGGTATGTTGGTGACACAGGGGGGAGAGGGGGGTGCAGGTATGGTGGTGACACGGGGGGGAGAGGGGGGTGCAGGTATGGTGGTGACACGGGGGGGAGAGGGGGGTGCAGGTATGGTGGTGACACAGGGGGGAGAGGGGGGTGCAGGTATGTTGGTGACACAGGGGGGAGAGGGGGGTGCAGGTATGGTGGTGACACAGGGGGGGAGAGGGGGGTGCAGGTATGGTGGTGACACAGGGGGGAGAGGGGGGTGCAGGTATGGTGGTGACACAGGGGGGAGAGGGGGGTGCAGGTATGTTGGTGACACAGGGGGGAGAGGGGGGTGCAGGTATGGTGGTGACACAGGGGTGAATGAATGAATGAATGATTTGTAAAGCGCTGCAAATGCGAACTGAATTGCCTCAAGGCGCTGGATGCATTCTCTGTTGTCAGCTTCTCAGAAAAGGAAGGTCTTTAGTTTTTTTCTGAAGGCCTGGTGGTTTTCTTCCATGCGGATGTTAGTTGGAAGAGCATTCCATAGTCGAGGTCCTTGGACTGCGAATCTTCGTTCTCCCTTTGCTTTGTAGCGGTATTTGGGAATGGTAAGGAGGTTTTGGTTAGCTGATCGAAGACTGCGATTCGGTGTGTAGTGTTTTATTTTCTCGCGGAGATATGGTGGGGCGTTTCCTTGTATGCATTTGTGGGTGAGGCAGAGGGTCTTGAATGTGATCCGATTCTTCACGGTTAGCCAGTGTAGGCTCTTTAGGGAGGGGGAGATGGATTCCCAGGGTTTTTTCCCTGTTAACAGTCTTGCCGCCGTGTTTTGGATGAGTTGTAAGCGCGCAAGCTGATATTGGGGTAGTCCTACGTAGAGCGAATTTGCGTAGTCGAGTCGGGAATTGATGATTGTTCCCACAACTGCCGCTTTGTCCTCTTCTGGGATGAAGGGGCTGAGTCTACGTAGTTGGCGGAGGAGATGGTGGGATCCGCTCACCACTGATCCTATTTGTGCATCCATTGTCATTCCTGAGTCAAAAATGACTCCGAGACTCTTGGCTTTGGTGCTTGGGGAGATGGTCTGTCCAAGGATGGTGGGAGGTGTCCATGGAGTCTTTATTTTGGAATTTTTGTTAGCTTGTAGGAGAAGAAGTTCTGTTTTTGATCCGTTGAGTTTGAGGGAGCTAGTGGTCATCCAGTCGTCTATTAAGGTGAGGCATTTCTGTAATTGCTGATGAAAGTCTTTTTGTCCGTTGATGCGAAGGTAGAGTTGGGTGTCGTCAGCGTATGAATGGAAGCAAAGATCGGTTTTCCTGATGATATTGAGAAGTGGGAGGATGTATATGTTGAATAGTACTGGTGACAAGGGTGATCCTTGAGGGACTCCGCAGGAGACTGCCCGGGTTTCCGAGGTGAATGTGCCCAGTTTCACTGTCTGGGAGCGATTCTCTAAGAAGGATGTAAACCATTTTAGAGCAGAACCTGTAGCTCCTGCTACTTCAGCGAGGCGGACAAGTAAAGTATTGTGGTCCACTGTATCGAATGCTGCGCTGAGGTCTAACAGTACCAGGAGACTCGGTTCTCCGTCGTCTGCTGCTTCAAGGGCGTCGTCCCATATTTTGAGAAGTGCTGTTTCTGTGCCATGGCCTGGGCGGAAGCCTGATTGCAGAGGGTCCAGGAGGAGGTGTGTGTCCAGGTGGCGTTGTAGCTGTTGTACTACTGCTTTCTCCATAATCTTGGAGATGGCGTTGAGGCTAGTTATTGGTCTGTGGCCGTTAGGGTCCTTAGGGTCGAGATTGGCTTTCTTTAGCAGAGGTTTGACGATACTTTGCTTGAGGGAGGTTGGCACAGTCCCTTCTTTGAATGATTGATTTATGAGCTGTGTTAGGATAGGGGCCAAGATGTCGGAACATTCTTTAAGCAGTTTAGTGGGGATGATGTCGTTCGATGATGTGCTGTCTCGAAGTCTTCTGATGATGTTTTTAGTTGTGTCTATGGTGATTGGGGAAAAAAAGAAATTCGGTGGTTGAGTGATGTTTGTGTCGATATCCTCTTTTTGCTTTGGTTCAGTGAGGGTGATAGTTGTTTTCTGATGGATTGATTTCCGAATGTTGTCGATTTTGTCGATGAAAAAATCTGATAACTCATTGCAGAATTCTTGAGTATCGTTTCCTGGGGGCTCTAAGCAGGTCGGGTTCATTGACTGAGCCACTATTTTGAAAAGTTCCCGCGGACGGTTTAAGGTGGATGAGATGGTGTCTGAGAAATGTTCTTTTTTGGCTTTGAAGATTGCCTTGTGGTATTTCCCCGTGAGTGCTTTGTAGTTAGCATGGTTTTCCTTGGTAGGATTTCTTCTCCATGCTCTTTCAGCTCTTCTACGTTCTTGCTTGAGTAGGGTGAGAGTACCATTGAACCAACTTGAGTTTTTTTTGCGGATGAGTGTTCTACATTTTGGCGCCACGGAGTCTGCTGTTTGTAGTAATGCATTGTTTAGGGAGTTGAGCGTTTGTTCTGTTGAGAGGTTTGAGTTTAGCAAAAGAATTTTGCTCGATAATGTAGTTTTGAAGAGATCAGAGTGAAGTTTCTTCTGAGATCTATTCCAGTGTGTTGCTCTTGCGTGTTTCTGTTTTTGGAGGACGGTGTTAGTGGTGATTTTAAATTTGATGGCATGGTGGTCCGTCCATGGTAGCGGAGTGTTGTCAAATACGTTGATGTCCATATTCTGTTTGAAGATGAGATCTAGAGTGTGTCCTGAACCATGCGTGGGAGAGTTTATCAGTTGTTGAAGGCCAAGTTCTTCCATTTGGTTGACGCAGGCGGTTGCGGTGGGGTCTTGGGCAGAGTTTGCCCACAGGTTAAAATCCCCAAGTACCAGCAGGTTTTTGGTTTTCAAGGTGTGTATCGAGAAGAATTCAGTGAGCGGCGTGAGGAGATTGGTCTTTGGTCCTGGTGGTCTGTAGCATAGTAGTATGTGAATGGTGTCTTGAGGTGTTGTTTGGAGGTGCAGTGAGAGTGTTTCCATGAAAGGCACTGAGTTCTGTACGTTTGGTTTGGTGAACCCAAGATGAGATTTGAAAATCACTGCTAGGCCTCCTCCTTTTTTTCCGATTCTATGCTCGGTTAGGATACTGTAGTTCTCGGGCACCAGTTCAGTTAGGATGGTGTTGCAATCAGATGTTAGACAGCTTTCTGTAATGTAGAGGCAATCTATGTTGTTTTCGATGACGAAATCGTGGATTTCCAGCCTGTGCTTGACTGCAGATCTGGTGTTGATCAGGGCGCATGCTAGTTGTTGCGGTTGGATGGGTGTCTCCTTGCATTTCCTGGTTGATTGTGGGTTGGTTCTTAGTAATTGTTCTTTTTTTAGTCTTTTTTGAGTGGCGATCGGTAAAGTTGCGGCAGTGTTTCTAAGCCTGTGGATGGTGTCTGCTGTGTATTTAAAGTTGCACATAATGAGGAGGATGGTGTTGCTAGTAGGAAAGGTGTTCTGATGGTGGTACTGATGTGGTGATGATCCACTTGCGGGGGGATTGGGGGGTCTGATGGCTACCCGCTGCTTCTGGAGTGGTGTGGCGATGGGCTGGTGTGGGTGCGAGGTACTTGAGGAGGTACGGCTGCCTACCCCCCTGTCGTTGATCCAGAGGAAGGCGAAAAACCCCTAGCTGCGAGGGCCAATAATGCAGCAGAGGAAAAAATTCCTTCCTAACCCCCCAGGGGCGATCGGACTGGCCCCTGGATCAACTGTTAGAGTACCCCTGGTGGCTTACCTGTAAGATGGTCCGGCGGACGACGGGGGGGATCAGACACTACTTACTGGTAGGTGGTGCGGTGGCTGCGTCTAGGATGATTGAAGTTGGAGTAGCCTCCGGTGAGAGGGGGGTGCAGATATGGTGGTGACACGGGGGGGAGGGGGGGTACAGGTATGGTGGTGACACAGGGGTGAGAGGGGGGTGCAGGTATGTTGGTGACACAGGGGGGAGAGGGGGTGCAGGTATGGTGGTGACACGGGGGGGAGAGGGGGGTGCAGGTATGGTGGTGACACGGGGGGGGGAGAGGGGGGTGCAGGTATGTTGGTGACACAGGGGGAGAGGGGTGTGCAGGTATGTTGGTGACATGGGGGGAGAGGGGGGTGCAGATATGGTGGTGACACAGGGGGGAGAGGGGGGTGCAGGTATGGTGGTGACACAGGGGTTAGAGGGGGGTGCAGGTATGGTGGTGACACAGGGGGGGAGAAGGGGGTGCAGGTATGGTGGTGACACAGGGGGTGAGAGGGGGTGCAGGTATGGTGGTGACACAGGGGGGGAGAGGGGGGTGCAGGTATGTTGGTGACACAGGGGGGAGAGGGGGGTGCAGGTATGTTGGTGACACAGGGGGGAGAGGGGGGTGCAGGTATGGTGGTGACACGGGGGTTAGAGGGGGGTGCAGGTATGGTGGTGACACAGGGGGGGAGAAGAGGGTGCAGGTATGGTGGTGACACAGGGGGTGAGAGGAGGTGCAGGTATGGTGGTGACACAGGGGGGGAGAGGGGGGTGCAGGTATGGTGGTGACACAGGGGGGAGAGAGGGGTGCAGGTATGGTGGTGACACAGGGGGGGAGAGGGGGTGCAGGTATGTTGGTGACACAGGGGGGGAGGGGGGAATCAGGTATGGTGGTAACATGAGGGGAGGGGGGTGCAGGTATGGTGGTGACATGGGGTGCAAGAGGGGAGCCAGGACCATCAATGTCCCCAGCCAGAGGAGCCCCGGTCCTTCCATGCTGGACCTCAGCCTTTGAGAAGTGTATTGCAGGGAAAGCTCCAAGCCTCCCATACACTGAATACACCCCCTCCCCCTATCTCTCCTCTCCCCCACTACACTGACAGGCCACAACTACTACTACTCACAGGTCCGTCAGACAACTCCTGAACAGCCAGGTGAAGCCTCCCTTCTTCCCTCCCGTCACTCCCACCATTCCCCGAGCCCCGTCGGACACACGGGGGCGGAGGGTGATGGCGGTGGAGGTTGATCACGTCTTCCTTGTGTTCAGTGTAGAGCGGGGAGGGGTTGCCAATCCCTCCAGCCAATAGGCTTCAGTGTACAATAGAATTTTCTATTTGTACACTGAAGAGAGAAGCCGATTGGCTGCCTCTCTCCCCTGCCCTGAACACAAGGGGAACTTTGTGACTGACTCGTGGAGGCGACGGCGGCCATTTTTGTGGAGCCGTTGCCGTTTTTTACAAACACTCACGATTTTCTCGGGACAAACCCAAAAATTCGGGACAACACCCGGGACAAGATTAAATCGGGACGAGGGTCCCAAAATCGGGATTGTCCCGGGAAAATCGGGACTGTTGGCAACTATGGCACAGTCTATTTGACTAACCCCAAAGAGTAGAGAAGAGTAATGTAGTGTAGAAAGGATCCAAAAATCAGGCACTAAGTCCATAGTATCACAGCTATATATTGTTATTAAAGGGGTCCCAGCTGCGATAGACCCATACCTCCCAACTTTTTGAAATAGGAACGAGGGACACCTATTAGCAAAAGTATGTAGGCATAAGACACACCTCCTGCCACGCCCCCTTAAAGGTGAATTCCACATAAAAAAAGATTAAATTAGTGCTTTTTTTGCCACTATTATTCCTTTAAATTGGCTTTTGAAATTTACAATTGCAACAATTTAGAAGTTGGATGAAAGGTTTAGCACTGGGAAACATTTTTTGAAAGATAAATAGTGCATTTATATAAAACTTTATAGATCAGACCAAAAGGAGGGACAAATGAGGGTCAGAGGGAATTGTTCCAAATCAGCGACAGTCCCTCGTAATCCGGGACAGTTGGGAGCTGTGTAAACCCCACTTGGAGAAGTGAACTTAAATTTTTAAAAAATAAAAACAGTGCTTAGGACCTCTAGGAACACCTAATGTAATGTAGAATGTAGAAAGTGCTGTTGTGTAGAGTGTAGTGTAGAGTAGAATAGATTAGTTAGTGTTGTGTAGTGTAGTGTAGTATAGGGTAGTATAGTGTAGTTAGGTCTGGCCAGAAAGGGATTACTTTGACGCAGTTGGCCAGCTTAAGCATGCATTTCATTGCCTGTGAACCAAAAATCCCTGTCTTTGTGCAAAGTTTGCTAGAAATGATTGAGCAGTGTATAGCAGTGTGCAGAGAGGGGTTCACATTTTTTGGTAGTCATGTGGTCACCCCTCTTTAGCACCAGATGGGTTATACATTCTGTATTTATGTGTACATCTAGATTTCAGAACAGACATATTTTATTTTTATTACATTTTTGTGTATGTACAGTTGGACAGGGGTGAAGACATTTTTTTTCTTTATTATTTTTATTTTATTGAAATTATATTTGTACAAGTTTTCCCTTTAAAGTGATTGTAAATCTAATTTTTCTGTGTAACATCCAGGTAATGACGGCTCTGAAACTGAAAGTGACAAAATCTTCATCACTTCCGGCTTCATTCATCACAGAGGAGTTCTGGGAATGGATGTTCCTCCATCTTCTCTGTGGGAAGTCGTCCCGATCACTTATCTCAGTCCCGGGCCTATCGGAGGAATGGGAGAGTCCAGGAAAGTCCATGGGTGCCGGGGGGGGGGGGGGGGGGGATTGTGCCTGATCGCTTTTACAAAACAGCTGATCACCATCTGAATAAAACAATACTAAGACCACGGCTGGAGCTACAATTTTATGTCCAGTGAGGAGAGAGGGTGGAGAGAGCCGCTGCTCACAGGCACAGCGCTGGATTGAGATTGGGCTCAGGTAAGTATTTAGGGGGGTTGGGGGAATCCTGTGCACAGAAGGTTTACCTTAATGCAGAAAATGCATTAATATGATAAAAACTTCTACCTTTACAACCACTTTAACATTATTGCTATCACAAAGGGGCTAAAAAGCCCTCTTTGTGACAGCTTTGGACAGGTGACAGGTACTCTTTACTCTCTGCTCTCCAAAGCAACTAAACAAACACAGATTGTGCTTGGTTAGCTGCTTCCCTGGTGGTAACAGCCAGGTAATGACGGCTCTGAAACTGACAGTGATAAAATCATTGTCACTTCCGGCTTCAAACAGAGGAGTTCTGGAAATGGATGTTCCTCCATCACCTCTGTGGGAAGTTGTCCAGACCGCTTATCATGGTCCCAGGCTCCTCAGAGGATCAGGAAGGTCCAGGAACCTACATGGGTGGCGGTGGGGTGGGAGGGGGGTGCCTTGATCACTTGCTGAATAGAACATTACCAAGACCACGGCTGCATATTTAAACATGTATTTCCTTTGTAAATGTCGGTGCGGCTGCACATCACAGAGATTTGCCCCTTAAAGTGGAGTTCCACCCACTTTTACAACTCTTCAGCATCCCTATTTTTTTATTTTTTTTTCTCAGCACTTACTGTATATCTGCTGTATTTATTTTTCACTTCCTCCTCCCTGGCCGAAGCCCATCGCATCATTTCCTGTTTGCAATGCCTTCTGGGAAGGGGCGGCAACTTCCTCTGACACTGCCGTTGCTATGGAAACCTGACCTGAAACCTATTACACTGCTTGTGCTGCACTGAGCATGTGCGAGATCTGCAAGGATGAGATCTAGGAAGAAATACAGTCTGGCTTCAGATGCCCAGACTTAAGATGGCCACGGCCTGCTGTAAGTTAATAAAATAACAAACTACTGCTATAAACTAACAAAACAGACCTTAGTTTACAGACTAACTTTACTAGAATACATTAATATTGTGTATTATAGGGGTATTTTTATTTAAAAAGTATAATTTCGGCCGGAACACCACGTTAACAGGTAGGATTAGGGCCCCCCCAGGCATGTTATTTAAAGGAATTGAGCGTTTAAAATGTTTTGAGGGAGGTAGTCACGAGGAGCTCCACGGACCAGGAAGTGGCAGATTACGAGGACTACATAGAAACAGGGCGTTTCGGGTAAGTATAAAAATATTTTTTCCTCCAAATGTTTGTTTATAGGTTAAAAGGAGCCTTTTAAAGGAAACACATTTTTTTTAGGGTGGAACTCCACTTTAAGCATTTAAAAAATCATTACTGCTGGCCACATGAAATGTTAATGTTTTGCAGTGGTATATGTAGTGACCCCTTTGCCTCTTGGCCTAGAAAATTGAACATTTTAAATTGGCTCCTATTCATTTCAACAGGGTTCAGGTTCAGCATCTAAACATCTTTGAAGTTTGCAGAACCCTTTTTGAACTTAACCCAGGATGGTTTGGCTCATCACTAGCACACGCTAGTCAATGAAGCGTGGAATACTCATTGTCTTTGGGAGATATGGGTATTGCATACTTTATTGAAGGGAAGAGGTCGCAATTAAAAGTCTGACCCACTTAGAGATTCCTTTATACCCTGGAACAGCAGGAGAGTGCTGGAAGGTAAGTATTTTTGGGTCAGGAAGCCCCTTTGCACAGACAAATGTTTATACCTATGCACTAAAACAGGGATCTCCAAACTACGGCCCTCCAGCTGTTGCCGAACTACACGCTACATGAGGCATTGTAAAAGTCTGACAATCGCAGGCATGACTATGCATGATGGGAATTGTAGTTCCTGAACAACTGGAGGGCCATATTTCTGAGACCCTTGCACTAAAACATTGGTGTATATTTGAGTACAGCTATTAACTTCTCAAGTCAGCTGTATACACCGCCTCTGGCTCCTTCTTTGGCCAGTTTTCACAGCTGCTATCTAATAATTACTAGAGAGCTGTATCTAGCATAACGAGTCAGGCTTTTCGAAAAAAGATCAGTGATGTAGAGTAAAAAGCTTTATTATATTGATCAGAACACGATTTTGGGCTATTTGCTATGTTTTGCTGCACCTTTCTTCTTCTTTTTTTTAATTTTAGAAAGGCTTTAAAATGAATCTGTGTTTTACCCATGCAGGGCACAATTGGTGTGGCTTGAAGCTTCCACAAGCTTTTGGATTTTCCCCCCACCTCCTAAGGGACAGCGTTGGGTAGCTTAGCATCCAATCAACAAGCACCAGCACTAGCACTGTCATGCGAAAGGTAGTGGAAAGTCACATGGTCGTCTATACCGGGAAGTACATTTCTCTTCCTCTCAGTGGTTGAAAGGAGTGGCAGAGAAATTAAAGAAAAAGTAGAATTTGCGCCACTGAAAAGGCCTGCATTAAAGGAAAGGACAAAGAACAGGTATGCTCTAATACTTACAAAAGTGGTTTATAGTCATGTATAATATCATGTATATTATCATTCATGGTGGGGTGGACTACAATATGGAGAAAGCAAACATTACAAGAAAAACCTTTTATTACATTATGCATCAAATAATGAAGCAGCCTGCAAGCAATGTACTTACACAGAAAGGGTATTTATTCAATAAATAGTTCTTCATAACATCACTCAGCCACGAAAAAAGTGTTTGCATTAAGAGCTAATGAGAGGGCTTTACTGAAAGCAGCGGGCCAATGTGCAAAATCATAAACTGGGCCCCCCGCCTGAGAAAAAAAGCTGTGATAAGATCTGGGTGTAGTTTTCATTGCCTTAGATACTGGCCATGGTTTGAACGGGTGCAGAGTTATAGGAGTTCATTAGTAAGCGATGCAAAGGTTCAGGAGTAAGTGAGGCAGATTTCAGGGGTCAGGAGTAAGTGAGGCAGAGTTCCGGGGTCAGGAGTAAGTGAGGCAGAGTTCAGGGGTCAGGAGTAAGTGAGGTAGAGTTCTGGGGTCAGGAGTAAGTGAGGCAGAGTTCCGGGGTCAGGAGTAAGTGAGGCAGAGTTCCAGGGTCAGGAGTAAGTGAGGCAGAGTTCAGGGGTCAGGAGTAAGTGAGGCAGAGTTCCAGGGTCAGGAGTAAGTGAGGCAGAGTTCCAGGGTCAGGAGTAAGTGAGGCAGAGTTCAGGGGTCAGGAGTAAGTGAGGCAGAGTTCTGGGGTCAGGGGTAAGTGAGGCAGAGTTCCGGGGTCAGGAGTAAGTGAGGCAGAGTTCCAGGGTCAGGAGTAAGTGAGGCAGAGTTCCAGGGTCAGGAGTAAGTGAGGCAGAGTTCCAGGGTCAGGAGTAAGTGAGGCAGAGTTCAGGGGTCAGGAGTAAGTGAGGCAGAGTTCCGGGGTCAGGAGTAAGTGAGGCAGAGTTCCAGGGTCAGGAGTAAGTGAGGCAGAGTTCCAGGGTCAGGAGTAAGTGAGGCAGAGTTCAGGGGTCAGGAGTAAGTGAGGCAGAGTTCTGGGGTCAGGAGTAAGTGAGGCAGAGTTCCGGGGTCAGGAGTAAGTGAGGCAGAGTTCCAGGGTCAGGAGTAAGTGAGGCAGAGTTCAGGGGTCAGGAGTAAGTGAGGCAGAGTTTCGGGGTCAGGAGTAAGTGAGGCAGAGTTCCAGGGTCAGGAGTAAGTGAGGCAGAGTTCAGGGGTCAGGAGTAAGTGAGGCAGAGTTCCAGGGTCAGGAGTAAGTGAGGCAGAGTTCCAGGGTCAGGAGTAAGTGAGGCAGAGTTCAGGGGTCAGGAGTAAGTAAGGCAGAGTTCTGGGGTCAGGAGTAAGTGAGGCAGAGTTCCGGGGTCAGGAGTAAGTGAGGCAGAGTTCCAGGGTCAGGAGTAAGTGAGGCAGAGTTCCAGGGTCAGGAGTAAGTGAGGCAGAGTTCCAGGGTCAGGAGTAAGTGAGGCAGAGTTCAGGGGTCAGGAGTAAGTGAGGCAGAGTTTCGGGGTCAGGAGTAAGTGAGGCAGAGTGTCAGGGCTGGGCTCAGCCCTTCCTTCTCTGAGCTGGCCGCTCAGCTGTCGGCTAATTGCCAGCTCCTATCTCTCCACAGTGACTCAGCTGTTGATGATCTGCTCGTCAGTCCTGGCTACTTAAAGCCGTCCAGCTCACTTCATCTCTGCCTTCGCCTTTGGTCACATCACAGAGACTTTCTCCTGCGTTCCTGTTGAAGACTTGCTCGGCTGACGTCCCTTCTGGCTCCTAATCCTGCTTGCTGTACTACTACGTTGATCTCTGGCTCTCTGACATTGGAATTGGCTGACTACCGATCTGGTTACTGAACTCTGGCTATGTATTGACTACACTTACTCTGTTTACCTTTTTATTATTATTAAACAAGTGTGATTAACTGTACTTCTGTCTCGGTCTGATTCATGGTTTCTGACACAGAGTTTGGGTCGGTAGTAAGTAATGCAGAGTTCAGAAGTCAGTAATAAGTGACACAGAGTTCAGGGTTCAGTAGTAGATGGTGCAGAGTTCAGGGGTCAGAAGTAAGTGATGCAAAGTCCAGGGGTCAGAAGTAAGTGATGCAAAATCCAGGAGTCAGGAGTAAGTGATGCGAAGTCCAGGGGTCAGAAGTAAGTGATGCAAAGTCCAGGGGTGAGAAGTAAGTGATGCAAAGTCCAGGGGTCAGAAGTAAGTGATGCAAAGTCCAGGGGTCAGAAGTAAGCGATGCAAAGTCCATGAGTCAGAAGCAAGTGATGCAAAGTCCAGGGATCAGAAGTAAGTGATGCAAAGTCCAGGGGTCAGAAGTAAGTGATGCAAAGTCCAGGGGTCATGAGTAAGTGACACAGAGTTAAGTAAGTGAGGCAGAGTTCAGGAGTCAGTAGTAAGTGATGGAGAGTTCAGAGATCACAAGTAGATGCCTTAGAGTTTAGTAGTAAGTAATGCAGAGTTCAGGGGTATGTAGTAAATGATGCAGAGTTTAAAGGTCCATAGTAAGGCTGGCCATACACTATTCAATTTTCCTGTTCAACTTTCCTTTAGATTTACCAAAACCATATAATATGAGGTGAAACCTAAACCCTTTCAATGTGTATGCAATCAGACAGACCCTTGCACTACATAGTTGAAGGTAAATCTAAAGAAAATTGAACAGGAAAATTGTATGGTGTATGGCCAGCTTAAGTGACACAGAGTTCAGGGGGCAGTACGAAATAATGCAGAGTTCAGAGGCCAGTAGTAAGGCCTGGTTCACACCTATGCAGGTTGCAGTTTGCATATTTCAGGTGCATTTTGTGCTTTTCAGTACACGTTTTTGATCCATTAAAGTCTGTGGAACCAAAAACCCGAAAAAAGTCCCTGGCCCTTTCCAAAAAATGCACAGATGTGAACACGACCCATAGGAAACCATGTTAAATGGACTGTAGTGTGTTTCTGCAAAACTGGAAATGCGCTAAAAAATGCATAGGTGTGAACCAGGCCTAAGAGGCACAGAGTTCAGAGTTCAGTAGTAAGTGACAAACACTTCAGGGGTCAATAATATGTGATGCAGAGTTCAAAGGTCAGTAGTAGATGATGCAAATTTCAGGGGTCAGTAGAAAGGGATGCTGAGTTTAGAAGTCAAAAGTAAATAGCCCTGTATCCCGCACAGCCCTTTCCTGCACAGCTTACCACAATCCCTTGCCACCATAGGTTGGGTCACTCTGTCTGTTCTGTGTTCTCTTCCTCCTTTCTCTGGTAGGTAGAGCTATCAGGACTTTGATTGGCCTTAGCAGTGGCTTTTCACAGTGCTCTCCTCTCCAGAAACAGGGACCAGCCACCCAGCTTTAAACCGCCACCCAATCTCCTCCCCATCCCAAGCGCTGGTGGGATCTTTGCTGTAAGTGACCGGTAAGTGATCGGAACTGCAGCAAAGACAGAGAACAGAACAGCATTTCTTTAATGGTGTGCAATACATGAGGACACAGTGGGCTCCCCCTTAGGGTCCATGTGGACAGAACACATTGCACCCATAAAGGATACACCACTGGTGTGCTCTCCCTTCCTCATAGTCACCAGTCCACATCATAGGCAACCACTCCTGCCATGCTAGTCCTATCTGCTTTGATAGTGTTTTCTGCAGGGAGGTTGTTATCAACACAGGGCAGAGTATTTGGGTGATGTGTTGAGTTGTAAGCCAACAGTTATGTCACCAGCGTGTGACTGGCTGCAGGTATCGATCGACCAGTGATTGACTGCTAAGGCTGAGCACTGTAATAAGATAGCAGGTTACATGCTCCCCGAGCCCAGGAGTAGGGTTGCCACCTGTCCAGGATTCACCCGGACAGTCTGGGTTTTGAAACTTGTGTCCGGCAGACACATTATTCAGACCGTGCTGTGGCTCCCCAACTAACCAAGATAGTCACACACAAATCTGTTGCCATCTGGGAGCTGCGGGCGGCTGTCTGAGAGCACGTTCGGCATCACTGGGGGGGTGGGGCAATGATGTCAGCAAGAACAATTTGACCACACCAACTGCACGCTATGCGCACTGCATTACTGTTCTCCTTGGGGCACCCAAAGGTGTTCCAGACCGCTAAAGTGTTCGGGTTTGGCTTGAAGAAAAGGTGGCAACCCTGCCCAGAAGCAATGAAGGGGGGAGCGTTTGCAGAGACAATGCCAGTTTAACCCACATGGGCAAGGTGACAGCATCTCCTTAAACTCCACCTCCTTTTATAAGTATTGACCTCATTTCGCTTATGAGACCAAACAATACCCGTTCTCATTACATCATTTTAGTAGCACCATCTAACGTATTAAATTGGTTCTAAATGATCATATATTAAACACATCTCTCATGTCATTTTTTGGAAATGAGCAATGGCTTAGACATAAATTTTCTATAACTTGCGTAATTTTTCTTCATAATTGTTTTTAGACCCTTAAAAAAAAAAAAATTTGGATCCATCTGATTGGGAATACATGTGCACCTGATGACATTAATGCAATATTCGGAGTGAAATTATAGACGTAAAAAAAAAATGACAATACTGTTTCCTTCAATTTAAAGTGCCCTTTGTGTACCTGCAGAGTGTCTAATCCGTTCCCGGCTACATTGTGCAGAGGTTACATGGCCGTTAGGCTGTGTTGTGTCACCTCGGCCGCTTCCATAATTCTTTTTTATTTTCTTAATTTCCCCCTCAAGAACCACAGCAAAGGTTTTAAATAATTTGTTTAGCTATTACTTTCGCCTTAATCAACAGTCTGTTTTATGCCAACCATGTGAATTTCTGCAGGATTCTTGTAAGATGTTGTGCATTATGACTTGGCCAGCTCACAGCTTTTAAAAGTTAATGTAATGGTAATTTAATATCGGCAGCTTTCAGATACATTGCAGAGCTGATACAACATTTTGAAATAAATGCATTTAAAGAGAAGCTAGATTGTTGTTTTCAGTTAGCATTTAAAGCTGAACTCCAGGCAAACACATAAAGTGGTTGTAAAGTCAGAAGGTTTTTTTTTTTTATCTTAATGCATTCTATGCATTAAGATAAAAAGCCTTCTGTGTGCAGCAGCCCCCCTCAGCCCCCCCTAATACTTATATTAATACCTAACACCTGAGGTCCCTCTAGATCCAGCGATGTTGTAGGAATGTCTCGGCTCCTCATTGGCTGAGACATTGGCTTTCAATCAATTTTAGTGAGCCAATGAGAAGGGAAAGGGGGCGGTGCGGGACCACTGCTCCGTGTCTGAATGGACACAGGAAGCTGTGACTCGGCTGGGGTGCCCCCCATAGGAAGCTGCTTGGTGTGGGGGCACTCATCAGGAGGGAGGGGCCAGAAGCGCAAAAGAGGGACCTGAGAAGAGGAGGATCTGGGCTACTCTGTGCAAAAAACACTGCACAGAGGAGGTAAGTATAACATGTTTCATATTTTTACCTAAAAAAACCTGAGACTTTGCAATCACTTTAAAAACACAGCTCAATAGGGTTCCCAGACCCATTTAAATATTACTATGCGGTCCATCTAACCAGAGCCCTAGACTGGACCAAGCATGTCTCAGCGAAGGAGTGGGTGGGGGTGGAACAGGCAATGTCCCCTTTTCCACTTTCAACTTTGTTGTGGCAGACTTCTATCCTGCCGGTACCCCTGAAATCCCACCCTTTGATTGGAACTACTCTGTCGGTACCCTGTTTCCCCAAAAATAAGACCTAGCGTGATTGTCAGTGATGGCTGCAATATAAGCCCTACCACCCAAATAAGCCCTACCCTGTTTCCCCGAATATAAGCCCTACCGTGAAAATAAGACCTACAAGGACTTTAACTAGGGCTTATTTGGGGGGTAGGGTTTATATTGCAGCCATCACCGACAATCACGCTAGGTCTTATTTTCAGGGAAACAGGGTAGTAGCAAAATCGGGTTGCGTCACAATGGCCCCCCACACCCCCTCACCTTTATCACCAGATATTGGTGCCCAGGAGTTTCCTTCTCGTCTGTCGGGGAGGAAGTTCAGGGAATTTCTCTCAACCAACAGATATAGATTTCAAGACTTTCCTCAAGAGGTCGATGGTGCACTATTTAGGAAATTCAACCAATGCTGTCGCCCCCCTCTAGATAGATGGCGAACAACACAGATTAGACGCTTTCTCATCTCCTCTCATTTCATGCCCTCCTCTAATTACTCAGCGTCTGATTTTGATCCTGCCCCTCTTCGCCATCTACTGTCATTAATGTATGGGATACTGATTGAACCAAAGGACAGCTTTATACCTCCCTTTCTACTGAAATGGGAAAACAACCTGAGCCGGGCCTTCTCAAAATATCAGAGACAACGTATTTTGTATTTTGCACACCGCTCCTCAATTGCGAGTAGGTTTCAGGAGGTGGGGTTTAAGCTGTGGATAACTGTGGTGAATAAAATTAAACTGATGGAACAATTGACGTCCACATTACACCGAAAAGAGGAACAATTCAATAAAACCTGGTTTTACTGGCACGATTTCCGGTTCTCTCAAGATTATAACACCCTTGTGACCCCCTCAGTAGAGCAACTGTAACTGTGCATGGGTCTCTAACCAATCGCTTTCACAATCGACCCCCCCCCCTTTTTTTTTTATTCTCCCCCCCCCCTCCTCTTCCCCTAAGTCTTTACCCCTATTTTCCTATGGTTTCTATCGAGCTTGTTCTGGTTCTTTTTCTGCTTACCCTTACCTTCCTGTCTTCTAATTTCCGAGATGTAGTGTCTTCTTCATCATATTTGAAAACTTGTTTGGGTACACCTGACTTGGGGAGATATTAATGTTTTATACTGCTGCATCTTAACTCAGTCCAATATAGGTGAGTTGGTGCTATGTCAACAGCCACCGATTTGCTATGTCCCTATTAGATGCTGCCACTTTCTTTTTTTTTGTTGTTAAAAATAACAAACATGTTATACTTACCTGCTCTGTTGCAGTGGATTTGCACAGAGGAGCCCCAATCCTCCTCTTCTCAGGTCCCTCTTCGGCACTCCTGGCCCCTCCCTCCTGTTCAGTGCCCCCACAGCGAACAGCTTGCTATGGGGGCACACGAGCTGCAGGCCCCCCCATGTCTATTCAGATACGGAGCCCCAGCCCAGGCCTGTCCCCCTCTTTCTCCTCATTGGCTCACTGACTTTGATTGACAGCAGCAGGAGACAATGGTGTCAATGGTGCCAATGGTGCTTCGCTGCTGTCTCAGCCAATGAGGAGGGAGAGTCCCGGGCAGCCCAGTCTCTCGTGTAACATCACTGGATCGGGATGGGCTCAGGTAAGTATTAGTGGGGCTGAGGGGGGGCTGCTGCACACAGAAGGTTTGTAATTTTAATGCATAGAATGCATTAAGATAATAAAACCTTCTGCCTTTCCAACCACTTTAACAGGACACATGGACACTCAATGAGGCTACCCTGTTTCCCTGAAAATAAGACCTAGCATGATTGTCGGTGATGGCTGCAATATAAGCCCTACCCCCCCAAATAAGCCCTAGTTAAAGTCCTTGTAGGTCTTATTTTCAGGGTAGGTCTTATTTTCGGGGAAACAGGGTAGATGAGAAGTGGTTTAACCTTAAACTGTGTAAGGGGTTCTTTACTGTTAGGGCTGTAAGGATGTGAAACTCCCTCCCACAATTGATGGTTTCAGCAGAGAGTGTCGACAAATTTATAAAACTTCTAGATGGACATCTTAGTGAACACAATATACAGATTTTCTTGAATCCCTTGGCCTGCTGGGGGAGCCTATATATTCAGGTGTGGTCAGGAGATCAGTGTTCTGTGCCACCTGAACGGCTGTCTGGGTGGACGTGTGCTGTACTGCCAGGCCAGAGATTGGGCTGTCAGGCCAGATATTGGGCCTATCGCGGGGGCATCTGGCTGCTAGGCTGTCTGAGGGCCTATCCAGAAGCAAGAGAGCAGCGCAGGGTTGGGATTACGGCTTGCAGTCCAACCAAAAGTGACAGTTCTGCCGGCCGGAGAACCTGTCGTGGTTGGAGGTAGAGGGGAAGCTGTCACCAGTAAGGGACTATCTGCCTAATTACCAGGGACCACAGTGAGTAACTGAAGAAAGTACCGGAGCAGCATTCTCACTAACCGGGGACGGTGAAGAATCTGGAAACTTCAGTGGGAATCAAGCCAGGCACCCAGCCAGCGGAGGTGAGGCTTGCAGAGCAGCCTTGTGTGCCAAGCCAGGGACCGAGCGGGCCAGTGGGGTGAAGCTTGAGAAGTATCTGGAGTGCAAAGCTAGGGATGCCAAGCTAGGGACCCAGCAGAGAGGTGGGGGTGAAGCTTGAGGAAGATACCACTGTGAAGATTGGAGGAGCTCAAGGGATTCAGTGACAGTGAATCAGCGGGTCTAGTGAGAGAGAGACTGGGAGCTCAGTGGGCTGAAGAACTACAAGGAGAGGTTGTAGTGGAATAGAAAGGAACTGTTACGTTTGTGTTAGGAACTGTTAAAGACTGTTGCCATAGGAGACGGCATTCCTGCACATGTAGATGTGGCGTCTTGCTGGATGCTTTTCCCTGCATGGCTGTCCTGTCCTCCTATTGAAGCCTCAGAGTCTGCCAATTGAATTTGCAACTACCTAAGGTTGTCCTGGCCCTAATCCTCTCTCCCCCCAAAAGTTTGTTAAGAGAAATAAACTTTCTTTTGCATTCAAGAAGTGTCTGGCACCCAATAACTTTAACTACTCTACACCCACCATGCCTCACAACCCACTACATACAGAAGGATGTCAGCTATCCCTTGCCCTGGAGGTCCTCATTAGATCAAAGGAGGCCTGGGACCTTGCTATACACAAATTGCTAATCAGCCAATCACATGGCAGCAACTCAATGCATCTAGACGTGGTTAAGACGACTTGCTGAAGTTCAAACCGAGCACCAGAATGGGGAAGAAAGGGGATTTAAGTGACTTTGAATGTGGCATGATTGTTGGTGCCAGACAGGCTGAGTATTTCAAAAACTGCTGATCTACTGGGATTTTCACACACAACCATCTCTATGGTTTACAGAGAATGGTCCGAAAAACTGAAAATATCCAGTGATCGGCGGTTGTGTGGAGGAAAATGCCTTGTTGATGTCAGAGGTCAGAGGAGAATGGGCAATTAACCACTCGTTCCAACCAAGGTATGCAGAATACCATCTCTGAACACGCAACACATCAAACTTTGAAGCAGATGGGCTACAGCAGCAGTAGACCACACCGGATGCCACTCCTGTAAGCTAAGAACAGGAAACTGAGGCTACAATTAGCACAGGCTCACCAATATTTCAATTTCAAATCAATTTCAGCTGCGACATTCAGATGGTCGGGTCAGAATTTGGTGTAAACACCATGAAAGCATGGATCCATCCTGCCTTGTATCACCGGTTCAGGCTGGTGGTGTAATGGTGGGGGGGATATTTTCTTGGCACATTTTGTGCCCCTTGGTACCAATTGAGCATTGTTTAAACACCACGGCCTACCTGAGTATTGTTGCTGACCATGTCCATCCCTTTATGACTGCAGTGTCCCCATCTTCTGATGGCTCCTTCCAGCAGGATAATGCACCATGTCACAAAGCTCCAATCATCTCACCACTGGACAATGAGGTCTCTGTACTCCAATGGCCTCCACACTCACCACATCTCATCCAATAGAACATCTTTGAGATGTGTTGAAATGGGAGATTCGCATCATGGATGTGCAGCCAACAAATCTGAAGCAACTGAGTGATGCCATCATGTCAATATGGACCAAAATCTCTGAGGAATGTTTCCAACACCTTATTGAAGCTATACAATGAAGAATTAACCACTTGACGACCGCCTCACGCCGATGTACGTCGGCAAAGTGGCACGGACAGGCAAAATCACGTACAGTGTACGTGATTTGCCTTCCGCGGGTGGGGGGTCCGATCGGACCCCCCCCCCGGTGCCCGAGGCGGTCGTCTTTTGTCCAGCGGCGATCGGTGATGAGGGGGAGACCATCCGTTCGTGGCCCCCCCCTCGCGATCGCCGCCGGCCAATGAGAATCTTCCTTTGCTGCTGTATGCTAAACAGCAGCAAAGGAAATGATGTCATCTCCCCTCGGGTCGGTATTTTCCGTTCCGGCCCGAGGAGAGAAGACATCAATGTGAGTGCACCAACACACACACACACAGTAGAACATGCCAGGCACACAAAACACCCCGATCCCCCCCCCGATCGCCCCCCGATCCCCCCCCAATCACCCCCCCCCCCCCTGTCACAAACTGACACCAGCAGTTTTTTTTTTTTTTTTTTTTTTTTTTTTCTGATTACTGCATGGTGTCAGTTTGTGACAGTTACAGTGTTGGGACAGATACTGTTACCCCCCTGTAGGTCTAGGGTACCCCCCTAACCCCCCCTAATAAAGTTTTAACCCCTTGATCACCCCCCCTCACCAGTGTCACTAAGCGATCATTTTTCTGATCGCTGTATTAGTGTCGCTGGTGACGCTAGTTAGTGAGGTAAATATTTAGGTTCGCCGTCAGCGTTTTATAGCGTCAGGGACCCCCCTATACTACCTAATAAATGTTTTAACCCCTTGATTGCCCCCTAGTTAACCCTTTCACCACTGATCACCGTATAACCGTTACGGTTGACGCTGGTTAGTTTGTTTATTTTTTATAGTGTCAGGGCACCCGCCGTTTATTACCGAATAAAGGTTTAGCCCCCCGATCGCCCGGCGGTGATATGCGTCGCCCCAGGCAGCGTCAGATTAGCGCCAGTACCGCTAACACCCACGCACGCAGCATGCGCCTCCCTTAGTGGTATAGTATCTGATCGGATCAATATCTGATCCGATCAGATACTATACTAGCATCCCCAGCAGTTTAGGGTTCCCAAAAACGCAGTGTTAGCGGGATCAGCCCAGATACCTGCTAGCACCTGCGTTTTGCGCCTCCGCCCAGCCCACCCAAGTGCAGTATCGATCGATCACTGTCACTTACAAAACACTAAACGCATAACTGCAGCGTTCGCAGAGTCAGGCCTGATCCCTGCGATCGCTAACAGTTTTTTTGGTAGCATTTTGGTGAACTGGCAAGCACCAGCCCCAGGCGTCAGGTTAGCGCCAGTACCGCTAACACCCACGCACGCAGCATACGCCTCCCTTAGTGGTATAGTATCTGAACGGATCAATATCTGATCCGATCAGATCTATACTAGCGTCCCCAGCAGTTTAGGGTTCCCAAAAACGCAGTGTTAGCGGGATCAGCCCAGATACCTGCTAGCACCTGCGTTTTGCGCCTCCGCCCGGCCCAGCCCACCCAAGTGCAGTATCGATCGATCACTGACACTTACAAAACACTAAACGCATAACTGCAGCGTTCACAGAGTCATGCCTGATCCCTGCGATCGCTAACAGTTTTTTTGGTAGTATTTTGGTGAACTGGCAAGCACCAGCCCCAGGCAGCGTCAGATTAGCGCCAGTACCGCTAACACCCACGCACGCACCGTACACCACCCTTAGTGGTATAGTATCTGATCGCATCAATATCTGATCCGATCAGATCTATACTAGCGTCACCAGCAGTTTAGGGTTCCCAAAAACGCAGTGTTAGCGGGATCAGCCCAGATACCTGCTAGCACCTGCGTTTTGCCCCTCCGCCCGGCCCAGCCCACCCAAGTGCAGTATCGATCGATCACTGTCACTTACAAAACACTAAAAGCATAACTGCAGCGTTCGCAGAGTCAGGCCTGATCCCTGCGATCGCTAACAGTTTTTTGGTAGCGTTTTGGTGAACTGGCAAGCGCCAGCGGCCTAGTACACCCCGGTCGTAATCAAACCAGCACTGCAGTAACACGTGGTGACGTGGCGAGTCCCATAAGTGCAGTTCAAGCTGGCGAGATGGCAAGCACAAGTAGTGTCCCGCTGCCACCAGAAAGACAAACACAGGCCCGTCGTGCCCATAATGCCCTTCCTGCTGCATTCGCCAATCCTAATTGGGAACCCACCGCTTCTGCAGCGCCCGTACTTCCCCCATTCACATCCCCAACCAAATGCAGTCGGCTGCATGAGAGGCATTTTTATGTCCTCCCGAGTACCCCTACCCAGCGAACGCCCCCAAAAAGATGTTGTGTCTGCAGCTAGCGCGGATATAGGCGTGACACCCGCTATTATTGTCCCTCCTGTCCTGACAATCCTGGTCTTTGCATTGGTGAATGTTTTGAACGCTACCATTCACTAGTTGAGTATTAGCGTAGGGTACAGCATTCCACAGACTAGGCGCACTTTCACAGGGTCTCCCAAAATGCCATCGCATTTTGAGAGACCCGAACCTGGAACCGGGTACCGTTATAAAAGTTAGTTACAAAAAAAGTGTAAAAAAAAAAAAAATATGAAATAAAAAAAAATAGTTGTTTTATTGTTCTCTCTCTCTCTATTCTCTCTCTCTATTGTTCTGCTCTTTTTTACTGTATTCTATTCTGCAATGTTTTATTGTTATTGTTATTATGTTTTATCATGTTTGTTTTTCAGGTGTGTAATTATTTACACTTTACTGTGCTTTATTGTTAACCATTGTTAACCATTTTTTTGTCTTCAGGTACGCCATTCACGACTTTGAGTGGTTATACCAGAATGATGCCTGCAGGTTTAGGTATCATCTTGGTATCATTCTTTTCAGCCAGCGGTCGGCTTTCATGTAAAAGCAATCCTAGCGGCTAATTAGCCTCTAGACTGCTTTTACAAGCCGTGGGAGGGAATGCCCCCCCCCCCCCCCACCGTCTTCCGTGTTTTTCTCTGGCTCTCCTGTCTCAACAGGGAACCTGAGAATGCAGCCGGTGATTCAGCCAGCTGACCATAGAGCTGATCAGAGACCAGAGTGGCTCCAAACATCTCTATGGCCTAAGAAACCGGAAGCTACGAGTATTTCATGACTTAGATTTCGCCGGATGTAAATAGCGCCATTGGGAAATTGGGGAAGCATTTTATCACACCGATCTTGGTGTGGTCAGATGCTTTGAGGGCAGAGGAGAGATCTAGGGTCTAATAGACCACAATTTTTTCAAAAAAGAGTACCTGTCACTACCTATTGCTATCATAGGGGATATTTACATTCCCCGAGATAACAATAAAAATGATTAAAAAAAAAAATATGAAAGGAACAGTTTAAAAGTAAGATTAAAAAAGCAAAAAAATAATAAAGAAAAAAAAAAAAAAAAAAACACCCCTGTCGCCCCCTGCTCTCGCGCTAAGGCGAACGCAAGCGGCGGTCTGTCGTCAAACGTAAACAGCAATTGCACCATGCATGTGAGGTATCACCGCGAAGGCCAGATCGAGTGCAGTAATTTTTCCAGTAGACCTCCTCTGTAAATCTAAAGTGGTAACCTGTAAAGGCTTTTGAAGGCTTTTAAACATGTATTTATTTTGTTGCCACTGCACGTTTGTGCGCAATTTTAAAGCATGTCATGTTTGGTATCCATGTACTCGGCCTAAGATCATCTTTTTTATTTCATCAAACATTTGGGCAATATAGCGTGTTTTAGTGCATTAAAATTAAAAAAAGTGTGTTTTTTCCCCAAAAAATGCGTTTGAAAAATCGCTGCGCAATTACTGTGTGAAAAAAAAAAATGAAACACCCACCATTTTAATCTGTAGGGCATTTGCTTTAAAAAAATATATAATGTTTGGGGGTTCAAAGTAATTTTTTTGCAAAAAAAAAAAACTTTTTCATGTAAACAATAAGTGTCAGAAAGGGCTTTGTCTTCAAGTGGTTAGAAGAGTGGGTGATGTGTGACATAAGCTTCTAAATGTTGTGCATAAAATGCCAGGACAGTTCAAAACCCCCCCAAATGACCCCATTTTGGAAAGTAGACACCCCAAGCTATTTGCTGAGAGGCATGTCGAGTCCATGGAATATTTTATATTGCGACACAAGTTGCGGGAAAGAGACAAATTTTTTTTTTTTTTTTTTTTTTTTTGCACAAAGTTGTCACTAAATGATATATTGCTCAAACATGCCATGGAAATATGTGAAATTACACCCCAAAATACATTCTGCTGCTTCTCCTGAGTACGGGGATACCACATGCGTGAGACTTTTTGGGAGCCTAGCCGCGTACGGGACCCCGAAAACCAAGCACCGCCTTCAGGCTTTCTAAGGGCGTGAATTTTTGATTTCACTCTTCACTGCCTATCACAGTTTCGGAGGCCATGGAATGCCCAGGTGGCACAAAACCCCCCCAAATGACCCCATTTTGGAAAGTAGACACCCCAAGCTATTTGCTGAGAGGTATAGTGAGTATTTTGCAGACCTCACTTTTTGTCACAAAGTTTTGAAAATTGAAAAAAGAAAAAAAAAAATGTTTTTTCTTGTCTTTCTTCATTTTCAAAAACAAATGAGAGCTGCAAAATACTCACCATGCCTTTCAGCAAATAGCTTGGGGTGTCTACTTTCCAAAATGGGGTCATTTGGGGGGGTTTTGTGCCACCTGGGCATTCCATGGCCTCCGAAACTGTGATAGGCAGTAAAGAGTGAAATCAAAAATTTTCACCCTTAGAAATCCTGAAGGCAGTGATTGGTTTTCGGGGTCCAGTACGCGGCTAGGCTCCCAAAAAGTCCCACACATGTGGTATCCCCATACTCAGGAGAAGCAGCTAAATGTATTTTGGGGTGCAATTCCACATATGCCCATGGCCTGTGTGAGCAATATATCATTTAGTGACAACTTTATGAAAAAAAAAAAAAAAAAAAAATAAAAGTGTCACTTTCCCGCAACTTGTGTCAAAATATAAAATATTCCATGGACTCAATATGCCTCTCAGCAAATAGCTTGGGGTGTCTACTTTCCAAAATGGGGTCATTTTGGGGGGTTTTGTGCCATCTTGGCATTCCATGGCCTCCGAAACTGTGATAGGCAGTGAAGAGTGAAAGCAAAAATTTACACCCTTAGAAATCCTGAAGGCGGTGATTGGTTTTCGGGGCCCCGTACGCGGCTAGGCTCCCAAAAAGTCCCACACATGTGGTATCCCCATACTCAGGAGAAGCAGCTAAATGTATTTTGGGGTGCAATTCCACATAGGCCCATGGCCTGTGTGAGCAATATATCATTTAGTGACCACTTTTTGTAAATATTTTTTTTTTTTTTTTTTTTTGTCATTTTTCAATCACTTGGGACAAAAAAAATAAATATTCAATGGGTTCAACATGCCTCTCAGCAATTTCCTTGGGGTGTCTACTTTCCAAAATGGGGTCATTTGGGGGGCTTTTGTACTGCCCTGCCATTTTAGCACCTCAAGAAATGACATAGGCAGTCATAAACTAAAAGCTGTGTAAATTCCAGAAAATGTACCCTAGTTTGTAGACGCTATAACTTTTGCGCAAACCAATAAATATACGCTTATTGACATTTTTTTTACCAAAGACATGTGGCCGAATACATTTTGGCCTAAATGTATGACTAAAATTTAGTTTATTGGATTTTTTTTAGAACAAAAAGTAGAAAATATCATTTTTTTTCAAAATTTTCGGTCTTTTTCCGTTTATAGCGCAAAAAATAAAAACCGCAGAGGTGATCAAATACCATCAAAAGAAAGCTCTATTTGTGGGAAGAAAAGGACGCAAATTTCGTTTGGGTACAGCATTGCATGACCGCGCAATTAGCAGTTAAAGCGACGCAGTGCCAAATTGGAAAAAGACCTCTGGTCCTTAGGCAGCATAAAGGTCCGGGGCTCAAGTGGTTAAGGCAGTTTTGAAGGCAAAATGAGGTCCAACCCGGTACTAGCAAGGTGTACCTAATAAAGTGGCTGGTAAGTGTATGCAACTATAAAACATACCCTGTTTCCCCTAAAATAAGACCTAGCGTGATTGTCGGTGATGGCTGCAATATAAGCCCTACCCCCCAAATAAACCCTAGTTAAAGTCCCTGTAGGTCTTATTTTCAGGGTAGGGCTTATTTTCGGGGAAACAGGGTAGGGCTTATTTGGGGGGTAGGGCTTATATTGCAGCCATCACTGACAATCACGCTAGGTCTTATTTTCGGGGAAACAGGGTAGCTACAGATACTAGATCATGAAAATGCTTGTTTTAAATAACCATCTATTTATTGGACCAGTTGTGAAGGAAGGGGAGGAACACCTCAGTCTAGCTGTCCTCTGGGGAAAACAAGGCAAGTCACTTCATTACCCAATCACTTGGGCAGGCTTGGGGGACTCACTACTGGGGAGATTCGCTTTTTCTTTTTGTACTTCTTACCTTTATCACCAAAAAAGAACATGATGGGAAATTAAAGTGTTTTCAACAGAACAAGTTAGAGAAAATCTTCCAATAGAGACACCTGTATCCTGTGACAACCGTGCATAGGTGTGTGCAGCCTATTGCATTAGGGTGTGCACTCCAAATCTCAAACACACGTGTCTTTCTCTGCAGTCTCAGCTGCACGGGGCAGTGGATGAATGGGAAGTGCTCTGTGCTGAGCAGCGTCCTGTTCATTCACAAAGGGAAGCATAGTAAACACGGTTTACTATGCTTCGGTTATGAATGAACACAGTGAGTGACTGTGTTCACTGTGCTCATTTAGAAAAGGAAGAGGCCAGGTAAATTATATATTTACTAGCCCCTTCTCCTGCTCTCCATCCTGAAATATCCCTGCAGTAGCCGAGGGAGAGGAGAGATCCAGTAGCACTTCTGGCAGGTGGGGGGGGGGGTTGGGGGCGGGCAACACGAGGGGAAGCCCAGGCAGTATGGGAATCAGCACTGCATGTAGTGATTAGGGCGTGCCCAGTCACATCTGCGTATGTCTATGCAATTGTCTATGGGTTCATTTACACCAGCATGCTGTGTGGTAAGGCAGAACCAGGGCTGGTGCAAGGATTTTTGACACCCTAGGCAAAACCTCATTTTGCTGCCTTCCCCTTGGCTCCACCCCTGACTCCACCCCCTTTGCCCTGCCCATGTATACCCCACCTTTTTAATGAAGCGCCCATCAAATGCTACCTCATCAGTGCCCATCAAATTCAGCCTCACCAGCGCTCATCAAATGCAGCCTCTCCAGCGCCCATCAAATGCAGCCCCTCCAGTGCCCATCAATGCAGCCTCTCCAGCGCCCATAAAATGCAGCCTCTCCAGCACCCATCAATGAATGTTTGCTTGCTTCCATTCATTCGGGAGTCGGGACACAGACACAGTGCTCCGCCGCCACTGTGCCTCTGACACTATGTGCGAACCGTGCGGCGTCTGCCTACTCATGCTGAGACTTAGTTGCTTGCTGCAGAGTGAAGAGAGTATGAACACCAGTGGCTGGGCACCCAAGGCAGCAGTGCTCCCTAGGCAGCTGCCTAGTTTGCCTAGTGGTAGCACCGGCCCTGGGCAGAACACTAGTGTTGAATCTTTGGAATCACATTCATTTCTGCACCTGCATTACCCCGCATTTCATACCCCGATCCTTGTATAAGTAGCACGGTAGATGTATGGTCTCTGAGCCTTAGATGATGTCATTTATAACAAAATGCGTAGGGATTAGCCAGGACATGTGAAATTGTTTTTTTAAAAAGTGGTTTAAGATTTTACTACACTGTGGCATTGGGTTTTCTCTCTATATGCCATTTTGCTGAGTGGAGTGAAGTGCATCTTTCTTTGAGCCCTAGAGGAGAGCATGGATCATAAGACCCCTTTCACACTGAGGCAGTTTCCAGGCGTTTTCATAGTAAAGCGCCTGAAAACTGCATCCCATTCACTGCATTGGGAGCTTTTACACTTGGGTGGTGCACTTGTGTGACGTTAGAAAAGGTCCTGCAAGCAGCATCTTTGCGGCCTTTTGGGAGCACTGTATTTAGCACTCCCAAAACGCCCCGCCCATTGCAATTTCGAAGTGCCTGAAAAGCGCTTCAAAAGCGCCACAACACGGGAGTTTTTATCCTTTTTTGGGGTTAAAAGCACCCCGCTAGTGAGCAAAAAGCGCAGTGGTAAACACCACTAAACAATGGTAAAGCACCGCTAAAATGAGCAGCATTTTACCGCAAAGGCACGGACGGACCCAGTGCGAAAGGGGTCTTAGCCTCTTTTATGACCATTTTATATTTTGATGGTCACATGCACTTTGGAAAGCAGACTTTGGGGGAGATTTACTAAACCTGGAGAGTGCGAAATCTGGTGCAGCTGTGCACAGAAACCAATCAGCTCCCAGGTTTTATTGTTAAAGCCTAATGCTGGCCATACACTATACGAAAAATCGGCCGAAAAATCGTTCGAATGGACACTTCGTTCGTTTTTCAGCAAGTTAGTGGGCACAAATCGATAATCTTTGTGACGTTTTTGTGGTAAAAAAACGAACGGGAAGTTTGGTAAATTTCTGCCGAACGTACGATAAATTGCAAGGTTAATGTGTTTCCCGTCCGAACTTTCTGCACTAGGTATATGTAAAAACAACGAACAAAAAATTATTTATTCATGTCCACTGAACAGATTATCGGTCATTATATGATGGCACGATCGTTTGCGGTCACGGTCGAACGTTCGTTTTTCGAAAATGGGTTCGGCCGAATTTCTGTATAGTGTATGGCCAGCTTAACTCAATAAGCTGTAGTTAGAAGCTGATTGGCTACCATGCACAGCTGCACCAGATTCTGAGTGCTCCTGTTTTAGTAACTCCTGTATGTTTATTGTGGGTGGATTTTCTCTATTTTGGAGATTCACCTGACACTGTGTGGCTGCACTGAATACCTTTGATTTACATGACACATTTGAGTGTGTTATACTTATTTTCACATGTGAGGGAGCACTTTTGTGTTGGCTCACTAAACCGTTTCTGGACATACTGCACTATAAGTGTTATTTAGATTTTTGCCTATTATATCCTACTGTGTGGAACATTGCTAGAAAATTTGGAGCCCTATTGATGTGATGCTTTGAGCAGATTGATTGGTCACCATTTAGATCAGGGGGTCTCCAAACTTTCTAAACGAAGGGCCAGTTTACTGCCCCATGGTATTAATGGATGAAAATAGTGCCCCGAGGGATGGATAAAAACAAGGAAGGGCCCCTGGGAAGGGGGGGGGCTGGACTGTGGGCATTGGGAGTAGAAAAGGACATCAGAGGGAATAAACAATGCCTCATCTTTGGTGTCAGTGGGAGGTATAGTGCCCCATCATTGGTGTCATTAGGAATCAATCTGTTCAAGATATCACTTCAAAAGGACTCCATAATCTCTAAATAATATTCTGTATAGTGAAATGTAATATGCAAAAGTTCCAGGACCAAGTTCACTTGGCAAAGTGAGCAGCAAGAAACCAGGTATCGTTTTAGTTGTCTTTAATAATGGACTTCCAACCACCATTGTAAGATTTGCAATCCTCCTACTTACTAGTGTAACAGGCATTTTTCTCATTGAACCTCAATTAATTGGTCTTAGTAAATGTTCTCCAGTAAGGGTATACCTGCCATTCTCATCCAGGGTT
This sequence comes from Lithobates septentrionalis, assembly GCA_037952835.1. Classification (NCBI taxonomy): domain Eukaryota; kingdom Metazoa; phylum Chordata; class Amphibia; order Anura; family Ranidae; genus Lithobates; species Lithobates septentrionalis. Next base: position 1,034,798 of record JBBDGP010000803.1, read on the forward strand.
TCTTCAGAAGTTGCTAAGGGTTCCTTGAGCTGTGGCTGGATGACCTTCTTTTTGATGGTGCCGTTCCAGGACCAAGGTCACTGGGTAAAGGCAGCAGCATGACATCAATTATCTTTTTAGCTGTCTTTAAGGGTGGTATTCTAACTACCACTGTAATGCCCCGTACACACGGTCGGACTTTGTTCGGACATTCCGACAACAAAATCCTAGGATTTTTTCCCACAGATGTTGGCTCAAACTTGTCTTGCATACACACGGTCACACAAAGTTGTCGGAAAATCCGATCGTTCTAAACGCGGGGACGTAAAACACGTACGTCGGGACTATAAACGGGGCAGTGGCCAATAGCTTTCATCTTTTTATTTATTCTCAGCATGCATGGCACTTTGTCCGTCGGATTTGTGTACACACGATCAGAATTTCCGACAACGGATTTTGTTGTCGGAAAATTTTATAGCCTGCTCTCAAACTTTGTGTGTCGGAAAATCCGATGGAAAATGTGTGATGGAGCCCACACACGGTCGGAATTTCCGACAACAAGGTCCTATCACACATTTTCCGTCGGAAAATCCGACCGTGTGTACGGGGCATAAGAATGGCTTTCTTCTTACTTACCACCAATGTAATTGGGAGGAATTGTGCCCCATTATTGGTGTCATTGGGCCCCATTTTTGGTGTCATTAGGAGGAATTCTGCCCCTTCATTGGTGTCAGAAGGGGGGTTATGCCCCATTGTTGGTATTAATGGATGAAAATAACGCCCCAAGGGCTGGATAAAGAAAGCAAAGGGCCTTTTCTGGCCCCAGGGCCACAGTTTGGAAGCCACTGATTTAGAGCATTGTTTCACTTCTCATAGATTGAGGGTCACTCTTTCTCTGATAAGCAGTGGGACATATGAAGAGTGATTGACCCACCGAGGGTTCACTTTTGTCATCACGTTTCAATTGTAATGTGGAACATTTACATGTGTTATGAACTTAGCAAATATTCACTGATTTAATTTAGATATACTGTACTGTACTATGTTTATTATTATCTTTCTTTTTGCACATTACATTTCTATATATGAAATATTATTTAGAGATTATGGAGTCCTTTTGAAGTGACATCTTGAACAGATTGAGTCGATAACATTAAGAGTGCTGTTTGACTTCTCATTGATTGAGGGTCGCTTTTATTGTGGTAAGCAGTAAGACATATGAAGAGTGGTTGACACACAGAAGATCTATGGTGTCTCATCACATTTTGCATGAACTTTACATCTATATTGGTTCTATGTTATGGAATTCGATTTTTTTAATTTCATTTGCTAGTTGTTTCTGAGCACTGCACTTAGGGTTGTATATTTCTTTAATATTGAGATTCACAACATTTGTACTGACAGATTTAAATTATTTCTTTTGTTTTTCACCTGAGCGTGGACTTCTTATGCCGCGTACACACGGTCGGACTTTTCGTCTACAAAAGTCAGACAGCCTGTCCGACAGACTTCCGGCAGACTTCCGGCAGACTTTCGGCGGACTTGCGGCAGACTTTCTAACGAACGGACTTGCCTACACACGACCACACAAAAGTCTGACGGATTCGTACGTGATGACGTACACCGGACTAAAATAAGGAAGTTCCTAGCCAGTAGCCAATAGGTGCCCTAGCGTGGCTTTTTGTCTGTCGGACTAGCACACAGACGAGCGGATTTCGGGGTCCGTCGTAGTTACGAAGTAAAGTTTTAAAGCATGTTTCAAATCTAAAGTACGTCGGATTTGAGGCTAAAAAAGTACGTTGAAAGTCCGGAGAAGCCCACACACGATCGGATTACCAGCCAGCTTTAGTCCGTCAGCGTCCGTTGGACTTTTGTAGACGAAAAGTACGACCGTGTGTACGCGGCATTATAATTTACAAATGGAAAACACAACACACTTTAACACATGAAAACATAGGTGTGTTGCAGTGCAATATGTCTAATGCCCTGTACACACGGTCGGACATTGATCGGACATTCCGACAACAAAATCCATGGATTTTTTCCGACGGATGTTGGCTCAAACTTCTCTTGCATACACACGGTCACACAAAGTTGTCGGAAAATCCGATCGTTCTGAACGCAGTGACTATAAACGGGGCAATAGCCAATAGCTTTCGTCTCTTAATTTATTCTGAGCATGCGTGGCACTTTGTGCGTCGGATTTGTGTACACACGATCGGAATTTCCGACAACGGATTTTGTTGTCGGAAAATTTTATAGCAAGCTCTCAAACTTTGTGTGTCGGAAATTCCGATGGAAAATGTGTGATGGAGTCTACTATTTCCGACAACAAGGTCCTATCACACATTTTCCGTCGGATAATCCGACCGTGTGTACAGGGCATTAGTGTGAAAGGGTCTTCAAAGGATAATTCTCCTCACTCTGTAGAGAGTTTTTCTCACTTCATGTTATGTTTCTGGGGCAGGAAGTAAAGCGAAATCTCCCCAATAAGATACAGGCAGCAAAAAATGGGTTTTATGCCTCCCCTACTCTATCAAATTTTCTGGTTATCCATACACTTTAATTCTCTAGTGTCTACAAAAAATATTTATATCTGTTATGTTGACGGACTGTATAAACCGGCAATTCTCTCCCAAGGTTTCAGTGGAACCCTACAGTTCCTTCAGAGGTTTCTAGGGGTTCCTTGAGCTGTGGCTGGGTGACCTTCTTTTTGAAGGTGCCTTCATAGTTCCAGGACCAAAGTCAATTGGCAGCATGACACCAATGATCTTTGTAGCTGTCTTGGTGGCATTCCGACCAACACTGTAAGACCCCTTTCACACTGGGGCGGTTTGCAGGCGTTATTAAATAGCGCCTGCAAACCGACCCAAAACAGCCGCTGCTGTTTGTTCAGTGTGAAAGCCTGAGGGCTTTCACGCTGAAGCGGTGCGCTGGCAGGAGAAGAAAAAATCTCCTGCAAGCTGCATCTTTGGAGCGGTGAGGGAGCGGTGTATTCACCGCTCCTAAACTGCTCCTGCCCATTGTAATCAATGGGACAGCGCGGCTATACCGCGGCATTACCGCGGCTATAGCCGCGCTGTACGAGTGGTTTTAACCCTTTTTCGGCCGCCAGCGGGGGGTTAAAAACGCACCGCTAGTGGCCGAATACCGCGGTAAAACAGCGCAAAAAATAGCGCTGTTTTACCGCCGATGCCCCCTACCGCCCCAGTGTGAAAGCAGCCTAAAGGTTGCATTCTTCCTACTTACTACTAATGCAATGAGTATTTTTTTCATTGACACCAGATTCATGGATTTTAGTAAGTGTTCCCCAGTAAGGGTAAACCATCCATTCTCATCCAGGGTTCCTTCAGAAGTTTCTAGGGCTTCCTTGAGCTGTGGATGGATGACACTATTTTTGATGGTGCCTGCATAGTTTAGTTCCAGAAGTAAGGTCACTTGGCAAAGCCAGCTGCAAGTGAGCAATGATCCTTTATTTTTCTTTTAGGGTGGCATTCTGACCAACACTGTAAGGGTTGCATTCTTTCTACTTACCACCAATGTAATGGGCATTTTGCTCATTGATGCCCGATTAATTGGTTTTAGTAAGGGTTCCCCCATTAAGGGTAAACCAACCATTCTCATCTAGGGCTCCTTCAGAGGTTGCTAGGGGTTCCTTGAGCTGTGGTTGGATGACCTTCTATCTGATGGAGCCTGCATAGTTCTAGAACCAAGGTTACCTGGCAAAGCCTGCAGCATGACACCAATTGTCCTTTTAGCTGTCTGTAAGGGTGCCATTTTTTCTAATTGAAGCCAGATTAATTGGTTTTAGTAAGGGTTCCTCAAGACCTGAAAATTATTTTAGGGGTTCCTCTGGGGTTAAAAGGTTGAGAAAGGCGGCTATAAACTGTTGCATTTGTATGACCCGAAGCTAATCTTTGTCAGAAAAATCTCAGTATTGGTAGCCTGCATACTTCTCTCACCACGGATGTCCTTTAAATGCCATTTTTGACTGGGGCACCTTTAAAGTGAGGCCCGGAGTGATAGGAATGTAATGGAAATAGTGAAGGGCCAGCATGACAGAGTGAGAAGGGGAGGCAATGAATGGGTTAAGGAAGTTAAAGTTGTAGAAGCAGGAAGGAGAAAGTATTGGCTGAGAAAAGCAGGAAAAGGAGGGGTCTGGTAGTTTACTTAAGGGGGAGGCGGGGCTCTCGGGCATTAGTGGAGGGTCAGCAGGTGAAGAAGCAGGCAGTTTTACATGCTGCTAAAAAACAAAACAGGATTTTGGCCCAGCTGCGGGCGGCTGCCACCACGAGGGGACCGGAGTGGTTACTTAGGCAGGTAGCGTCCCTGATAGAGAATCAGTCATCCGGGTCAGGGGCGGGGGCTGGGAACTCCCGCACACGCGGAGGTCTAGGCCTCCAGAGCGGTTTTCCCTGGGTACATTCCCCCGAGCTTTGCGCCAGGTCAGGAGCCCCATGCGGGACCCGTCAGGCACACCTGCTAGGCCACCATCGGCTGCAGCAGGTGGATCGCCTGGACGGAATCCTCGTCGGAGGCAGAACGCTACAAGCGAGGCGGCGGTTCACGTTCAAACTCTGCTCGCGCCCACTGGGCGTCACTGTCGGTAGCCAGCGGACTCCACCCCCTCTGACGCGGTGGCGAGGGGGGGTCTCTGCGAGGGAGACAATCAGCCACGCCTGACAGGCCGTCAGCAGACGCGGCCGACGGCTCCAACACCAGGCCAGTTCCCCCTGCAGGAGGCGGAAGGGGTAGAAGCCGTTAGAGACGTTTAACCTGGACAGGCTCAAGCATGACGACACTAAAAAAGAGAACGAGGAGAAGCAGCAGTATCGATTGATTCCACGGACTTTCGCCAACTGGCTGCAAGCATTTGCCATTATGACGAGCGTCATAGGGGATAAGAATCCAGAACATTGCTCTGCACTCTTTTGCTACATGGACGCAGGGCAGTCTTTAATACTGATTGGACCCTCTGCAAAAATTTTCCTGGGGCCCCCCCCCCTCCATGCAGTTTTGCTCTCCACCTGCTCTGAGACATACAATAAATAGCAGCTAGACTCAAAATCCGTTTCCTGAATCACAACAGGCAGCGATTGCGATTGGTTGCCAGAGGTTACAATATATAATTACCGCTCACTGACTGGTTGCTAGAGGTTACAGCACACATTATAGCCCACTGATTAGTTGCTAGAGGTTACAGCACATGATTTCTGCTTTTTGATTGGTTGCTAGAAATTACCGTACATCAACACTGATCACTGGTTCCTAGAGGTTACTGCACATCATTACTGCTTACTGATTGGTTGCTCGAGGTTACAGCACATCATCTCCTCACTGTCTGCACACCATGGACTGCGGAGGTGAGGGGACCCATTAATAGACAAAAAACTCCTAGGGATCCTAGGCCTCCTGGGATCAGTGGCAGTGCTGGGGGGAGGGGAGGGAGTGATCAATGGCAATGCTGATTTTTTTTTTATGGACTACCAATATAAAGAGGAGTTTCAACACTGGCCATCAATGTAATATGGGTTTACACTGACCATTAATGTAATAGGGGTTTACACTGACCACTAATGTAATAGAAGCATTCACAGTAATCACCAATGTAAGGATGGATTTACACTGACCACCAATGTAAGGGCGACATTTACACTGGCCACTAGTGTGAATGAAAGGATTCTACACCAAGCACCAATGTAATGAGAAGATTTACACTGACCACCAGTGTAACTGAGACATTTAGCCTGCGTTCACATTTGTGTGTGTCAGGAATGCATGCAAAATCGCTTTCCTGACACCACAGAAACCTGCTTCCCTTTAGCAGATACACAGCAGTGCCATTAATTGTTAATAACACCCTTAAGGCATCTGCTGACATATGTCTTTGCACCGTGTGATTTTGAAAAAGGGTTTGGAACTTTTTTCCACATTGAAATGAATGGGCTGGCCTACATGTGACCTACATCTTTATACACCCTGTCAGTACACCTTTGCATCCTAAAACCCATGCTAACCTCTGCACCTCAAACCTCCCCCATCCTCTCCACTCCAGTCCCCCTCCCCTTTAACTCTACCTGCCTCCTCTGCTCATCTTTCCACCCACCTTCCTTACCTCTACACATCCCCTCCTTGCTCACCTGTGCACCCCAAACTGTAATTCCTTCTCTGTCTACCTCTGCACACCCCACACTACCCTCCCCCCACTAATTTGCTTACCTTTACAGAACAGGCTGATGGTAGGCTTAATGACCACAGTTGTAGGCAGGACTTTCAAGCATGCCCCTTTATCTCCCTAGTGGGCAACATTCAGTATAGGTGATGGTGGATATGATCTCAGAGGGGCAGATATACACATGAATACTGCCTCTATTTACATATGAATGCTGCCGGTCTGCCACTATTTACATATAAATGCCACCACTATTTACATATCAATGCTGGTATTTACATGTAAACACAGGGTCTGCAGGTGAGTCATCTGTACACAACAATAGGGCAGAGCTGGTCGGCATTAGTAAGAGAACTTCACACTGGGATATCAGGACACAGTACGGGACTAAAACCTTAAGCGATGAGGAAATTTAAACTGGGATGGTTGGAAAGTATGAGGCAGCTGCTTTGGGCCACCCAACAATGACAGGGCCCAGGGCAACTGCCCCTTTTGCCCTACCTTAAAGACGGCCCTGCATGGACGCCATCGGCGAAGCTCACAGAGTCTATGGTGGAACTGTTTGGCTACGTTATGACGAGCAGTTTTGGCAGCATCAGGCTATCCACCATCTGTACTTCCAGATATGAGGTATCCTTGTTTAAAGCGGCTTTTTCCTTGGAATTTTATAGGCGTTCCGGATCAGCGAGCTGGTCAGTCCTTCTAGGAAGGTTCGGGGGGGAATCTTGATGAGAGATGTGATTTGGGAGAAGGACAGGGTGCAGGTTTTGCTACGCAGGTCAAAGATGGACCAGACGGGCAAGGGTGCAGGGGTACAGCTGTTTCAACTGCTGGGTTCCACAGTGTGTCCGGTGGGGGTTGTACGGCAATTTTTGAATGTGCGCTTGGGCGTGGCAGGGCGCTTTCTGTTACACGGGGATGGGTCGCTGTTGTCCAAGTTTCACTTCATTGCCCAATTCAGGAAGAGTCTTTGGGTGGTGGGTTTGGAAGAAAAACAGTATGCCTCGCACTCCTTCCGTATCGGGGCGGCCACGGAGGCCACTTGGTGCGGACTGGATGAGGCGTCTGTGAGGAGGATTGGTAGGTGGGACTCGCCTGCATTTGTTAGCCGATTAGCCGATCATGGGGGGAGGGAGGTATCCCATAGCGGAAGGGTCGCGGTGGTTCTTGCTTGTGGGTGAGTATTCATGGTGTTTTTGTGTCATCCTGTGGTTCTCGTTCTTTTCTTTCAGATACAGTGCAGACACGCCTCGTCTGGATTTTGGGCCACTCATGCGTATTTTGAGGGGCCAGGCGAGCTGATGTTAGGCCGGATGGCAAACAGCTAGGTATTTCCAGGAGGGAGGCGTGTATTCGCTGGCTAGGCGTACCAGGTATGATGTGGAATAGGGTGGAGCCGGAGGTACATCGTTTAGCAAGCCTTGACAGCTCACTTGACATTATAGTGCTCCATGTTGGAGGGAATGATCTGGGGATTCATTCCAGTAGGGAGCCGATTATGGACATCAAGTTAGATTTCCTGCGACTCCGTACAGCCTTCCCCGATATGCTGGTCTTGTCCGACATGGTGGCTCGGACGACTTGGCGCATGGCGAGGTCGGTTACAAACACTCAACAAGACTCGAATTAAAGTCAATAAAGTGGTGGGCCGATTTTTTACGAGAAATGGGTGCATGGTCATTCGCCATAGGGAATTAGAATCTAATACCAGGATCTACCTAAGGGGGGATAGAGTCCATCTATCGGCAGTGGGGATAGATTTGTGGTCACTGGGGTTGCAAGATGGGATTTAACGTGCCTTTAGAGTGTGGAGGGGCCCTTAAGGGTAAGGTGTCACCCTTACGGCGGTGGCTGTAGATTGGTATGTGACAGTGTAAGAAATTACTTACGAGATGAAAGTGTGGGGGAATCATCGGTGGTATGTGCCCCTCTGGTGGATTCCAGTTAATATGGTTTAGCTGGAATAGGGTAATGGTTGCACTGTGGGTAGTGGGGTTGTCTCTGAGCTGGTGTTCACGGCTGGAGGCCTTATCATGGTAAAGGTCCTGCAGTGTAGCAGTGGAACAGGTTTTGGAATGTTGGGGTTGCCGTCACAGACTAACAGGCCTGAGGACTGTTTATTTTGGTTTCAGATGTTAATGTAAAGATTGTTATTTGAATAAGTGTTTTGGTTAATGAAAGGCTGCTATGGCCATTTGTACTCCATTTCATGTCTGGTCTCATTAATCTAGGTAATGAGAAGGGGTGGGGGCTGAGTACTTATGGTCGGGCAGGTAAAAGGAAAGTTGGAGACATCTGATCTACACTGGTCATGTGAGGCCCGGAGCGATAGAAATGTAATGGAAATAGTGTAGGGCTGCATGACAGAGTGAGAAGGGGAGGCAATGAATGGGTTAAGGAAGTTAAAGTTATAGAAGCAGGAAGAAGAGAGGATTGGCTGAGAAAAGCAGGAAAAGGAGGGGTCTGGTAGTTTAATTAAGGGGTAGGCGGGGCTCTCAGGCATTAGTGGAAGGTCAGCAGGTGAAGAAGCAGGCAGTTTCCCACCCACCCTTCCTGTGTGTTGTCTGTTTGTCTGTTTACTTTTTTTGCAGGTGTGGTATGAGCAAGGAAGTCATGGCAGCTGATCGGATGGCGGTAGATCGGTCTGTGACGGTGTAAGAAATTATTTATGAGATGGAAGTGTGGGGGACTTAATCGGTGGTATGTGCCCCTCTGGGGGATCCAGTTAACATGGTTTAGCTGGAATAGGGTTATGGTTGCACTGTGGGTAGTGGGGTTGTGTCTGAGCTGGTGTTCACGGCTGGAGGCCTTATCATGGTAAAGGTCCTGCAGTGTAGCTAAGGTTGCCACCTTTTCTTCAAGCCAAAAGCGAACACATTAGCAGCGCACGGCAATTTTTTTTTCAGTAGTATATTAAATTCATTACCTCTGTATAGGGATGAGCCGAACACCCCCCCCCCCCGGTTCGGTTCACACCAGAACTTGCGAACAGACCAAAACTTTGCACGAACGTTAGAACCCCATTGAAGTCTATGGGTCTCGAACGTTCGAAATCAAAAGTGCTCATTTTAAAGGCTAATTTGCATGGTATTGTCCTAAAAAGGGTTTGGGGACCTGGGTCCTGCCCCAGGGCACATGTATCAATGCAAAAAAAAGTTTTAAAAACGGCCGTTTTTTCGGGAGCAGTGATTTTAATAATGCTTAAAGTCAAAGTGTAATATTCCTTTAAATTTTGTACCTGGGGGTGTCTATAGTATGCCTGTAAAGGGGAGCATGTTTCCCGTGTTTAGAACAGTCTGACAGCAAAATGACATTTCAAAGGGAAAAAAGTCATTTAAAACTACTCGCGGCTATTAATGAATTGTCGGTCCGACAATACACATAAAAGTTCATTGATAAAAACGGCATGGTAATTCCCCACAGGGGAACCCCAAACCAAAATTAAAAAAAAAAACTGGCGTGGGGGTCCCCCTAAATTTCATACCAGGCCCTTCAGGTCTGGTATGGATATTAAGGGGAACCCCGTGCCAAAATGTAAAAAAAAATGGCGTGGGGTCCCCCCAAAAATCCATACCAGACCCTTATCCGAGCACGCAAGCTGGCAGCCCACAGCAAAAGAGGGGGGTGAGAGAGCGCCCCCCCCTCCTGAACCGTACCAGGCCACATGCCCTCAACATTGGGAGGGTGCTTTGGGGTAGCCCACCAAAGCACCTTGTCCCCATGTTGATGAGGACAAGGGCCTCATCCCCACAACTCTTGGCCGGTGGTTGTGGGGGTCTGTGGGCGGGGGGCTTATCAGAATCTGATAGCCCCCTTTAACAAGGGGACCCCCAGATCCCGCCCCCCCGTGTGAAATGGTAAGGGGGTACAAAAGTACCCCTACCATTTTACAAAAAAACTGTCAAAAATGTTAAAAATGGCAAGAGACAGTTTTTGACAACTCCTTTATTTAAAGTCTTCTTTTTTCCATCTTCTATCTTCTTTCTTCTTTCTTCTATCTTCCTTCGGTTTCTTCCTCTTCTTCTTCCTCCGATCCTCTGCTTCTTTCTCCGGTGTTCTCGTCCGGCATCTCCCTCCGCGGCATCTTCTTCTCTTCATCTTCTTATCTTCATCTTCTTTTCGGGCCGCTCCGCATGCATGATTGGATGGAAGGCTCCCGCTGTGTGACGCTTCTCTCTTCATCTTTTTCTCTTCATCTTCTTGTCTTCATCTTCTTTTCGGGCCGCTCCGCACCCATGATGGCATGGAGGGAGGCTCCTCTTCTGACGGTTCTTAAATAACAGGGGGCGGAGCCACCGGTGACCCCGCCCCCCTCTGACACACGGGGACTTGACGGGGACTTCCCTGTGGCATTCCCCGTGATATCAGGGGAGGGGGTCACCATCATGGATGCGGAGCGGCCCGAAAAGAAGATGAAGACAAGAAGATGAAGACAAGAAGATGAAGACAAGAAGATGAAGAGAAGAAGATGAAGAGAAGAAGATGAAGAGAAAAAGAGAAAGAGAGAAGCGTCACACAGCGGGAGCCTTCCATCCAATCATGGATGCGGAGCGGCCGAAAAGAAGATGAAAAGAAGAAGATGCCGCGGAGGGAGATGCCGGACGAGAACACCAGAGAAAGAAGCAGAGGATCGGAGGAAGAAGAAGATGGAGGAAGAAACAGAAGGAAGATAGAAGAAAGAAGATAGAAGATGGAAAAAAGAAGACTTTAAATAAAGGAATTGTCAAAAACTGTCTCTTGTCATTTTTAACATTTTTGACACTTTTTGTGAAATGGTAGGAAAAGTACCCCCTTACCATTTCACACAGGGGGGGGGCGGGATCTGGGGGTCCCCTTGTTAAAGGGGGCTTCCAGATTCCAATATGCCCCCCGCCCGCAGACCCCCACAACCAGCGACCAAGGGTTGTGGGGATGAGGCCCTTGTCCTCATCAACATGGGGACAAGGTGCTTTGGTGGGCTACCCCAAAGCACCCTCCCAATGTTGAGTGGCCTGGTATGGTTCAGGAGGGGGGGCGCTCTCTCGTCCCCCCCTCTTTTCTTGCGGGCTGCCAGGTTGCATGCTCGGATAATTTTTTTTTAATTTTGGCGCGGGGTTCCCCTTAAAATCCATACCAGACCTGAAGGGTCTGGTATGAATTTTGAGGGGGACCCCTACGTCATTTTTTTTTTAAATTTTGGCACAGGGTTCCCCTTAATATCCATACCAGACCTGAAGGGCCTAGTATGGAATTTAGGGGGACCCTCACGCCAGTTTTTCTTTAAATTTTGGTGCAGGGTTCCCCTGTGGGGAAATCCCATGCAGTTTTTATCAATGAACTTTTATGTGTATTGTCGGACCGGCAATTCATTAATAGCCGCGAGTAGTTTTAAATTACTTTTTTTCCTTTGAAATGTCATTTTGCTGTCAGACTGTTATAAACACGGGAAATATGCGCCCCTTTACAGGCATACTATAGACACCCCCAGGTATGAAATTTAAAGGAATATTAGACTTTTATTGTTTGACTTTAAGCATTATTAAAATCACTGCTCCTGAAAAAATGGCCGTTTTTAAAACTTTTTTTTGCATTGATACATGTGCCCTGGGGCAGGACCCAGGTCCCCAAACACTTTTTATGACAATACCATGCATATAAGCCTTTAAAATTAGCACTTTTGATTTCTCCCATAGACTTTTAAAGGGTGTTCCGCGGCTTTCGAATTTGCCGCGAACACCCCAAATTGTTCGCTGTTCGGCGAAGTGGCGAACAGCCGATGTTCGAGTCGAACATGAGTTCGACTCGAACTCGAAGCTCATCCCTACCTCTGTACAATCTGTACAATGCAAGGCAATTTTTATGTATTTATGTAGTATACACTATACATATATTTTGTGATAAAATAACATTTCTAATCATATTGAGTTAATCACAAGAGTCCCCCTTTACATCAGAGTCAACAAAGTTGACACGCTTGGCTTACAAGTGCAGTGAGCAACCCTGCTGGGTAGCCAGTCTGGGCCAGGGGTGGACTGATAACTCATGGGGCCTCTGGGCAATTGAAGATCATGGGTCCCCCAGGTTTTAAAGATGGCTGTCTTATGGGAGCCAACATTAATGTGGCAGGCCGAAGCTTAGAGGCCCCGAGCTCTGCAACATGCAGAGTGGCAGAAGGAGTGTGTTGGGTATGATCGGGGTAGTATGTACAGGAGAGGAGTGTGGAGGGGATGGTGGGGGTAGTATGTATAGGAGAGGAGTGCGGAGGGGATGGTGGGGGTAGTATGTATAGGAGAGGAGTGCGGAGGGGATGGTGGGGGTAGTATGTATAAGAGAGGAGTGCAGAGGGGATGGTGGGGGTAGTATGTATAGGATAGGAGTGCGGAGGGGATGGTGGGGGTAGTATGTATAGGAGAGGAGTGCGGAGGGGATGGTGGGGATAGTATGTATAGGAGAGGAGTGCGGAGGGGATGGTGGGGGTAGTATGTATAGGAGAGGAGTGCGGAGGAGATGGTGGGGGTAGTATGTATAGGAGAGGAGTGCGGAGGGAATGATGCCAGCTGGATGTATGAAGTGGTCTAGGGGGAGTTGGGGGCTGACAAATAGTGATGTATATAAAAACAAAAGCTATTGTACTCATCCACTAATATTTACAACAGTACAACAATGAAAACTGCCAGCTCCTAGCACTCTGTATGTACAGATGATGTGTATGTAATGTATGACCATTCATATATCCCTGTGTTATCCAAGCTCTGTACAATCAGAAGTTTACACTCTCCACATACACACAGGGTTAATGAATGGTAAATTACTGCACATTATCTGAACTGAGGATAGGGGATGTTTGTATAGACAGAGGTGTGAAGCTTGGAAGATATGTTCAGATGGATCCTCCTGTCACCTTAACCCTTCACAGCAACTCCTGCAAAACAAATCCTGTCAGCTTTCCACCCTAGGAGACTCAGACAAAAACTCTCAGCTCACCTCTTCCCTGCATGTAGTGTGAGCAGCGCCAACCCGACATTATCTCCTCCTCAGCTCTGCCTCCTGGGTTCTCTAAGCACACCTCACTAGTGATCAGAGGGGGGGGGGGGGGGGGAGAGTTAAGTCACAGATAAGAGAGACCCTGCAGGAGCCTGGAGGGGGGGGGAGACAGGAATGAGCTTTAGATTTTAACACACACATCAGCACAGTGTATTTATGGAGAAGCAGTGACACTGGTGCTGTCTCCACAGTGACAAATATGCTAATGGGCTCCCCCTGCCTGAATGGTCTGTCCCGGTTTCAGAGAGTCTGAAAACGGGCAGATGATTCAGAACCCGGACTGTCCGGGTGAATCCCGTACAGGTGGCAACCCTAAGTGTAGCAGTGGAACAGGTTTTGGAATGTTGGGGTTGCCGTCACAGACCAACAGGCCCGAGGACTGTTTATTTTGGTTTCAGATGTCGATGTAAAGATTGTTATTTGAATAAGTGTTTTGGTTAATAAAAAGGCTGCTATGGCCATTTGTACTCCATTTCATGTCTGGTCTTGTTAATCTAGATAATGAGAAGGGGTGGGGGGTGAGTACTTATGGTCGGGCAGGTAAAAGGAAAGTTGGGGACATCTGATCTACACTGGTCAAGTAAATCTTTTGAAGAAAACAAACATGAGAAGTTGAAACCAAACATACCAGTGAAAATCGAGAAACAAAAGCTTTGAAGAGATATTGCTTCTCCAGCCCTCTCACCTTGTCCTTTTATACCAGAACAAAAAATACAGGCTGTACAAAATGGAACACGACGGTGCGTTTGCATTCATCTGTAAAACTTTTCCCAGCAAGGGCTTTTAACTAGATGTGGAGATTCTTGTTCTCCTGCTGGGCTATATCCACCTGAATTCCTAACAATCCCCAAATGCTTCTGGTCAGTGTCTCGAATCTCAAGTGTGTTTTCATTATACCTTGAAGCTGAGACGCTGGAGAAGCTGCTGTACACAACAATGACAGCATAGAAGAGCACCACAGGGGAAGAGGACTATTAAAGTACATCATGCCATTGAACAGCAACCTAACTAACAAACAACAGTGTCAGTCTTTAAGGCAACTGTGTGTATTTACAGAAAATGACTCACTGGCCATCACTTAGGGGGATTAGGAGGAGCGCCCTCTCTAGTCCATAGTGCGAGTCAACTGCTCAGTGTCCTTATTACCAGGAATGAGGGAAACACATGAAACACTATGATTAAATCATTACGCTCAGTTCAACCGCACAGATCCTGAAACAACCTGAATTATAGGTTTTACAAGGACACATTTTATAGCAGAAACCTACGACATAGCAAGTTAAACATGTACTTTTCTTGCAGATATTTATTTTTCTTGGAGTAATGAGGTATAGTGGAATGTAATGAACTTTAAGCACTTTTAAGTCAAACATGAAACTTGTGTATTGAAACTACCTCGACCTGATAAATGGCTGGAACCTTTATACTGATATCTGTTAATTGGTCCCAACTAAGGCTGAATCATACTCTTGTAAATGTGTTGGGGCATGACAGATTGGTTGAGATAGATTAGGCCTCATGTAATGACAAGTTGGAGTCCCATGCAGACGCACAGTCAAAAGTCTTCTGAATCTGGGTACTGCACAACTTAAGGCAATAGGCCCAATTTAAAGTGCAGCTGTGCCCAGACTAAGCACATTAAAGGGGTTGTAAACCTTCGTGGTTTTTCACCTCAATGCATTCTATACATTGAGGTGAAAAAACTCTTGCAGTGCAGCAGCCCCCCAGTGCCCCCATTTTACTTACCTGAACCCTATTTTTCTTGCGCTGGGGACGAGCACACCAGCTCTAGCCGGTGTCTTGTGTCCTTATTGGCTAGATTGATAGCAGCACAGCCATTGGCTCCCGCTGCTGTCAATCAAATCCAATGTCGTGGGCGCGGGGGGCCTGGCCGAGTCATACATTGGACGCCAAAATGCTGGACTCGGGAGCGCGCACACAAGGTAACCCCCTCGGGGAAGCGCTTCCCCTAGGGTGTTATCTGATGCAGGGAGAAGCCGCAAGAGCCACCGCAGGACCCCAGAAGAGTAGGTTCGAGGCCACTTTGTGCAAAACGAGCTGCACAGTGGAGGTAAGTATGATATGTTTGTTATTTTAATTTTAAAAAAAACAAACCCTTACAATCACTTTAAGGGCATAGTTCATCTTTACCAAAAAAACTGCCTGTGCACCTAAGGGGCATCTATAAGTAAAAACAAACTGTGTGGCTTTAACCAAGGTTGAATTATGCTCTTGCTATAGGTGTAGGCCATGTATGTAATTCATGAAGCCTGACTAAAAAGCTCCCACAGATTGCATCTTAGTTTTCCTGCCTTGTTGCTAGTACATTGCTTAGACACTCCCGCATGTTACTGTTCACTTCCACCATCAAAGGAGCATGCTCTTTCTCGGGTTCATAGTCCTTCACGTGCAGGGCTGGTGCAAGGATTTCTGACACCCTAGGCGAAACCTCATTTTGCCGCCCTCCCCGGCTCCACCCCTGACTCCACCCTCTTTTCCCTGCCAATGTGTGCCCCACCTTTTTAATGAAGCGCCCATCAAATGCAGCCCACCAGCGCCCATAAAATGCAGCCTCACCAGCGCCCATCAAATGTAGCCTCACCAGCGCCCATCAAATGCAGCCTCACCAGCGCCCATGCCTACTGTGGATACTAGGTGGCAGAAACTGCCTGCATCCTAGCTACCAAGGATGCTAGGAGGTTGGAACCACCTGCATCCAAGTAACCAAGGAAAATAGGTGTCAGGGGTCTATCAATAGAGTGTAATCAACAACGCAAGTACAGCTCACTACAAATTGTTCAAAAAAACATGTTAGCCCTGAGCAGTGGCAGGGGTGAATAGGGTGCATTTGTACAGTACACTATACGCATATAATCATTTGGACAAATGTTACATGTGTACATTGTATGGACAAGATTTTAAGTAGGATCTTGGCGCCAGCAAGATCCTATGTAAAATCATATGTTTTTTGTGCATAAGGCCTCTAATGCCCTGTACACACGATCGGACTTTCCGACGAAAAATGTGCAATCGGAGCTTGTTGTTGGAAATTCCGACCGTGTGTGGGCTCCATCGTACTTTTTCCATCGGAATTTCCAACACACAAAGTTTGAGAGCTGGCTCTAGAATTTTCCAACAAAAAATCAGTTTGCGTAAATTCCGATCGTGTGTAGAAAATTCCGACGCACAAAGTGCCACGCATAATCAGAATCAAGCAGAAGAGCCGCACTGGCTATAGAACTTAATTTTTCTTGGCTCGTCGTACGTGTTGTACGTGTTGTACGTCACCACGTTCTTGACGTTCAGAATTTCCGACCAACTTTGTGTGACCGTATGTATGCAAGACAAGTTTGAGCCAACATCCGTCAGAAAAAATCTGATGGATTTTGTTGTCGGAATGTGCGATCGTGTGTACAGGGCATAACAGCTCAGAAAATCCTTCTGGTTATTTACATTAGAGGGCTGGCAGGCTGCAAGATTCTGACCTCCATAAAAATAGCTGAGGTTTGAAAGCCTTAATTTGAAGGTGGATTTCTCCACAATACCTATAACTACAGAATTGAATGAGGGCTCATTTTAAAGTGTTTTTAGGGCTTGTAAATGGGCTGCCTGTCTGAATACCATCCAGGAGGCCCGAGCAAGACTATAAATTCAATGTATCATATTCTGTGGCAAATACCGGTAGGTGTTTGAGATGAATGATGGAATTCAATTTCATTACCCATGGGATTGTAGACAGCAGGCCTTCCAAATATACAATTAAATAAATAGAAGACAAAATTAGATAAATAATGGCCAAAGCCTTTATTATTGGTTTTCAAATTGAATGATATTTAAACAGGCTAATAACAAATACAACTTCAATTTTATTAAATAAAGTAAACCATCCCTTAATAACAGCCCAGTCACTGAGACTCGGGCCGCAATAAACTTCAGCTTCAAAAAACTTTATTAACTGTCCCCTTTTATGGTACAAAAGGTAACCCACCACATAACAAGGGAGGGCGGAACTGATGAATTCTGTCTGGCGACTGGCAACAGCCCCTATACAGAGCCACTTTTTATAGGGACCTCCAGGAATGCTAGAACATTGAGAATAACATTTTAATAACATTTACCTCTATAATGCCAGAACATTCCTGGGTGTCAGCTGACCTAAAGTGACCTATCTCAAGTGCCCGCATTCCTGACAATGCAATGTGGAGACTTTAAACTGCCGCTGCCACAATCCCATGAGGGAAAGAGGGGCCTTAAAACTGTAGGCTTAATGCGGCTGAGTTTGGGGTGTACCAAGATGGCTGCGACAGAACGTCACTTCCGTTACCAGATCTGACGGATTGCTTAATCTGACGGAACACTGGCCGCCACGTCCTTAACAACCGATGACTCCTCAGCTGTCACCAGGCTTCCCCGCTGACAGATGAATGTAAACAAAAGAATGCCGGCAATAAAAAAATGCAGAAAAAAAAAGCGTGGCTCCCCTCATATCTATAGCAGGCCCATCGGGTCTGGTATGAATTTTAAGGGGAACCTCACACCAAAATTTGAAGAAAATGGTTTTCCAAAAACCTTTTACACATTTTTGCTGAATGAGTAGGGGCGCTTGCTCGTCCACCCCCTTTCCTGATCTGCAAGGCTGCATGCTCAGTTAAGGGTCTGGATTTTGGGGGGACCCCAAGCCGTTTTTTTTTTAATTTGGCATGGGGTTCCCCTTAAAATCCTTACCAGTTTTTTTTTTTTTTTTTTGCATTTTTCATTGCCAGCATTCTTTTGTTTACATTTCAGCTGTCAGCGGGGAAACCTGCTGACAGCTGATGAGTCATTGGCTGTTAAGGATACGGTGGCCCGCTTCTTAACCAGCTACTCTTCATACAGAATTCGAATTGGTCGATAATTTTTGACTGATCCCAATTTGAATGAGTCTGGAAATGTAAAATTAGTTAGAGAAGTAATAAACAGAACAAAATGAACAAATTCTGACTTGAGCCAATGAAACAAAATTAGTAACATAACAAATTTATCCCGAACTAAACTAATTTTTCCATTCTGCACGTGTCTACTGGTGAGGCTCCGGAGTACCTGTCCTGAGTGTTTACATGGCTCAACAACTGGTTCCAGGAGAGTCAAATTAACAGTAAGAAGACTATTTCGAGCAGTGACGATGGCCAACACTGTACTTATGCTGTTTGGTAAAAAAAAAAACAGGGTCTCTTTTATACAAAAAATGTGACTTTTCATTCAACCAGTTTGTTTCTTAAAATGAGATTTTATCATTGACTTTCCAATAATGGAAAACACACAGTGCTTCGTTCTCAGGGGACAGCGGAAGGCGATGGTCTGACATTTTCCAATGCATCGTTCCACGGTTACATTTGTCTTAGTGTCATGGAAGAGGCTGAGTGGAGGATAGTATAGATGAACCCTTTGGAAAACAGGGATGTGTTGCTCCTCTGTTACCTAGCGATAGAGCCGGCCTTGTATTACAAAGAATTCAGCTGTATAAATATGCCATGCCATCTGCGTGTGGTGAGGGAATTGAGCTGGTAGAGGCTCAAGACCTGTGTCAGTGTTCTCACAGAAGGCCTGTTTATGAACAGATGTTATGTAGTGTTTTTCACACAAAATGGACTCTGGAGAGGCAAAATGTCTGTCAGTGACTGTGAGAGTAGGCTTCGCTTGAATTTTTAACCTTGAAAAACGATACTTGGGTTTACTGATTTATTTTTTTTTTTACTTCCTTGGCAAGTGGAATAAAAAAAGAGGCTTCTTTCAGCTATTTGTTGCACATTTCCACTGAAACCTGATATTTTTTTTTCAAACAACTCTCTGAAATATTGCCCTTTCCTAAGGGGACTGTGAAATATTGACTGTTTTCTTTTTTGCTTTTCTAAAGCAATCAATCGGTGGAAGGCTCTATAATATGTCATAATAAACAGAACGAACAGGACAGATTGAATGTAGGTTGCGACTTCTGGTGGGATCCCAATTAAAATTAGACATGTGCATTCCGAATTTCAGGTATTTTCGTTATCGTTTTAACAAACGATAGCGAAAGTGCAGAGTCCGAAAAACGAAAGATCCGACATAAACAAATGCTTTATTTTCGTTTTCGTTGCTACAACAGTTCGATATAGATAGGAGATTCGACATGATGATGACAATAACAATCTGTGTCCATCAAACCTGTGGTCGAATGTGCCTAACCTTAACTCTATTAGTCAAAGATTATTCTACATAGAGAGAAAAGATTTGACGTAGGGGAGAAAGATTCGACGTAGGGGAGAAAAGATTTGACGTAGGGGAGAAAAGATATATAAAAATAATGATGATGATGAATGTTATTGGCTGATTGTAACCAAAGAGGAGGAGCAGTAAAATAGCTAGAACTAAGTACACACGTACTTTGGCTTATGGTGTCTGTTGAAAGCTTTAAGAAGATTCGACGGAGCAGGTAAACTATACGGCGTCGTACAGTTTAGCTGCTTCGTCAATTCTTCTTTGAACATTCGACAGACGCCATAAGCCTTCAATGACAGATTCGACCTTAATTTGGATTTTCGGACGAATGCAATTTTTAACGAAAAACGAAATAAATAAAAACGAATTTCGGGAGTAACTAAATAAATTTATTTTTCGAACGAAAACGAAATTCCGAAACGAAATATTTCAGTGTGCACATGTCTAATAGAATTAAACTCAAATTCAACCCAAATTTACAGAATTTGATTTCAACAAATTTTTTTAAACTTTAATTTTATTTAAATTAATTGGACATTTTTATTGGTGATCACATATTCTTCAGAGGACCTTTCTTTTGGTGCATTTGAGAAGGACAACAAAATATCCCAAAGATGAAACCAACAAAGACCTAATAGGACTAAAACTGGAGAATTCATAATCTAGTGGACCAGTGCTTGTGTGAAAGCTTAATTGAACAAGTTGAAGTTTGCACCAGATTTTGCACTCTCCAGTTTTAGTAAACCAAACCCAATGTGTCATATTTTTCATATGTATGGTTCTGTTTTCATACCTTTTTTCACACCTGTTGTCAAAGACACTTAAACAAACAACAAATTACATGCAAACCAAACATAAGAACACTCAATGGGAAGTTGTGGGGGCTTCCTATGCCATTTGGGTGACAATAGCTTGCCTAGAACCCCTTCAATGTAAACATATTTGAGTTCCGAATTTGGTGAGATGCTTAAAGTTTAATGCCATGTGTGGCAATTTTTACTTGGTTGCATTGGCCCAGCTTGGACCAATGTAAGTATGCGTGTGCCATACCTATGGGATCGTTAGGAAAACTGGAAATCACTGTAGTAGTCACCGCTACTACAGTGATCTCCAATAGCTTCCAGGTCCATTCTTGAGCAGGTGCCCTGTTGCAGTGTGAACGCAGAGGGTTGCTCACTCAGCACTGGTGCCAATCAGAGAACACTTTGCATTTCCTCAATACAAAACACTTTCTGGTTAGATAAGATGAAGAGGTGGGGTGGTGCCATCGCGATCTCCACCTAGCCCAATGCACCCGCCGATGCTGCATCTGTCCCCGCGGCCTCTACACCAAGAACTGAGCGATCAAAGACTGTTCATTGGTCAGTTCTTGGTCTTCACTGGGCACAGTGGTGACTGTCGGTAACCGGTTGTCTGCTCTGCCCCTCCAGCATTCACTGGAGGCCGGAATGGCTGGCTCAGACTCTCAGCAGCTTGCTGTGAGGCTGTGCCAGTTGCCTGTCCAGGCATCTAGATGGATACTATCACTAAAGCTGGGATCTCTCCAGAGCCTTGACTGACTGAGTGACATCAGGCAACCGTGGACTTTAGCTTGCTGTCAGCCGAATACAGGTCACATGAGTGCATAGCAAACTGCACTCCTGTGATCCCTAGGAGAAGAGTGGGGCCAAAAGAGCTTTGGCCCTACTTCTCTTTGAATTTATATTTGCCAGAAGTTCACCTTTGGGGGGCTTGTTCAAACGTGTGGCTATTATGGCCTCCCCTTTGAAAATTAATCCATGGTGGATCATTTTTCAGAGGGCATTTGACATGCCTTAAAGTGAATAGCCTCAGATGATACACAGAGATGAAACAAATCTCCCTACATATATTTTTTTTGCATATCTGCTGTCTTCAGCTTTCTATACTGTTTAGAAAGTGAACATTGTGTTAGATTTTTTTCTTCCTGTTCCAGCACTGGGTGTGGAATCTTGGCAGCCGATTGGAGGAAAGGCACCCCCCCTCCACATAGGCAGAGGAAGGAAGACATATGAAGAGCTGTTCTGTGAATAAACCAGCTCTCTGCTAATCTATATCTATGCACCCACCCCGACACAAGCTGCTTACAGCGGACAACTTGTCAGAAGTTATCATGCTGATAACAAGAGAACAGAGCAGCAGAAAGACACAGGACTTAAGGCTTTGTAGAGAGATAAGTAAACACCACAGATATCCACCTAGCCCAATGCACCCGCCGATGCTGCATCTGTCCCCGTGGCCTCTACACCAAGAACTGAGCGATCAAAGACTGCTGATTGGTCAGTTCTTGGTCTTCACTGGGCACAGTGGTGACTGTCAGTAACCGGTTGTCTGCTCTGCCCCTCCAGCATTCACTGGAGGTCGGAATGGCTGGCTCAGACTCTCAGCAGCTTGCTGTGAGGCTGTGCCAGTTGCCTGTCCAGGCATCTAGATGGATACTAACACTAAAGCTGGGATCTCTCCAGAAGTTATCATGCTGATAACAGGAGAACAGAGAAGCAGAAAGACACAGGACTTAAGGCTTTGTAGAGAGATATGTAAACACTACAGATATATGTGCCAAGGTTGAGTTTCATGTATGGGGTTTACATCCACTCTAAGAAAGCGATATGTCACCTCTCTCAAAGTGCCCACCCACTAAGCTGCAACAGTGTGCATGGCATACAACTGCAGCACAGCTCTGTTGTTAGAAAATGCTTGCAAATAGAGGAGATAACTCCTCTGGATGTATTTTTGTGCACAGGTTAATACATGTTCCTTCTCATGCCAGCAGTAATTGGACACTGGCTAATGCATATGCGCATACTTATGCGTGCACTCATGCCCTCACTGCATTCTTGTGCATGCCGGCACTTGCGTGCACCTGTAACAGATGTTGGCGCCAAATGGGCTCTTTAAACTCAGCTAGTGCTCAGGATCAGTGCTGCTTTGTCTTCAGCCTCCTGTGCAACCTGTGACCCTGTGAACCTGTATCCTGTTTACAGTTGCTGATCTGGCTTGTCTTGACCATTCTCTGAACTCCACCTGCACTGACCTTAGCTTGTCCCCTGACTTCCAATTCTGTCTGCTCCATTGGCTCCTGCTTTACTGATCGGTTACAGACCTGGCTTGTTTCCTGACCAGGCTCATGCCTGTGCCCTGTACCCAATCCATCCTGTCTGTGTATGACATGACCTTCCTGATTGCTACTCTGCCTGCTGTCGCAATTACCAGCTGCTTACCTTCTCGTCTGCTTACCAGAGCCATCCGAAGGCTTCTCCTGCCCAGTGTGGACACCTGCCCTGCTGCTAGCAAGACTTACAGGCACTCATGCCTCTCTGTACTCCTGCACTTCCTGTCTACACTATCAGGAGCCCTACACTATCACAGGTGTAAGTGAGGCCTTCTTCACTTCAGGTTCTGCTACCAGGTATGTGATACCCATTTACCTGAATGAGTCACATTCAGCTGTGGTATCGCCTACCCAATGCTATATGCTATTTAACTTTTTCCACTCAGGTCTGTACATGCACTATATTACCAAAAGTATTGGGACACCTACCTTTACACACATGCGCTTTAATGACATCCCAGTCTTAGACCATAGGGTTCAATATTGTGTTGGCCACCCTTTGCAGCTATAACAGCTTCAACTCTTCTGGGAAGGTTGTCCACAAGGTTTAGGAGTGGTTTAGGAGTGTGTCTATGGGAATGTTTGACCATTCTTCCAGAAGCGAATTTGTGAGGTCAGGCACTGATGTTGGATGAGAAGGCCTGGCTCGTAGTCTCTGCTCTAATTCATTCCAAAGGTGTTCTATCAGGTTGAGGTCAGGCCATGCCAGTCAAGTTCCTCCACCCCAAACTCGCTCATCCATGTCTTTATGGAACTTGCTTTGTGCACTGGTCCAAATCATTTGGTGGAGAGGGGATTATGGTGTGGGGTTGTTTTTCAGGGGTTGGGCTTGGCCCCTTAGTTCCAGTGAAGGGAACTCTTAAATCATCAGTATACCAAGACATTTTGGAAAATGTCACGCTTCCAACTTTGTGGGAACCTGGGATTGGCCCTTCCTATTCCATAATTACTGTGCACCAGTGTACAAAGCAAGGTCCATAAAGACATGGATGAGCGAGTTTGGGGTGAGGGAACTTGACTGGCCTGCACAGAGTCCTGACCTCAACCAGATAGAACACCTTTAGGATGAATTAGAGCGCACACTGCGAGCCAGGCCTTCTCTCCAACATTAGTGCCTTGCCTCATAAATGCACTTCTGGAAGAATGGTCAAACATTCCCATAGACACACTCCTAAACCTTGTGGACAGCCTTCCCAGAAGAGTTGAAACTGTTATAGCTGCAAAGGGTGGGCCAACTCAATATTGAACCCTACGGACTAAGACTGGGATGCCATTAAAGTTCAAGTGTTTGTAGGCAGGCGCCCCAATAATTTTTGGTTTACCTTTTGGTAATATAGTGTATGTCGTGGCCGTTGCAAGTGTACAGCCCTAAGTGACTGTATTTCTGTGTTAGGTGGATGGACGGTCATGGTAAAGTAAAGCCGTAACTTTATTGCCTTGCTTTTGCCAACCTAAAAGTGAATATGCAGGTTCCATACACCCAAAGGTGACTGGAAGCAAGAAAGTGGGCGACCACACTTAAATCTGTAGAAATTCACCGTACTTTATTCAAGACATTAAGACACACACACACAGCATTTCCAGGAAAGGAACAGCAATGACGCCTTTCACACTACAAGCGTTTAGTCGTAACACCTAAAGGTGACTGGTTCTCTTTAAACTGACATAAAACGAGCCCCCATGTCTAAAGCTCTTTTTTAATAAAGCTTATATCACCCTGCAAACTCTTCCTATTTACCACAATATTTGCAAACAATAGGAGCCGCCACCTCCATATAATATATTAAATGCAAATGACAATAAAATCAACACAAACACGCTTTTCTATTCGAAGCATAATACTTCTCCCGTGAAACTCTTTTTTTGCGGGAGATTAAAATATTCAGTAAATAGTGTTTAATGACCTGAAATGACCTGTTGAAAGACACTACATTTTGCATAATACGTACATATACTTTTTCATCTTCTGTTAATGCCTCTATTATTTATTCAATAAATCCCTTTTTTTTTCTTCTTGACAGCAGTTGTATTTATAAAGACAAATCCAGCGTTGAGACGTGTTCATCGCTCTATAAACGAAATGCTAATGTATTATTTATGTGCATTGGAGGGGGAAAATGAACCAATCCGATGTTTACCTAACAAGCCGCAAAAAAAACGCCGGGACAGAATAGGACGGATCATAAGCATTCTGGCTGCTAATTCTCGATGTCAACATTTTGAATTGCAGAGGCTCCTTCAGCAGACACAGCACGTATACAAGGCCCTGTTTCTGATCCACGACAATAAAAAAAAAAGTAACATCTGCTTAAGCATACATTACTTTTAAAAATAACTATGCAGTGATCAGCTGGTTAAGTACAGTCAGCCAGATGTCGTATTAGCACGCCAGATGGAATAATGAATCTAGATTTGAAAATTAAAAAAAAAAAAAAAATTATATATATCCACATATATACCATGAAAGGTCAAATCAATTAAACAACCTGTTTTGTTGGCATTTAACATAAAAAAGAAAATGTGATCAGCACAAGAAGTAGAGACATTCTGTACATGGAGATAACGTAAATGTGGCACAGTCAACTGATGGGCACCGGAGATGGATTCGGCAGGTGGCGTTTAAGACCAGTTTAGGTGAGCCTCTGAAATGTTTAATTATCGCGAACCTAAAGGGCAATTATTGCTTAGATTTGAATTGTGCTTTTATTAAAAGGGAACTCTATTCTGAAAGGCTGGCTGGTGCAGGTTGGTTTAAAAATGAGAGCTGCTAAATACAACTGGAGAAGTTAAAGGGAACCTGTCAATGAAAGGACATAGGAGTTGCTGTTGGGGATTTGTTTTTAAAGTGGTTGTAAACCTTCTGACTCTAAAAAGGTACAAAACATATTCCTCTATAGCAGGGGTGCTCAACCTTTTGAGAAGTGAGGGCCACTTAACCACTTAAGGACAGGGAGGTTTACCCCCCTTAATGACCAGGCAATTTTTTGCGATTCGGTACTGTGTTACTTTAACTGACAATTGCGACACTGTACCCAAATAAGAAAATTGCAACAAAGTGCATAGAGGGGATGCCCTCTTGGACTTTATAGGGCAGAAGAAGAGTAATGGAGAGTTTATATATAAAAAAGGCACAACTTTTTTTAGTGTACAAAAATAGATGTTTAAAAACAAACACAGTTCACTCTTAAGGACAATATATCAATGAGTTGATATAAAATTTAAACATACAGTTTGTATCACCCAAAGCTAACAATCCCAATTTACTGCCTCAATTGAAATTGGGTTTAGTTTAGGATTGGTAGCTGTTATTTACATCTATTTTTATTTACATTTATTTTTGTACACTAATAAAGTTGGCACTTTTGTGCCTTTTACATATATTTACTCTTCTTCTGCCCTATCAAGTCCAAGGCAGTGTCCCCTCTATGCACTTTGTTGCAATTTTCTCTATAACACTATTTAGGATGTTGGCAGGCTAGCACACTATCTAATTCTCATATCCCTATTTCTTCACTGTACCCAAAAAAAAAACTGATGTCCTTTTTTTCCCACAAAGAGAGCTTTCTTTTGGTGGTATTTGATCACCTCTGCGGGTTTTATTTTTTGCGCTGTAAACAAAAACAGAGCGACAATTTTGAAAATAAAAACAATATTTTTTTACTTTCTGCTAT
The DNA here is from genome assembly GCA_037952835.1 of Lithobates septentrionalis. Taxonomy (NCBI): domain Eukaryota; kingdom Metazoa; phylum Chordata; class Amphibia; order Anura; family Ranidae; genus Lithobates; species Lithobates septentrionalis. Next base: position 1,061,010 of record JBBDGP010000803.1, read on the forward strand.
AAAACACATCCAATAAAATTTTTTTTAAAAATATATCTTCTTCATCAATTTAGGCCAATATGTATTCTGCTACATATTTTTGGTAAAAAAAAAATCCCAATAATTGTATATTGATTGGTTTGCGCAAATGATATAGCGCATACAAACTATGGGATATTTTGATGGAATTTTGTATTAAATTCACTTTCTTACTAGTAATGGCAGCGATCAACGTTTTTTTAGCGGGACTATGACATTGCTGCGGATAAACCGGACACTATCCAACACTTTTTTGGGGACCAGTGACATTATTACAGTTATCAGTGCTAAAAATATGCACTGTTACTGTACTAATGACACTGGCAGGGAAGGGGTTAACACCAGGGGGTTAACCGTGTTCCCTGGGAATGTTTTCAAACTGTGTGGGGGATGGACTGACTGGGACAACACAGAGATCCGTGTTCCTGCTCAGCAGGAAGACAAGATCTCTATGTCCTCCCCTGTCAGAACGGCAAACTGCCTTGTTTACATAGGCAGATCCCCGTTCTGCCTCTGTCGGGAACAATTACGGGTGGCCGGCGGACATCGCAGACTGGCTCCCTCCCTGGGCAATTGGTGCACGCGCGCACCCACACGGGCTAGTGCAGGAAATGACATACAGATACATCGATTCGCGTAGCCGTGCCATCTTGCCGCAGTACAACTGCGGCGGGCGGTCGGCAAGTAGTTAAGTGATTTGGTAACCAGTCGTGGACCACAATGCCTTAAGGGGTTTTGCTGCCTCCCAAACCACAAATGTTAACAAGCCCTTACTGACCTGAGCCCCCTATTAGGCTGCTTTCACACTGATGTGCTGTGATTTACTCGCACAGCGGGTGCAGCACAGTGTACCAGCATGTTAGCTGCTCTTTCCCATAGATATCTAATATATCTTGTGGGTGTGGTGCACTTTCTGAAAGCGCACCAAACCTCTAGGATATAATACAAGTCTATGGTTCAGTGCAGCTAAACTGCAGGAAAGCTGCAGGGGCAGCGCAGTGCAGCGCAATGATCGGTGTGAAAGCAACCTAATAACCTTCTTTTTTAAGTGCTTATATGCCCATTGCAAAAGTGCAGTATATGTGATGTATGCTGGCATTGCACTCCAGGCTACTAGAAATGCCCAGACGAAGGGCTGGACTGGGAAAAAAAATTATCCCTGGACTTCATCCAGATTGGCCCACTTTGACAGGTGACAGGTTTCTCCCATGCCGGCCGGACAAACCTGCCGGCCAACCCCGATGGCCACCAAGCCCCCCCCCATCACCAGCCATTAGCCGTTCTACTTTATTTCTCTTATAGGCAGTACCAGTGGGGAAGCTAGACATTATTTCACCAAGGGCAAAAAATCAGTTCGCCTCCCCCCCCCCCATAATGGGACAAGATTAGGCAGGAAAGTGAGAAACTCCCAGGCCATAGCTGTTGAGTCAGCTGTCTGTCCCCTCCCCGTGCTCCTTCTGGTCACCCTCATGCTCCTCTGTTCCCCCTCCCTGCTCCTCTGTCCCCCCCACACATTCCCTTCTGTGCTCCTCTGGTCCTCCCCCTGCTTCTCTGGTCCCCCCTGTGCTTTTCTGGTCCACCACATGCTTCTCTGTTCCCCCACATGCTTCTGCGTTCCTCTTCTGCTCCTCTGTTCCCCCCATGCTCATCTGGTCCCCTCATGCTCCTCTGTACTCTTGTGCTTCTTTGGTCCACCCCCTGTGTTCCTCTGGTACCCCCCCGCTCCTCTGGCCCCCCATGCTCCTCTGGTCCCCTACATGCTTCTCTGTTCCCCCACATGCTTCTGCATTCCTCTCCTGCTCCTCTGTTTCCCCCCATGCTCATCTGGTCCCCCAGCTCATCTTTACCCTTGTGCTTCTCTGTTCCCCCACCTGTGCTCCTCTGGTACCCCCCCTGCTCCTCTGGTCCCCCCCCTGCTCCTCTGGTCCTCCACGTGCACCTCTGGTCCCCTGCATGCTCCTCTGGTCCCCTGCTTGCTCCTCTGGTCCCTCCCATGCTCCTCTGTTCCCCCCATGCTCCTCTATTCCCCCATGCTGCTCTGGTCCCCCATGTGCTCCACTAGTCCCCCGCATGCTCCTCTCCCCCTCCATGCACCTCTGGTCCCCCGTGCTCCTCTATTCCCCCCATGCACCTCTTGTCCCCCATGCTCCTCTATTCCCCCCATGCACCTCTGGTCCTCCGTGTGCTCCTCTGGTCCCTCCCCAATGCTCCTCTCTTTACCCCCCATGCACTGCTGGTCCCCCGTGCTCCTCTATTCCCTCCCATGCACCTCTGGTCCCCCGTGCTCCTCTATTTCCCCCCCATGCTGCTCTGGTCCCCCGCATGCTCCTCTGTCAAATCCCCGCCCCCTAGCAGCGCTCACCGCCTCTCCCTGCCTAGTTATGCAGTGTGACTGAATAATGACATGATCCTCAGGAGCCGACACTGAGAAGCTCATCAAACGATCCAGAAGCAGGGCAGCAACACACAGCTGTAACATAAGCTTCCTTGGCACTCGTTCTCCTGCTCTTTCCTTCCCCCGCTCTTCATCCTGTCTGCTGTCACAGAGAATCTAGATGGAGGGAAGGAAAGAGCAGTAGAACTAATGCAGAGGAAGCTTTTGTTACAGTGGTGTGTTGCTGCCCTCCTTCTGGATCATATGATGAGTTTCTCGGAGCTGACTCCTAAGTATCATGTCATTATTCAGTCGCACTGCATAACTAGGCAGGGAGAGGAGGTGAGCGCTGCGGGGGGACAGAGGAGCGGAGAGGAGCGGCGGTCCGCTGTCACTGAAACTGGCCCACTGAGCCATCAGCCCACCGGGAAACTCCCGGTAGTCCCGATGGCCAGTACATACCTGGGCGAAGTGCACTTGGTATCACTCTGCCTGGGACAGGAGTCAACACTACAGAGGAAGCATCAGCCTATGCAGCTCCTGCTCCCTCCACGGCCCCCTGCTTACTCCGCTGTCTGCGCTGGCTCCATGCACTCTTGATGCTCCAGGATGATGGGTTGGCAACCCCTTAATCGTGATCTGGGTTTGCCGATTCACCATCCCAGAGCATGGGTATGCTCTTCCCTGGTTTGAGGTCAAGGGCCACATCAGAGGGCTCTGAGGGCCATATGTGGCCCACAGGCCACAGGCTAAGCACTCTTGTTCTATAGTGTTTATGTGTCTCAATTAAGAGCACTAAATTTAATTTATGTGTGCTGCTTTGTTCCTCTGCTATCTGCATGAGTCACTTCTGACAAGTTTTCCTGACACCAAAAGAAAAAAGATGACAGGGGAGGGATCTCCATCTGATTGACAGCCTACAGCTCTGTTTCTGTGTTCTGTGTGAGGAGGGGTGTTTTCCTGTCCCTCCAATTGGCTCTAAGACCCTTCCTCAACTAAACCTTTAAAAAAAAAAAAAGTTGTTAAGAAGTAGAGAGTTTTGGCAGAAGAGACTTCAGAAGTTTCTTCTGCCCCCAAAAATCCTAATTCTCTCCTAGCTTCCTTTGTGCACCAAGTGCCTATGGTGCATGCAATGCAGGGTACAGTCCTGGTCTATTCTCCACATCCCTAAAATAAAGAGAATGGAGCAGGGTGCTGGAACAGTTTAAGCCTGGCACACATGCACAGGCATTACATCATCAGTTGACCAGTAGCTGTCCAATGGCTGTTGAGAATAGGTGCTTGGCTGGAAGAAGCGCTAAACAAGATGGCAGCAGCAGTGATGGGGTTGAGTACTTGATGTGTAGGTGTGATAGCACTGGACTACAAGCAAGGTATTGATATTGTTGGATATACCATAGAAGTCAGTTCTCTTTCATAGGAGCTGATGTGTAGTGTAGATGGACCATGTCTCAGACTGTTGCCTCTCAGATAGTCTCAAGGAGAACACTTAGTGGATGGCAAACTCTGAGGTAGGTATTGAGGAGCGCCCAATACAAACTTCCATAACAAATCTAAATATATATACCACATTATGAAATACTTACCTTAGAACAAAGCCTTCCAGTGGAGCAATTCACCCGGTCTTCCTGACGGGTTCATGTCCTCCAGCCGTCTGATTGGTCACGGCACGATGAAGTCACTCGCATGCATGCGTGCAGGAGTCGCGGCATGAAGGGACGGTACAGGTATGTCGTCCCTTCAGAGCACATGCACTGGTGACATCACAGACTGCATGCAGTGTGAATATCTCCTAAACCGTGCAGGTTTAGGAGATATTCATTGTACCTACAGGTAAGCTTTATTATAGGTTTACTTGTAGGTACAAGTGCGAAAAAAGGGTTTACTTCCACTGTAAGGCAGCACTTGAACTTACAAGTGATGCTTCTCCATAAGAACACAATTAACTCCTAGTAATCTGTGACCCAACATCTGTTCACATTGAACACTACAGACAACGGGTCCTCCAGACACTTCATAACTCTTCTCTCTATGTAGCAAGGTCTCGGGGCCCAAGAGGCCTAATGGTGACCTCAAGGGTTAGGGAGAGCTGACATCCTTCCTTGTAGAGTGGGTTACTAGGCATTATGGGTGTGATGCAAGAAGAATGATGGGTGCCAGTCACTTTTTGACTGCAAACAAGAGATTTATTGTCTCTTAACAGAACTGGGGGGAAGAGGGTTAGGGCCAGGACACCCTTAGGTAGATGCAGTGTTAATTGGCAGACTCCGAGACTTCAATAGGTAGAAAGCTGTACAGTGAAAGGCCTCTAGCCGGATAACACTTCTGTATAGGTAGGATTGCTGTCTCCTATGGCATCTAATCTTGTAAGCACCTGCTGATGCTTAGAAAAATGGGTAGAGAATACCACGCCAATCAGAAAGATTAAACAGCAGCCAACACTACAAAATGACCAAATTGTGCAAAGTACTTAAATGTAAAAAGTGTAGTGCTAAAGTGCAAAACCTCTATGTGAAAGAAGTTACAAAATAATAAAATAATTCAACACTTAAGTGAAAAATGACTGTATCCAGTCTCAAAACTATACAAGTAGGCAAAATCAATTTTAAATGTATAGTCTAATAGCATATAAAACACTCATTCATGGATAGTGAAGGAAACGTGAGGCATTTGAAAAATACAGTAAGTAAACGTGAACAATCGTTTAGGAATAAAATGAAGTGAAAAAAGAGTATGAGTGACCAAAAAAATGGTTGTAACCCACTGAGTAATAATTAAAATGACCGCCTTATAAATGAAAAAAAAATGCAGCAAATAAACATAGCGATGATAATAGAATGTCCACAATTCTAATAAGAGGTGTAGCCATCAGAAGGAAGCTTGAAACTTGTCTAGTCCCAATATTACTTCATGTAAATAAAATGAATTCAATACAATGCGGATGATACTTTGATAACTCTTCTGCAGTACTCCGAATCAACATAAAGGATAAAGCACTCTTACCGACTTGGGTGGACTCACAGGCCGCCGGCGGTGAGTCAAAAAGGCTTGCACTGTCTTAGGATAAACGACATTATGGGAGTGGACCGTGCACTGGTGGACTTCCTCCTCAGATGGGGGGCCCGGATCCTGCCCAGATGGTCCAGACGATCACCAACCTTGTCAGCATTGATAAACCATGTGTAGAGAAAAAACAACAAAGAGCCTCCACATGGTGTAAATCCAAATAGATCAATTGGCGTTTATTTGATCAATTACGATCATCAGAAAATCCATAAAAACGTATAAAATGGTAGAATCGATTCCAACAATAAAACGTAAGCGTGGTGTGGGTGGCTGGGTACAGCAAGGAGACCCGATGCGTTTCGGGTACCCCCAGCCGAAGTCTCTTCAGACGAAACGCGTCGGGTCTCCTTGCTGTACCCAGCCACCCACACCACGCTTACGTTTTATTGTTGGAATCGATTCTACCATTTTATACGTTTTTATGGATTTTCTGATGATCGTAATTGATCAAATAAACGCCAATTGATCTATTTGGATTTACACCATGTGGAGGCTCTTTGTTGTTTTTTCTCTACACATGGTTTATCAATGCTGACAAGGTTGGTGATCGTCTGGACCATCTGGGCAGGATCCGGATCCCCCATCTGAGGAGGAAGTCCACCAGTGCACGGTCCACTCCCATAATGTCGTTTATCCTAAGACACTGCAAGCCTTTTTGACTCACCGCCGACGGCCTGTGAGTCCACCCAAGTCGGTAAGAGTGCTTTATCCCTTATGTTGATTCGGAGTACTGCAGAAGAGTTATCACAGTATCATCCGCATTGTATTGAATTCATTTTATTTACATGAAGTAATATTGGGACTAGACAAGTTTCAAGCTTCCTTCTGATGGCTACACCTCTTATTAGTATTGTGGACATTCTATTATCATCGCTATGTTTATTTGCTGCATTTTTTTTTCATTTATAAGGCGGTCATTTTTATTATTACTCAGTGGGTTACAACCATTTTTTTGGTCACTCATACTCTTTTTTCACTTCATTTTATTCCTAAACGATTGTTCACGTTTACTTACTGTATTTTTCAAATGCCTCATGTTTCCTTCACTATCCATGAATGAGCGTTTTATATGCTATTAGACTATACATTTAAAATTGATTTTGCCTACTTGTATAGTTTTGAGACTGGATACAGTCATTTTTCACTTAAGTGTTGAATTATTTTATTATTTTGTAACTTCTTTCACATAGAGGTTTTGCACTTTAGCGCTACACTTTTTACATTTAAGTACCTGCTGATGCTTTCCCACTTCTTCACCGTCCCCGGTTGGTGAGAAGACTGCTCTGGTACTTGCTTCAGCTTACTCACAGTAGTCTCTGGTAACAAGGTGGATGGTCCATTAGTGGTAACAGCTTCCCCTCTCCCTCTGACTACGACTGGTTCCCCGTCCGGCTGAACCTTCTCAACTCAGGTGGACTCCAATCCTGCAGTCCCAACCCTACACTGCTTCTTCTGCTCCTGGAAAGGCCTCAGGCAGCCTAGCAGCTAGGAGTCCCCGGGATGGGCCTCAAGCTTCCGGCCTAGCAGCCCGGGGTGACATAACACACATCGACCCAGACAGCCGTCCAGGTGGCACAGAACCCCCGATCACATGACTCCACCCAAATAAATAGGCTCTCCCACCTGGCTAAGGGGCTTAAAGGAAAAACTTGCCCATTGGCTGAGACACGCCACCCATACAGTCCTGGGACCTGTACTCTTCAGATCATAGGGGAGATCATGTAGGGGTTGCTTCTGGCTAACGCGTTTCGAAGGTAAACCTTTTTCCTCAGAGCCTAACCTGGGTCATTAGGACACCCTGTGCCGCAATGTCGGACTCAGTATTGGGGTTCTAATCGCTAGGGAAGGAGCCTAAGCACACAAGCTCCTTCATTACCAGGGCCTTCCATCACCTATGCCAAATCACACCACTTTCCAACTGGCTGGATGCGTATGCACTCAAACTAGTACTGTATTTATTAGCAATGACAATATAGGCTCTTCCGAATAGCATCACTGCAACTTAGACCTTTGTACTGCATCTTCTCTAACTTGTCTTGTCCCCTTATTAAGCCCTGTTCTTGTGATGCACCATGCATTTATGCATCCCTTTAAGATTGTCCTCTGATAACTTCAGACCAGGCCACAATAAAGCACAAAAACATTTTTTTTCTGAAGTTATGTACTTATAACAATTGAACAGTTCAATACACATTCCTGTACACATGGTTCTAGGTGCCCCTTAGCTATTCTCTTGGTACCCCTGATTGATCCTTGAGGTAGTCATACCCTAAATAGGCAAGGAAGTCCTTCTAAGTCCTTAAGTGCAAAGCATGAGTCCATACCCCTTGACCTCACCTATACAAAGGCTGGCTGACTCCTGCATACCAGGGCCGGTGCTGGTGAGGATCAAAAAAGGTACTGAGACCTGATGTCACATGGGCAAGAACCAGATGAAGCAGGAACCATGACAGGGGGATCTTGCCAATGAAGTTCCAAAAATATATAACAGGATAGTGCATTGCTTGGACCACCATTCTGCCAGTTTTGCTGAAATATCACTTTTGGTTGGACTAATCCTTTAAATAAAGCCATTTTAAGACAACGTTTTATCCACAAATTCTAATTACCCAGTTTTTTTTTTCCATGAGGAATCTATTGGGTGTTTTGTGAATGTGTAGGTTCTCTGTCCTCAGTCAGTGTGGAGGAGTGAACCAGCATCCTCTAATTTAGATTGTACAGACAAAGCACAAATATGTAACTATAAGTGACATTTTTTTCAGGTATGTTGCATTAACATGCAAACAAATGTGCAGAGAAAAATGTAAAAAAATTAATAAATTAAAAATAAAAGGAATAGAAAGTTGAAAATATTTTAGAAAAATAATTTTTCCTTGAACAGATTTCATGTAGTTCATATTTTTTTTTTTACTTATAACAGCAGGGTTACTACATGCACAGGTGTGTTATACATTTTTATTATTTATTTTAAATTATATATAAGATTTAATGTTCCTTTTTTTCAATATAATATTGTATGTTATATATTTTTTTTTATATTAATTATTTTGATTTATCTTACATTTTTGAACAGTTTAATTACAAAATCAAGTGTATTAATTGTCTAATAATATATATAGTATAGTTCAACTAACAAGCAAAGGAAGATATATGTGACCTAATCTAAAAAAAAAAAAAAAAAATCTATATCTATATATGTATATCTGTAATGCTTAATACTAAAGTATTTTTTCATTAAAATATCAAGCAAATTTGAACTTTGTGTTCTTGTGCATGTCATAGCACTTAGTACATCTAATAAGAGCTCCAAGATACTGTGTACAATAAAATATAGCTATATTATGTGAACTTTTACCAAGTGTAATGAATGATTATATAGCCTCATCCTGCTTAAGCACACCTTATCATTCACTGTATCTATCTGCAACTCCTTTATTAAAAAAAATACATTACCTAGAAACTATATTTTCAATTATATCATTTCAATTTTCTCTGGAAAGTGCCACTAAAATTTTGAAATTTATTAAGAGCAATTAAATTTAAACAGTCCTGATTTATTTTGCGTGTATTTCACAGCAAGCAGATAGGATTGTGAGAAAATATTACACGTTGTTTAACCCGTGTTATTAAACTTTTACTTCCTTATTTCCTTTTTCTTAGAGAAGTCATCAAGGTTTTGGCAAGATCTGTGACAACAAGAATTAAGTATTTTTATATCTTTGCTTTTGAGTCAATTTACCATCTCACCTACTGTATGTTTTTTTTTCTTTTTGTTTCAATTAAATACATTATTGATTTTTTTTCCTAATATTAAAGTACGAATAAATCAAATAAATTATATTTTTTTTCTTAAAAAATGGTTTAGGAAGCAACTTTCCCTTTGAGTCATTTATCACAAGGAGAAGGCAGGCAAGGGGGACAAATGTTCTCTGACAATAATTGCTTTAAAGCTGAACTCCAGGCAGACATATAAGAGAGAAATGAATGCAGGTCTATGTAGCCAGGTACTGGGCTAAGACAAAATGGAGACAAAGACATTGTTTAGTCTGAGTTGTTTATACTGAGCTGTAAAGTTCTCCTCCGGCCAGCAGGGAAGGAGTTAAGTAAATGCCAACCCATAGACTTCTATGTAAGACATCTGGAATTATGGGAGATGTAGTTCAAGGTGGAGGGCAGGTAATGACACAACAGACCTTCTAAACTACAGGTCCCAACAGGCTATGGGACCTAGGAGGAGCCTAACAGCCTTTATATGATTTTGCCTGGGAAAAGCCCACTCTCTTGACTCTCTTGGTCCCGCAGGAGTTTACAGGTTCAGACCTGATGGAGGGAGCAGGAGATAAAGCAAGCCCTAAAGAGCTCGGGGGTGGGGGGGGTGGGGGGGGGGGTGACATCGCCAAGGAGCCATCCTTGATCAAACGAGATTGTCACTGAGACTGGGAAGTTCGCCAACCTCCTTCCTCTTGTCGAGTGAGCTTAAGCCACACTGGGACCAGACTGAAGTGGCCCCTTCCATCGCTAAAAGTCCATCCACTGGGAAACAGTGAGAGGGCCTCTGGCCTGCTTTGTACTTTCAGCAGTATTAAAGTTACTGAAAATAGAACATCTTTAGTTAATTTTCCGCACCCCTCCATTCTTTATTTTATCACTTTCAATAGCTCTGCCACACCATTGCTGACTATGAACTGCGGCCATAGTGCATAATCACCACCGTGGCCTAGTTTGTTTCTCATGCCACAGTCTACATTGCACCCTCGCCATTTATCTACATGCAGGTTTAAGAACTATCATAATTGCACCAACGCTTCTCAAAAATGGCCCCAGCATTAGCCGGCAGAAGATCAACCTTAGAGACTATTCCCCCCCTGCCCCCCATCATCCACCATCTTACAAGTTTCCCTCATACTCTATACTCTCACCACACTGTTTATGTTGCTTGATTTCTGACTACATTTAACCAGTTGGTCAAGGCCTAGCACAGTCACCATTAGTGTATACCAGCAGAATGTGTTTTTTACTCCCTGTTAATACATCTTGGGGTGGCACTGCTATTGTTCCTTCCGACTCAGTTGTCCTATGCCTCTTATGCCTAGTTTTTTTTGGTAACCATTTCGTGTGCTGGACTGTGCAACAACTATAAGTTGTGTTATCAACTCTCTGAGAGAATAATATATTGAGTTTATCCATATCATTGCTTGTTGTCTGCTTTCTTGAGATAACTCTGGCATTGGGTAATAGAAATTATTTCAAAAATGTGGGCAGAGGTCAGCTCCAAGCTACTTAGACACAATATGGTACCAACATCCCTGAATTTTAAAGAATTGATAGATTGGAGATATGGGACTTTAAAGGTACATAGTGTAGGAAATCCCTCAAGTTTGATATAAAAAATATAAATTATTTATTAGAAAAACTGATAAAAAGTAAGGAGTACAGTTTAAATCACAGTCGTAGGTACATACACATTGCCTATCATTGACAGTGAGATACTGTAGTCACATCACATACATTGATATCACGTCCAAATATTTCAACATGTTTCATCGGTGTGGCTTCGTTAGAAAAAGGACGTAAAGGTTTACTTAACAAGTATAAAGGAGTACATTTCTCTCAGCTTTAGGTGTATATTATGAAAGAAGAAAAAAGACAATATTAATATACAATATACCTGCAACCTTATATGATACAAATTAGCAAATTATTTGTTTTTTTTCCATTGTGTTTGCTTGCTTTCCCTTAAAGAGGAATTGCAGTCTGCTCACATAATTTGTAATAAAAATATCTTTGCCATTCTGAAGCTTCCCTCCAACCACTTTGCATATTATTTTATATATACTGTGATTCTGTACTTGCCAAATATGCTGCAGAAATCTCCCTCTACTATGAGCCCTTGCACACTGGGGCGGGGGGCGGCGGTAAAACGCCGCTATTATTAGCGGCGTTTTACCGTCGGTATTCGGCCGCTAGCGGGGCGGTTTTACCCCCGCTAGCGGCCGAGAAGGGGTTAAATACCACCGCAAAGCGCCTCTGCAGAGGCGCATTGCCGGCGGTATAGCCGCGCCGTCCCATTGATTTCAATGGGCAGGAGCGGTAAAGGAGCGGTATACACACCGCTCCTTCACCGCTCCGAAGATGCGGCTAGCAGGACTTTTTTTACCGTCCTGCCAGCGCATCGCTCCAGTGTGCAAGCCCTCGGGGCTTTCACACTGGAATGCAAGGAGCGGCACTTTCGGGTCGGTTTGCAGGCGCTATTATTAGCGCAATAGCGCCTGCAAACCGCCCCAGTGTGCAAGGGCTCTAAGGCTCCTTTCACACTGAGGCGTTTCTAAACTGCCAGTGAAACACTGAGCGCTTTTGAAGAGCTTTTCAGGCGCTTTTGAAGAGCTTTCCATTCATTTTAATGGAGAGGGGCGTTTTTTCACCACCCTGCCAGTGCACTGCCCCAGTGTGAAAGCATTCATTGATTTTAATGGAAATAGGTTTTCGGGAGCTTTTCAGGCACTTTTCTTAGCGTGAAATGTGTCCACCGCTGGAGCATGGGATTTGCAGAGGCAAGATAGGGTAAGTGAAACTACTTTTACTATTCTCCCAGACTAAATGAGCAGAGAGGCTCCATGCACACTGGGCTTAAAAAAACGTCAGTTCTCTTTGGAGTAAAAAACGCTCATATAGAGCTTTTTTTGTACATATTTTTTTCTGCCAGTGAGCTCCAATCAGAAACGCGAATGAGAAGGTTTTTTTTTCTGCCTCTAAACGTTGATCTCAAAATATGCCTGTAAGACCCCTTTCACACTGGGGAGATTTACAGGCGCTACAGTGCTAAAAATAGCGCCTGCAAAGTGCCCTGAAAGAGCCGCTGCTGTCTCTCCAATGTGAAGGCCCCGAGGGCTTTCACACTGGAGCGATGCGCTGGCAGGTCGGTAAAAAAAAGTCCTGCTAGCAACATCTTTGGAGCGGTGAAGGAGCGGTGTGTATACCGCTCCTCCACCGCTCCTGCCCATTGAAATCAATGGGACAGCACAGCTATACCGCCGGCATAGCGCTGCTGCTTTGCGGTGGTTTTAACCCTTTTTCGGGCGCTAGCAGGGGGGTAAAACTGCCCAACTAGTGGCCGAATACAGCTGCTAAAACGACGGTAAAGCGGCGCTAAAAATAGCGCCGTTTTACCGCCGACGCCGCCCCCGCCCCAGCGTGAAAGGGCTCTTAACGTCCTAATGTGCATGGACACAAAGGATAACATTGGGGGTTATTTACTCAATGCAAATCCACTTTGAACTACAAGTGCATTTGGAAGTGCAGTCGCTGTAGATCCGAGGGGGACATGCAAGGAAGATAAAAAACAGCATTTTAGCTTGCACATGATTGGATAATAAAATCAGCAGAGCTTCTCCTCATTTCAGATCTACCCCTCAGATTTAGAGCGACTGCACTTCCAAGTGCACTTTCAGTGTAATTTTAAGTGCACTTGTAGTGCAAAGTGGATTTGCCTTTTGTAAAAAACCCCCATTGCGTTGCTTCTACAAGCAGAACACAAAACTCCTGTAGATCAGTGTTAATTCTGGCAGTAAATTTCAATTTAGTTTTAGTCTTGGTCTTAGGACTAAAATGGCATTTTAGTATTAGTCCCATTTTAGTCTTCTGCAATTGTTTTAGTTTTAGTCGTATTTAGTCGACTAAATCTCCAGTACATTTTAGTTGTCTAAAATCGAATGGGTGTAATTAAATTGTAATAAGTTAAACATTTCTCTACAATTTCCAAACTCATTATATACTGCTGGAGTAAAAAATATCAATATATTATTGTTTATGGTATTGAGGTATGAACATGCACTACAGACCAATGTTAATTTTGACGTCAAATTTCAATTCAGTTTTAGTCTTAGTCTTGACTAAAATGGCATTTTAGTTTTAGTCCCATTTTGGTCTTTTGATTAAAATTCCATTTTAGTTTTAGTCGCATTTTAGTCATCTCAGTTGTTTTAGTTTTAGTCGTATTTTAGTCATCTCAATTGTTTTAGTTTTAGTCGTATTTTAGTCATCTCAATTGTTTTAGTTTTAGTCGTATTTTAGTCAACTAAAATAGTATTCATTTAGTCGACTAAAATGTTTTAGTCGCTTTAGTCAACGAAATTAACACTGCTGTAGAAGAAACGTTTTTATACCACTGTGCTTGGAGCCTAATGCCGCGTACACACGAGCGGACTTTACGGCGGACTTTGCCCGGCGGATTTTTCGATGTACTTTACGACGGACTTTCTGAATGAACGGACTTGCCTACACACAATCCACCAAAGTCCGTCGAATTCGTACGTGATGACGTACGACCGGACTAAAACAAGGAAGTTCATAGCCAGTAGCCAATAGCTGCCCTAGCGTGGCTTTTTAGTCCGTCAAACTAGCATACAGACGGCGGACTTTTTCGACCGGACTCGATTTCAACGGATAAATTTTAAACAAGTTTCAAATCTAAGTCCGTCCAACTTTTGAGAAAACAAAGTCCGCTGGAGCCCACACACATCGAATTGTCCGACGAAATGCAGTCCGCCGGGCAAAGTCCGCCGTAAAGTCCGCTCGTGTGTACGCGGCATTACACTTGCAGTGCAATGGAAACAAGATAAATGCAGGCACAGCCCCTCAGCTAGGGAGAATGTTTAAGTTCCCTGGAGGCCGGACCGGATGTCCCTGGAAGTCCCCTCCTCCTCAGTTCTGAGGAAGAGATAGGTACTGAGGAAACACATTCCCTAGTTCCTTTCTGCAGCCTTAGCTGCACTATAGATTAATCATACCTCCCAACATTTTAAGATGGGAATGAGGGACACCTACTAACAAACATATGTAGGCATAGGACACGCCCCCTGCCACACCCCCTTAAAGAAGAATTAACCAAAAAAAGTTAGTTAAATCCACAAGGATTTTTTTTACCTCTACTATTCCTTTATATTGGCTTTTAAAATGTACAAATGCAGCAATTTAGAAATTGGATGAAAGGTTTAGCACTGAGAAACATTTTTTGAAAGATAGAAAGTTCATTTTGTATACAACTATATAGATCAGACCAAAATGAGGGACAAATGAGGGGGAAAGAGGGACGTTGCCCAAATCAGGGACAGTCCCTCAAAATCAGGGACATTTGGGAGCTATGGGTTAATGAACACGGTAAAAGGATCCTGCTCATTCATAGACTGAAGCATAGTACCGATCACTCCCTGTGTTCATTCAGAAAAGGAAGGGGCCAGTAAATGACACATTTGCCAGCTCCTTCCCCCACTTTCCTTCCTGAAGATCCCTCTGGGTGCCTGCAGCTGCCAGCGGGAGAGGAGCAGGAGGAGGGAAGCAAACAGCACTGGGAGTATAGGGGCCCCGGGCAGCAGAGGGGAATTCGATAGTGGACAGGAGGGGGTGATCAGAATCACACTAGGTGCTTTGGATTGAGGCTAGTACACATTTTTGGGATATATACTCAGATCATTTTTCTTTAAAGAGGTTTATAGCTTTAGAGCTTACAGGAATATGGTTTACTCATTTGTGGTCCACTTACCGGTGAATTTTGGGTGGTTCAAGGAAGAACTTGATGTGTCTAATTTTTTCCCCCAATTTTCCTGTTTACTTCCATACTATTTAGTTTCCTTCTCAGTTAAATGTCCCCTGGAAATACAGGTGGCTTTTCAAAATACCGAAATTAACAGAAACAAAAGGAGAACAAAAGACGTGAAGACAGAACACACGCTTGGTTCAGAAACGTAATTATTTTATCTCCTAGAATAATGTGCCCTTCAGAAATTATTTTGGACTAGATGTTTCAAACCAATGATCCGTAGTTAATTATCTCTAATAACTGTTGCATATTATGGTTAGATCTATGTTTTTGCAAAACTAATTAATAATATCTTCATTAGTGGAAAGACAAGGTAGATGGGTATTTTCATTTTTCACACTGAAAGGGTAGATATTTTAAGTGCTGTAATTTGCTGAAGCCAAGCATCCCAAATACTGTTATTAATTAATGAACGCTGAAAGAAAGACGTTTGTTAAAGCCAGGTTTTTAAATGTTTCAAGCATTTTTTTTTTCTTCTTTTCTTCATACTTTTAAACCGTTAGAGAAGCACTCCTGACAGATTTTAGCAAGTAACATTTAATTAGGACCGTGGTAACAAAAGAACGAATGTTAGGATAGAAGCTCCAGAGGTAGGCTTTAAAGGCTGCCCTTATGGGTGCGCCAGTGAGGGGCATCCAATGTTGGACATCAAAGCTCTAATAAGGAAATACCATATTTCTTAAAACAGATCTTCAGCCAAAAATAGCAAGATCAAAAATAATAGCCCATTAAAAGATAAAATAGAAATAAAATCAGATTTTGAGAGTGCCAGCTGCCAGGAAACCGAGAAACAAGGTAAGTAAAAGCGCTCTTTAACCACTTGCTTACTGGGCACATATTGTATACCCCCCTTCCTGCCCAGGTCAATTTTCAGCTTTCAGCTCTGTCACTCTTTAAATGACAATTGCGCGGTCATGCTATACTGTACCCAAATTTAATTTTTAGCATTTTTTTTCCACACAAATAGAGCTTTCTATTTGTGGTATTTAATCACTGCTGGGTTTGTTTTATATTTTTGCTAAAAAAGCGAAAAATTACCAAAAATTTTGAAAATATTTTCATAGTTTGTTATAACATTTTGCATCATTTTTCTCCTTCATTGATGTGTGCTGATGGAGCTGCACTGATGGGCATTAATAGGCTGCACTGATAGGCATTGATAGGGCATCACTGATGGGCACTGATGAGGCAGCACTGGTGGGCACTGATAGGTGGTACTGAGAGGTGGCACTGATGGGTGGCACTGATGGACGGCACTGTAGGGCACTGATAGGTGACACTGATAGGCGACACTAATAGGTGGCACTAATGGGTGACAATTATAGGCACTGGTAGGTGACACTGAAAGGCAGCACTGATAGGTGGCACTGATGAGGCAATGATGGGCGCCGATTGGCAGCATTGATGGGCACTGATAGGTGGCACTAGTGGGCATTGATAGGTGGCACTGTTGGCCATTGATATGTGGCACTGGAGGGCACTGATAGGCAGCATTTATATGCACTGGTAGGTGGCACTAAATGGGCCTGGCAGTTGGCACTTGTGAGCACTGCTTAGCAGCAGTGGGTGCCCGTGTGCAGGACCGAAGTCCCGGTAATCGCCTTTTTTTTTCTCCTCACGCTGTCAGTTAATTTCTTTAATAATAAAACTAATTGTATTATTATTACATTTTTTAAATAAAGGAAGTTCTCTTTTGTGTGTGTGGGGGGGGGGGGGCTGTCCCCCTGACAGAACACAACAGCTCAGCGGGGGGAGACTGCTGTACTAACGCTGTGTTGTTAGTACACCGGCTCTTACAGGAGCTGACAGGTTTTTTTTTCTTTCAACTCACTGGGTTAAACGGAGAAAAAGGAATAGTGTGTACCAGGCTTTACCTTCAACCTTTCAGTCTAGGCCTTAGAGTAAAAGGCAGAAACAATTGGGTTGATTTACTAGAGCCAAATTTACTGTGCACTTTTGAAAGTGCTCCAGAGCTTAGTAAATGAGGGATAACTCTACTGGTTTCCATCATCCAATCGCGTGCAAGAAGAAAATGCTGTTTTTTTAATTTTCCTTGCATGTGATTGGTTGTTCTTTGTAGAGTGAAGCTTTACCTCATTTACTAAGTTCTAGAGCAGCCTTTCTTAAAAAAGTGTACTTGGGAGGGCAGGAGGCGGAGCCTAGCGGAGCAGACATGCATTGTTAGAGCTCCACACCGCTGAGGAGAGAAGAGAAGGACAAAGCGGAGCCTGCAGGCTCAAAAGGTATCCATTTGAACCTTTTCGCCCCAGGGAACAAACTGTGAAAGTTTGGGCAGGAAATATGGTACTGGGAGGAAACCGTGGCAGAAATAAAAATCACCTCACAAAGAGCTCACAGGCACTCACTGCAACTGAAGCAGCTCCAGTCACCTCACAATATACAGCATCAGGGCGCTCTCACAGACAGAAAATGTCACAGCAAGACTCTCCATTTGAGTCAGATACAGAACAAATCCTCTCACAAACTTCTCCACAAGCCTCCTCAGTATCCCCAGTAATATTATTACAATTTGAAAAGATGCTTCATAAGGCTTTAAAACAAACCTCAGACCAAATAACAAAAAGCCTAACCAAAGAAATAAGAGAGCTGGGAAACCGCACCGCAGCCTTAGAAATAAAAATGGATGAAATTGAAATTACAACCCAAGAAAATATAACAGAATTGGAACAATTAAAAAAGAGAATTTAATACTTCAAACTAAGCTCGAAGATTACGAAAATAGAGCCAGACATTCAAACTTGCGCATAAGGGGAATACCTGAAACTGTGACAGACCTGCAATCTACTATTACTGCTCTATTACAAGAACTAAAGCCAGATATCCCTATTGAACGTTTAGAACTGGACAGAGTACACAGAGCCCTCACAGCCAAAAAGAAAGATGGACCCCCACGTGATATAATCACAAAATTTCATTATTACAGAACGAAAGAACAAATACTAATTGCTGCAAGAGAAAAAAAAGGAACTTAATTTTCAAGGACACAATTATCAAATTTTTGCTGACCTATCCCAACTTACTATTACTAAAAGACGATCCATGAAACCCCAACTAATGGAACTGCAACGCCACAACATTATGTATCAATGGGGCTTCCCCTTTTCAGTCAGATTTAACTACCAGGGTACAATTTACAGAAGCAGATCAGCAGATGAACTACAACAAACCCTTTTAAAATTAAATCTGACAGAACCCACAAGCAGCAACACTCCCGCACGCAGAAGAATGGCATCATCTTCACCTTCAGGCAGCACCCAGAAAATTTCAGAACAAAATGGGAATCATCATTCTCACAAAAGAGGCCGTTATGCCACATCATCCATGGACCAAGAAGATTCAATGGACTGACATCCTAATTCCTGATATCTCTTCATTTATTATACTAAGAGATGGTTCTCTATAAAAAAAACCTGTATTTATAACTGAATGTGACTGCATTCTGATAGTCACACACTGTGTGGGATCATGTTACATTCCAGTTATATTTCTTATTACTTCTGATTCATATAGCCTTAGAATATATAAGTGAAATAAGGAAATTCTTGTTCAGTTATATTATATCAGGTAATAACAATAGATTACTTTTTAGGACAAGTATGTTCAATAATCCAGAAGTAATGGAAGCTTTTTCTTTCTTTTCTTAAAACAAATATATTATTACCTAACTAGTTCCTAGAACTATGTTTTTGTTTATTCTAATCTGAAGAAATACAACCTCAATTTTATGAGTTAACATATCTAAACAGTTACATATGAATAAAATATGTAATTGTTTACTCTAAAAGGGTTAAAATCCCAAAATAATTCAAACTAACTTCATCAATACCAAAGTTATTAACAGTACCTTTCTAACTGAATTATTTAGCCTAGGGCAAGACTAACCATATACAACCACCCTGGAATAAATAATTTCAACAAAAACTATATTCTGCACTCCAATTAATGAAACATCATTTTGATGTCTTTTGACATAGCACTTCTCTCCTGTAAGCGGAAGATCCGTGTACCCCCATTAGCCCTCCTCATTCTCCCAACCATATTATGTGGGAGTGTGACGAAGGCACTTATTCCCCTGAGAGAGATATTTATTCTCTTTCACGGGTAAATTGTGATTACTTGCAAAAATTAATTTATACAATGTATCAGCTAATCTCATATGTTTTTTGTTCACTCTTTACTCCAGAATTCACTGGTTTCTTTTCTATCTATTCATCTCTTCAGTCCACACAGTTTGATCTGTGCAGTCAGCTCTGCATAACAAAAAGTAAGTCAAAACTATTTGATCTATTGCCATGGCACCACTGAATATACTTTCCCTGAATGTTCAGGGAATAAATGTCCCTCAAAAAAGGACCAAAGCCTTCCGTACTTTCCATAACAAGAAGGCTCACATAGTATGCCTCCAAGAAACACACTTCACCAAAGATTCTACTCCAAAATATATTTCTCCTTTTTATCAACAAATTTACACGGCTTCTGCCTGTACCAAGCAAAGGGGAACTCTAATTGCATTTCACCGATCCACACCATTCACCTTATCATCAGAAATTAAAGACCCAGAAGGTAGATACCTGATACTCATGGGTTATATAATGGATACAGCAATCACGGTGATTTCCTACTACGCTCCTAACAAACAACCTACACCATTCCTCTCACACATATTACAAGTGATTAATACACACAAAATAGGAACAGTGATAATGTGTGGGGATTCGAACCAGGTCCTCCTCCCATTTCTAGATAAATCACCTTTTACACCATCCAAAATAACCTCTAGATTACCTTTTTCTCAACTTCTTTCCAAATACAATCTGGTAGATTCGTGGAGAGAAAGTAACCCAATGAAAAAGAAATTCACTTATTTCTCGCACCCTCATCAAACCTTCACCAGGATAGATCATATTTTTCTAACAATAGGAATGATTCCAGAAATTATTGCATCAGATATAATTCCGATTCCGTGGTCTGACCATAATGCAGTATACACTACTATAGCCTCAGCCATACCAAAAGCGCATGACCCAACGTGGTACTTACTGGACATAATGCTCAAACACCCACTACATCAGATGGCCATTGAACAAGCTTTAAAGGAATACATATCAATTAATAATACAACAGACATCTCCCCAATAACACTGTGGGAAGCTCATAAGCCTGTCTTGCGTGGTATAATACAAAGACAAATGGCACTATTTAAACGGGAACGCAAAAATCTAGCAAAAAAACTAGAACTCAATTTTAATGCAGCCTACATATCATTTCAAGATAATCCATCTCAGAGTACAAAATCTCATCTGGAAAAATCTAGATTGGAATACGATCTATTTCTCACTGAGTCAGTTGATAAATCCCTCAAACGCTCCAAACACAATTTCTACATGAATACAAACAAACCAGGTACATATTTGGCTCGGGCATTAAATTCAACTAACAAATCTTTCAAACCAATACGTTTGAAATTATCAAAAAATGTTTACACTTGTAATCCAGTTAAAATAGTCCATAAATTTCACTCACATCTCACAACTTTATACAAGACAAACAATGAATTTAATCCTACAGAGGCTGAATCCTTCTTCTCAAAAATAACCTTACCTGAGTTATCTCAAAATCAAAAAAGCAGTTTGGATGAGCCTATAACTATAGATGAAGTTGCTAACGCCATAAAAGACCTAAAACTTAACAAAAGACCAGGCCCAGACGGCTACTCGGCTTTATACTATAAAACATTCTCAGAAATACTCTCTCCCATTCTCACTGAAACTTTTAACAAACTTCTAGATGGACATTCTTTTTGGCAAGAAACACTAATGGCAATTGTTTGTATGATCCCAAAACCCCTTTCTGATGATACTTCCTGTGTG
The DNA here is from genome assembly GCA_037952835.1 of Lithobates septentrionalis. Classification (NCBI taxonomy): domain Eukaryota; kingdom Metazoa; phylum Chordata; class Amphibia; order Anura; family Ranidae; genus Lithobates; species Lithobates septentrionalis. The sequence continues at coordinate 1,081,954 of JBBDGP010000803.1, forward strand.
AATTATCGGCCTATCTCTCTGTTAAACCTCGATATTAAATTATTAGCAAAAATAATAGCAAAATGCCTCAATAGCATTATAGGAAAATTAATACATAGAGATCAAGTAGGCTTCATGCCAAATAGACAGGCAGGCGATAATATACGCAGGGCAGTGTTATTGGCACATATTGCTAAAAAACGGAAAATCCCTTTATGTTTTCTATCTCTCGATATTAAGAGGGCATTTGACACAGTATCCTGGCAATATATGCAATATTCATTACAAAAATGGGGTTTTGTACACCACTTTTTAACATGGATCAAAGCATTATATAATAAACCCAAAGCCTATATAAAATATGCTGGATACAAATCTGAAGCCTTTAATATCGAAAGAGGTACCCGACAGGGTTGCCCATTATCTCCCTTATTATTTGCCCTTATACTCGAACCCATGGCCCAATACATCAGAACAAACCAAACTATAACTGGCATTGAAGTAGGAGGTATTACACACAAACTATGTATATTTGCAGACGATATATTACTTTTTCTATCATCACCACAGGTCTCTGGTCCTAACTTAATACCAGCTCTTGATGGATTTGCAGCCCTATCCGGCCTTATGATTAATCCTAAGAAATGCCTAGTGCTTAATATTTCACTCACAAACATGGAATTGATCCCGGCTAGGGCTGCACTCCCATTCACATGGGCAGAAAAATCAATCCCATATCTTGGAATTCATTTAACAGCATCTCATTCTGACTTATTCTCAACCAATTATCCTCCTGTATTAAGACAGATCACAAATCTAATAAAACAATGGTCGCAACTTCCTTTATCCTGGATAGGGAAGATTAATGCAATCAAAATGACTATTCTACCCAAATTGCTTTATCTATTCAGAGTCCTCCCTATTCCAATTCCTTCCTATTTTTTGAGAATAGTACAAAAAAGAGCAACTTCGTTTATATGGGGCTCTTCTAAACCACGTATACCTATACACACACTACATCTTCCCAAAAATAAAGGAGGCCTGGGATACCCTAATATTACTAACTACTACAGAGCAGCACATTTGGCCACTCTGTCCAAATACCATGCAAAACAGGAAATCCCATTATGGGTATTTATAGAGGCTTCAGAAAATGACCCTCTATTAATATCAAATTTATTATGGCTTGATCCTAAAGACCGCTTTAAAATTCATAATCCCATAACTAAACACTTCTTATCTCTCTGGGATAAACTAAAAATCAAATATCAGTTACAATCTCCACACAATCCTCTCCTTTCTTTTATCAGAAATCCGGCCTTTTATCCGGCATGGATCTACCCAAATTCTTTTAAAGCTTGGACAACATGAGGCATTCAGACACTAAATGACTTCATAGCATCTAAATCATTCCCATCGCTTAGAGAAAAATATGATCTACCAAACTCTGAGATATTTAGATATCTCCAAATCAAAAATTTCTATACACCATTCCTAAAGGGGCATACACCATTATCCCAATTATCCATTTTTGAATCAATCTGTACAAAAGATCCATTTGCTAAAGGTACAATTTCATCACTTTATAATCAATTATATGGAGTAGCAAATCTTAATAGACCCTCTTACGTTCAGAGGTGGGAGGAGGACCTGGGACGAACTTTAGAAGACACGGACTGGTCTAACATATGGCTCACATCTAAGTCATCTTCACCCAACATCTTAGCACTGGAGACAAATTATAAAGTCCTAACTCGCTGGTACCTTGTACCCGCTAGAGTGGCAAAATATTCACCTAATACCTCAGCTCTTTGTTTTCGAGGATGCCCAGAAATAGGCACATATTTACACATATGATGGACGTGCCCAGTAATCCAAACCTTCTGGAAGGAAGTCTTCGTGATTGCATCTAAAATATTTAAAAAAATAATACAACCAGATCCATATTTAACTTTACTTAATCTAAAACCGGAATGGTTAACACTCTCTCAATTCAAACTTATGATCCAACTAATAACGGCTGCAAAACAAACAGTGGCCAAGGCATGGAAATCTCCTACATTGGTACTAGCAGAAACAATTCACAGAATGAATAATACAATGTCCCATGCTAAGATGGTAGCCATCGATCAAAATCAAATACCAAAATTTGAAAAACTTTGGCATCCTTGGATAAAACAACAGTTCCTGTCAAACTTCAATGACTCTGTCCTGTTGCCATGGTAACAGATTAAATGACTTACAGAGACACCCATTCTAAGGCTTCAAAGAGAACTAAAAAGAATAATAAACTGACGAGCGGGACAACCTTGTGGACCATACCTCTACCTTTCAACCCTTTTTCTTCTTTCTCTTTCCTTTTCTCCACCTTACGATTAAAGCTCATTATCAGAATTTATTTGACCTATATACACTCTACTTGTAAACAATATTTATAGTAGGTATAAATCATTTAAATACCTACAAAAGTAACTAGGGAAATGATATATATCTTTAATTTAGGTTTACGTGAACCCGATGTTTAATATTTGAAATTCCATGATATTTACCTATATAAACCCTACTGTAAAACAATGAGCTTACTTTATAGATCCTTGTAAACTTACTTTATGTATCTTTATAACATTGTATACTCAATAAACTTCTTTTGACAAGGAAAAAAGTGTACTTGGAAGTGCAGTCGCTGTAGATCCGAGGGGGACATGCTAGGAAAATAAAAAACAGCATTTTAGCTTGCACATGATTGGATGATAAAATCAGCAGAGCTTCCACTAATTTCAGATCTACCCTTTAGATTTAGAATGACTGCACTTCCAAGTGCACTTTCAGTGCAAAGTGGATTTGCCTTTCATAAATAACCCCCAATATTTTGTACTTTTTGCTGTAATAAATAGTGCTATAAATAAATAGTGCTATAAAAATACACTGATTACTGTATAAATGTCACTGGCAGGTAAGCGGCTAACACTAGGGGGCGATCAAGGGGTTAAATGTGTTCCCTATGTGTGTGTTCTAACTGTGGGGGAGGGGACTGACTATAGGAGATGAGAGATTGTGGTTCCCAGCTTGTAGGAACTCACGATCTCTCTCTCCTCACAGAACTGGGTTGTGTGTGTTTACACACACACGTTCCTGTTCTACCTCTCGTGCCCACGATCACTCATGTCCGGCGGTCATCCCGACCGCCGGTCACAAGCATCGTCCCCCCCACGCCCCTGCTATCCCGCTTAAAAGGACTGACGTATAGCTAAGACAGTTCGCAGGATCGTGCCGACCTGCAGTATAATGATGGGGCTGGTCGGCAAGTGGTTAAACCTGTTGTTCAATAAAAGTTTTTTTTTACTTTTTATACACCAATTTGTAATTGTGTGATTTCTATTGCTGCAACAAAGTCCCATTGGAGATATCTTTTGTCTAGTGTATCAGAGATGGAGCAGCCTTCTTCCCATGATATAATTGCTACTCTCTGCTTTTAACTTTCAAACAAACCAATTAATACACATTTATTTTTTGCCAAAGACATGTAGCAGAATACATTTTTGCCTGAATTTATGAAGAAATTTGAGTATAAAGGATGTTTTAAAACAAAAAGTAGAAAATACAGTATATATATTTTTTCAAACATTGCTTTTTTTTTTTTATGTAAAAAGTAGCACAGTGCTGAAAAGCAAAAAATCATCTGGCCATCAAGGGGGTCAAGTGGGTAAACCTCCAAACACTCAAACACAACCTGCTCAATCTATCTACATTTTAGCCTTGCATTTTTTTCTCCTGTTCACGAAATCCTTTCCCATTTACCCTGAAACTGACCCTGAGAAAATACAATGGGATTGATTTACTAAAACGGAAGAGTACAAATCTGGAGCAGCTGTGTATAGAAACAAATCGGCTTCCAATTTGTTTTATTTTTTGTCAAAGCTTAAAGCGGAGCTTTACTGCATCTGAGCACCACAAAACAAAAACATTATTTAATTTTGTTTTTATTATCCAAAGCAAACTCACCCATCCATGCATGTCTCTATGCTTTATTTTGTTGACTAAGGGCAAATGATTCACGTAGCATTTACTTCCTGGCATCCATCTGCCCTTAGCTCAAGCATGTATGCAGGAGGATGTGCTTAGCTGAGAAAACCCCTCCTCCTCTCCTCCCCTCCTGAAGACTCCTGGGATGTATGACATCATTTGCCTAGGCACAAAAAAACAGGAAGTAACTGAAGAAATAAAATAAAAAGGTTAAAAACAAGTAAATATTATATACTGTCCTATATATTTACTAATGATAGCAGCATGAGGATTAAAAATAGTCAATGTTGATTGTGAGAATATTGACCAAACAGGTTTCATGCCAGGAAAGTCTACTGATACCAATTTAAGAAGACTTTTTACCCATTTACTTCCTAACATGGAATCACACACTGGAATTATAGTGTCTATCTGCATCGAAAAAGCTTTTGATTCAGTCGATTGGCATTATATGCAAAAAGGTTCTCGTTCTAACTAAGGGGTTTCGGGCCAGTGTTTAGAAAATGGATAACCAAGTTGTACAGATGTCCCCACGTGACAATACGTCTGGGGCTCTACATCTCCCCCTTTTTCGGGGTCTGAAGGTGCACCAGACAGGGGTGTCCCTTATCCCCCTTACTTTTTGCCTTAACCATGGAGCCCCTGGCGGTTGCCCCCTGGTCAATTACAGGAGGTTGAGGCTATTAAGATAATATATTAGATAATGTCTTGCACTGTATGCAAATGACTTGATTTTGTTCCTTAAAGACCTGGGAGCCTCCCAGCGAGCTGCATTGTACATTCTGAATGAGTTTACATTATACTCGGGCCTAAAGGTAAATTGGAACAAGTCATCTATATTGCCATTGGATGAGGGTGCCAAGTGTGTAGCTGACCCTAATCTTCCATTAAGATGGGTTTCTTCCCTTACGTATTTGGGAGTGAAAATTACTGCAAATGTTTGTAGCAAGGTCCCGAACCTCTAAAGGCCTAATGGTGACCTCCAGAGTCAGAGATAGCTTACAGCCATCTTTGTAGAGTGGGTTACAAGGCATGGTGTGTGTGATGCAAGATGGAATGATGGGCGCCAGACACTTTTAAATTCAAAAGAGATTTATTTTCTCTTAACAGAACTGTGGGAGAGCAGGTTAGGGCCAGGACACCCTTAAGTAGATGCAATGATAATTGGCAGACTCAGAGACTTCTATAGGTAGACAACTATACAGGGGAAGGCCTCCAGCTGGATACCACTTCTGTATAGGTAAGACCACTGTCTCCTATGGCAACAAATCTTGTAACAGTCACTAACGGTATTGTACTTAACTATTGGTAATGCACTCCTCGCACTCTACAGTCTCTCTCTGTAGACTTTTACTCACTAAGCTCCCAGTCTCTCACTGAACTCTCGGACCCAATCGCCACTGGATCCCTTGAGCTCTTCCACTTCCATAACTCGGTATCTTCCTCAAGCGTCAACCCCGCTTCTCTGCTGGGTCCCTGGCTTGGCACTCACTGATGCTCCTCAAGCGTCACCTTTGCTGTCCCGCTGGGTCCCTGGCTTGGCACTTGCTGAATTTTTCCCACTTCTTCACCGTCCCCGGCTGGTGAAAAGGCTGCTCTGGTACTGGCTCCAGCTTACTCACAGTGGTCTACTGTAACAAGGTGGTTGGTCCCTTAGTGGCGACAGCTTCCCCTCTACCTCTGACCACAACTGGTTCCCTGTCCGGCTGAACCTTTACTTTCGGTTGGACTCCAATCCTGCAGTCCCAACCCTGCGCTGCTTCTCCTGCTTCTGAATAGGCCCTCAGACAGCCTAGCAGCATGATGTCGCCAGGATAGGCCTCAGGATTCCGGTCTAGCAGCCCAGAGCAGCATAACACATGTCCACCCAGACAGACTTCCAGGTGGTACAGAACCCCGATCACTTGACTCCATCCAAATAAATAGGCTCTCCCAGCAGGCCAAGGGGCTTAAAGAAACCCCTGCCCATTGGCTTAGACACCCTAACCATTATTAACCCGACCTTGCTAAGCCCTTTTCTATCTAATGTCACCAGCATGGGAGTGCGCATGCGCGAGAGCTCCAATATGGCTGCTTGAGCCAGGAGCTCCACTCCACCCCGGACCACAGAGCCGCACTACAGCCGTTACAGCCCACAACGCGGCATCCCGCCACTCCATCCGAGCCTGGGACCTATCGGGGAACCAGCGGAGATGTCCGGTCCCCCGGTAAGACGAGACCTCGGCCCGCAATTCGAGACAGCGGGAACGGACGGGTGTACCAAGATGGCCACCAGCACGGACATCTCCCAGCCACATGCAGCCCAGCTTCCTAAGGCTCCAGAACACAGGCCGGTATTAACCCCCCCGACACTAACTTATGCTCAGGCAGCACAGGGGCCCCCAATCCTCCCTCAGAATCCCCAGCAAGGCTCCCTGAAGCACCAGGCCTCTGTTAAGGCCTCAGCAGGCCCTTTGAGCCATGCACACCAGGAGGTAACTCCCCAGGCCTTATCAATACAGGCCCAACTCCCAGGGGCTGCAAACCAGTCCTCAGGCTTTTCAGTCACTGACTTTACACTGATGCAGGAAGACATGTTTGCTAAATTCTCCTCTTTATTGGAGAAAGGTCTGACCAACACGGTCCTTTCACAAAGGGACATCAAATACCGCTGGTCCTTTCCTTTTGCTGTAAAATTTACATCTCAGGGCAAATCCCATTCATTCTCCAGTCTCCCAGAAGGTGAAAGATTGTTACTGTCCCTCAAGTTTATTTCTCAGGAGGCGCCAATGGACTTTTCTGCATCTTCATCAGGTTCGACCAAGCGTCCCCCTCCGGGCAGCCCTGTGTCCCCCCTATGGAATAAGAGCACTTCCAAGAGGAGCAAGGATGGTAGACCATAAGGGTCGGCTGGTACCTCCACTTTTCTCTGTCCCCTCAGGGACTTTTTTTTTTTTAGGGGCAGTTGTCCCTACAGTTGTAGGAGCTGGAGCTCCAAACCCCCTCGTAAACAAATCGCTTACTAAGCCCACTACCCGAGACACACTTCTCCACACACTTTTTCACTACAGTTTCCCCTGACGAAAACCCCCTCTAGGGGTGGAGGGGAGAAACCGTCTATGTTCTGAGTATTCACATTCCTCCCTATACTGGAACTGTTCAGCGGATTCAGATACCCTCCCGCGGAAGACTGGATTCTCACGACAATAGCCCTTTTTGAGTGATAAGAATTTTTCCCATTTAGGAGGGCTGAACTTGGTCTAGATTTCTTGGGACTACGGTATTAGACCCCGCTCTAGTATATGTTGGGGTCACCTGTGTTTCTAGCTACCAATGACCCACTTTGTTTTAGGATACGAGTGGCTTTTAGGGGTCCCATCACCCCAATTCTTTGGAGCCTGGGCCGTTTAGGAGGCCCACCCAACCAGAATGTGGGTATGGTGAGGGGGAAGTACGGCGGGAGTGTTGTTTAACGTTTACAGTATAATTGCATTTACATAGTTAACTTGCCATGAAGAGCCGTGAGTATAGGGCTGTTTGAACCTTACTAGAGTTTTTCACATTAGTTTGTAAGCTTTAATGTATTTTCTTGACATAGCTAGGGTCCGGGGTGGATCCCTTGCGCCTCCACTCATTTCCGAAGAACCGTTAGTGTCCTTTGGATTTGGGACTTCAGTCGGCCTCTCGGGTGGACTGAAGGTTAAAATTGGGACTATTGCGGACATTACTCCGCAATACCCCAAGGGTCCTATTAGGAGACCCATGTCGCTATCTTTGTTTTTGTATGTTTGTTTGTCCTTTTCTACTTTCTTTTCCCGCTCATCCCTCTTCTTTTTTCTAGCCGTCCGGCGTGGAGGGGCCCTGCACTTCTCCGGGATAGACTCAGAAGATCTCCGCTACTTTTCTTGCCAGGCAAGCTATAGAAGACTTCTAATGGTAAGTGACTGCTTGATCGTTGGCCTTCCTCCCCTCTGTTCTCATGACTGACTCGAATATGCATGGAAATGATCTTAAGGTGGCTTCTCATAATGTTCAGGGCCTGAACTCCCCTAGGAAAAGGAGACTAGCTCTTGACCACTACAAATCTTTAAGACTTGATGTAGTGCTTCTTCAGGATACACACTTTCCGATCCGGTACACGCCCAAGTTCCTCCACTCTTACTACCCATCCTTTTTCTTAGCGAATGCCCCTAACAAAACTAAGGGGATGGCAATTCTATTTTCCAAAAACAGCAAATTCTCCTATATCTCTGACTATAAAGACCCAGAGGGTAGATTTATTTTGGTGAAGGGTACCCTGGAAGGAGTCTTATACACGATTGTTTCGTATTATGCCCCGAATAAGGGTCAAGCTTCCTTTTTCCAGGGACTCTTTACTACACTAGAGCCGCTAATGGAAGGGAAGGTCATTGTGGGAGGTGATTCAAACGTGGCGTTTCACCAAGGTTTGGAAAAAACTAAGCCCCCCAAGGATCAGCTCACACGCCCCACGAAATTAAGCACCAGAATAGCCAAACTTCTCCACTCCCATGGACTTATTGACATCTGGAGGGAACTGAACCCCAAAAGTAGGGACTACACACACTTCTCCTCCCCCCACCAATCATATGCTAGAATCGACCACATTCTCATTCCGTCTTCCCTCATACCCCTCTCCAAAAAAGCCGCAATATTGGATACAGCATGGTCAGACCATTCACTGGTCCTCCTCACCCTGAGAAATGTGCTCTCTGGGAGAGGAGGCTCCTTTTGGTGATTGAATGAGTCCCTTCTCTCTGACCCAAGCTATATTAAGGAGATAGCAAACTCCATTAAAGAATACTTTCTACTAAATGACATCGATAACATCTCCCCAGAGACCCTATGGGCCGCCCATAAGGCTACCATTAGAGGCGTTCTAATCAGGATTGCGACCCAGTATAAAAAGGAGCACATGATTAATATTCAACGTCTTGAAAAATCCTTCCTTTCCCTAAAAGCAGAACACAAAAAACACCCAGATAGGTCTATTTTAGAAAGGATAGACGCGACTAGACTAGAGCTAAATCTAGCTTTAACGGCCAAAGCAGAGAAAAACATTAGGTGGAGTGGAGCCAAATTTTATTATCACAAAGATAGATTCGGCTCCATGTTAGCCTCTAAACTTACCCCTAAGTTCCGCTCTCTTTCCTTCCCTAAACTAAGGATAGCGGGACAACCCCCAACAGCTAACCCGAACAAAATAATGTCCGCCTTTCACGACTTTTATGCAAATCTCTATAAACCTCCCCAAACAGAAAAAGGCCCCGTAACCAATGCATTCTTGCAGAACTTGCAGCTTCCCTCGATATCCAAAGATTGCAAAGATTTAATGAAAGGAGCATTTACAGCAGAAGAGGTCAGGGAGGTTATCAAAGGCCTGAAGTCCGGCTCAGCCCCAGGGCCAGATGGTCTTTCGGTTCCCTACTACAAAGAATTCGGTGAAATTTTAGCTCCTTATTTAGCTAAATTTTTTAATTTCATAAAATCAGGCTCCCCACTGGACACTCAACTGAATACTGCATTTATCTCTGTAATCCCCAAACCCAACAAAAATCACGAGGAAGTGGAAAATTATAGGCCTATCTCTCTGATTAATAATGACCTCAAAATTCTTACCAAAATCCTTGCCAATCGTCTCTCATCATTTATTAATCTTTACGTACACAAGGACCAGGTCGGTTTTATACCAGGCAGACAAGGCCCGGACCAAATCAGGAGAGCAATAGATATAGTCTCCATTCTCCAATCAAACTGGGAAGGTGGGCCGAAACAGGAAGGAATGCTCCTTTCGTTGGACCTTCATAAGGCCTTCGACTCCATCGAATGGCCTTACCTCTTCTCCTTACTGAAGAAGTGGGGATTTGGGCCTAGTTTTCTAGGGACCCTCAGATCACTATACTCCACTCCATGAGCGGTAATTCGTTTACAAGGCCAATACTCTAAACCTCTTCCTATTGCAAGAGGCACTAGGCAGGGCTGCCCTCTCTCCACTTTAATTTTTGCTATCGCGATCGAAACCCTAGCAATTGCAGTCAGACCGGATCCCAACATTTTAGGGGGTGACATGCGCCGACCAAGTCCACAAATGCGGGCTATTTGCCGATGATATGCTCCTATTCATCACTTCCCCAACTACTTCTCTCCCAAACCTGTGTAGACTCCTGAAGGAGTTTTCATGGATCTCAGGATTAAAGGTAAACTATTCAAAATCGTCAGCCTTGAACATCTCCCTCAAATCAAACGTGGTGTCTTCCCTCCAGAGTGCCTTTGAATTTAAATGGAGCGACACTTCTATCGACTACTTAGGAATCAAGCTCACAGCTAAAACGGAACTACTTTATACGGCCAACTTCCCTCACACATACCGTAAGCTCGAGGCAGACTTAGGCAACTGGGCAAAGGGCGGAATTTCCTGGCTAGGGAGAATTCACGCAGTCAAGATGACATTGCTCCATAGACTCCTCTACCTCTTCAGAGCCCTCCCAATACATATTGTAAAAGAACACCTGTCTGCTTTTCAAAGAAAGGTTATTAAATTCATTTGGGGGGGTAAGGGACACAGAATCCAGCAAAACACCTTATTCTTATCCAGATCACAGGGGGGTTTGGGTCTCCCTCAGCTCTTCTGGTACTATCAAGTTGCCAGACTTGCCCAGATATCGGTAGTGTATGTGAAGGCAGAGAAGCCAGATTGGATCCAAATAGAGAGACAGGCTGTACCCTCTCACACTATTGACTTCCTCTTTTGGGCCCCCCCTAGAAAACGCCCCCCGATTCTTTCACCTACTCTCTCACAATCCTTCATAATATGGGACACATTACGAAAAAAACGGGCTTTAACTTCCAATTGCCACCCACTTGCACACATTTTTAACAATCCGGACTTTGCTCCGGGTCTAGACATCAAAACATTTCGATGGTGGTTGGACAAGGGGATGTACTGGATCGGACACTTCTATACGAACGTAGGCCCTATCACCCTGGCCTTGTGTGTGAGCCACTTGGAGATGCCTAGCTCTGAGCGTTTCAGATTTCATCAAATACGTCATTTCCTCTCCCGAGGGGGTGGCAGAGGGTTGCATCTCCATCATCTACCAGTCACTCGCTAACCAGTCTACCAAGACTCCATACATGCTCGCATGGGAGTCAGACCTGTCCATACAGTGGGACCTAGATAAATGGAGGGTCGCCTTTTTTAGGGCCTACAGGGGCATTAAGAATATATACATGATAGAGTCCAGTCTCAAGGTTATTACCAGGTGGTATCTATCCCCGGAAAGATTAGCCAAAATGTTTACCTCGGCAGACCCTAGGTGTTATAGGGGTTGTTTACTTAGGGGCTCGCTGGCCCACATATTTTGAGAATCCCCGAGAGTGAGGACATTCTGGAACAGGATTTTCCTCCTGATCAGGAAAATCACTAATGTCCAAATCCCAAAAATCCCAGCATTAGCGCTCCTAAATGATAACTTGCCCAAGGCTCCAAAACTTTCCCGTAAACGAATTCACTTTATTTTTTTGGGTGCTAAGCTCACCATAGCCAAGGCCTGGAAAAAGCCCAAAGTGTCCCTTAAGGCGGCGATCCGCAAAATTTCCTGGATCATGGCCCAAGAGAAGCTCGCCAGTATTCTTAACAACTCAAAAGAACAATTTGAAGCTATATGGGAGCCTTGGGCAAAATTCATTGGTATCTCCTTGATTCCTGGAATGCAGACATAATACTTATGACTGTCTTGGGGGTGTGGGGTTACCTCCCGTGGGAAGGCTCTTCTCTCTATACCCCTCTCCTCTTTTCTTCTCACCCCCCTCTCAACTTCTCTCTCTCACCTACTTGTTTGTCTACTTTTCGTTTCTAGACGCAGATAGTTTGATGGTTTTAGTTGCATTTAGGACCCCAGAGGGTAGGTATCCTCAGGGGTTAATATTACACAGGTAGTGGTTCCTTCTTATGAATACCTACACTTCCAGCCATAATTTTGGGGGCGTTGGGGGGAGCTGATTGAGAGTTAGCCGGCCACAGTGTGTTCCCTTTTGGGGTGCCGGTGGACTCTCTCAGGTCTCCTCCAACTACTCCAAGGATGGTCTAGGGATAACCCCTTTTAGGCCAAAGGCCATAATCTCTATGAAAATTTGTTATGGTCACAGACCGGAGCCAGATGCCTAACAATTGTTGTTTCTTGAGTTGCTTAGCCCCATTGGGGTCCAACTGTATTTGATATGTCTAAACTATCTTTATGACTCATGTTTTGCTTAATCTTTTTGTTGGAAAATCAATAAATATTTTGAAACTAATGTCACCAGCATAATGCCACCTAGGGACAGAAGAGAGAAGGTGCAGCAAGTCCAGAACTAGAAAGGAATCAGTGAATCTACTAACAATTGACCAGGGCAACTACTGCCTGGCAAACTAAATTTACTAGCAACCCTGCCTAAACACCAGGGAGCTACATATTCATGATTACATGCCTCAAAATCTACTCCCATTAGTGACACTTTTAACCGCTTGCCGACCGGCTCACACCGATATACGTTGGCAGAAGGGCAAGTACAGGCAGATCAACGTACCTGTACGTTGCCCTTTAAGAAGTGGTTTGCGGGCGCGCGACCTCCGTGAGTGTGATTACGGGTGCCGCGGACTCGATGTCCGCGGGGATACCCGCGATCGTCTCATGGAGAGGAAGAACGGGGAAATGCTGATGTAAACTAGCATCTCCCCATTCTGCCTAGTGACAGGACACTGATCACAGCTCCCTGTAATCGGAACCGATGATTAGTGTTGTGTCACACATAGCCCCCCCCCCCACAATTAGAATCACTCCCTAGGATACACTTAACCCCTACAGCGCCACCTAGTGGTTAACCCCTTCACTGCCAGTCACATTTACAGTAATCAATGCATTTTTAATTGCACTAATCGCTGTATAAATGTGAATGGTCCCAAAATCGCACCAAAAGTGTCCAATCTGTCTGTCATAATGTCGCAATCACGATAAAAATCGCTGATTGCTGCCATTACTAGTAAAAAAAAAAAATTAATAAAAATGCCATAAAACTATCCCCTATTTTGTAGACGCTATAACTTTTGCGCAAACCAATCAATAAACGCTTATTGCGATTTTTTTTACCATAAATATGTATAAGAATACGTATCGACCTAAAGTGTTTTTTTATATATTTTTTGGGGATATTTATTATAGCAAAAGTAAAAAATAATGCCTTTTTTTCAAAATTGACGCTATTTTTTTGTATATAGCGCAATAAATAAAAACTGCAGAGGTGATCAAATACCACCAAAAGAAAGCTCTATTTGTGGAGAAAAAAAGGACATCAATTTTGTTTGGGAGCCACGTCGCACGACCGCGCAATTGTCAGTTAAAGCGACGCAGTGCCGAATCGCAAAAAGTGCTCTGGTCTTTGGGCAGCCAAATGGTCCGGGGCTTAGGTGGTTAAAACAGAAAGTCCAGGCCTGGAAGAAGTTGCCCTTGTCCTTGATAGGATGGATAAGCTTACCTAAAATGAAAATCCTTCCAGTCATTTTATATTTCTTAAGACATGCTCCAACATGGGTGCCCAAATCCTTTTTCAAAAAACTAGATGGGATCATTGGGTCTTTCCTATAGGTGCCTAGGTCACCCAGAATAGAGATAAAGGTATTACCCTGGGGTCAGGGGGGTCTAGCCTTGCCGGAGTGGCAAAAGTATTACTTGGCAGGCCAAATGGTGTTTGCCCATCGTTGGCTGCTGGCGGATGATGGGGATTCGGCTACTGTGTTGGAGGCTGCACAATTGGGGTCATATGAAAGTCTACGTTTGGATCTCTACAGAGGTCCTAAATCCAATCTCCCTCTTACATTAACTATGAAAGGCCACTATTAAAGCATGGGACGCAGCGGTCAAACTGGCATGTCCTAGTTCTCTGGGCATTTCACCATCTGCTCCTTTGTGGATGAATCTTCGATTGCCCCACTTTTATGACCTACCTGACCCCATGGTGTGGGCGACCAAGGGCATCAAAATGATAGAGGATATAATTAGAGAAGGGGAACTGTTAACTTTTTGACCTCCCCAACTCATATTTATTTCCATTCTTTTATCTTCGTCATGCTTTCCAAGTTCAGTTTTGGGACAAGGGGGTAGAATCTCTGCCACCGATCTTGAGACATTACTATTGGATGAAGATCTTTCTAAAACCTTATCGGTGACATATAAGGAATTTTTTCAAAAGATGCAACTGGCAGTAACCAGATGTAGAGAAAGATGGGTATCCGAAGTGCCTGACATTAAGGGAGAAGATTGGGACGATATGTGGGATCAGCCGATTAAACATCTTGTGTCAGCCAGGGATAGGCTAATACAGTTCACATTTCTACACAGGATTTATTATACCCCAGCTAGATTAGCTAATATATGTTCTTCTGTTCCAGCTGACTGCCGGAGGTGCTCCTTTTCACCTGCTAATGCTGATCACATTTTCTGGAAGTGTCGGCAGATCCAAGTTTTTTGGACTGAGGTCACTTCCTGTATAGCGGACATCTTGGCAGTTCCAGAGTCACACTCTGTCAGTCAGAGTGTGTCTGTTGGGCCTGGTGGAGGAGGTTGTACCTTCCAGGGCGCACAGAACTTTACTAAATATATTACTATTTTACGGGAGAAAGGCAATACTTTTACATTGGAAAAAGCCGGGTGCCCCTAGAATGTCCTTTTGGAAGGGGTTGGCAAATTCGGTGATGCCCTACTACAAGCTGACATATGTATTCAGAGGATGTGGGGAAAAATTTGATAAGGTGTGGCAAGCTTGGTATAATTCTGATGTCACTGTAGGATAATGTGGTTGGTTGGTTCCTAATTGCATCAATAGCCTACACAGTACACAGGCATGAGTTACTTTTCAAGAGTATATAGTAATGACAGACAAGGTATTCCCAGCCAGTTTATATTGTTTATAATCTTTATAGAATGAAATCTTTTGGAACGGTCATTGTTGATTTCCATGTTAACATCTGGTGCAAATTCTCTCCTAGTGTGGACAATATACAAGTACTGGACTGAGCTGGGGTTTGGGGTTGTTTGGGGGGGTGGGGTGGTAGATTGGGGTGTTTGTCAGGGTTATAGTCAGTTGGACTATGTTAGTTAGGTGTAATTAGTTGTATATTGTTTTTGCGCCCTGTGTGGTCTCATAAGTGGGCTGGTGTTGTACCAGTGCAGCTTCAAGTGTTGTATGATATTTATAAAACCTAATAAAAATAATAAAAAAATTGTCAATGCTGATTGGGAGAGTGAAGTTCTACTTTAACCACTTCAGCCCCTGAAGATTTTACCCCTTTCCTGACCAGAGCACTTTTTACAATGTGGCACTGCGTCGCTTTAACTGACAATTGCACGGTCATGCAACGCTGTACCCAAACAAAATTTGAGTTTTCCACAAATAGAGCTTTCTTTTGGTGGTATTTGATAATTTTTAGTTTTTGTGCTATAAACAAAAAAAGAGCGACAAATTTGAAAAAAAAAAAACAATATTTTTAACTTTTTGCTATAATAAATATCCCCAAAAAAAACAAACAAAAAAAAACAAGTCATCAGTTGAGGCCAATATGTATTCTTCTACATATTTTTGGTAAAAAAATTGCAATAAGCACATACTTGCGCAAAAGTTATAGCGTCTACAAACGATGGGAAAGATTTATGGCATTTTTATGGCATTTTTATTTTTGTAAATTTTTTTTACTAGTAATGGGGGCAATTTTTAGCGCTACTGCAACGGACAGATCGGACACTTTTGACACATTTTTGGGACCATTGACATTCATAAAGTGATCATTTCTATAAATATGCACTGATTAATGTATAAATGTCACTGGCAGGAAAAGGGTTAACACTAGGGGGCGATCAAGGGGTTAAATGTGTGTTCCCTAGGTGTGTTCTAACTGTGGGGGGATTGGACTGACTAGGGGAGGAGACATATCGTTGTTCCTACAAACAATATGTCTCCTCTCCCCTGACAGAACAGGGATTTGTGTGTTAAATCCCCATTCTGGCTCTCATGCACGTGATCACGCGTGGCCAGCGGCGATTGCAACCTCCGGCCTCACGCATCGGGTCCCCCGCCGTGCAGCAGGCGCGTTCGCGTACCTCCGGTGGCTCTTAAAGGTAACCCCATACCGGGTTTCGCCCAGTGGCGCCATTCTGCCCCCTTAAAAAGATGTGAGCCAGTCAGGAACCGGTTAAGGCTTCTTTCACACTGCTCCCAAAATCATAGTAAAGACGCATATGCATTTTTGCAGCATTTTAGATACATTTCCAGTGCGTTTTCTGGTTGCCTGCAGCTGTGAAAAATGGACAAAAAATGCACCAAAAATGCAAAACGCGGTGCGTTATTGGTGCTTTTTTGCAACATTTTCCATTCATTTCAATGGGGAGCTGCGTCTTTGGTGCGGTTTTCAAAGTTGCAGCATGCAGGAATTTTCAAATCGCACCTCTAGCGCAGTGGTGTAAAGAGTCCCATAGGATTCAAAGGGAAACGTTTTTCTTGCGTTTTTCTTGCAAGGTAAAAAGGCAGGAAAAACGCATCAGTGTGAAAGGGCCCTAATTAAACAACCTGAAGTTAGAAGCTGATTTGCCACAATGCAGAGCTGCTCCAGTTTCAGTAAACCAACCCCAATGTGTTCAAGGATTCAAGCCCCACCTTTCATTTGAGACGGCTGAAGCTTAGTACATAAGGTTGCAACCTATTGTACAGCAAAGAATTGCCTAACAAGGCTGCAAACCCATTCAGAAGCTTTGTAATGAACTTATAAGATCTGCCTGCATGTATTTCTTTTTTATTCAGATTAAGGTCAATTGAGAGATCCTATTGACTTAAATTATTGTGTTGCCAGTTTTCATATTGCCTTTTTCATGGTTGGTCCTTTAGCTACTGAATATTTACTGATAGTATCTGCAGAAACAGTAAATTTCTCTCTAGTTACGGTTAGCAGTTGAAAGCCTTTTGAGCTGCGAGACAACTTTGTTGTTGACCCCAATTCACTTTTACTTGGCTAGAAATCCATAAGGAAAAAAAAAAAAACTTCATTAACAAAAAGAAGGAAAGGTAATTTTTCAATATAATGTCCCTTTAAGTCTACATTATTTTCACGGGCATAGTGCCTCTTTAAACATTTAACAAATCCTCATATTCGACAAATGTACGTTAAATCCAGAAAGATTAAATTGGCAAGGTGAAATAAATTCTGTGTATGTTTTATGATGATTAAATTATTAATACTTCAAATTCTCCATCGCTAAAGTTCTTTTTATAATTTCGTGAATTTGAATGAGATATAAGCTTCTTTTACCAAAAAAAGTGTAAAAAAAAAAAAAAAATCAAAGTTGAACTTTACGGCGTATTATTTCTTATACATTTTTGTTTCTACTTAAAGCCCAACTGATTGTTCAGCTTAACCACTTCTGGTCAGGAAGGATTTACCCCCCTTCCTGACTAGAGCATTTTTTTGCGATTCGCCACTGCGTCGCTTTAACTGACAATTGCGCGGTCTTGCGACATTGCACCCAACGACGTTGCACGTTGCACCCTATTTTTCCCACAAATAGAGCTTTCTTTTGGTGGTATTTGATCACCTCTGCGGTTTTTATTTTTTGCGCTATAAACAAAAAAAGCGACAATTTTGAAAAAAAAAGCAATATTTTTTATTTTTTGCTATAATAAATATCCCCCAAAAATATATAAAGAAACAAATTTCTTCCACAGTTTAGGCCGATATGTATTCTTCTACATATTTTTGATTTTAAAAAATCGCAATAAGTGTATATTGATTGGTTTGCGCAAACTTTATAGGGGATAGATTTATGACATTTTTATTATTTATTTTTTTTTACTAGTAATGGCGGCAATCTGCGATTTTTATCGTGACTGCGACATTGCGGCTGAGAGATCAGACACTTTTGACACTATTTTGGGACCATTGACATTTATACAGCGATCAGAGCTAAAAATAGAAACTGATTACTGTGCAAATGTCACTGGCAGGGAAAGGGTTAAACACTAGGGGGATCAAGGGGTTAAGTGTGTTCCCTCACTGTGTTCTAACTGTAGGGGGGATGGGCTCACTAGAACATGACAGAGATCACTGGGAGGAGTAGATCCCTGTCATGTTGATTGGCAGAACAGGGAAATGCCTTGTTTACATAGGCATCTCCCAGTTCTGCCTCTCCTCCTTGCAATCGCGGGCCTCCGGCGAACATCGAGTCTGCGGGACCCGTGGACACGCTCCCGCGGCAGACGTGCGCACGTGCCGGTGGCGTGCGCACGTTAGCTAGGCGGCAATTACGAAAGGACATACGGTACGCCCTTTTGTGCACCCGTGCCATTCTGCCGACGTAAATCGGCGTGCGGCGGTCGGCAAGTAGTTAAATCAGCTAAATAAATTCCAGGTACATTAAGGCCTCATGTACACTGCTGCTGGTAAACAGACGTTTAGGAACAGTTGGGAGTTTCTTTCAGCTGCCCCTGAACTCTGCTCTGTTATCTTATCAGTACATGTACAGGAGGGGGGGGGGGGGGCATTTATAGTTCTTTCGAAGCAGTTGAGTTTTGAAGCATTTTTTGGAAAGAAAAAAAATGCTTTCAGGATGGATGTTCAGAGGTATTTGAAACGCCAAACGCCTCCATGCTGTAGAAAAAGATTCTTGCTCTCTGTGTGGAAGCAGCGGTCTCTCTGCAGAGGCCCCCTTACAGAGTCAGAGCTAGATTTCTCTAATTATCAGGAAGCATGAGCTTTGCGGATTACAATGTTATATGTTTAACTCAGCAGGGAGTGTGTTGGCATCAGTGCCGGGACAAGGTCATCTAGAGCCCAGGGTGAACATGCCAAACTGCGCCCTCCCAACCAAGATATATGAGCACAAAAACTCTGAGCACACTGAGCACTAATCTGCATGCTTATATTCCCCCTCCTTCCAGTACAAATCCACTCCCTGTTGAAAACCCCCCTCAGCACAAATCTTTGCACTCCTATCCCCCAAATCCCCCCAGCTCAAATGCCCACCTCCAAAAAAAAAAAAAACAATCCACCCCTCCTAATTCAATTAATTTACCCATAAAATTTCTCCTCCTAAGGCACATCCCCCCCCCCTTAAAATCTCACCCTCCCAGCACAAATTTCCCCCAAATCCCCCCTCCTAGCACAAATCTTCTTACCCCTATTTCCCCTCCCTACACAAATCCCCCTAAATCATCACTCTTAGCTCCCCCTCCCCCAAATTTCCCCTCCTAGAATAATACTTAACCCCTGTTGCCCCCCAAATTCCCCCTTCCAACACAAGTCCCCTCCCCCCATCTCCTTGTGGCACTCCCCCCCTCACCTCACATGATACCACAGTGCCCAGGACAGCTGCCCCCCCTGCCCACCCCTTGTCTGACCCTGCCATCTAAGGCAAGCCATACATGAGTCGAATTTCGAAATAATTTTTTTTCGAAAATCTTATCTAAGAATTTTCGTTCGTATTTCGCACCATTAGTGGTCTGCAGCAACAGCTGATTTTCGTGCGGAAATCAAATTTGAGTAATCGAACATGTCGGAAAATTTTTGAAAAACGAACGATTTTTCTAATCAACAATGGGAGAATCGTGTGAGAAATGTAATTGAAAAAGAAATGCGCATGTGCAAGAAAGGAAAAATTCCCGGAAAGAAAAGAAGATTCCCGACTACGAAAATTCTTTTCTGTAGCAACATGAGGTGAAATCGAAGGCTTGGTTGGCCGAATTTCGAAATCAATGGTGGCACCATTGGATCACAAAACGCACGTATTTTCTGATTTTCAAAAGAAAATTATTTCGAAATTCGAGCATGTATGGCCAGCCTAACATGGCACTGCCTCAAAACTGATGTGCCAGTACAGTTTAGTACAGGGCATATTCAAATTTTTTCAAACAGGACATTGTTATTCCTGACTAGAGATGTGAAGGCCCGGAAAAAAAAGGAAACATTTGGAAAAAAAAGGTTTTTTTCCGTTTTTTTGTGAAGGCTTTTTTGTTTTTTTCCAAAAAATTGGAAAAATTGAAAAAAGAAAAAAAAAAGTGGAATATTTTATTTTAAAATGATGAATAAAATATTTTAAAACAGGGTGTTCAAATATTTTCCAAATAATTTCTAAAAAAATGTATGATAGCAAATTATTCTAATTTCTGAGTGAGGACAAGCAAGTCCTAGGTAACAAACTGAACCCTCCAATGCCAGAACAGTATTCATTTCTTCCTTTAGGAGGTGCTGTGCTGCTATTGTAACAAGAACCGGTCCGATCAAACCTTAAGTTTTTAGAAGTTCCTAATTGTGATGACGGACAAAAAAAAGAGTAGCTGCAGAAGCAGAGACGGATACTGACAATTTTAGCTCAGAAAATGATTCTGATTAAATGTCCATTGAAACTTAGTCCCACCACTCTCTTCTTAACACTTCCCCCATCTTCAATTCTTTTTATGAGAATGGGGTTTTTATTTTTATTTAATACTGTAGAGAGAAAATATGAAAAATTGTTACTTTTGGTTTTGAAAATTGTTTTGTGGAGGCTTTTTGGCTGTTCCACATAAACGACCCTGTTTCCCCGAAAATAAGACCTAGCGTGATTGTCGGTGATGGCTGCAATATAAGCCCTACCCCCCAAATAAGCCCTACCCTGTTTCCCCAAAGATAAGCCCTACCCTGAAAAATAGGACCTACAAGGACTTTAACTAGGGCTTATTTGGGGGGTAGGGCTTATATTGCAGCCATCACCGACAATCACGCTAGGTATTATTTTCGGGGAAACAGGGTAGTAAGCCGTTCAGGAGATTGTTGCTCCCTTTGTTACAAATAAATATTATAAAAAAGTAAATTCTGTTTGTGATAATTGTTTGGCTACACTATATTTTAAATATGCTAGTTGCGATAATTTTATGCCAAGTCAAATTGTCCATAGTCATATTTTATGTTCCTAAAGTAACAGAATGACTTTCAATCTTAAAAAGACAAAAAAGTGCTAATGTAGCATCTTTTTCAATTTTTCCGAAAATTTCAGTTTTTTCACAAAAAAACAGGAAAAAAAACGTTTTTTTTTTCAGAGCTTCAAAATATCCAGAAATTTTACATCTCTACTCCTGACTGCTAGACAGAGCATCTCAGCTAAATATCAATTCATCTCAGTCCATTTTACTACTCAGATGTTTATCCTGCATGTCTCTGTATCAAACCTTAAAAATCTGATTGTCAAACACATTTTATTGTTCCCTTCTCAAATCTTGTGGATAAGTTACAAGGATGCTGATTGACTGATTGGGTACCAAGGAAGCCTTTATAAAATGATCTATAGAATTAGATGGATAGTCCAACAAGAAGATAGTTATAGAAGTAGAAAGCTGTGGGGGCACGGATGAGCTGCTTAGTAGTAGTTTTTTTTTTCTTTTTTTAATAAAACCATTGTGCCCATGTATCCGGTGGCAGATTACTTGGCCAAATGTCCCAGGGGGCCCATGCCCACCTGACCATATCAGTGTCCCTGCAAAGCTAAAAGTCATGTTACCCATGGCTCTCTGCAGGAGTGGTAATGTATCAACTACACGTCTATGTTCCTCCTCGGCTTCTCTAGGTCGCAGCTCTGCCTCCAGCACAGCTCTCTGCGCTCCTCTGAGTTCTCCCACCCGCCTCCGGCCGCGAGTGACGTCACGCTGCTGGGCCGGGACTAACGAGGCCGTAGGGGGGAGTGCACAGTGAAGCACAAGGCGTTGACAGGGAAGGGAGGTGAATGACTTGTGAGTGCGCCCCCCCTCCAGCAAAATTGTACCACCCAGGGCATCCGCCCCTTACGCCCCTGCCTTGTACTGGTCCTGGTTGGCATGCTGTTCTTTTTTTTCAGGGCGCAATTCCGCAATGCATCGTTGTGAACTGGCTTTTCGCTATGCCTTGCTCCTGGTGTGAATAAGCTCTTAAAAGGGTCAGTCTATGAAAAATGAGAAGGGGAAGCACTCATGTTGCCACATCCGTAAATCAAGGGGAACAGCAGAGGGTACTAATATAGTAACCAAAAGTTGGACTTTGCAGGCATGGAAACAATGGAGAAGTAACAAAAATAATATTAATGTCTATTGAAAAAAGTTCATAATATAACAGTGTTCAAAAAGGATAAAATCATAAACAAATGATACAATTTGTACACTGAGCCCTTGTGAGTCTACGCGTTTCGCCGTGAGGCTTCTTCAGGACACGACCAAGGTTCAAAGATGTAACAAAAAAGATAAAAGAGCAAATCTCACTATCTGAAATGAGATATATTCCAAAGATAAAGGTAAGGGTAAAGGTAAGGGAAGGTAAGATAATGCTCAGCAAATCCAGTGGCATGCAACAAAACCCAGACTAGCATACACTGCCTCTATACAAGGGATATAGGGGAGAACCAGCATAAGAAACTCTACACAACTGACAATAATTAAGGTCAGAACTGCAAAGGTATAAGCAAAGGTACTTACTTAATTCTTGAAACAGATGAGTATGCCCCTGGGAGACAGCCGGGTGCTGTACACAGCGTCCATATACAAACGCGGACTACCTGTACCCCCCAGCCGTGTCCCAGCAAGCCAGTGAGACAACATTGTATGGCGCAATCGCGTCAGGCCATCATTGGTAAGATGGATTGTGGGGATTGTAGGCAGAGCAGAGCGGACCTCCGCTTGATTAGCACATGTGCTGAATTGATAAAACAGAAGAACTGGATTATAGGGTGTCATGTGATGCAATCGAGACAGTGTCATATGACACGATCGCGTCAGCGTGTCCTTGGTAATATGGATTGTGGGGATTATAGACAGCACAGAGGGGACCTCCTCAGTCTATGAAAGCAAGGGCCAGGGTACCATTTCTGCCTCTGGCAGTTGCAAGAACATTAAGGGTTTGTTCACACCATGACATTTTATGTGCTCTACAATGGAGGATCACTGCTTATCAGTGCTGAAACAAGGTCATCTAGAGCCCAGGGCGAACATGCCAAATTTTGAACCCCCCCTAAGATGTATTAGCATTATGTGTCAGTGAAAATCCCCCCTCCCAAAAAAAAAAAATTGAGCACTAAACATAATGCTCACCCCCTAAGCATAAATCCCCCCTCCTCCCTGTATAAATCTGGGAGGAGGACAATGCATTGTGTATTTAAAAGTCCTACTTGCTGCATGTTTTGTACATTTTTGGAAAAACTTATGTTACAACATAGTCAATGGTAATGTATGAAAAACACACTAAAGACCCAACGTTCCTTAAATGTTCAGCAAAAGATGCCAACCTAGTCTCAAAATATCACCCAAACCGTCCTCTTTGCTCTTCCCCAGACCTTCTCTTTTTAGGTCCCTCGTCATCTCCTCCTATGCTCGCCTCCAGGACTTATCCAGAGCCTCTTCCATCCCCAGGAACTTCCTACCACAATTGCTCCAGCTATCAACAACTGGGTCCACCTTTAGGTGATCCCTGAAAACACACCTTTTCAGAGAAGCCTATCCTGCCTCTACCTAATAATTAGCTCATCCCCTTACCAATTTTTTTTTTTTTGTACCCCTCTCCTTTAGATTGTAAGCTCTTACAAATAGGGCCTTCATAACCCTCTTGTATTGAATTGTATTGTAACTGTACCGTCTGCCTACATTTTGTAAAGTGCTGCACAAACTGTTGGCGCTAAATAAATCCTGTATAATAATAATAATAATAATAATAATAAATTATTATTATTATTATTATTATTATTATTATTATTATTATATTAATATATGTGTGTGTGTTTTATTAAGTCCCATATCCATTTTTTCAACAGACACAACCCACCATATATAGACAGGAGGTGACAAAAATGTAAAGAAATAAAATGTAAAATGCAAATAAAACACGTGTCAAATGCATTTTGTTATATATATATTATAACTGACACATTAAAGACATGCCAAAAAGACTTTGAAGAAAATGTGTGAACATTTTTTTACTGTGATGTTGTGAATGAACCTTTACTTTGTGTTGGAATTCTGTCTATAAAAGTCCTATTTATATATACACTATATTACCAAAGGTATTGGGACACCTGCCTTTACACACACATGAGCTTTAATGGCAACCCAGTCTAAGTCCGTAGGGTTCAATATTGAGTTAGCCCACCCTTTGTGGCCATAACAGCTTCAACTCTTCTGGGAAGGCTGGCCACAAGGTTTAGGAGTGTGTCTATGGGAATGTTTGACTATTCTTTCAGAAGTGCATTTGTGAGGTCAGGCACTGATGTGGACGAGAAGGCCTGGCTCGCAGTCTCCGCTCTAATTCATCCCAAAGGTGTTCTCTCGGGTTGAGATCAGAACTCTGTGCAGGCCAGTCAAGTTCCTCCACCCCAAACTCGCTCATTCATGTCTTTATGGACCTTGCTTTGTGTACTGGTGCGCAGTCATGTTAGAACAGGAAGGGGCCATCCCCAAACTGTTCCCACAAAGTTGGGGGCATGAAATTGTCCAAAATATCTTGGTATGCTGATGCCTTAAGAATTCCCTTTACTGGAACTAAGGTGCGAACCCCAACCCCTGAAAAACAACCACACACCATAATCCCCTCTCCGTCAAAGGATTTGGAGGAGTGGTCCAATACTTTTGGCAATACAGTGTGGATGAGTGAGTTTGGGGGGGAAGAACTTGACTGGCCTGCACAGAGTCCTGACCTCAACCCGATAGAACACCTTTGGGATGAATTAGAGTGGAGCCAGGCCTTCTCGTCCACATCAGTGCCTGACCTCACAAATGCCCTTCTGGAAAAATGGTGAAACTTTCCCATAGACACACTCCTAAACCTTGTGGACAGCCTTCCCAGAAGAGTTGAAGCTGTTATAGCTGCAAAGGGTGGGCCAACTCAACATTGAACCCTATGGGCTAAGACTGGGATGCCATGAAAGTTCATGTGCATGTAAAGGCAAGTGTCCCAATACTTTTGACAATATAATACATGCTCGCCTCCAGGACTCATCCTGAGCCTTCCTGGAACTCCCTACCACAATCTCTCTGGCTATCTCCTACTTCGTACACCTTTAGGTGATCCCTGAAAATTGTTCAGGAAAGCCTATCCTGTCTCTACATAACAATTAGCTCATCCCCTTACTTTTTTTTTTTTTTAACCCCTCTTCTTTAGATTGTAAACTCTTACAAA
The DNA here is from genome assembly GCA_037952835.1 of Lithobates septentrionalis. Lineage (NCBI taxonomy): Eukaryota > Metazoa > Chordata > Amphibia > Anura > Ranidae > Lithobates > Lithobates septentrionalis. The sequence continues at coordinate 1,107,137 of JBBDGP010000803.1, forward strand.
TTGGGCCTTCCTAACCCTCTTGTACTGAATTGTATTGTAACTGTACAGTCTTCCTACATTTTGTAAAGTGCTGCACAAACTGTTGGCGCTATATACATCGGTATAATAATAATAATAATAATAATAGGTATTATTATTATTATTATTATTGTTATTATTATTATTATTATTATTATATTAATAATAATATATGTGTGTTTTATCAAGTTCCATATCCATTTTTTCAACAAACACAGGTACAGCTCACAAAATATAGACAGAAGATGACAAAAATGTAAAGAAATAAAATGTAAAATGCACATATAACACATGTCAAATGTATTTTGTATCTATCTATCTATCTATCTATCTATCTATCTATCTATCTATCTATCTATCTATCTATCTATCTATCTATCTATCTATCTATCTATCTATCTATCTATCTATCTATCTATCTATCTATCTATCTATCTATCTATCTATCTATCTATCTATCTATCTATCTATCTATCTATCTATCTATCTATCTATCTATCTATCTATCTATCTATCCTGAAGAAATGACACTTTGCTACAATGTAAAGTAGTGAGTGTACAGCTTGTATAACAGTGTAAATTTGCTGTCCCCTCAAAATAACTCAACACACAGCCATTAATGTCTAAACCGCTGGCAACAAAAGTGAGTACACCCCTAAATGAAAATCTCCAAATTGGGCCCAAAGTGTCAATATTTTGTGTGACCACCATTATTTTCCAGCACTGCCTTAACCCTCTTGGGCATGGAGTTCACCAGAGCTTCACAGGTTGCCACTGGAGTCCTCTTCCACTCCTCCATGATGACATCACGGAGCTGGTGGATGTTAGAGATCTTGCGCTCCTCCATCTTCCGTTTGAGGATGTCCCACAGATGCTCAATAGGGTTTAGGTCTGGAGACATGCTTGGCCAGTCCACCACCTTTACCCTCAGCTTCTTTAGCAGGGCAGTGGTTGTTTTGAAGGTGTGTTTGGGGTCGTTATCATGTTGGAATACTGCCCTGCGTCCCAGTCTCCGAGGGGAGGGGATCATGCTCTGCTTCAGTATGTCACATGTTGGCATTCATGGTTCCCTCAATGAACTGTAGCTCCCCAGTGCCGGCAGCTTCATGCAGCCCCAGACCATGACACTCCCACCACCATGCTTGACTGTAGGCAAGACACACTTGTCTTTGTACTCCTCACCTGGTTGCCATCACACACGCTTGACACCATCTGAACCAAATAAGTTTATCTTGGTCTCATCAGACCACAGGACATGGTTCCAGTAATCCATGTCCTTAGTCTGCTTGTCTTCAGCAAACTGTTTGCAGGCTTTCTTGTGCATCATCTTTAGAAGAGGCTTCCTTCTGGGACGACAGCCATGCAGACCAATTTGATGAAGTGTGCGGCGAATGGTCTGAGCACTGACAGGCTGACCCCCCACCCCTTCAACCTCTGCAGCAATGCTGGCAGCACTCATAACGTCTATTTCCCAAAGACAACCTCTGGATATGACACTTAGCATGTGCACTCAACTTCTTTGGTCGACCATGGCGAGGCCTGTTCTCAGTGGAACCTGTCCTGTTAACCTCCCTGGCGGTATGATTATTTCAGATTTTTGATGCTCAAGGCGGTACAATGTTTTGCATGGAAATTTGGTGTTTTATATTGTAGGCCTGTAATTCCTAGGAATAATACACTTAAATCTGTCCAAACAAGAGTCTAGTAGATATCCTGGGTATGATAAAGTTTGAAACACAAAATCATAAATTATTATATAATAAATAACTATAAATAATTATAAAAAATAATGATATAATAATACTAATAATAATAATTATTCAATAATATAATCAAATCAAAAACACTGAAATTTGCTCAGTTGCAGAATTGTCGCTGTTATTACTTTCAGTGTCTGATGACGGATTTCCCCACAAATCACTATCGCTCAATTCTGTAAGTGATTCTAATTTATTATCGCTGTTTTCTAGCTGGTTTAAAACCACTTTTCATGTAAAGGGATGGTTTTGGTTGCTATGGACAATCTCCAGTTTCCAGGCAGAAAGAACAGTATTTATAATATAAAACTGCATGCAGGACACTGGACAGACCACTAGGGACATACGGGATGTGAAATAACTTGATACAGTAATGTAATCTGTAAGGTTACAGTGTACTGTATGTATTGTGTGTTTTTAACTTTATGAATTTGGCGCCGTGCTCCGTCCCTGTGCATCGCAGCGCTCGCAAGGAACGGAGCCCGGCACTGTGATAGATCCAGCGGAGGACGGCTTGCACACACAGCGGGAGACATCACAGGATCCTGGGGACAAGGTAAGTAACTTTCCCTGGATCCCGCAATGTGATCCGAGTGTGGCTCGTGGTTACCGCTTTTGGTACTAAAATTTCACTGCGAGCCACTCTCGGGAATACCGCTCAGGAGGTTAAACCGCTGTATGGTCTTGGCCACCGTGCTGCAGCTCAGTTTCAGGGTCTTGGCAATCTTCTTATAGCCTAGGCCATCTTTATGTAGATAAAACAAGTAAAAATTTGCGCTGAACTGAAAAAAGCAAGCGGCCAGCAAAGTTCGTAGATAACAAACAAAAAGTCACATGCATAAAAATTATTGCGGCGCTGAAAAGTTCAAAAATGAAATTGAAGAGTGGGAGGAATCCAATCACCAAATATATTGTGCAGATGTAGAAAGATTCACTCGTCACCACGTGGTAATGTAGTCTGCTTACCAGAAGGTGTTAAGGATTAGGCATAGATGATAAATTCTCAATAGCATCCAGCAAATCCAGCCCACTGGAACCCCTCATCAGACCACAACATCCGTGGGATTTCCTTCACATATAAACATCTCCCAATGGTCACTTCAGAATTAGGCATTCAGGCATGTAGTCATCATATATCCGAGAAAAGAAAATGAAGGACCCATAGTGAAGCCCGTAATGATAGATAAAAAAACTTTGATTATAGTAACTTACAGTTGAAGCTTAAAACAGCATGCATCAATGATAGGAACAAACGGCTGCAGCAATCAGCGTACAGATGTCAACCTGCCTGACATGTTTCATCGTAACAGATGTCTTCAGAGGCATGGCTACAGCTACAACCGCACGCTATATATATGGTATGGTTAGTGGGTGGATCAGAGGGGATATAATCAAACTCATCACTAACAGCTGGGTAGGATGTGTGTCTTGTGCAGAGTGCCCTGGTGCTAACAGGATAAACCTGGTTAGCAACTGATGACAGCACACGGCCAATCAGAAAAAACAGAGGATAGGAACAAAAAGAGGATGGCAACAGATGACTCAGTGCCACCTCATTGGTTAACCTATCTCTCAGTGAACAGAAAAAATTGAAAAATGCCAGATAAGCATGAACAGGTGACGAGGAAGAGCGCCAGCTGTGCGGTCCGGCTCAGGGACATGAAAAAGGCTAAAAATGTATTTTTGATTGATCAGACAAAAACCTGATATCATATAACTCAATATACACAATAAAAAATGGAAGAGAATTAACACCCGCACAGATAAGCTATGGGATTAACGCCTGTCATGCAGTATAGATCAAAGGCATAGAATAAAACGCTAGACTTTGTATAACAAATCAGTGCCTGCATGGGATAAAAACACTAACCTATGTATAACAAACCAGCGACTCACATGCAACTAAGCAATAGACATTGTGAATGCGATTAATCGCACACACTTCAATAAAAATACATGCATGCAATATACATCAAAGCCAGTTTATTCGCCTAAGGCGTAATTGTACCTTTAAACATGACTTTTTGATGCAGGCCTCTGACTTAAAAACCAAATTTGTGGAGAAGGGGTACTCTGGTGCAGACTTGGACAAAACCATAAATGAGGTTGCTGGCTTGGATAGGGCCAATATGATAAAGGGCACAGATAGAACCACTAAGAATAATAATATTCATGAGTTTTCTTTAGTGACCACCTACTCTCGACAACATTATGATATAAAGAAAATTCTTAGAAAACATTGGGCCGTGTTAAAAAACGATAAAGTATTGGGCCCATCCTTACCTGAACGCCCACAAGTTATCTATAGGGGAGTACCCCCCCTAAGGCTGCAGGTTGCCCCTAATGTTCTTGATGCCCCCAATAGGGTCTCCTTTTTTCAGAACTCAAAAGGTTTTTTCCCATGTCGCAAATGTAAAGTGTGTCGCATAAATGGCGATAAAAATAGGAAAATTTGTCAATTTAAATCTAACTCCACCACAAAGGTCTATGATATAGATACTTTCATCACCTGCACCTCAAAAAATGTTGTGTACTTATTGACTTGTCCATGCGGTCTACAGTATGTAGGCCGCACTATGAGAGCCATGAATGTGCGAATAAAGGAACATATAAAAAACATAAAGAAAGGTTTTCCTAAGCACACGGTCTCACGTCACTATTTAGAATGTCATAACAGAAATCCAGTAGGGACTCTGATTACCGCCATTGATCGTTTCACACCCCATTGGAGAGGTAGTTACACCAAGAGAGAAATCTCGAGGTTGGAAACGCGATGGATACACACCCTCAAATGCTATACGCCATATGGGTTAAACGTAGAGTGGGATGTTAATAGCTTCATTAATAACAGTTAGCATCAATACACTCTTTTATTCATTCTATTTATTTTTTGTTTTTTCTCCTTTATTTATTTGCAAATCTTGGGTCTAGGTCAGTTTTTTAAAACAATATTTTTTAAAACAATATTTTTTGAAAACAATATTTTTAAATGATGTTTACAATCATCTGTATTGATTTTAACACATATATTGATGTATATTGCATGCATGTATTTTTATTGAAGTGTGTGCGATTAATCGCATTCACAATGTCTATTGCTTAGTTGCATATGAGTCGCTGGTTTGTTATACATAGGTTAGTGTTTTTATCCCATGCAGGCACTGATTTGTTATACAAAGTCTAGCGTTTTATTCTATGCCTTTGATCTATACTGCATGACAGGCGTTAATCCCATAGCTTATCTGTGCGGGTGTTAATTCTCTTCCATTTTTTATTGTGTATATTGAGTTATATGATATCAGGTTTTTGTCTGATCAATCAAAAATACATTTTTAGCCTTTTTCATGTCCCTGAGCCGGACCGCACAGCCGGCGCTCTTCCTCGTCACCTGTTCATGCTTATCTGGCATTTTTCAATTTTTTCTGTTCACTGAGAGATAGGTTAACCAATGAGGTGGCACTGAGTCATCTGTTGCCATCCTCTTTTTGTTCCTATCCTCTGTTTTTTCTGATTGGCCGTGTGCTGTCATCAGTTGCTAACCAGGTTTATCCTGTTAGCACCAGGGCACTCTGCACAAGACACACATCCTACCCAGCTGTTAGTGATGAGTTTGATTATATCCCCTCTGATCCACCCACTAACCATACCATATATATAGCGTGCGGTTGTAGCTGTAGCCATGCCTCTGAAGACATCTGTTACGATGAAACATGTCAGGCAGGTTGACATCCGTACGCTGATTGCTGCAGCCGTTTGTTCCTATCATTGATGCATGCTGTTTTAAGCTTCAACTGTAAGTTACTATAATCAAAGTTTTTTTATCTATCATTACGGGCTTCACTATGGGTCCTTCATTTTCTTTTCTCGGATATATGATGACTACATGCCTGAATGCCTAATTCTGAAGTGACCATTGGGAGATGTTTATATGTGAAGGAAATCCCACGGATGTTGTGGTCTGATGAGGGGTTCCAGTGGGCTGGATTTGCTGGATGCTATTGAGAATTTATCATCTATGCCTAATCCTTAACACCTTCTGGTAAGCAGACTACATTACCACGTGGTGACGAGTGAATCTTTCTACATCTGCACAATATATTTGGTGATTGGATTCCTCCCACTCTTCAATTTCATTTTTGAACTTTTCAGCGCCGCAATAATTTTTATGCATGCATCTTTATGTAGAGCAGCAATTCTTTTTTTCATATCCTCAGAGAGTTCTTTGCCATGCGGTGCCATGTTGAACTTCCAGTGACCGAGAGAGTGAGAGCGATAACACCAAATTTAACACACCTGCTCTCCATTCACACCTGAGACCTTGTAACACTAACGAGTCACATGACACCGGGGAGGGAAAATGGCTAATTGGGCCCAATTTGGACATTTTCACTTAGGGGTGTACTCACTTTTGATGCCAGCGGTTTAAACATTAATGGCTGTGTGTTGAGTTATTTTGAGGGGACAACAAACTTACACTGTTATACAAGCTGTACACTCTCTACTTTACATTGTAGCAACGTGTCATTTCTTCAGCGTTGTCACATGAAAAGATATAATAAATTATTTACAAAAATGTGAGGGATGTACTCACTTTTGTGATATACTGTATGTATATATATATATATATATTTTATATTTATTATTATACAGGATTTATTTAGCGCCAACAGTTTACGCATCGCTTTACAACTTGAGGGTAGACAGTACAAATACAATACACTTTATTACAGTAGGAATCAGAGGACCCTGCTTCTTAGCGCCTAAAATCTAAGAGTACATATACATCTATATATAGATCTATATCTATAGATATACATCTATTTATAGATATATCTATAGATAGGCAGATAAACAGACAGATAGATAGGGGACAGCAAATTTACACTGTTATACAAGCCGTAAACTCACTACTTTACATTGTAGCAAAGTGTAATGTTGATAGATAGATAGATAGATAGATAGATAGATAGATAGATAGATAGATAGATAGATAGATAGATAGATAGATAGATAGATAGATAGATAGATTTTTTTAAATTATTATTTATTAATTTATTTATTTTTCTATCTTGTTTATCAGGTGATTTTTAGGGTAAAAGGAAATCACAGATCTTTAATAATCAGATTTATAATGTGTTTTTTAATTTTTTTCTTATTTAGGAAAGCTGTAAAAATATGTAGGCTACCATTTCTGAACTCTGTCTGGTTGTGGGGGTGGCCCAGAGGTTTACAAATCACTAAACTGTAACAAATATACAGATCAGAAGTGTCGGCTTCCTTTCTTCCGCATGTTTTTTTTGGGTGAGTGATTATGAATATCACAGATAATCAAGCAGCTAGCATTTTCAAGAGGAGGTTAATGGTGGCCGCCATATTTTTTTCCTTTAAATAGATGCTGTCACTTTGCTCATCCAGGAAAAAAAATCACAGCGTCTATTGATAATAACCCAACCCTCCAGGTTCCGTTAAAATTATCGAAGATGGAACCTAAATTATTAGGATGATCTTATTCAGGCAGCCTGTTTATTAGTGGACACTATTTCACAAAGTATGTATAAATTCATTGGTGTCAATGTTCTTATAAATTGCAAGCAGGTTATTTACAACAATTTGATACATGCTGATTAAATGTGTTCATTCTTATAATTTGGGCAAGCGCCGTTAATACCATTTGAATTCAACTCATCAGTCTTTCTCATTTGTTTCCTAATAAAGAAAGCAGTTTTCTGTAATGCTGCCTCCTTGCTGGAACGCCTCGACCAGCACAAAGCACCACTAGGCGGCAGTATAACATCTGACATGATCATCTCCATCGCTGAAGCCTTTCGGTGGCTCAGACATTCTCTTTAAAATACAGAATACATTAAGGGTGTCATATATTTTATTGAAGACTGCTCTGCATTAACATTTTTCTGTTAATAGTTATAAATACGTCTGATGATTCTCTGTGCTTGGAAAGCAGTGATTCCATAAAGCTTTAATTTGTCTGGTTTTATTGTTATCATTTAACCATTTGGGGCTGCGACAAGAAAAGTTTTTGATGGCTCCTGAGCATTCGTGAGTTTTCCAAAAAAAAAAAGTTTAAGGAAGGTCACCCATCAGAAAAGAGCACTTGAACTTGCACTGGCAAATAAAAGTAAAAGTTATGTTATAAATTTGATACTAAAAAAGCAGCCATTTTGAATAGTAATTTGCAGTATTCTGACATAGAGAGGGTCCCAGGAGCTTCCTAACGTATGTATTTTTTTTTTACTAGAGGGTGCCAAAAGCATGGGATTTTCCACTGCTGATTACTTTGAAAATTGAACACAGCTTCTGCATGGTTTTATTCTGTTTAAAAATGCTGCAGAGGGAATTCATTAAAACTGCTGCCACACGTTTCTGGTGTTAAAGTGACACTAAAGGTTGTTTCCAGCTCCACTATGCAGCTTGTTTTGCACAGAGTGTCCCTGAACCTCGTCTTCTGGGGTCCCTCGGCGGCTCCTTTGGCTCCTCCCTACATCAGATAACCACCTAGGAGAAGCGCTCCCCCGGGGGGGTTACCTTGTGGGTGCGCTTCCGAGTCCAGCATTCGGCGTCCATAGAGGCCAAATGCAGGACTCGGCCCCACCCCCGGCGCCCGTGTCATTGGATTTGATTGACAGCAGCGGGAGCCAATGGCTGCGCTGCTATCAATCTATCCAATCAAGAGCCGAGAACCCCGGGCAGAGAGAGAGCGTGTCCCCGTGGGACAAGTTAGAGGATTCAGGTAGGAAAAACGGGGGCGCTGGGAGGCCGGTCACTACCAGGTGTTTTTTCACCTTAATCCCTCTTGTTAATGTGTTGCACCAAATTCGTGAAGCATCTGTAAAAATTTTCGTTCTGATAGTGGCTTCTGTGCCGAATTCAGGTAGTTCTAAAATGATCTACTTTTACCTTGTGGCACAATGCCTTCACCAAATTCAAAATAAAATACCAATACTTTGCATCTTATGAAAGCGAAGCTAATTATTACTACATGTAACAAGTTTGTAAAGCCACAGGACATCCCTAGGTAGATAGTTGCCCCAATGTAATAACAAGAACAAGAACCTGAACAGGTGAAGTCCTGAAGAAAGTATTAATGAGGGGTTATATGAGCCATGTCAAGTCTTTGCTGAAATAGATTCAAACTGTGTTTGACTAGTTTCATGCCGAAACGCTTCCTCTGGAGCTAAATGTATCTAATAAAGATGCAAAGAGAAAGCAAAATGATATCCTTATACATATAGAAAGTACAAAAAACATCTATCCGGTACAATAAAAGTACAACAGCTAATGAGCAGTATACTTACAGAATGATAATAGCTTTTTGTCAGTGGGGTAGAAAGGCCACAGTGATTGCAGGCACCAGGGGCCCACACAGGTCATGAGAGGCGGGTACGAGGGCGCACTTTAGATGGGCAGGCACCAGGGTCTGATAAAAGTATGAGGATAAGTAAGTTCATGTAATGAAAAAGGTTAATGAGTTGTATAATGGTAGGAGAGGACACCCACCTAATATTGTGGGAAAGGCAGGACATCAATATATGGTCTTCACTAGCGTACTTCAAATAAAGAGATTTAACCAGAGGTGGTTCTCACCAAACACATTCTATGTGTACAATAAATACAATTTTTACCTTGTGGCACAATGCCTTCACCAAATTCAAAATAAAATACCAATTCTTTGTATCTTCTGAAAGTGAAGCTAATTAGGAGCAACTCTCTTTTGGCGTACAGAGAGAGACACACAGGTTTATGGACAGGATATGATGTCATTGGATGTCAGAGGGCGGGCTGGGGGTTATTTTCTCTTTGCAATGATTGGTGAATGGGTATTTAAATGGTGGGCTGTTTGTATCACAATTTGTCACATGCCTGATGAAGGGGTCCTGCGTGGCTCCGAAACGTCGCTTCTATTTATTTTTTTGATACTATGTGATTAAAATTTTGAAAACAATTTTGGAGATCCTGGTGTGCTGATGACACTTCCTTTTCGGAGAGAGACTCTGGCGCAGATAGGTTCTGCAAAAGTGTCTTGCATGCATTCTAAATGTGACGCAGTGTGTGCCAAGTTCAAGTATACGTTCTAGACAGGTACATGAATTTTGTGCATGCTGCTCCACTTTTAGAATGCACTCGAGACACTTTCCCAAAATCTGTCTTCACTAGTCTTTATAACTTCCAGGGTGCAATCTTAAAGCAGAACTAAACTCACTGATTTAATGATTTCAAAAAACAGTTACATTCCCTGCATGTGCTGGGAATGTAACTGTCACATTGGTTGTGCTCTCAACTAAACTGTCAAACCATCCAATGGCTGGTGTCATAACTGATCACATGTGCAGCATCATGGCAGTTGAAGATCAAACAGGGGCCAAGATGGCAGCTTCCTTGGCTGAAAATGATAGGAGGGTTTACTTCCACTTTAATACCAAACTGACATCCAGAGCAATTTAAAAGAGAACCCCCAGGATCCTGCTAGCTTTGCATTTCCAGATCCCTCTCCCCAGGCTCTACTAGATCGCTGAGAAAGTGGTAATGAAAATGACTTACTTTTCATGTATTAGCCGATTTTCTGCCCCAGTGATGTCATCATGTCCTTCAAAATAATTAGCTACTTCCGGGCGCAAGGAGGAGGACTTTCTGATGTCTACATGTCAGATCCATGCAGGGAAACCACACTACATTTCCCACAATGCCTAGAGAAATGGAGGTGTGTGGGTGGAGCTTGGGCTGAGCAGACCTGTCATTGGAAGACACATCAGCAGTGGGCAGTTCAGACTGGGAGTCTGAAACTTCCGGGTCCATCCACTTTAGTAAGCATAGCCGTAGTTATGTCCCAGCTTGCTGAAACAGAACTATAGCAGGGAAGTTACAAGACCGGTGGCCGGGGCAATAAAGGACATAGCGGCCACCGGTCTTACAAAGCGGAAATCACAGGGAATGAAGCTTGTGATTTTAAAAAATACACGTTTATTTTCTCCTAAATTAAAGACTAATGCCGCGTACACACGATTCCGCCAACAAAGTGAAGTTTGCTGAAAATTTGAGAGCCTGCTCTAAAACATTTGAGGGCGGAAATTCCGACAGCAAATGTTCGATGGAGCATACACACGGTCGGACTTTCCGACAACAAGCTCACATTGAACATTTCCCGTCGGAAAATCCGACCGCATGTACGCGGCATTAGGAAAGAAATGGACTACATATCTGCTCAAGGTAGGAAAGCAACAGCAACAACAGGGGAAAATGTTTCTGCCTGGAGTTCAGCTTTATTAATTACCTATAGGTGCATACATGCAAAACAGGTGACAAAAAAAGCCATTTCTATAGGCTGTTGGTTTCTAGAAATGAGCGAATCTGCACAATTTCCACTTAAATTCCACCCAGACCCTTCCCCAGGCATGCAGCCTGGGTGACCAGGATTTGGAGGGCAGCAAGCATGCAGCGCCCCTTCCTTTAGGCTCGGTTGCACACTAGTGCGGGCTGTGTTTGCTCGGGCACGGCAGCCCATTCATTTCACGCTGCGTGAACCCCCAAAAAAAGGTGCATGAACCGTTTTTAAAACGCGGCTGCAGGGAAACCTCATGGTCTTTTTGACCATGCAGCTTCCCTCCGCGACCCACACCTGTGATCGTGCTGCAGTTTATGATGAGTGGGGATGCCATTCAGAATGAACGGCAGCCCCGCGCGTCTCAAAAGCGCAGCACAATTCTGCTGCCGGTGGTTGGTGGGTGCAGGAATCAATGCGATTCCTGTATTCGTAACCGGAACGCAAGGCCCACACTAGTGTGAACCGAGCCTTAGCGCCCGCCAGTTCACACCTGAAATGCACAAACATGGGGACAAACAGCTGCAATGGTTCAATGAGTCTGTGATTGACAAACACTGGGTAATCTAAAACTTACATCCATCCTGAACCTGAATCTCATCCCTATTGGCTTCTTTGTTTTCTTCAGTGTTACTTCTGCTATATGGTGAAATGACCAATACTGTAGATACATTATATGCAATACCAATCAGCTTCTATCTTTCATTTTCAAGGCTTAACTGACCCAGCTGAATCTAGCAGCTGATTGGTTGCCAGGCACAACTGCTCCAGATTCACTCTGCTCCAGTTTTGACAAAGTCCCCCTCAACGTATCTACGGTATTCTGTGATTTGATAATTACAATATGAAGACTGTGTTGCTAGTATAATGCATAGAGGAATGATTTCAAAAATAAAGGTATTTAAAAAAAAAAAAAAAAAATGTAATTCTGTAATTTATTTGTTTAAACAAATACTACAATAAATAGTAAAATAAACAAAAATATAAAACAGAATGGATGATATGCTGAATAAACATAAATAAAGGGACGATAGAAAAGACATTTCAACAATTCATTAATTATTTAAATTAAAGTTAATGAGGAAATAATTAGAGGCTAAATAGGAAAAATTCTTATTGAAGCAAAGGTTTCCTTTTATTGTAGAACTTTGCTGCCACTACTGTTACATACAATAAAACAAAACTTTGCCCATGGGAATTTGAATGAGGAGATCATGATGGTCAAAACCAGTAAATTGAGTAGGTAAAATCTCAAAATTTATTTGCGTAAGAATTAAACATTGACATGAATAGTAGCCAATTGAAACAGCATAGTGCCTGGGTTGTGATGCTCTGATGAAGGTTTCTTAGCCGAAACGCGTCAGCGTAGCCTGTACCCGTGTACCCATGTAACCCAATAAAGGACTTTTATTCAAGAGCATCCGAGTTGCCAGCCCTTTTCTGAATCAAGTACTGCATTTTGGGGCCTGAACGTCCAGGCTAGAGCACCGGATCACAGTTCATAGATCATCATATTGGCAGTGTGGAGCTGGGGTATCATTTTGCTTCTCTGGGTTGTGATGCAGACTTTGATTTTGCTGGTCCTGCCATTCATGGCTCGGCGGTGGTAGGTTATGGAGCCGGTTATCAGATGACCTTTGACAGTGCCAAATCCAAGCTGACCAAGAATAACTTGCAGTTGGTTACAAGACAGGTGACTTCCAGCTCCATACTACTGTCAATGATGGATCAGAATTTGCTAGTTCTATCTACCAGAAAGACAGTGACAAACTGGAGACAGCAGTTAACCTGCCCTGGACAGCTGGCAACAATAGCACCTGCTTTGGCATTGCTACCAAATATCAGCTGGATTCTAATGCATCCATTTCTGCAAAGGTGAACAATGCCATTCTTATTGGTGTAGGCTACACCCAAACCCTCAGGCCAGGGGTGAAATTTAAACTCTCTGCGCTGGTAGATGGAAAGAACATTAATGCTGGTGGCCACAAACTTGGCTTGGGTCTGGATCTAGAGGCGTAGGCACCTTCTTTCTATTGCCTGCAAGCAGTGCCAAGGGATATCCAGGAAATTGGCCTTAACTACATCTTTGTTTTTAGTACCATAACCAGCAACACTTATATTTTGCCTCCCTCTGTTTGTCCCCAATCAATTTTTGATATAGGACAGGAGCTGTTTTCAAGGTAGCAGTTGATGATATCTGGATGAGCCTAGTTACATTTGCCTGGTAACCCTCCTCTATGGGATCCTACAGAGAAGCACTCCCCTTATACTTTATTTAAATGTGTATTTAACCATTTTGTAGCGCTTCCCATCATGGTGACCTAGACCTCTGATTTAAGGGAAACACAAAATTGTACATGTGTATGCATGTTTGTTTTTATGTTCCTTTTTAACATTTGATAAAGCAAAGTTCTCAGTAGTATCAGAGCCGTAGATAAGATCACCCAGAGGGACAGCAGTTTTCAGGAAATAACCTTTATTTTGTGAGGATTTTTGATATCCCATACTGTTATGCCGCGTACACACGAGCGGACTTTACGGCAGACTTTGCCCGGTGGACTGTATTTCGTCGGACAATTCGATCATGTGTGGGCTCCAGCGGACTTTGTTTTCTCAAAAGTTGGATGGACTTAGATTTGAAACATGTTTCAAATCTATCCGACGCACTCGAGTCCGGTCGAAAAGTCTGCTCGTCTGTATGCTAGTTCGACGGACAAAAAGCCACGCTAGGGCAGCTATTGGCTACTGGCTATGAACTTCCTTGTTTTAGTCCGGTGTACGTCATCACGTACGAATTCGACGGACTTTGGTTGATTGTGTGTAGGCAAGTCCGTTCATTAAGAAAGTCCGTCGTAAAGTCCGTCAAAGTCCGCCGGGCAAAGTCTGCCGTAAAGTCCACTCGTGTGTACGCGGCATAAGACTCATGAATAAAAACAAAAATGTAAAAAAATTGGTTGAGGGGGGTGTAGGTCTTACCAGATTGGAGGCTGAAAGTCAGATGGGCAGGGTGGAGCTGTGAGGATTGTTCAGGTGATGGATTCTGGGTCTTCATTCAGGAAAGTTCCGGTGAAAAGGACATTTTTCCACCCATCTGCCCTGGAATTGTGATTCATTGTAAGTCAAAAGTTGTGTGTGTGTGTGTGTGGGGGGGGGGGGGGGGGGTATTAATTAAACAAAATTGTGACAGGCGATTGTTGGATCAGGGGATCTTGGTGGGGGGCAGTACTTGTTGAAAAACTAAGGGTTCATCTGGGGTATGGCTCTTCCACTTGGTGGTTCTCCCAGGAGCAAGATCCCCCTGGGAAAAAATATAGGAACTTGTGAGTTTGTAACGTCTTCAAGCCGATCAGGGCACAGCTGGGGGTATGGCCATTTCTAGTTATAAATTGTGCCTTTAAAACCGTTTTAAACCCTTGCATATACCCAGAGAAGTGACTGGCCCCAGGTGATACACAGAGATAAAACAAATCCTCCTACATAAGTTGTACCCGCTTATCTGCAGTCCTCTCTCCTCTGTATCCGTTCAAAGTCCATAATTTATAAAGCTTGTCTGAGCTGTCCGAAAAAAGGGGCAGAGAGTTAACATTACACTCTGCAGAGCTCAGTGAGGAGAGTTTTGAGAGCTGATTAGAGGGAAGGGACACACCCCCTTCACACAGCACACAGGAACAGAGCTGAGGCTGTCAATTACAGGCTGTGTGCTGGAGGTCCCTCCCCTATCACCTTTTTTCTCTTGGTGTCCGGAAAAGATGTCAGAAGTGATTCATGCTGATGGCAAAGGAATAAAGCAGCAAACAGAAATGAAACTTAGGGGTTGATTTACTAAAGGTAAGTTGCTCCAGAGCTTAGTAAATGAGGTAAAGTTTCACTTTACAAAGAATATCCAATCACGTGCAAGGAAGATAAAAAAAATGTCATTTTTGCTTACACATGATTGGATGATAGACGTTAGCAGAGCTTCTGCTAATTTACTAAGCTCTGGAGCAACTTCAACTGCAAAGTGCACAATCAATTTGCCTTTAGGAAATCAACCCCTAAATGTCAAAGTTTCCTTATCTGAGAGGCAGACATTGCTCCAGGATTTAGCAATCTCTAGTGCCGTTCTAAGTAAAGGGCCAGTTTACTGTCCTTCAGACATCAGGGGGCCCGACTAGGGCCAGCGGGAGTGGAAACCGACCTGGCGTCCAGTGGGAATAAACAATGCCCTTTCATTGGTGTCAGTGGGAAGACTAGTGCCGCATCATTGATGTTAGTGAAAGGAATAGTGCTGTTTCCTTGGTGTCATCGGAAGCAATAGTGATCCCTCTTTGGTGTAAACTGAAATAATTTTGCCCCATTGTTGGTGTCAGTGGAAGGAATTCTGCCCCATCGTTAGTGTCAGTGAGAGAATTAGTGCCCCATCGTTAGTGTCAGCGGGAGGAATAGTGCCCCATTGTTTGTGTCAGTGAATGGGCTGGAAAAAGGCAAGCAAAAGGTCCCATCTGGCCCCTGGGCAGCAGTTTGGAGATTGCTGCTCTACAGGAACCCTGGTTGAGAACATTGGTCTAAGCAGTGTTTCAATGTGAACCCAGGCTGTGTGATGATGCACCCTCAGAACAACCTCCATGAGATGGGTTGAATAACACTGGTCATCATTCAACATGGAAGAGGTCCAGCACCAGATGACAAATGAGGACTCCCCCTACTGTGGGGCAGATTTACTAAAGGCAAATAGACTGTGCACTTTGCAGGTGCAGTTGCTTCAGAGCTTAGTAAATAAGGCAAAGCTCTGATGATTTCCATCATCCAATTGTGTGCAAGCAAAAATGGTGTTCTTTTTTATTTTCCTTGCATGCGATTGGGTATTATTTACAAAGTAAAGCTTTAACTCATTTACTAAGCTCTGGAACAACTGCACCTGCAAAGTGCATAGTCTATTTGCCTTTAGTAAATCAACCCCAAGGGGTGTAAAAGCAGGCATTCGTGTGATTGAAGAGTACATTCATTTATGAAATAGATTTAATTTACCTGGAAAAAAATTACTTTAATGGCCTAACTATTTAGAGCTAATAACCAGGCAGTACGGGAACATTCGTTAAGATTTGTAGCTATTCTTGGAAACGACTAACAGGTTTAAAAATAGGTGCAAATAAAGAAAAAGAGAGGAGAGTGGGTGGTTAGCTGAAATTCACTCCGATAGGCATACATGCAACCAATGGACCTCTGGCTATCCACCTATTCATACAATAAAAAATGAAAAAAGGGCTAGCCTGGCTTGAAAAGGATGGCATTGCCCAAAATTCTCATCAGCAGAGGCGTTGCTAGGGGGTGGCTATTGAGGCTATAGCCCCGAATCTGGGGCCCATAGCCCCGAGTCTCTAGGGCAGGGGTTGGCACCCGGCCCGCCACCGCTGAATGGGGGCACCTGGCCCGTGGAAATTTTCGCTGCTGTCCCCTTCATTGGACAGTGGCGAACGCCCAGTATCACAGGGCTGGATGGGGGTGGGAACCGCAGGAGTTGACTTTTTCATTAAACAGCAGGTGATTGGTTGCTGGACAGTCCTAGCAACCAATCACCAGCCTGTTAATGTGAAAAGTTAACTTCTGTAGTTCCCGCCCCCATCCAGCTCTGTGATGCCGATCTCAGATGCTCTGCTTGCTGTACACCTGTGTAAGGTAAGAGTTCTACTTACACAGTGTGTGTGGTGGGGTGCAGGGGACAGAGGGCACTGCAGTGGGGGGGTGCACTGCTCGGCACTGGTGAGGCTGCATTGCTGGGCACTGAAGGCTGCATAGATGGGCACAGCTGAGCCCTGCATTGTTTATGTAGCCAACTCCTGAGCCCTGGGGCTCTCTGGGGACCCTGATGTAAGGGGGGCTCTGGTTACCCTGATGTAAGAGGGGTAGGATCTCTGGGGACCCTGATGTAAGTAGGAAGGCTCTCTAGGGACCCTGATGAAAGGGGGATGGGCTCTCTGAGGACCCTGATGTAAGGGGGTGGGATCTCTGCGGACCCTGATGTAATGAGGGGGGCTCTGGGGACCCTGATGTAATGAGGAGGGCTCTGGAGGCCCTGATGTAAGTAGGGAGGCTCTCTAGGGGCCCTGATGTAAAGGGGGTTCTGGGGACCCCGATGTAAAAGGGGGTGGGCTCTCTGGGGACCCTGATGCAATGAGGGGGGCTCTGGAGACCCTGATGTAATGAGGGGGGCTCTGGGGACCCTCATGTAAGTAGGAAGGCTCTCTAGAGACCCTGATGTAAGGGGGGTGGGCTCTCTGAGAACCCTGATGTAAGGGGGGTGGGCTCTCTGAGAACCCTGATGTAAGGGGGGGCTCTCTGGGGACCCTGATGTAAGGGGGGGCTCTCTGGGGACCCTGATGTAAGGGGGGTGGGCTCTCTGAGAACCCTGATGTAAGGGGGGGGCTCTCTGGGGACCCTGATGTAAGGGGGTGGGCTCTCTGAGAACCCTGATGTAAGGGGGGTGGGCTCTCTGAGAACCCTGATGTAAGGGGGGTGGGCTCTCTGAGAACCCTGATGTAAGCGGGGGGGGCTCTCTGGGGACCCTGATGTAAGGGGGGTGGGCTCTCTGAGAACCCTGATGTAAGGGGGTGGGCTCTCTGAGAACCCTGATGTAAGCGGGGGGCTCTCTGGGGACCCTGATGTAAGCGGGAATCCACACTCAGAGATATACATACTGTACACCCACACGTATATTATATACATGTGTATGACTTTCTTTACTTCACTACTATGGGCTCTAGCCCCAGATCTTTTGTAGACCTAGCAACGCCCCTGCTCATCAGATATAATAATACTTACCTTTAAAGAAGTAATGGCTTTTTTCCTGCAAAGAATTTCAAAGTAGCTTGGTAAATAAGCTAATAACTATGTTTTTGGGTTATGGGGGTGTAGTACTCCCCACATAGGGGCTGCAGATGAAAGAGATTCCCAAATCGTGTACAGCTAGGCGCACCAAATCTTTACAAGCACCCAGAGTCAGAGAAGAGTTCATAGCTTTGTTTTTGATATTTATTAGGGGCTTAATAACTTGGATAGGGATGGGAAGCTATGGGATGCCCACTTGACTTCAGCAATCTTCAGGGACAACTTCCGATATGCCTCTATATACAGTCTCCTTCATTCCCTCCCGCACACACACTTGCTTGCTCCAGCTGAATCATTCTGAAATGATCTGACAGTCAGATTTAGCAACAGCCCATTACAGGCAGGAACTTGCAGCCCCAAATGTAGCTCAGATTTAGTGAAACAGCATGTAACTTCTCCTCTGTGGCCACTAATCCTAGTACTACCTCTTAAGGCACTGCCAGCCCACTTGGCTGCAGCTGCCCCTTTCACCAGCCCTCCTGGCTGCCTCTACACCATTCCACCCGACTGACTCTTCACCAGTCCACCCGACTGACTCTTCACCAGTCCACCCGACTGACTCTTCACCAGTCCACCCGACTGACTCTTCACCAGCCCCCCTGACTGACTCTTCACCAGTCCACCCAGCTGACTCTTCACCAGCCCATGTGACTGACTCTTCACCAGTCCACCCGACTGACTCTTCAGCAGCCCACCCGACTGACTCTTCACCAGCCCACCTGACTGACTCTTCAGCAGCCCACCCGACTGACTCTTCACCAGCCCACCTGACTGACTCTTCTCCAGCCCACCAACTGACTCTTCACCAGCACAGCCGGCTGACTCTCAGGAGATCTCTCAGGGAAAGGACTTAAGTACAAAGCTGTCTTCAAGGGAAACTGGCCACATGTGGCAGCCTCCCACCTTTTTTAGTCCCCAACAGTGTTGACTACTCACTCTTTCCCCTCTTGCTCCCGTGCTTCCAGGAAGAGCTCCTCCTTTGTGTTTTAGCAGAATTCTTTCAGCACCTGAGCCCTGGCCCAAGGCAGGACAACCCCCCCCCCCCCAGACAAGGGGGCACTCCTGATGGCCACCGACAGCCTCCTCAACACTGCATCTCCATTTTCCACCTGACTGCCCCTGCTTGCATGGCCCATGTCTATTTATGGAGTTATCTCAGCCCCCTGTTAGCCCACTGCTGAGGATTGGCCAAGGCTCCATAAATATTCAAGGCAGCTCCTCCTAGTACCCACCCTCTAGTTCTAAAAGATTCTCAAACCTCCTAGACCTGCGGGAGGGACCAGAGAGCTGCCAGGATGAGTCACCCAACTCTGAACTGTAGTAAACCCTGACCCAATTAAGACTCCCCGGCTTAAAATGTGAGTCAGAGTATGGTTTACCTACACTAACTTCTAGCACACACTAGAGGGTGCTAAAGGGGGAAATTGGAAATCTCTTAGGAAACCCCAACAAATATGAGGAGAGTCTAGAAACTTAATGTAGTTAGTGATCTAGTAGTGTCTGAGACTTGGACCCCCAACAATGCTACAGATAATGACGCAGGATCTGTACTTTCTTCATTTGCCCATTTCCTCCAAAAACTCTGAGATGAAAAAAGAACAAAGCATATCTTCTCAAGTGTGTACTTGCTTCTATCCAAAGCACCTAGTGGTATTTCTGTCTCCTCTCTCATTCCTCTTCTGTCTGCATGAGTTACTTTTAAGAGTCTATGTGGACAACGGACAATCCCATGAAATGGCCAAGCCCCTCCCCCAGCACATAGCAGATGACTGGCAGCCTCTGCATGTTTCCCTATGAGACTGTATAGAGGGGGGTGTGTCCATTTCCTCCACTGAGGTTTCCAATTACACTCAGCTCCCTGCTCTATGCTGTGCAGTGTGTGGCATCAGATCCCCGCCCCTTGCCTTCTGAAGCTCAGAAATGCTGTGTATGCTGTTTACTTTGAACAACTCTGGAGAACACACTGCTGCAGATAAACAGGTACAACTTATGAAGAGGATGTTTTTGGTCTCTGTGTATCACCTGGGGTCAGCCACTTCACTGGGTATTTGTAAGGGTTTACAACCACTTCAACTTGTATTGTTCACCCCAGCATCCCCCTGAAGCATACAGCATTACTTGGGAGTTCCTGCAAAACATTCCATGGGACATTGATATGCATTATACACAGCAACCTTGTGTACTCAGCCTTAATGATTTGATAACCAGTTACATTTGTTTATATGAGAGTCTTTTCCCATCAGCTACCAGAAAACAATTCATGATGTGTCTGCCGATGACAGGGATCTGACAGTCATTTTGCTCTGCAACTCGCAAATCCATCCCTCATTTAGAGGCATTATTACCTATTACAACCTGATGTCATCTCATACACAGAACTGTTCTTCTGTTGCCTAACATTCATCATTTCCACTGTCATGATTTATTTTCCAAGTTCATTGACATGAAATAGGACTTTATTGTATGCAGGTGGAAAAGATATGTGATAAGGGGGGAACTCTGGGGGGGGGGGGGGGGGTCTCAGTCCAATAAGTGTGTAAAGTGGATACTTGTTTACAGTCACTGTATCTGCTTTTTTATTTTTAGATAAGATATTTCACTTAAAATAAAATAAAAAGTTTTGTACCATCTTTGACTTGTCTCAGTTTCTGGGTTCTGGATAACAAGGGGAAAAAAGTGCGTGATATGACACTTGCGGGTCTGGGGCGTGCACACGTCCTGCTGGGGGCCCGTTCCCACAGTGATTATACAGAGCGGGAGCTGATCGGCGGGTACGGCCGACTCAATGTCCACTGGCACCCACTGATGCTTTGGTACACTGGTAGAATGGCAGTCGCCTATGTAAACAAGGAAGATTGCCATTCTGTCAGTACAAAAGGCATAAATCCTGGGTTCCTGTAAAGCAGAAACACCTATCCATGCCTTCCACTAGTAAAAGCACCTCCCTCACTACACTGAATCACAGTCTAGGCACACAGTTAACCTTTTGATCGCCCCCTACCAGCCAGAGTCATTAGTACAGTGACAGTGCAGATTTTTAGCACTGATCACTGTATTGGTGTCACTGGTCCCCCAAAAAGTGTCAGTTAGTGTCCGTTAGTCTGCTGCAATATCCCGCTATAAGTCTCCGATCGCCGCCATTACTCATAAAAAATAAATAAATAATCATTTTTAAAAATTCCATCGTTTGTAGATAGACACTATAACTGTTGCGCAAAACAATCAATATAAGCTTATTGGGATTTTTTTACCAAAAATATGTAGCAGAATACATTTTGGCCTAAATTGATGAAGAAACTTTATTTAAAATTTTTTTTTTATGGGATATGTTTTGTCGGTCTCTTTTTGTTTATAGAGCAAAAAATAAAAATCAGGTGATCAAATACCACCAAAAGAGAGCTCTATTTGTGGGGAAAAAATATGACATAGATTTTATTTTGGTACAGCGTTGTACGACCACGCAATTTTAAGTTAAAGTAACGCAGGGCCATATTGCAATAGCCTGGTCATGAAGGGGGGTAAATCTTCCAGAGGTCCAGTGGTTAAGAGAATTTCTGTAAGGCAGAAGACACTTTGATAGTCTCTTTTGCATAAAGCCTAGCTGCCAACAATTTTTCATTAAAACCTCACTTACTCCCCACATTCTTTGACCTCACTGACTCTGTGACCTCACTAATTCTCACTCTCTCTGACCTCACTTATTCCCCACTGTCTTACCTCACTGATGCCCCATTATATGACCTCAATGACTCCCCACTGTCTGACCTCACCAACGCTCTACTCTCTGACTTTACTGACCTCCCACTCTCTGACCGCACTGACTTCCCACTCTCTGACCGCACTGACTTCCCACTCTCTGACCGCACTGACTTCCCACTCTATGACCTCACATATTCCCCATGCTCTGACCACACATACTCCCTGCTCTCCGAGCTCAACAACTCTCCACTCCCTAATCTAACTGACTTCCCACTCTCTGACCCCGCTGACACCCCACTTTCTGGCCCCACTGACTCCTTACCCTCTGACCTCACAAACTCCCCATTCTCTGACCCCACCATCTGACCCCACTGATTCCCCACTCTCTGACCTCACTAGCCCCCCCCCCCTCTCTGACCTCAATAACTCCCCACCCTCTGACCTCACTGACTCCCTATTTTCTGACCTCACTGACTTCCCACTGATTCCCCACTCCCCCACTAACTCTCCACTTTCTGACCTTTGGCAAGGAGGTAATAGACCCGAGTGCATGCTCCAGGAACTCACATATAGTCTCCAGGAGCACTGGAGCAAAATGGTATTCAGAATCAGGATACACCAAGCATCTTGGCAAGGTCAAATTGCGATGCTGTATTTGGCAAATCAGAGAATATTAATTTCTCCCTTTAATTACAGAAATTAAAAAAATACAATATCCTTTTTTTTTTTAAAATCCATTACAATTTAGCTTTGCTCCTTAATGGGTGTTTGCAGTGATTACCAGTATACTGTTGATGAGATAAAAAGCTGCATAGGTTTATTTCACCAATAAAAAATAAATGTGTTTGTTGGCTGTGTCACATTTATACTTTATGATTTACTTTGTGATTAGTCATAATTTTCACCTTGGTTTATAGCATTTCGAATGACTTCAAGCGTCTTGTGGAATCTTTTGCCAAAGGATTTGACGCCAGTCTGCATCCGAGTCAACTGATGTACAGAAGGTTTGTATGAGAAACTTGGAACATGCACTTTATGATTCATATTCAGTTATACGAGTTATATTTAAAAGGACCACATCACCGAAAATGTGTGTTCTGCATACTTGTTCCAGTTTGTTATCTTATAAAATAATGAAACCATTGAATAAACATGACAGCCAAGCGACTAGCATTTTCAGATTAGCAAGGTCATCCTTTGTGTTTTTCCCAGTACAGGTGTGTATTAAATACCATATTAATACCAAGTGCCACATGTACATTTTTTTTTTTCTTAATTCAATTTTTATTATTTTTTTCTTACATTTAAGACAAACCATACAATACTGTACAACAAGATATGTAAAAACAAAGAAAAAAATTAAAGAATGGACTGTATAAATACACTTAGCTCTTCTACCTTAAACCACTTTTCTCAATTCGATTGTCTATCTAATAAACCCTTCTATACAATATTTAGAACCCACCATCCCCACCTCATTCAAACAACAACAAAAATAAATAAATAAAAAAAAACCAAACAACCCCCCAAAAAACCCAACCAACCTAAAACTCCCCAAGAAAAAAAAAAGGGGGGGGGGAGAGGGAAGGGGAGGAAGCGGAGGCAAAAGAGGGGCACAATCCAAAAAAAAAATAAATTATTAATACGACCTTGCTAAAAATGAGCATAGAACCTACCAACAATGACAGGGGAAGAAAAACGAAACAAAAAAA
Source organism: Lithobates septentrionalis (assembly GCA_037952835.1). Classification (NCBI taxonomy): domain Eukaryota; kingdom Metazoa; phylum Chordata; class Amphibia; order Anura; family Ranidae; genus Lithobates; species Lithobates septentrionalis. Next base: position 1,130,521 of record JBBDGP010000803.1, read on the forward strand.
ACAAAAAACATTTTAAGACCCCTGTAAAAAAGAACGTAATCCCTTCCGAACTTATGTGCAATTGTATATCTATTATAAGTGCATTACATTCCAAAAATGTGCATGAAGCCTACCATCAATAAAGGGGGGAGAAAAACAAAACAAAAAAAAATGCATTTAGCCTGAATTCACACTTGGACATTTCTGGAGCATTCAACAAAGTCACAGAAAACACAGGTTTGGGTTTTGTTGCACATTTCAGAAATGTACTGCAAACGCACTGCGGACATGTGTTGCGCTTGCAGTTCCATTCATTTCCATTCATTTTTAATGGGCCCCATGTGCCTGTAGCAGATTCACATTTTTCCACGTGTTTCATCATACAGAAAACATACTACAAACGTCCAGTGAAAAGACGCCCCACTTCAAAAAACGGAGCCTCTTTGAGGCGTTTGTCCTGCGTAGGACAGTTTATACCAGTAAATGAGCTACCCTATGCGACAAGTGGAAACACTCCAAAACACACAAAAAATGCGCGTGGGCTGTGAGAACAGGAGTTCCTGCTACACTCAGATATGAACGTGGCCTTAAGACCAACGGCAAAAACATTTTTACTTTTTAGTTTTGGATATAGTGAAGACGAGTTAGCATTTCCACCAAGTGTTTTTCTTATTCATATAACGACATTAGGGAGATTTTCCTTAACTTCCCATCATTGAGACATTAGGACAAGAAATGGAGGGAGCTATTATCAGTGGGATAGGAGGGAACAGAAGGTATCATTAGGGCATCAAAGGGCATCATTTATATGTCAAAAAAACAGTGGCGGCCCGTCCATAGGGGGCGCACAAATGCCGCCTCCCTCCTCTCCCCTCCACCCAGAAGTCACAAAAAAAGGCCCCTTTAAAAAAAAAAGTTCTTTAAGTGCACTGTGTTTGGGCGCCGAACACAGTGCACTATGGGAAGCGCCACATCAATGCAATCACGAGATTGCAGACGAGGCGCTTCATTTGCAGGCTTTTGACCTGCTATGCGGCACAATCCAAAGCGCCGAGCAGCTTCCGCCCGTAGTATTACTACAGACGGGAGCTTTGTTCTTCTAGTTAAGAGGTTACTAAGTGACGTCGGCAGCTCTGTGGATCGCACGGCCCGAGCAGAGCTGTCCGTAGGTAGGTGAGGCTGCATTTGATGGGGCACAGTGAGGCTGCATATGATGGGACACAGTGAGGCTGCATATGATAGGACACAGTGAGGCTGCATTTGATGGGGCACAGGGAGGCTGCATATGATGGGACACAGTGAGGCTGCATATGATAGGACACATTGAGGCTGCATATGATGGGGCACAGTGAGGCTGCATTTGATGCAACACAGTGAGGCTGCAAATGATGGGACACAGTGAGGCTGCATATGATGGGGCACAGTGAGGCTGCATATGATGGACACAGTAGCTGCATTCAATGCTGCACAGTGGCTGCATTTGATGGGGCACAGTGTCTGCATAAGATGGGCACAGTGGCTGCATAAGATGGGCACAGTAGCTGTATTTGATGGCACAGTGGCAGCATTTGATGGCACAGTGGCAGCATTTGAAATGGCACAGTGGCTGCATTTGATGGGCACAGTGGCTGCATTTGATGGCACAGTGGTGGCAATTGATGGGCACAGTGGCTGCGTCTGATGGCACAGTGGCTGCGTTTGATGGCACAGTGGCTGCGTCTGATAGTACAGTGGCGGCAATTGATGGGCACAGTGGCTGCATTTGATGGGCACAGTGGCTGCGTTTGATGGCACAGTGGCAGCAATTGATGGGCACAGTGGCTGCGTTTGATGGCACAGTGGCGGCAATTGTTGGGCACAGTGGCTGCGTTTGATGGGCACAGTGGCGGCATTTGATGGGCACAGTGGTTGCGTTTGATGGCACAGTGGCTGTGATTGATGGCACAGTGAGGCTTGTTTGTTTCAGTTTGTTTGTTTCAGTTTGTTTGCGCCCCCCCAAAAATGTTGAGCACCAGCCACCACTGCTAAAAACCAACCCTACCAATATGGAGAAGAATGACTTTATGTTTTAGTATATGATTGTATTGTATATGTTATCTTTTCCTTGCCAGGGATTAGAGTTAATGTACTCCGCACCATATGAGCTGACAATTAATTGTACCTTTCAGACTGAGTGCGTGATTCAGGTGGGGCAGCCAATGCCAGAACAATATTTGTGGATGCGAAGATAATTTGTGTGTGCTTACAGCTCATAAACACTGTCAGTATGATCTGCCCAGGAGAGCCAGCGGAGCACCGGGGAACAAACTGAGCCGTGTTGTAATTACTGCTCCGCCAGCCAGTGACTAAGACATAACACAAGCTCTTTAATTCAGCAAAACAAAATGTATAATTTCCTTGTTTATGATGACTTGTTACACGCAATTTAAATGTAAGTGATGGGGTTTATTTCAGAGGCTTTATTTTCCAGCGTTTTGTTATTAGGAGCCAGCGCTGACTGCCGCCCATTGGACGATAAAAGCATTTAATTGTACTCTTTGTTTTTTTTTGTTTTTTTTTATTCCTTCCATTATATCAGATGAACCAAGGAATTGTCATTACCGGCAAGGAGAAAGTACTGTATGATTTTCTTTGTAAATCCATCCTATTTAGGATGGAGAAAACAAAGGCGCTGAATTATCTTAATACATAATTGTTGATTCTAGAAAAAAATGTATTGTTCTCCGATAAATACATCCATATAATACACAATATTTAAAGAAGAAAGAAAAATTATTCTTTATGTAAATGTCCTTGTTCTGCGTACTCTGCCAAGGTTTCATGGAAAAGGAAGACTTCTGAAGTTTAAAAAGAAAATAACTTTCATGTAACTTGTTATTATGTGTAAAGGCTAAATAATATTATTACATTAATATGTGTGTTACTGCAACATTCCATCATTGTACAAAACAATAGATACCGTAACCCAGCAGCTATGATTGGTACCCACATCCCTACATTTATATGTGTCTTTAAATTCACACCAAAAAATACAGAACTGGGTCTTTTAGGTACAGAGACATATATTTAACCACTTCAGCTCTGGAAGTTTTACCTCCCTTCCTGACCAGACCATTTTTTGCGATACGGCACTGTGTTAATTTAACTGACAATTGGTCGTGGTTGTGCGTCGCTGTACCCAAACAAATTTTTTTTTTCAAACAAATAGAGCTTTCTTTTGGTGGTATTTGATTGCCTCTGCAGTTTTTATTTTTTGCGCTATAAACAAAAAAGTCAAACAATTTTGCAAAAAAACAAAACAATATTTTTTACTTTCTGCTATAAAACACATGCAATAAAAAAAAATGAAAAAAATCTAATTTCTTCATCAGTTTAGGCCAATATGTATTCTGCTACTTATTTTTGGTAAAAAAAATGGAGGCGATCAGTGACTTATAGCTGGACTGCAACATTGCGGCGGACAAATCAGACACTAAGGGGTTGATATACTAAAGGCAAATCCGCTTTGCACTACAAGTGCACTAAAAGTGCACTTGTAAGTGCAGTCGCTGTAGATCGCTGTAGATCTGAGGGGAATCTCTGAAATGAGGGGAAGCTCTGCTGATTTTATCATCCAATCATGTGCAAGATAAAATACTGTTTTTTATTCTCCTTGCATGTTCCCCTCAGATCTACAGCGACTGCACTTGAAAGTGAACTTTCAGACTCCTCATTACATCTACAGCGACTGCACTTGAAAGTGCAATTTCTGTGCACTTGTAGTGCAAAGTGGATTTGCCTTTCGTAAATAACCCCCAAATGGCACTTTTTGGGGACCAGTGACACCAATATAGTGATCAGTGCTAAAAAATATGCACTGTCACTGTACTAATGACACTGACTGGGAAGGGGTTAACACCAGGGTCGATCAAAGGGTTAAATGTATCCCTAGGGAGTGCTTTCTAACTGTGTGGGGGGGGGGGTGCTTGTACTGTGGGAAGACAGAAGCAGAAACACAGGATCTCTACCTTTCCTTGTCACAGAGGGGCGATCCGCCTTGTTTAATCGGCGGGTCCCGATATACATCGGGTGCACCGGACCTGTAATATAGAATGAAATCATTCAACTCACCATAATGCAGAATCAGTCGGAGCCCTGAGTGTGTCACTTGCCACGTCGCCTGCCACCAGGTGCCCCCAGCAGAGTCCATCCTTACATCAGGGTTTACCAGCAGAGTCCATCCTTACATCAGGTGCCCCAGCAGAGTCCCTCCTTACATCAGGCATTCCCAGCAAAGTCCCTCCTTACATCAGGTGCCCCCAGCAGAGTTCTTCCTTACATCTGGTGCCCCCAGTAGAGACCCTCTAAACATCAGGTGCCCCCAGCGGAGTCCCTCCTTACATCAGGTGTCCCTAGTGGAGCCCCTCCTTATATCAGGTGTCCCAGGCAGCGTAGCCCCATCCCTTACATATGGTGTCCCCGGCAGCGGAGCCCCAGTCCTGACATCTGGTGTCCCTGGCAGTGGAGCCCCTCCTTACATCAGTGTCCCCGGCAGCAGAGCCCCTCCTTACATCTGGTATCCCCGGCAGTGGAGCCCCTCCTTACATCAGTGTCCCCAGCAGCGGAGCCCCTCCTTACATCTGGTATCCCCAGCAGTGGAGTCCCTCCTTACATCAGTGTCCCCGGCATCAGAGCCCCTCCTTACATCTGGTGTCCTCGGTAGCAGAATCCCTCCTTACATCAGTGTCCCCAGCAGCGGAGCCCTTCCTTACATCAGTGTCCCCATCAGTGGAGCCCCTCCTTACATCAGTGTTCCCATAAGCGGAGCCCCTCCTTACATCAGTGCCCCCTCTCGTCGGACACACGGAGCAGAGGGTTGGTGGCAGCTCCATGATTTTCCGCTTTTCTCTGTCTGTTTAGTAGAGAGGGGAGGGGCCTCCGATCCATGCAGTCAATCGGCTTCAGTGTACAAGAGAATTGTACTAGTACACTGAAGAGAGAAGCCAATTGGCTGCACAGATTGGAGGCCCCTCTCCTCTCCACTGAAAAGACGAGGAAAGAGACCTTGCGGTGGCGGCGGCTATCTTTTTGTAGCCCACCGTGACTTCGCTGCCAAAAACAGTCCTGATTCCTGGGACAAAAGGAAAATCCCGGGATTTTAATCTGGATTGTCCCTGAAATCTGGATTGTCCTGGGAAAATCAGGACTGTTGGCAAGCATGCGTTTGGCAGACTTTCCCCTTGTAGTAACCCTGAGTGTGCTGATGTACTCACTGTCCTCTTCATGCTCCCACTGCTCCCAGGTGGTGGTTCCAATCATACTGCACTGCAGACGGGCCAGCCTGAGCCTCCAGCCTGTGGGGCCCCCCTAGACCTAGAGGGCCCCTCAAGCACTCCATCGCCATCTTCCACCCATCTTCTACCCAACTCCCCCTGCTAGCATGACTCACCCATACTTAAAGTGGTTCTAAAGACAGAATGTTTTTCATCCTAATGCATGCAGCAGACCCCCTCAGCCCCCTAATACTTACCAGAGGCCATCTCTATCTAGCAATGTTGCAGGAGAGACTCGGCTGCCCGGGACTCTCCCTCCTCATTGTCTGAGACAGCAGCGGAACACCATTGGCTCCTGCTGCTATCTATCAAAGTCAGTGAGCCAATGAGAAGAGGGGACGGGGCCTAGCAGAGGCTTTGTGTCTGAATAGACAGGCAGAGATGCGGCTCAGCTCAGGTGCCCCCATACCAAGCTGCTTGCTGTGGAGAAACTCAACAGGAGGAAGGGGCCACAAGCGCCAAAGAGGGGCCAGAGAAGAAGAAGATCGGGGCTGCTCTGTGCAAAACCACTGCACAGAGTATGTAAGTATAACATGTTTGTTATTTTTAAACACAAAAAACAAGACTTTAGCGCTGGCCCAACTATCCTCCAACTTTCCAGAATCAGGGGGAGGCATCAGAGACCTGCCTGTATTTAGTCATTTAGCCCTGAACTCAAATAAACCCTGACTCAGATTCCATGACTCAGACTTAACCATGAGTCAAACTATGTTTTGCCTGCTCTGGCTCTAGTAGTACACTAGAGAGTGCTACATGTGCAGAAAAAATCTTCACGCAAAATAGTACTCAGTGCCTTAACCACCCTCCAGCCAGACACTCACCAAAAAAACATGCCTCTCTAATTAAAGATCGGCATGTTAGGCTTGAGATTAAATGGTTATTCACTCCTGTAGACTCCCTCTCATGGGGTAATAGATCTTTCATCCTCTCTCCTCCGCAAATCCACCAGACATGACATAATACAAAATGACTCAAATGTACAGTAAGTATAAGTAAATTAGCATCAAGACACACTTTTTTAAATGTATTTAAAATGCACCCACCAAGAATAAATCAATCAATAAATGCATCTCACTGAGTTCCACTAATCCGCTGTGTAAGACTTCCACCATTCACTTGTAGAGTTCAAAGCCAGGGGCTCTGCATTTGCTCATCTCCCATCAATAGTCCAGTTCAGAGAGTAACCAATACCATTGGACCCACCCCACCGCGTTTCGTCATCAAGACTTTGCTAATCTTCACAAAATCACTCTATTAATATTATGTTTATTGATGTTATTTATGTTATTTTTGTAAACGGATTTTTACACATAGCACTGCACTGGGGATCTGGATGTTTTATTTAGTTACATTTGGGGGTAGTTGAATGCAGCAGCAGTGTGGTACTGTATATTTTATAACATTCATAATTTTTACATTTTTTGGGTGGGGTTATTTCCAGTGCGGAGTGGGGATTTATATAATATACAGCAGTTTTATCAAACATTCCACATCAAATAAATGGACGTTTAACAAATTGCTCATCTATATCGCCATTTAACTTAATACCTACCCCATATGGACCTCAATTTATAGTACCAAGGACCCCGTGCGCTGTAAGCAAATTTATTTTGAATCTGGTCTGGTACATTGGCAGCCAATTTAATTGATTTTTAGTAAATTAAATGTTCTAAATTAAGTAAATTAAATGTTCTGCCCATTGAAGTTAATCAGTTTTAATTTGGTGCTAGAAAAAAATGTTAGCTATAATCTGATTGGTTGGCACGAAAAGCACAGATGTTTCTTTCAGTTTTTAGGTATCGGGCTAATGTATTCGAAATAGCAAGAATGGATCACGTCATATAGGAAAATCTGCTAAAAAATAATGATTTGGCACTGGTGCATTATGTGTGAACATGATCACCTGGGTTCCATTACACTTACACATAACCACATTTTGTATGGTCATTACTTTTTATTATATTTAGATTTCTTATTTTAAAAGGTTACCTGACTCTCTGATTGATGTGTTGAATTCATTTGACGTTCAAAAATAACTCAATGGATAAGAAGGGGGGCTTGCATGTTTTTTTCATTAAATAGAAACAATTGATAGTAATTTGCCTCAAAGAAAAAAAAAATACAACTGGAACAAAGAGGTCCTGCATTAAAGGGCCTTAAAACCAAATTCTAAGCTTTTTTTTTCTTAAAATAATCAGCAAGAGGTCTGAGAATAAAAAAAAAAAACTGCTATTGGCGGCAATACTCACCTCATCTCCAGCATTGTCCTCTGCAGTAATTCCTCTTTGCCACTAGATGTACTCAGTTTTCCAAGTTGAACCTGAACGACCGCAACATACAGGGATATACAATGTAATACTGACATATAATCACACACATAGGTTGGACTTGATGGACTTGTGTCTTTTTTCAACCTCACCTACTATGTAACTTTGTAACCCAGAAGTTCGAGGACATCCTGTGAGTGCAGGACATCATGGAGGACTGCAAAAAGCCTGCAGTGAGTGTGTTTGGGGAATGGTCTTCTCTATTAGTAGAAGCCTACCTCCCAACATTTTGAGATGGGAATGAGGGACACCTACTATCAAATGTATGTAGGCATAAGACACGCCCCCTGCCACACCCCTTTAAAGGAGAATTTACCTAAAAAAAAGTTAATTAAATCCACAAGGGCTTTTTTTTACCACTACTATTCATTTTGTATTGAATTTAAAATTTACAAATGCAGCCATTTAGAATTTGGATGAAAGGTTCAGCACTGGGAAACACTTTTTGAAAGATAAATAGTGCATTTTATACACAACTAGATGGATCAGATCAAAATGAGGGACAAATGAAGGGGAAAGAGGGACACAGGGACATTGCTCCAAATCAGGGACAGTCCCTCGAAATCAGGGACAGTTGGGAGCTATGGGTAGGTGAACCAATTCACTACAGCAAGCCGTGATATTGAGCAGGTAGGCTGAGCTCCCAGTATGCATTTCAAATTTTTATTTTAGTTTTCACTGAAGTGTACTCTTAAAAAACAAGTCAGCAGTAATGGTGCCCCTATTTCTATTATCTCACAGCATTGTTTTCTCTGCATTTTCTATTTGAGTCAGATAAGCGGAGTACTTAAAAACAGATCACCACATTAAACCACCTCAAAAACACACAACCCTCATTAACCCAGCATTTTCCAATGATCAAGCCCACGCTTATTTTCTTTTTCTAAAGAATTCTTTTTTTAACCTTCTAATGACTAAGCCTTAAAGTGTATGTCTAGGCAAAAAAAAAAAAATCAGTACATCTCTGCAGTACATGCACATTTCCCCATGTTTTATCTCTTTAAAAAATGTTGCTGTTATAGAAAATACCTGTTAATCCTGCCAGAAATACCGTGAGCTATTACATTCCTGTAGTGAGCTGACAATGCTGCCTCTGCTGCACTTAAAAGTGTTGTGAGTTCTGCCCGAGTTCTCCTTTGCTGCACTTAAGATCACATATCCCTATCATCGGTTCCATGATATAAGGGGGAGGTGCTCTGTAGTCAAGCAGAGCAGAACGCAGGCAGGGCTGACAATTCTTGGAATTTATGGACAGCAGAAGTATGAGCAAAGCACAAGGTTGTATTAAAGCCCAACTCTACAGTTTAAAAAAATACTATTGGTGGCCCTGCCTGTATAAAAATGATAGTGTCTCAAACCGCAATACTCACCTACACTTCGAAGATGTTCCCATGAAGGCACCAACGGCTCCCCAATGCAGCTCTGTTAGTTCATAGCTCCCAACTGTCCCTGATTTTGAGGGACTGTCCCTGATTTGAAGCAATGTCCCTCTGTCCCTCATTCCTCCTCATTTGTCCCTCATTTTGGTTTGATCTATATAGATGTATATAAAATGAACTTTTTATCTATCAAAAAGTGTTTTCCAGCGTTAAACCTTTCATCTGATTTCTAAATTTCTGCATTTGTAAATTCCAAAAGCCAATATAAAGGAACAGTAGTGGTAAAAAAAAGCACTTGTGGGTTTAACCAATCGTGTTTTTTTTGTATAATGTACAATGCTCCTGTAAGGGGGCGTGGCCAGGGGCATGTCCTATATCTGCATACTTTTGCTCATAGGTGTCCCTCATTCCCATCTCAAAAAGTTGGGAGGTATGTTAGTTTCAAGTTAAAATGAAACCCAGCATTATTCAACCTGCTTCCCGTCAGCATCTCACCACACCGTCCTAGATTCACAGTACTCCTGAAGAGGGCAGTGCTCACTCGTCATTACGTGAGTGCTACAATGTCAAGGAGGAAGGACTACTGACCACCACCACTGGAGCAGAAGAGAAAAGACCCATGCTAAAGGACTGCAGGAAAAGGGACATATAAAGGGATTTAAAAAATAAGGGTGGACTTGGATATTAAAGGAGAAGTACAGCCAAAGCTCATTTGGCTGTACTTCTGTGGATCACAGGAGTGCAGTTCGTTCTGCACTCTTGTGACCCATTTTCAGCCGACAGCGGGCTGAAGCCCACTGTCGGCTGACGTCTCAGAGCCAGTGCAGGCAAGGGCAAGATCGTGACAATGAAGTCGGGATCTGCCCACATGCCTGGACGGGCACCCGGCCCAGCCTCTCAGTGAGCCGCTGAGAGCCTGAGCCGGCCGCACCAGCCTCCTCCACAGCACAGAGCTCCAGTGAGCGAGGGGGGGCAGAGCAGTTAGCGGTGACTGACAGGTTACCAGTGTTTGATCAAACAGTTCTCAGTGTTAGAGCCGGCAGGGACAGATGCTGCATCCACCTAGTTAAGTATGATTCTGCAAGAAAAAAAAAGTCCATACTTCTCTTTTAAAGCAAAACTCCAAATTTTTTTAGGAAGCATTCTGAAACTGGAAGGTAAAAATTATGCATGCATGCTTACTTGCAAAACTCTGTGACTTGTGTCTTACTCAACAGGCAGACATAACAGCAGGACCTGGGTTCTCTATGACTTCTTGGCTTCAGCTCTGCTAGCAGCACAGCTCAGAGGGCATAGGGTTTTCACCCCTTCTGCTTACTATATCATATGCCTCCTGAAGATGTCACTATAGACGAAACGTGTGGAGGCAGGTTACTTCTGGTCGTCACTTCCGGCTCAGGTTATGGCACATCCGGTGATGCGATTTCCTGTATTTGGAGCACAGCACGTTAGCTCTAGGTGAGAGTAGAGTGGAAACGCTTCCAAAAATACATAGCCTGCTGATTGTTTTGGTAAAACAGTAAATTGTGAGTGTGATATATCTACCGTATTTGGTATTATGTGGGTTTATTAATAAAAACTATACTATGAGGGATGTTATTGTTGGTTTTTGTGGGCACTTTGATGGCATGGTGAAGAGAAGGAGAGGTATGGTCTTCTAAAGGAATATTGAATGCCGGAAAATCATTTTCTTGGAGCAAGTGAAGGAGAAAGCCTTTCATAGTCTAACCAAGTGCATATTGACCAGCCTTTTATTAGGGGGTCATTTTGCTCTGCTGAGTGAGCATTTCTCTATGTGTGCACTGGGTTAAAAGAAGTGTCACAATGGTGGACAAACATGAAGATTAAATACTACCATATGGACACATGATGGTTCATGTTTAATGCACAAATGAAGAGCTAATTGAAATCTTGTATATGCACGGACTCTCTCATCACTATTAATTTTTTAGTTTAATTATAACATATTGTTCACAATTATTTTATGGTTTGATTTAAGTGCTTTACAAATTGTTTTTGTCATATGTACTGTATACACCACCTGTAATCTCTTTTTACATCAAAAGTGTACAGTGTAATACATTCACTTACATAGGGCATATTGGGTGATTCTTTAATGCAGTGTACATTGCCCCTTTTTTTTGTTTTGTTTTTTTTGTTTTTTTGTTTTTATGTCATATGGTAGAATATTTGCATAAGGGGGGGGGGACATCACTGCACAGAACAGTATGGCCCCTCCCACTCCTATCTTGTGTTCTCCCATATCATTTAATATGACAGATGCATTTTTTTTAAAAAGTAACAATTGGTTGGGCAGCAAGGAGGCTTTAGTTGTTGGCACTTCCGCCTTGAAGTATTGGGGCCCTTCATTTGAATCCCAACGAGGACACCACTGCATGGAGTTTGCATGCTCTCCCTGTGATTGTGTAGGTTTCCTCCCATGGCCCTGGTAGGTTGATTGGCTCCTTTCTGAAACTGGTCTTTGTATGTACAAGTTATTTATGTGCATGTGTTATCACGTTCCCAAGCTGAGCATTTTGGAAGAGTTCAAGAAAGACCTAGGACCTACCTGTTATAAATGTGCCAAAAATTTTCAATAGAAAAGCCTTTAAGGGGTAAGGATTTACTTCCTGGACTTAGAATCACCAAGGGTCAGATACAAATAAATGGACATATGCATGCAACAAGTGGCTAATAAATGAGCAGCAGAAATGTAGGGTTTGGATGGGGTAGAAAATTGCATTACACGCTTCAGTTTCTAGCAAAGAATGAGAGTGATTCCTACACATTACTTCCTGTGAGTTAAGGATTCCAACAGTATTCTCAAATGGTAGCATTTAGTTTGGCTCCTGTGTAGCCAGTGGAGCAGTTGTCGATTGCTTTGGCCTGCTGAGTATTTCACGGGCTGCTGGTCTGATGATTTCCCCCTTCATTCTAGAGGGTTCTGGAATCACAGTGGGAGGTAAGGCAGAAGGGCAGTCTGAATATTTATGGAGACCCAGTCAATCTCTGGGAAGGTGTGCCCAGGAGGTGGATGGACAGCCCATAAGTAGTCTGAGGCCTGGAGCAGAGTTGAGTTGGTCCAGTGCTGCAGGAGGAGCCCTTGGCCTATGGGGCCCCTTACCACTAGGGCAGTTCACTAGAATGCTCCTGGATGTTCATCGAGGTCCCAGCTGTAGTATAGCTGGGGGGCCAACTTCAAAGGATCTAGTCTGAGATTTTGGTCTAGAGAGCTCACTGAAGAATGCCTGGTGGAAGTCGGAGGAGGGTGTCCAGCTGTCCTGTAATATTGTTAGCATTGTTTTTCCCTCACTAAAAAGTGCCCAGTGGATATTGGAAGAAGGCAACCAATGGTCCTGTGGCATTGTGAGTACCAGGGCTTTTTTTCTGCAGGAACGCGGGGGAACGTAGTTCCAGCACCTCCAGCACTGAATGGGATCATGGGGTGTGCTAAAGGGTCTATTGAAGCTGGCTCCCGGGGATCTATTGTCACTGGGGGTTCATTGTTGCAGGGACCAACTGTTGCTGGGAAAGTCTGTTGTTGCTGTTGGTTGATCTATTGTTGGTGGAGGGGTTGTATGTGGCTAGGGGATCAACTGTTGCTGATAGGGATCTACTTTTGAGGGAGAGGTCTCTTGTTGCTGGCTGCTGGGGGGGTCTATTGAAGCTGGCTACGGGAGATCATACACTTATTCTTTGAGAAAAAAAGCTCTGGTGAGTACTGACCTAAATGCCTAGCCCTAGTGACTGTGTGCTGGTTCTCTTTTCTTCAGAGGGCTCTAGTAATTGTTCAGTCTGTGGTGGCCCTTATGAGAACTTACACTATATTACTAAAAGTATTGGGACGCCTGCCTTCACATGCACATGAACTTTAATGGCATCCCAGTCTTTGTCTGTAGGGTTCAATATTGAGTTGGCCCACCCTTTGCAGCTATAACAGCTTCAACTCTTCTGGAAAGGCTGTCCACAAGGTTCAGGAGTGTGTCTATGGCAATGTTTGATCATTCTTCCAGAAGTACATTTGTGAGGTCAGGCACTGATGTTGGATGAGAAGGCCTGGCTCGCAGTCTCCTCTCTAATTTATCTCAAAGGTGTTCTATTATGTTAAGGCAGGACTCTGTGCAGGCCAGTCAAGTTCCTTTACCCCAAACCCACTCATCCTTGTCTTTATAGGCCTTGCTTTGTGCACTGGTGTGCAATCATGTTGGAACAGGAAGGGGCCATCCCCAAACTCCTCCCACAAAGTTGGTAGCATGAAATTGTCCAAAATGTCTTGGTATGCTGACACCTTAAGAATTCCCTTCACTGGAACTAAGGGGCCAACCCCAACCCCAGAAAAACAAAAAACAACCGAACACCATAATCCCCCCTTCACCAAATGATTTTCACCAGTGCACAAAGCAAGGTTTAGATTATTTTGTGTTTTTGGGGTATCCCATGATTCCCTTCTACCCATCCAAAATGCTGCAAGCCATAAAAATACATTCCCCAGAGTAATTATTCAGCCAGAGAGAGAAAATGCTGTGTGCCTGGCTACCTCTGCACTCATATTGGGGAAGGAACCATTCAAATTAAAGCAGCTCAGTTTTTGGGGTGCCCTACAGATAAATATTGCAACAGCATCATCCTGCCTTATTTTCGGACCTATGACAAGCACTGATTATGTGATTATAAAGCCCTTTTCCTGATCCCTAGATACAGACTTGTGTCATTGTATTAGACATGCCATAAAATTGTGCTTATATTACAAGAAAAACCAAGTAACAAGTAAATATCATGAGAGGGTTGGTGAAAGACAGGAAAACTTATCACCCACGTACGTTTGACTTTGTTTATAATGACTACTCATTATGCTGTGTAGGTGTTGTTCTGATTACGGTAATAATAAGGTAAAATCCAAGTGAAGAGGCTTTAGTATAATGCATTTAATGTGGCAAAAATAAAAGTGAAAAAAAAGCACAAAAAAAAACGTCCTGATTTTTGGAGAAAGCATTTTTCTGCAGTTAGTAAAACTTGAAACCAACTGATGGAAAATAAAATCCCTAAATATTATTAGGATTGATTCCTTATGCAAAAACACTTAAGCCCCCAAGATGATTTCAATACGTTGTCTCTACTGCCTTGGCTGAAAGCATCGTGTAAGATCTTTCAAAGTAAATTTCTTTGGTTATTGTAGATTAAAGAGAATCAATACTCTTTATTTCCTTTTTTTATATATGAATGTGAACGTGAGCAGCTAATTTTATCAACATTTGTGTTAACGTTCTAAAAATAATCTTCATAGCTCTTTGAGGCTAACTCCAGCCGAACAGTTAAATACTGATCTGGAATGCTTATACAGGAAATCTTTTACCTGCCAAATATTTTTTTAACGTTAAAGTGGACCTAACATCTGATATATTTGGTGATTACAAGTGCATACATGCTAATGCCGCGTACACACGAGCGGACTTTTCAACCGAACTGGTCCGATGGACTATCCAATGGACTTTCGACGGACTTCCAACGGACTTTCCGAATGAACGGACTTGCCTACACACGATCACAACAAAGTCCGACGGATTTGTACGTGATGACGTACACCAGACTAAAATAAGGAAGTTGATAGCCAGTAGCCAATAGCTGCCCTAGCGTCGACTAGCATACAGACGAACGGATTTTTCGATAGGAACTGGGTCCGGCCGAGTTCCGACGTAAAGATTTGAAACATGTTCCAAATCTAAAGTCCGTCAGATTTTCGACCGAAAAAGTCCGCTAAAGGTCCGATGAAGCCCACACACGGTCAAATTATCTGCCGGACTCGGTCCGTCGGACCAGTCCGGTCGAAAAGTCCGCTCGTGTGTACGCGGCATAAGTAATGAATAAGTGTTATGCTGCGTACACACGGTCGGATTGCCCGACGGGAAATGTTGGATGTGAGCTTGTTGTCGGAAAGTCCGACCGTGTGTATGCTCCATCGAACATTTGCCATCGGACTTTCCACCAACAAATGTTTGCTAGCAGGTTGTCAAATTTTCCGCCAACAAAACTTTGTTGTCAGAAAGTCCAATCGTGTGTACACAAGTCCGTCGCACAAAACTTCACGCATGCTCGGAATCAAGCAGAAGGAGCCGCACATCTTGTACGTCTCCGCGTTCTTACGTCCGGAATTGTTGGCCAACATTTGTGTGACTGTGTGTATGCAAGACAAGTTGGAGCCAACCTTCGAACAAAAATCCACAATTTTGTTGTCGGAAAGTCCGATCGTGTGTACGGGGCATAACACTTTCAGATGTTTATTACCTTTCAGAGAACGCAATAATCTCCATGGTAATGACTTCATCAACTGTTCCTATAGGGAGGACGGCGCCATCTTTGTCGAAACATCATCAAGGGTTAGCATCTGCTTCCTAGACTGGGAAGTTGGCTCAGAGATGATACAATCATTTTTCACAAATGTCTGACCCTGTGCTAAAGCCTCTCGAAATTGTGACATGCTGAAAAAGTCACAATGTTGCAGTGTTTACTGGGAAAGGGAAGACTGAGGAAATGCTTCCTCCTGCCTGCAGAAGACTAATGACATCATCTAAACCTAGGCAAAGTCACCAACTGGAGTAGACAATATACACCTTCTGGCCACTTTATTAGGTACACCTTGCTAGTACCGAGTTGGACCCTCTTTTGCCTTCCGAACTGCCTAAATTCCTTGTGGCATAGATTCAACAAGCTGATGGAAACATTCCTCAGAGATTTTGGTCCATATTGACATGATAGCATCACGTAGTTGCTGCAGATTTGTCGGCTGCACATCCATGATGCTAATCTCCCATTCCATCACATCCCAAAGGTGCTCTATTGGATGAGATCTGGTGACTGTGGAGGCTGTTGGAGTACAGTGACCTCATTGTCATGTTCCAGAAACCAGTGGTGAGATGATTGGAGCTTTGTGACATGGTGCATTGTCCTGCTGGAAGGAGCTATCAGAAGATGGGGACACTGTAGTCATAAAGGGATGGACATGGTCAGCAACAATACTCAGGTGGGCCATGTCATTTAAACAATGCTCAATTGGTACTAAGGGGCCCAAAGTGTGCCAAGAAAATATCCCCCACACCATTACACCACCACCACCAGCCTGGGGGGGGGGGGGGGCGTGGGGGGCCAGTCAGTGTCAGAAGTTTTTTCACCTTAAGGTTTACAACCCCTTTAAGCAAAGCTGTGTTTTAAAGGGGGTTATACACGATGAGTTTCACACCTTGCCTGTCTCCAAATGCAAGATCTAAATCTGATCATTTTGTTGCTAACTTGTGAATTTTGGAGAAATGAGGGTGGCACTATATTCAGTGATAATCCCCCTTCTCTTCACTCAGTTTGGGGTTCATCAGACCTCATTATAGTCATAACAGACACCATAAAGTACCTGATTTTACTTTGTCCCTGCTCCCTCGTGACTCTATTCCACCATTTTAAAGCCTTCCAAAGGTTCCTATTTTCTTTCAAGCTCTACCTCCAATGTCAGAGCACTCAATCTTCCTTTTAAGCAGATCTTCACAGTCATTTTCCTTAACTGCTCTCTTTACCTCAATGCCAATCTTTAGTCTGAGATTTGCTAGTGTAGTCTTTGAAAGCAATGCTCACGCTGTGTGATCTTTCCTGTTATTGACTCCCTCATAGTAGTCAATCATCAATGATGCTGATTGCTCTATCTGTCTGAAGATACACATAAGAGGATGATCATAGATGTGTGTATATGTAATGTAGCACACCCCACGTAGGAGCTGCTGAGTTAGCATTCCCCACTGCTACATGGCCAGGCACACAGCATTTCCTTCATGCATTTCAACACAGAAAACAGTCCTTGCCTTGTTTTTTTTTGTTGTTGTTATATTAGGTGTTGATAACTTGGATGGGGTAGGAAATTTATGGGATGCCCAACTTGAAAAATGTCCAGAAATATAAACAAAAGGGGACAACTCCCTCCTTATTTACACAAAGCCCTCTTTTTCCTTCCTCCTGCACAAACTTGGTTCACATGTACAGCTCCTACTGATCACTCCAGGGGAACAGTCTTTAATTCAGTGTTAATTTAGCAACTGCCCATTACAGGCTGGGAACATCCTGTCCCTTTGTGGTTAAAGTAGCACAATATGGAGTGAACAGGATATCCTTCTGCCTTCTTGTAGACCCTGAGCCCAATTCTACTGCTGCAGAAGACACCAGCCCACCTGGCTGCTTGCTTCCCCAGTCCTTCCTGACTGGCACACTTCCCCAGTCCTCCCTGACTGGCACATTTCCATGGAGATTCCCCAGGGAAAGGATGAAGACTTGAGCACAACGCTGTTTTCAGAGAGTACTGCTACAGCTGACAATCTCTCCCCTTGTGTTGTCCCTGCACTGCACGGATATTACTCACTGTGTTTGATTGCTCTTTTCCGCTGCCTCTTCCGGCATGAGTCCTTCCAGCTATCCCTAGCTCCAGTCTAAGTTAAAACCCTTCCCGGCAGGCATCCCTCAAGAGCCACCTCTCCTCAGCACTCCATCTTCCACTTGACAACCCTGCTGGCATGGCCCTTGTCTATTGATGTGATTTTCTCAGTCGCCCAGCCAGCCCATTTCTGGGGATTGACTGAGGTCTTATAAATATTCATGACAGCTCCTCTGCATCTCTTCCCACTAGTTCTATAACATTCTCCAATATTCCAGATTCCAGGGGGAGGCACTAGAGAGCTGTCAGGATGAGTCATCCAGCCCTGGCCTCTAGTGACCCTGACCCAGATTCAGTGACTCAGATCTTAATCCTAGACCCAGGCAAATGCTTTAACCTGCACTACTTTTCTAGTAGCACACACTAGTGGGTGCTACACCAATATGACTAATAAAAATATTAATACATATGAAAAGACACTTATAAAGTTTACCAGGGTTAAACTGTCTGATCTATCAACTCACCCACCCTTACCAACCAACCACGTTGCTACCTCCACCTGGTGAACTGAAAAAGGGATCCTTTGGACCCTCTGCTTGTTCATCCATAGAAAAGAAATTCATACACAGAAGCCTGTTTTGAATTTTTTTTTAAGAACACACCCTAAAGGGTCTTATTTCTGTATAACCCTGCATCTAATCTGTCTTTTCAGCCAAAAGAAACCATGTAGGGTTAAACTGTGAAAAGCAGAAGTTCCTCTTTGCCTTTACTATTCTGGCCTCAGAATGGCCTGAGTGCGTGATTCTGGGAAATTCCCATGCTCCAGTTTTCATGATGTCCTTCTTCAATGATAAGTACAAGTTTGGTATCCACATTATAGAGCCGACTCCCCTTCCATGGCTCTAATTATTCTTAGAGTAAAAGCAATCAGGCATCAGGTCTAAAAGCAGATGTATGCTACTCTGGCCAGACAGCCATCAGGTTTCCATTCCATTCAGATGGAATGTAAGCAAAGGAGTAGAACGAGTGCTCTACTGAATGAAAGATAGACAGCATCTTGTTTTGAAGCAAGATTAGAATAAAATCTATCACAGCTATCATTATCACATCTGTCTATACTCGATCGAAGGTATATGTTGCTCTCTTTCACTGAGTGGAATACCATTTCTCTTACTTTTTGGTTAACCTAGAACAGGGGTAGGCAACCTCGGCCCTCCAGCTTTGGTGAAACTACAAATTCCATCATGCCTCTCACTCTAGGAGTCATGCCTGTGATTGTCAGGGTCTTGCAATGTCTCATTGGACTTGAAGTTTCAAAACAGCTGGAGGGCCGAGGTTGCCTACCCTTGACCTAGATCCTCATATTGATAAATGAACAACCTAAGCTACTGGTGTGGGAATCTTCTCCTGTATATCGTGGTAATATCCCAATGTATAGCTATAGGTAAGACACAAGAAAGTCCCAAACATAGGCTGGGTGTAGAATGTTAAACTGGTGTGGGAATCTTCGCCGTTATGTCGTGGATTATACGGTCATGGAATATAAATGGATGGAATACGCTTACCAACAGGAGTGGATTCGGATGTCGGTGACACAGAATCAACCGGGCTCTGAGATCCTTAATGGACGATGGTTGGTCCTGGAAACCCCAGATCTCAAGGGGGATCTATCTTCTACGGTCCAGGTCACAACTGTCGGTTCGAAAGCCCAAGAAGGGAGTCTCTGCCACAAGAAAGTCTCCGTAGCATGGATGGTTCCCAAAAAGATAGATAGAACGCCAATAGTGCAAATCTAATGACGTATTTTATTGGATATAACCAATAATAAGCAAACGGTATAAAAAGCGTGATCACGGATAAAACAATAAAATCAAGTGTAGGAAAGAGTAAGGCTCACCCGACGCGTTTCATCCACATGGACTTCAACAGGGGCAGGGGCAGTGATGCCCCTGTTGAAGTCCATGTGGGTGAAACGCGTCGGACGAGCCTTACTCTTTCCTACACTTGATTTTATTGTTTTATCATCCTGAACTCCGCAGATGGTAAGCCATTCAACCTGACGAATGCCGTGCGAGATCTATACAGTGCTTTAATCCAATTCAACATGGTACCCCCCAGACCGACTGCACTCAACGTCCTCAACATGAACCCCCAGTCTACTCTGTCGAAGGCTTTCTCTGCATCAATCGACAGAAGTAGGCAGGGGGTCCCCCCTGTTTTCATCGCTTCCATTACCAGGAGCGACCTAACGCCGCTATCCCTCCCCTCTCTCCCCGGTATGAAACCGGTCTGGTCTGGATGGATCCAATACGACATTTTCTACTTTAATCTGCTGGCTATTACCTTGGCATATAATTTAATGTCTGCGTTGAGTAATGCTATCGGCCTATAGCTTGAACACAGCGAGCTATCTTTCCCTTCCTTTGGTATTAGAGTTACTGAGCCCATCAATGCCCCCTCGCATATCTCTTCCTGGCCCCCTAGCCTATTCCAAATCTGACAAAGCTTGGGGATCAAGGGCTCCTTAAATTTTTTGCAGAAATAGGAAGTAAAGCCATCAGGCCTTGGACTCTTTCCAGAGGGAGATACCTTCAAGGCCCTCTCGATCTCTTCCACGGTGATCGGACGTTCTAGTTCTTCAGCATCGCTGTCAGAGAGGCATGGTAAACCTGCCTCCCTTATTAACTCGTCTATTTTTCCCTCTCTTCTCTTTCCGGGGTGCCAAACCCGCCTTGCCTCACCTTATAGAGGGATGAAAAGTAACTCCGGAATTCTTCGGCTATATCTCTGGAAGTATATTTTAGTACCCCCTTTTTATTTTGAATCCTCTCTATAAATTGGTACCTCTTTTCCTTTTCAAAACTGTGGCCAGATGCTTCCCCACCTTATTACTCCATCTAAATCTATCTTTTAAGTTTTTATTTAAAATACGTTTGGAATCGATCTCCATTAAATCTTTTAGTTCTTCTCTTTTTATGATTAGTTGATGTAGGGTTGAATTATGACTACCGCCGGCCACCGTATGTAGCTGTTCGAGCTGGTAAATTTCTTCTAACAGTTCTGTTTTCCTCCTTACACTTTCTTTTTTCACTTTGGCCCCTAGTGAAATCAGAATACCTCTTAAATATGCTTTTAAAGCCTCCCACAAAACTGATCCGGAAATCTCACCGGTATCGTTTATCTTACTACTGACACTCGGAATCTCGATGAGCCTTTCATCCAGCCGCCATGAAAATGGGGACCATCGCGACCGGAGCGTGGTCGGACAGCGTGGCTACTCCAATCTGCATATCCTTAACATGTTCTAATAGCCTATGATCCACCAAAAAATAATCGAGCCTTGAATAAGACCCGTGGACAGAAGAAAAAAAAGTATAGTCCCTATCCTTCGCGTGCTGTATTCTCCATGCATCAATCATATGGCAACTATGCAATTTCTGTCCGATTTTTTTTAGGAGTTTCCTGCTCACTCCCTGTGAACTAGTAGTACTATCTAATGTTGGGTCCAAGCAAGAATTGAGATCTCCTGCCAATATCACCTCCCCTGCTCTAAAATCCATCAGCTTATTCAATACCTGAGACAGAAAATCGCTAGCATTTCTATTAGGGCAATAAACATTTGCCAGGGTAAAAACCCTTTCCCCCAGAATAGAACAAGTTGGGGAAGCAACTGGAAAATAGCCTGATATGTGTGTCCTGTGCGAGGTGGGTCTCCTGAAGAAACACTACGTCTGCCTTAAGATGCTCTAGCTCTCTCAACACGTTTTGTATCTTAAGGGGGGAGTTCAACCCTTTAACATTGTATGTGAGACAAGTGAACTCCGACATCTAACCTTTAAGTAAAACTGCGTTGTAGTATCGCATGTTGCTCTTCGACCCCCTACATGGAGCCTCTACAGGACCAAATCCCCCCCCTCCTCCCCATTCCACCCACCCCCCCATACCCCAATTACCTCCCCCCTAGCCCCGTACCCTGGCCGTGTACAGGAACGGGGCGGGGGGGCGGCTCCGGAGTGGCGGCTCCGGAGTGGAAACAAGTCCGGAACCGACAACCGGGGGGAGGGGGGGTGGAGCACTCAGCCCGCGCAGGGGGCCCCAGGCCGGCCCGTAGACCTCGGCACTAACCGAGTCAGCTGTTACACTTACGGCTCCGGCCGCTAGATCATTGGCCCTACACTACACTTGCCGGCGTCTTCGGCAACACAAACAGGTCCGCCACCCGCATCCACACCGCCGCCGCCACCAGGCCCCCCCCCCAACTCTAGAGTCACATCCTCCAGGTGCTCTCTCCCTGGATATCTTTCCATTTGAGCAAGAAATGGCCAGGCCCCATTCTGCCCCTCTCTACAGATGCTGTCATTCACGCTGAAACCTGCTCTGTTCACGTTGCTGTAACTGTGACTGCACCTGTTTGGGCAGTCTTCCCAACGGGATTGTTGTGAACTGTTGTTGCATTGCTTCAATACAAGTTATTATTGTACCTGACTGTGGGAATTATTGCCACCGCACCATGCTGCCCCCCACCTACATACTGGTCTGTTCTAAACAGGCAAAGCTTTGACAGTTCCAGGTAGTGTTAAAGCTTTCCTGCTCCCTTCCACCCCCACATATTCCAATTGGCCCTTCACTTTGATAGGCTGCCTCACTGGCTAATAGGAATGTGTGTAGGGCGGGAGGGGATAAGCAAACCAACTCACTACCAGATAGCACTAGAGCTTTGCCCCTTCAGGAAAGTCCACCATTCTGGCAGAAGAGGGACAATGAGAAATGCTGTAGATATCTGCATCCCCCTGCAAGTGGACCACCCACTGGCAAAAAAGGGCCATAAAAGCTGCTGTAGATATCTGCAAGCACCTCGAAGAAGTCCACCATTCTGGCAGAACAGAGGTAATTACAGATGCTGCCTGCTATCTGCAAGCACCTCTAAATCCTTGCAGTTAATACCTGGTAGCAGCCTCCTGATTTTTTTTTTAATTACCCTATCACCCCAGAGCAACTTTTACAAAAAGCCCACCTGTAAAAGAAGGTTTTTTTTCTGCTTACCTCTCCAGCAGCACATGTAGGGAACAGAGTTGCTACCTCTCCGCTCCCTAGCAGCTCAAACATTGGACCATCAGATGAGCCAAATGCTTGCTCTCCCCCCAGCCCCCTGTCTGCCACAGTGGTTCGCTCGTACTTCCTGGGGTGATGACTTTTCTTTACATGGTGTTGGAAAGATAAGTAAATACATCCTTCTTTTACAGGTGGGCTTTTTTTTTTTGCAAACGTGGCCTTATGGTCAGGCATGTTTTTATTACTATTCATTCAATAAATAACACAGCTGTTTCAAAATATCACCTAAAACAAGAAATAAAACCACTGGTGAACTGGGTTGGGCAAATTGGGTCTTCACGCTTCTATAGCTCAAGTCCAAACTATAATGGATGTAAGTTTGGGTGGATTGATCTGCTCACCTCCAAAGAAAACCCCATTTAAAAACCATTCCCAGCATGCACGCTCTAAAAGCCCAAAGCCGCTTATTTTCTCAGACACTTTTCCTTTTCTCCATTTCTTCGCAGACACCAGCTGCCGGGACTTTTGATAGACTGCAAAAGGGGATTCCGCACATGATTATACATTGAAAGTGATTCATGAGATTTAGTTTACTTTCTTTAATGGCATAATAAAACCGCAACCCTACGTACAGTAACATCGCTGTCTCAGATTTCCCACTAATCAAATCCAGTGTGTTTGTGGCAAGAGAGAGATTTTTTAATATGCTTGTTTCAGCGGTGTTAACCTGCTATCTTGGACTCATCCGTTAAAATGGAACAGCTGCAATAAATAGATAAACAAGAGCGACAGCGGTACTGTGGTGTGTCCAATTACCCACAAGCCCTTGTGAAACAGAAAGAACACATGAGGCACGAACATGTCTGGATGACTGCAATGGTTGTGATATAATAATTTAGCAAATTACAAGGTTGGGATAAACACAGCATTTTTCTCATTGTAAAATTCCTTGATTATAGCTTACAGAGGACAACTTGTTCATGGCAGCAACCTTTCGCCATCTTGAGATGTTTGTTTTGCTTCTTATTTCCGATCTTTACGTTTCCTTCTCGCTCTGCTTCGACTCTACACAACCCCTCTGTACATAAAGCAGAACTCATGCCAGGCAGAGTTGAAACATACTGGTGACCTTTTTTATCACTCAGCTCAACAAGCTAGAAAAGAGGACCTGTCTAACCTGTTTCTTAGAAACCAAACAGTTACACACATTTTTACTCTGTTCTATAGTAGAATCTACAAGGGAGTATTTATTATAGCATTAAAATGGCCTTGTCACTAAACTAAAATTGAAAGTACTACTGAATTTGGTAAAATTTCAAATGTACAGCCCTGCTGCTGCTTTGTTTTCTGAAATGGTCTGGATTGGTGGAGATTCTAATGCCCTGTACACACGGTCGGACATTGATCGGACATTCCAACAACAAAATCCATGGATTTTTTCCGACGGATGTTGGCTCAAACTTGTCTTGCATACACACAGTCACACAAAGTTGTCGGAAAATCTGATCGTTCTGAACGCGGTGACGTAAAACACGTGCGTCGGGACTATAAACGGGGCAGTAGCCAATAGCTTTCGGCATGCGTGGCACTTTGTGCGTCGGATTTGTGTACACACGATCGGAATTTCCGACAACGGATTTTGTTGTCGGAAAATTTTATAGCAAGCTCTCAAACTTTGTGTATCGGAAATTCCTATGGAAAATGTGTGATGGAGCCTACACACGGTCAGAATTTCCGACAACAAGGTCCTATCACACATTTTCCATCGGAAAATCCTATCGTGTGTACAGGGCATTACTCTTATAACCACTAGGGAATTTGACACTTCTGGAAGTGTCGGTTTTCTAGCTCTTTCTTTTTCATTGCTGCAGGTCATCTTCCCGCTGGCTGGGTCAGCTGCCATTTGGGCCTGAGCTCTAGTAAGGTTGTATGGGATTTTTCAGGTGCACGAAAGTAATGATGACTTTATGCACCACTGATTACAAGATCCAGCAGAGTGATTTAATGGGTGTTATGTGCAAAAGAGGAGACAACTTTGGAGGTACTTGATATGTTTAAACAGAGACACTGCATTAACATTGTACTTGCTCTAAAAAATAAAGTGGGGACAAAATCTCTTTAAAGCGGGATACTGGCCACCTAAAAAAAAAATTTAAAGTCAGCAGCTACAAACAATGTAGCTGCTGACTTTAAATAAGTAGACTTACCTGTCCTGGGTGCCCGCGATGATAGCCGCCCGAGGCCGACCCATCCCTCGGCTCTCGGGTCCTGGCACCGCCATCCTAGGTAAGGGAAACAGGCAGTGGAGCCTTGCGGCTTCACTGCCAGTTTCCTACTGCGCACGCGCGAGCGGCGCGGCGATCTGTGAATGGCCCCGTGGTGTTCTGGGAACACACACAGTTCCCAGAAGACAACGGGGCCGTTCACCGAGGAGAAGAACGCGCCGCGGAATAGGAGGAGGCAGATTAGGAAGACTGCCTAGCAAAAAGGGTTTAGGTAAGTATAATTTATTTTTTTTTCCAAAAGTTTTTTTTTTTTTAGGATTTTTGGTGGCATTTTTTTTTCCAGGGTAGCCCTCCACTTTAAAAAAACAACTGAAGTAACAGAAAATAAGAAATTCAGTAATAAGTCTTAATTTGTACTCTTACAACAACTGTAGTCAAGATAATGTTTTCTTTTTCCTTGAGGAGGGTTCAGCCTTAGGCACTTAGAGGAAATAGCGTGTTGCAGTAATTTGTGGGTGTGGCAAAATTGTGCTAACAGTGGAAGCAGCTTTTTTTTTTTGTTTTGTTTTTGTGTAAATCCGTTTTACTAAAATATATGGGGTTTTTTTCTTGTTTTTTTTAATAGTTTTTTAGGTTCAGCCTTAGGCACTTAGAGGAAATAGCGTGTTGCAGTAAATTGTGGGTGTGGCAAAATTGTGCTAACAGTGGAAGCAGCTTTTTTTTTTGTTTTGTTTTTGTGTGAATCCGTTTTACTAAAATTTATGGGTTTTTTTCTTGTTTTTTTTTAATAGTTTTTTTAGGTTCAGCCTTAGGCACTTAGAGGAAATAGCGTGCTGCAGTAAATTGTGGGTGTGGCAAAATTGTGCTAACAGTGGAAGCAGCTTTTCTTTTTTTGTTTTGTTTTTGTGTAAAGCCGTTTTACTAAAATATATATTTTTTGTTGTTTTTTTTTTTTTTTAATAGTTCTTTTTCGAGTATATAGGGCAAACAGAAGAGAACATCAATGTTGCATTTTCACCTACAGTATAACAGTTGGTACATAGCAGAGATTTAAGTACATTAGACGAAGTGAAGTCTTTACTAGATATCACGTATTGAATGCCTGATATATAAAATCAGAAATGAGACCAGGAGCCTACAAATGGGGTCTAACTGTGTCGGAGGGTGGAGGGACAAACTGTATAACATGACAAACCAGCAAAGGCCCTAAGGCCTGTAGTAGGCATTGAACCTGATGTTACAGACCATCTCAGAAGCGTCAATGCAACTAATCCACTGAGACAGAAAGTGGAATTGTAGCATAAGGGAAAACTAGAACTATGTATAGAAGGGTGGCACCCCAAAGTTTGTAGAGTGGGAAAGGGGTCAAAAACAAGAGCCTCATACTTCAGGATTCGGCATAGTCCTCAGGGGGGGAAACATCTATCACAGAGATATATCGTGGGTAAACTTTAGAAGCCCCTTAACCAGGCTCCGGGCTGGCTGGAGAAAATAGGTGCCCTATAAAAGTAAAAATTACCGGGAAAACAACCAATGAGTCTTTATAAGAAAAATCCTAGGTCATAGTGGGGGACCTGGCAAAAAAAGGGATAAGGTGGAAAGGTAGAAGGAAAAAGAAAAGAAGAAATAAAAGACGAGCAGAGAAAGCAAAGTGACTGGTTGAGTCTTGCCCCCTTATTAGGAGCGTGGATTGGTGCAGGGTGTGAGCTACACTTGAACATATTGAGACCATGATTCTCAGGTGGCCTCGTATTTTTCAGTGGTGTGGAATAAGGTGCTGACTATTTTCTCCTGGGCCATGATCCAGGAGATCTTCCTTTTAACCAAGGTGAAGCAAATCTGAGGTTGTTTCCAGGCCCTAGCAATTGTTAATTTAGTCCTGAGAAATATAAACATGATAAGGAGTTGCAGTAGTTTGGGGGCTCCTGGAATCGGGAAATTGAGTAACGGTACGTGGGGGGATTTTTGAATGGGCAGGCCTGTAATTTTCTGGATCATATGAAAGATTTTGTTCCAGAGACCTCTGAGTTTTGGATAGTCCCACCATACATGCATCATCGAACCAATGTGTCCACAATATATTTTAGATTTTAAAGGGATAAGATACCATTGCATGAGAACTTTCAGGTTCACTTCCACTAGTGCCAAATTCAAGATCCCTTTAGATGAGGCGGCATATAGAGGGGTTTAGAGTCCACTTTAGCCAATTACTAATATATCACTGATATTCCCCCTCGCTGCTCCATGGCCTGTCCACATCAATGCTCATAATCTGTAATAGAAAGTGGGTTGGGTTTTAAGGCCCATAGTTTATTAATAAAATGGGAGATTTGGTGAAGTTGGTACCTCTCTGAAGTGGGCATCTCCAGGTTGCTCACACAGTGAGCAAAAGTGAGAGGGCCAGTGGAGTTGACAAAGTGCCTGATTCTATACATCCTCTTGTTGAGCCACCATTTAAAGGCCCTTATATCCATACCCGAGGAGAATAGAGGAATGTGGAAAAGATGAGATAGTGGGCACCATGAGGAGATCAGGTGTGGGTTGTTCTTAAGGGAGTCCCATATAACCAGGTAATGGGAGAGCATGGAAGTCATAATGGCAGGTCTAACTTTAGGAGGGCACCAGAGCAGGTAGTCTAGAGTGTGGTGAGGTATCGCTTGTCTTTCTATGTGAACCCAGTCTGGGTGTGCCGATTTGGAGTAAATATTAGAGAGTTGGGTCAGTTGTGCTGCTTGGTAGTACCAAAGAAGGTTTGGAAGTCGCACCCCCCCTTTGTCCCTAGGTCAATAAAGGGTCTCCCTTGCAACTCTATGCCCTTTTGTGCCCCAGATGAATTTGACAATTTTCGATTGAAATTTTCATAAGTGATCTTTTGATATTGGAATGGGGAGTAACCGGAAGAGGTAGAGGATGCGCAGTAAGAGAATCATTTTCACTGAATTAACCCTGCCCAACCAGGAGAGATCCATTTTGTCCCAATGTGTGAGGTCTTCCCCCAATTTACGGTATATTGGGTAAAGCGGGCCTCATATAGTCGGTCCACTGAGGCTGCCAGATTGACCCCCAAATAGGAAATTTCCATATCGGTTCAAATTAATTGGAATTTGATCATGTAATCGTGATACTAAATGGTCAGGGAGATTTATATTCATGGCCCGTGATTTTCCGTAGTTCACTGTAAGGCCTGAGATCGCACCAAAGTTGTCCAACAATTTGCAAATGTTGGGGAGTGAGATTAGTGGTGAGGTTATAAAGAGCAGAATGTCATCTGCAAAAAGTGCACATTTGTGGGTTTGTGGCCCACACCTGACTTCATGTATATCCGGGTAATCCCTAATGGCTATAGCAAGTGTTTTGATTACAATAGCAAAAATTAGTGGAGATAAAGGGCATCCCTGCCTAGTCCCTCTGAAGATCGGAAAGGAGACTGAGTGGTATCCCTGTAGTCTTATATTCACTTCAGGGTTGGAGTAGAGGGCCCCGATCACATTCATAAAGGAGTGGCCAAAGCCGCATTGGTGTAGGATTGTGACCATAAAGGATCAGGAGACAGAATGGAATACCTTCTGGAGGTCCAGGGAGAGTAGGAAACCTGTTTGGGGGGGTTGCCATCCCAACCGGACCTCAGAAGGGAAATAATGTCAACTGCTCTTCTGATTTGATCAGGACCCTGTCTTCCTGGAATAAAGCCGACCTGGTCCTTATGAACATAAAGGTTAATAAAAGAGGAGATACGGTCTTAGGATCTTGGTTAAGATATTAAGATCATTATTTATTAAAGATATGGGGCGGTAGTTGACAACTGAGCTAGGATCTTTACCCGGCTTGGGAATCACCGAGATGAAGGCAGAGTTTAAGGTCTTATCCAATTGGGATCTTTTACGAAGCTCGTTAAAAAAGCAAGTCAAATAGGGGGCAAGGGTGAGTGCAAAGTGTTTATAATGTTTATAGTAGGTAGTCGAAAAGCCATCCTGCCCAGGAGCCGAGTGATTTTTCAAATATAAATGACCTGTAAGACTTCTTCTGCAGATGTTGGTGCTTCTAATCTGTCCCTGTGGTGATACTTGAGCTTGGGGAGTGTAAGTGAGTTAAGAAAGGATGTCAATGAGTCATTTGGGGCCGATTTTCCCTCACTATACAATTTCCTGTAGAAGTTTCCATAATTTTTGGAGGGTTTTGAGAGAGAGTCCCACTCCCTGGTTTTGGGTAAGGAGTGTGACCTCATTTTAGTGGTCAATCTGGCTGCCAATAGAGATCCTGTTTTAGCCCTCTGGTGGTAGTAGCGGGCCCCACTCCAGCGTAAGCTTTTTTCTGCGATAGCGGTAAGGGCTAAGTTTAGGGCTGTATGTGCGGTATCCAGTCGTGCAATTGGTGCTAATGTAGGGTTACTTTTGTGCCTTTTGTTAAGGAGCTGAAATTCCTTTTCTAACTGCTCTACATCCTTCTGTCTAGCCTTGTGTAGCCGTGACACCATTTGGATAAGTTTCCCCCAAATGGTAGCCTTATGAGCTGCCCATAACGAAATCGGGGAGACATTTGTCACATCATTTCATAAGAAATATTCCTTAATACTCTTTTCTATTTCGCATTCATGGACCGGATTACTAAGGATTGAGGCATTCAGTCTCCAATTGACCCCCCTTTTCTGTCCTGTTAGTTTCCCCAATATCAGGAGGAGTAGAGAGTGATCCGACCAAACAGAGTCTTTTTTGTAGAATCTAGTCACTAATGGGATATCAGTTGCCGAAAGGAAGAAGTGGTCAATTCTTGCCAATTCTAGAGAAGTGATTATAATCCCACAACGTCGGGTTGACCTCTCTCCAGATGTCACATAACCCCTGTTGAAAGATCTGTCTAGCTACCTTAAGGCTCTGTCTGGTGGGCCGTATGAGGTTCCTACCTGGGGGGCGGGTTTTGTCTAACCCTGTATGGAAGGCAACATTGGAGTCTCCTCCATTAATGACAGTGCCTTCCATCAACGGGTTTAGGGTACGAAATAGGGAAATTAAGAACTGAGACTGACCCTTGTTTGGGGCATAATAGGAGACCAGAGAATAGAGTTGGCCATCTATGAGGCCCCTGAAAAGTAGGAATCTACCTTCCAGGACCTTGTTTTCAGAAATGAGAGAGAAATTACAAAAACGGGAAAAAAATATCGGCACCCCTTTAAGTTTTGGTTTCTGTGTTAGCAAGGTGGAATTTGGGGTGAATATATGAGGGGGAGTAGGAGTGGGGAAGATGTGTCTCCTGTAGAAAAGGTATATGAGTTTTCAAGGTATGGTAATACTGGAAAATTTTCTGGTGAATTAATTCCTTGAGCATTGTGTGAAGCAATGCATAAGGAAGGGTTTGGTGTGGACGTACCAGCCATGGAACAGCCTGGTATAGAATGCCAGCAAGTACCAGTCACTTACCCCCAGCCTGGTGCGACATCCAAAGTGGAATATAAGGAACCCATTCACTCTGTTGTTGTTAGGAGTCCGAAAGGGAAGCAAGGGAAAGGGAAGCAAGGTCACCCAGGTCACTAGGAAGAAGGAAAGGTTAGTACAGTAGAAGAGATCTAGAAGGAAAAGAAAAAATAGGAGGAACAAAACAGAACACAAAGGGCATAGGCGGGATAAATCCACCATACTCTCAAATATAACAGCATTTCCGCTCTAGCCAGAGGGGAAATCCTGACCAGGAGAGGAGAAAATCCATGTCTCCGAGGGCAGGAGGGGGTGCAAGAGTACCGCAGCACTCCTTTGTGAGAAACGATGAAAATTGCTGAAACTTCGGCAACATCGCCAACACCTGTAAATAAAGTACAAACAAATCCAGCCTAGGTGAGGCAAATAATATGAGGGAGGGCAGGGGAGGGAGGGCATGGAGGGTAGGAGTATAGAGAGGATAAAGGGAGCTGTGCCTGTCAAAACCATGAAGGACATGAAAAGGAAACATTAAGCTGAATGGTTGTCCATCCCCAACCTGAGGTGGGATTGGCCAGAGGAACTCTTAGGCACTTTGGTAAAGTAATGGATCCTCTAGTGCAGTGTATAGCTGTGACAAATTCAGTCAGTTAGTAGCACAAAGCTATACAGAGAGAGGTTGGAGTCCGGAGGGGAGTTCACTTTTCGATTCGAGGAAAAGTTGAAGAGAGGTTCTGGGTAGTTTGTGTCCTTGAATACAGAGTCATTTAACAGGTGTTTCTGGAAGGTGTTGAGGAGGGTCAGGGGAAGTGGTCTCCCCTCAGAGTGGAGGGGAGGTTCCATAATGATGAATGGAACAAGAGTCATTCGGTATAGGTGTAACGGGACCTGTAGGAAACATGGTCAATCCGGAAGTGAAGATGAGGTGGATAAGGTAGCAAAGGACCGTTTCAGGGTGGAAGGCCTTCTTTGGCCTTTTTGGTTTTGGATTGTTGCCAAATGGAGGTGAGTTGACTAACTGGGGGGGTTGCTTAGAGGAGCTGGCAGAGGAAGTTTGCACCGGGGAAGGGGGATCCTTGGGAATTATGCCTAATTTCTGTAGGAGGTGCTCGCCTTCCGGAAAGGTGGAAAATCTGAATGGCTTGTTGTTGAGTTCAAATTTCAAGCTGAAGGGAAAGAGCCACCAATATTTAACGAATGAAGGTAATTTGCCTTGTTACCTGACAAAACTGTCTGTAGATCCCATCCCTATATACATGTATTATGTTCTACTGGGTCAGCGCCATTAGTAATGGTTTAAGGGCCCTTCTCTGAATTGTGGAGGGGGAGATGTCGGTGAAAATCTGGATTGGGTGCCCCATAAGCTGCAGTTGTGTGGTGGAGCGGGCCCTTTTCATTATCTCCTCTGACTGTGTAAAAGTGTGGCTTGACCATGACGTCTTGAGGCAGGCCATCCGAGGGGGGCCCAGAGCTTTGTGAGCTCAATCAAGTTCCAGTCTATGAGAGCGAAAATCTGGAATAAGTTGCTTGATGAGGGAGCCGACTGCCTCAGGAATATCCGTGATAGATTCAGGTAGCCCCCTAATCCTAAAATTATAACGTCTGGACCTGTTCTCAAGGTCATCAATTTTGGCCATAGTAACGTCGATCTGGTTGTGTAGGTCTTGGATGCGGTCTGTGTTTTGGTTGGCACGAGCAATCATGGCCTCCAATTTTGGTCTCAATGGTCTCGATGCGAGAGCCCAGGGATTGGAGGTCAAGTTTTGTCTAACGTGATTTTGGCCGCTGTCTGGGACAATCCTCTATCTAGCATCTCTGCAAATTTAGTGAAGATGAATATTAAGTCCTGTGGCTGTGAGGGGATCTGGTCTGTGTTGTGCCAGGGCTCATCAGGCTTTGAAGAGGCTGCAGCCATAGGGGATATTAAAATATCATCCAGGGTTTGGTTAATCAGGGACTCTGTGGATGCTGGAGATGCTGTGGCCCTGAGTGGGGTGGAGTGAGAGTTGCATCCACCTACCTCTGCCTGTTGCGGGTCCCACCAGGGAGAGTGAACAGAGATCCCTACATGTGCTTCCTCATGAAGCGGTTGTGCTGCCACTATCTTGAGATTTTCGTCAGGCACCGGGATCCTGCTAAATTGGGCCCGAAAGTCCCGTTTGGCCTTCCCCACTGACATGGGATGATCCCCCGGGTGTCCCCACCTTCTGGTGCTTATGCTGGGAGGAATCGTGTGGAGCTGCCGGCTGTTAGGAGCACTGAAGGACCGGAGCAGGGTGGAGCTCTGTGACTATGCGGCCATCTTCCGGGGATCTGTGAGAACTGAGCCATCGGCGATGTTCAGTGGCTTGGTTCTCAGTGCGGAGACGGCGGGAGATAGATGCAGCATCGGTCTGATGCTACATCCACCTAAATAAGTATGAATCAAAAATAAAAAAGCCATACTTCTCTTTTAAAGCATCTCTTACACACGATCAGAAAATCAGGCGAAAAATACAGCTTTCTAAGCGATCGTACGATAATCTGATCATTAGTACACAGCTGAACTAGTACACAGCACACGTCCAAAATTATCCAAAGGGACAAACACAAATTTTTTTCTCCTATGATACCAGATCGTACAATTTTTGTTTCATCAGTACAGTTTTTGTCCGAAAATACAATACAAATGCAATACAATAAATTACATCACTTTTGAATTTTTATTCTGCTGTACGAGAATTTTCGTTATTTAGTAACCTCTTGTTTTTGATATGCAGACTCAGACTAGCATGC
The DNA here is from genome assembly GCA_037952835.1 of Lithobates septentrionalis. Lineage (NCBI taxonomy): Eukaryota > Metazoa > Chordata > Amphibia > Anura > Ranidae > Lithobates > Lithobates septentrionalis. The sequence continues at coordinate 1,163,382 of JBBDGP010000803.1, forward strand.
CCAAAAAAAAGGGACGATCATCCGTCCGATAATCATATCCTATGTACCAGACTTTATCAAATATCAGTCACAAACACAATAACATAAGGGATACAAGACTATAAAGACATAAAGGTGTGAGATAAGAGGTGTGAATAGTTTCTTATAAACCCTTATGCCGCATACACACGAGCGGAATTTCCATCTGAAAAATTTAGATGGTTTTTCCAACGGAATTCCGCTCAAGCTTAGCTTGCATACACACGGTCACACAAAAGTTCGGTGAACTTTCGACCGTCTAGAACGCGGTGACATACAACACTATGACGAGCCGTGAAAATGAAGTTCAATGCTTCCGAGCATGCGTATCACGGGTACTCACCGAGGCCGAGATGCTGGGAGTGGCTTCCCTTGCGGCTAAGCGCACCACACCCCTGGTAGTGGTACAGAGGGTGTAGGGCACAGAGAGGCACGGGTCGCCTGCAGGCAGGAAGCTCTTGGGAGGAGGACTTCAGTCACGCAGTGATGAGAGCTACGGAGGCTCTGACCCGGAGCTGGAGAAGAAGACCCGGCCGGGGCTCTAACCCGCCAACACAAGGGGAGCTGGGACAAGTGCAGGAGATCAGGCACAGGAAACCCAGTGGTGGAGAGTCTATGATGCAGACCGATAACTTATACTGGAGACTGGCAGATGAGGAAGTCCTTGGAGCAGGCCGAGGGTCAAACACAGCAGATAGTAGAGGAATCCTGAAGGCAAGCCAGAGGTAGAGGATTGGAGATGTCAGCAGAGAAGTCCGTTTAGACAAGCCGGGGTCATACACAAGAAGGCAGGAGAATCCGGAGACAGGCAGAGGGTCAAACACTGGAAGCAGATCGTGGGGAAGTCCTTTAAACAAGCCGAGGTCAAAGTGCTGGAGAGAGACAAGGTAGGTCAGGCAAATCCGGGTCAAACAGGTAAACACAGGAAGCAGGAAACAGGAACGGAACACTGGAAGCTGAAAGACAAACCAGCAATAAACAGGGCACAAGTCAGTCCTTATATAGGCCAGAAAAGGGGGCGTGATGCTGACGAGCGAACGTTCGTACGCCATTACGCCGTTACGCCGTCACGCCGTGTAGTGAACCCGTGTGTGCCGCTACTTGGCTAACGCGCATGCGCCGAAGCGCGGCTCCGCCGCGCAAACGCACAGGAACTTTCCGATGTTGACAGGCTCTTTTCTGACAGTGCCCCCCCCCAACGGGCAACCTCCGGGTGCCCAATCTGGCCAGTACTCCCGGATATTTCTTGTGGAATGTTTGTATTAACCGTGGGGCGTGTATATTGGAGGAGGGTTCCCAAGAATTATCTTCTGGGGGGTACCCCTTCCACTTGACCAGGTACTGGATATGACCCCCCCTCCTTCTACAGTCCATTATAGCCTCAACCTCGAATTCATCTTCGCCTTCAATATTAATTGGAGGAGGTGGCAACTCCTCCCTTCCTGGGAAAGAACTGGGAGTTACTGGTTTCAGAAGGGAAGTATGAAAGACAGGATGAATTCTGTAAGAGCTGGGTAAAGAGAGTTCAAAGGCCACGGGGTTTACTACTCTCTTTATCTTGAAGGGACCAATAAATTTTGGACCTAATTTGCGTGAAGGACAAGAAAGTTTGAGGTTTGTTGCAGATAGCCAGACTTCATCCCCAATCTTGAAAATTGGGTTGCTCCTCCTCCCTCTGTCATAGTATTTCTTGTAGCTGTCCTGAGCCTTCTTCATAGTTTCCTGAATTATTTGAAAATTGGCTTGAATGGAATTTATTCGGTCTTGCCCCGCAGGAACTGATACTTCTGAAAAAGCATTAGGCAAAAAAGAGGGGTGAAATCCATAATTAGCCCAGAAAGGAGTTTGATTGGTTGCTGTATGTATGGAATTATTGTAGGCAAATTCTGCACAGGGGAGGAGTGAAACCCAGTTGTCCTGAGAGCATGAGCAGAAACAGCGCAGATACTGTTCCAGCGTTTGGTTCGTCCTTTCTGTTTGGCCATTACTTTGAGGATGATATGCTGAGGATAGGCATACCTTGATTTCCAGGGATTTACAAAGATCTCTCCAAAATTTTGAGGTGAACTGGACCCCTCTGTCAGACACAATGCTAACGGGTACTCCATGTAGCCTAACCACCTCCTTGATGAATATATCCGCGGTATCTGAGGCAGAGGGTGTGCCCTTCATGGGTAAGAAATGGGCCATTTTTGAAAGGCGGTCGACTACTACCAGAATGGTGGAGAATCCCTCAGCAGGTGGTAGGTCAACGATAAAGTCCATGGCCACTTCTTTCCAGGGTTGCTCCGAAATGGGTAATGGTCTCAATAGACCCCAGGCTTTTGCATTGGATCCCTTGTTGCGTTGGCAAATAATACAAGAATTTACGTAGTTTTTACAGTCCTGACTCCACCCTGGCCACCAGAATGAACGATGTATTAGTTCCGAGGTCTTTTGTACCCCGAAATGTCCTGCAAATTTGTTATCATGAAATGTTTTTAGTACCAAGGGTCTTACTTGCGCTGGAACAAATATTTTGTTTTGGGCCCATAGTAAACCATCCTGTTTCCTCAGTGTGGGTACTTCAGGTTTTAAGCATTGGCTGGAGGCCTGTTCAATGGCCGTTCTTAGATCTGGCTGGATTGAACAAAGAAAATTCTGTGAGGATAGAATAGTACCAGGTTCTGCTGTTTGAGAGGTTTCTGGGAACATCCGAGATAGGGCGTCCGCTTTCCCATTCTTGGAACCAGGCCGATAGGAAATGTGAAAGTTGAACCTGGAGAAGAACAAAGCCCAGCGGGCTTGCCGGGGTCTGAGGCGTTTTGCTGTTCTAAGGTACTCCAGGTTCTTGTGATCTGTGAAGATCATAATGGGGTGAGAAGCACCTTCCAAAAGATATCTCCACTCCTCAAGAGCAAATTTGATGGCCAGTAGTTCACGCTCCCCCACGTCATAGTTCCTTTCTGGCGGGGACAGTTTCCGGGAGGCAAATGCCACAGGATGAAGAAGGGCCTTCTGGCCTCGTCTTTGGGATAGAATTGCTCCTAAAGCGGTTTCTGAGGCGTCTACTTCCAACACATAAGGAAGAGCGGGGTCTGGATGCAGTAGTACCGGGGCAGAAGTAAATAGACTCTTCAGTTTATCAAATGCTTCCTGAGTTTCTGAGGACCACTGGAATCGGCTTTGCTGGCGAGTCAGTTGGGTTATGGGAGAAATAATCGATGAAAATCCTTTTATGAACCTGCGATAAAAGTTGGCAAAACCCACAAATCGTTGGACCCCCTTTTTGTCTGTAGGGGCTGGCCATTCTTGGATAGACTTCACTTTCTGAGGGTCCATTGAGACCCCTTCAGTGGAGATAATGAACCCTAGGAATTGGACCACTGTTTTTTCAAATTCGCATTTCTCTCCCTTTAGGTAAAGTCCGTGCTTCCTGAGGATCGTGAGTACCTTCTTCACATGGACTTGGTGCTGCTCAATGGTTGTAGAGAAAATCAGAATATCGTCAAGGTAAACAATCACAAAGTCATCTAGGTATTCACGAAAAATATCATTTACTAGGTGTTGGAATGTAGCTGGGGCATTGCACAGACCGAAAGGCATCACTAGATATTCAAAATGTCCGAATCTAGACCTAAAAGCCGTTTTCCACTCATCCCCTGGGCGTATCCGCACCAAGTTGTAGGCGCCCCTTAGGTCAAGTTTAGAAAAAACTCGTGCGGTTCGAAACCGTTGGAATAGTTCTGGGATGAGGGGAAGCGGATAACGGTTCTTGATGGTGATCTTGTTGATTTCCCTGTAGTCCACACAAGGCCTTAATGTACCATCTTTTTTTTCAACGAAGAAAATCCCCGCTCCAGCCGGAGAAGAGGAAGGACGAATGAATCCCCTTTCCAGGTTTTCGTTGATGTATGACCGCAGAGCCTCCAACTCCTTTTCTGATAGGGGGAATATACGACCAAAAGGAATCTCGGAGCCAGGTAAGAGATCAATGGGACAGTCGTATGGTCGGTGAGGAGGCAAACTGTCAGCTCTCCTTTTGTCAAAAATGTCCATGAATTCACGGTAGGCTGCAGGGACGTGCTGAAGGTGATCAGGCACTGGTTGGACAGTTAGACAGGAAGCTGTGCAGACAGGACCAGAGGTGAAGCAGTGCTGGGAGCAGTAAGCCGAAGAGAAGGAGATCTTCTTCTCACTCCAATTGATATGGGGGTCGTGAGCTTGTAGCCATGGAAGTCCCAGGATGATAGGGAACATGGGGGAGCAGATGATGTCAAAGCACAGAAATTCTTGATGTCCTGAATCTGTGATGGTGAGAGTGGGTTTAGTTTCTTGGGTAACAGGCCCGGAACAGGGGGATGATCCATCGGCCAGATGGATTTGGAGCCTTTGTCTTTTGTTTTGCAGAGGGATACGTAAACTTCGAGCTAGGGATGTATCTAGGAAGCAGCTGCAGGCGCCAGAATCAATAATGGCTGGTAGCCGGATCTCCTCGCCTGCCACCTGTAGGGAGACAGGAAGGACAAGATGAGTTGAACTTGAACCATTGACTTGAAAGTTCATAGCTGTTTGTAATTGGGACTTACTGGGTCTTATAGGACAGTTGCGCAAAAAGTGGCCTGACCCTCCACAGTATAGGCAGAGATTGGCCTCCTGCCGGCGTTGTTTCTCATCAGGTGTAAGTGGAGCCCGGATCAGTCCCAGTTGCATTGGCTCGCTCTCCAAGGTAGAGGAGGAAGGGACTGCAGGAAGAGGATGACCTGTGGGGACCCTGGGTAGCATCCATGTAGGCCGAGGAGATTGAAGACGTTCAGCACGTCGTTCCCGTAGACGTCGGTCTAATTTTATGGCTAGCTGGATCAACTCCTCCAGGGTGGAAGGAGAATCAACACGTGCCAATTCATCTTTGAGAGTCTCTGAGAGTCCCTGGCGGTACTGGTATTTGAGAGCCGCCTCATTCCATCCAGTGTCCCCTGACCATTTCCGAAATTCGACCGTATAGTCCTCCACCGATCTTTTTCCCTGGACTAAGGTATATAAGATGGACTCGGCCGTGGCTATACGTTGGGGATCATCATATAATCTTCCCATGGACTCAAAGAAGGTTTCCACTGAGTTTAGTAGGGGACTTTTCTGCTCCAGGAGGTTGTGAGCCCAAGCTTGGGGTTCTTCAGACAACAAGGAAATAATAAACCCTACTTTTATTGTCTCAGAGCTGAAAGTCTTAGGTTGGAGAGCCAGGTATAACAAGCAAGCGTTCTTAAATGCTCTAAACCTCTTCCGGTTTCCGGAAAATCGTTCGGGTGTGGGCACCCTAGGTTCTGGGAGAGTCATAACAACTGCAGGAGCTGTGCTGGAGTGATCTTGTGAAGAGCTGGCCCCACTGGGGGATGTGGAAGTTGCATCCCCGGGAGACAACACCAGGTGCTGGAGACGACCTTCTAGTTGAAAATAGCCATCTTGTAGCCTCTGGACTGCTTGCGTAAGGGTCGTTACCTGCTGGCATAGAGCTTCGAGAGGGGAACCCACTCTGTCGGCCTCAGACATCTGGCTGGTTTGTACTATCACGGGTACTCACCGAGGCCGAGATGCTGGGAGTGGCTTCCCTTGCGGCTAAGCGCACCACACCCCTGGTAGTGGTACAGAGGGTGTAGGGCACAGAGAGGCACGGGTCGCCTGCAGGCAGGAAGCTCTTGGGAGGAGGACTTCAGTCACGCAGTGATGAGAGCTACGGAGGCTCTGACCCGGAGCTGGAGAAGAAGACCCGGCCGGGGCTCTAACCCGCCAACACAAGGGGAGCTGGGACAAGTGCAGGAGATCAGGCACAGGAAACCCAGTGGTGGAGAGTCTATGATGCAGACCGATAACTTATACTGGAGACTGGCAGATGAGGAAGTCCTTGGAGCAGGCCGAGGGTCAAACACAGCAGATAGTAGAGGAATCCTGAAGGCAAGCCAGAGGTAGAGGATTGGAGATGTCAGCAGAGAAGTCCGTTTAGACAAGCCGGGGTCATACACAAGAAGGCAGGAGAATCCGGAGACAGGCAGAGGGTCAAACACTGGAAGCAGATCGTGGGGAAGTCCTTTAAACAAGCCGAGGTCAAAGTGCTGGAGAGAGACAAGGTAGGTCAGGCAAATCCGGGTCAAACAGGTAAACACAGGAAGCAGGAAACAGGAACGGAACACTGGAAGCTGAAAGACAAACCAGCAATAAACAGGGCACAAGTCAGTCCTTATATAGGCCAGAAAAGGGGGCGTGATGCTGACGAGCGAACGTTCGTACGCCATTACGCCGTTACGCCGTCACGCCGTGTAGTGAACCCGTGTGTGCCGCTACTTGGCTAACGCGCATGCGCCGAAGCGCGGCTCCGCCGCGCAAACGCACAGGAACTTTCCGATGTTGACAGGCTCTTTTCTGACAATGCGCTAAATTGTTTCCGAGCATGTGTAGGAATTATGCGTGTCAGAATTAGCACAGACGATCAGACGATTTCTGATCAGAACTTTTTCTGACCGAAAAATTGAGAACATGCTCTCAATCTTTTGCTGGCTGGAATTCCGCCAGAAAAAGCATACACACGGTCGCATTTTCGGACAAAAAGCTCTCATCGGACTTTTGCTGGCGGAATTTCCGCTCGTGTGTACGGGGCAGAAGGGTTAGTTTACCTAAAAGTGATATTTTACTTGCAATTAGATCCTGATGGGTTGAGTGGTTTCCTGGCTTCCTATATGTCTTAGATGTTCCATTTAGTAGTTTTGGAGGTTTAAACTTCACCTGTAACAGTCTAGTAGGGATATAGTAGGGAGAGTGGGAATTCTTCATTGGAGATCCAGTACAGAGACCTTAACAAAAGAATTCCTCAGAAATAAAAGAAACCGATGATTTACCGTAACTCTCCAGCATCTACTACAACCAGAAGCATTCTTTTTGGGTAGTTTGATCCTTTAAACTGCATCAAGGTGAACGTATTAGTCCTTTAAGATGTAATTGTAACAGAAGACACAAATGAATGTTATTTTAATTGTTGCCTAAATGCTGTAAATAATTCTTCAAGGGATTAAATTATTTCCTATGTCCCATGCGACTGCAAAAAAACATTTCTCATTCCCCTTGTAAAGAAGACTACATTTCAGCATGCTGAAAATAAATCTGTTTTAATTAACACTTCAGTTACAGAATATACTGTGCCCTGACCATTAAACGATGTTAATTAAAGTTTAAATACTAGCGTGACTTGCATTTTCTGAACAGTGGCAATAGCAAATAAGACCATCATTACTTCTGGCCCATGGGAGCATATTGAGCCACGGTGTAACTACTACTAAAGGATGTCTAGATGCAAGCTGATGATTCAGAAAAAGCACCAGGAGGGGAGATATCAGTATATCATGAGCCTCCACAATTGTATTTTACAACTTGACCAATGGAGAGATTCAAAACATGGGTGTCTCTACTTAATAATAGTGTATTGGTAGAGTCCTGGACCCAAAGAAAGAAAACACATTTCATCAATAATTATCATAAAAAAATCATCAAAATTAAAATAAAATTTGGACATTTTCACTTAGGGGTGTACTCACTTTTGTTGCCAGCGGTTTAGACATTAATGACTATGCATTGAGTTATTTTGAGGGGACAGCAAATTTACACTGGTAAACAAGCTGTATACGCACTACTTTACATTGTAGCAAAGTGTCATTTCTTCAGTGTTGTCACATGAAAAGATATAATAAAATATTTACAAAAATGTAAGGGGTGTACTCACTTTTGTGAGATACTGTACATGAGGTCGGGACCTTACATTGGACCCTAGGGCATGGACTAATGTGAACATGTAAAGTGAAGCACCGTGAAAATGTTTGGCCTCTACCTCTTCCAGCACCACATATGATACCAAGACATACAACAAGCAATGAAACTAAATCTGCCCACTTGTGGGGAGGTGCAGCGTGGTGCAATGGCAGTAAATACAACTTGTATTAAAGTTAGAGTTCGGCAATTCACAACAAGCCTGGCGGGAAGGCACCCAACCGGGAACACTCACAGAATGCAACAGCGATGTGTAGCAGAGCAAGTCTCGGATGTGCTGACAGCATCTGTCTTGATGGGCGGAATGTGGCCTGGCCGGTCCATGCCCAAATGGGGAGGTCTCCAGGTAGGATGGAGTGTCCCTATTCTTTCCCCTCTCGTCTTCTAATCACTGTCCCTGTCAGACAGGTGACCTATCCCTACACTACCCACATGCGAAACGCACGCCAAGCCTGGGAGCCAGGACCTTAAATAGGCTCTGCCTGATCCAAGATGGCTGCCAGATTCACATGGGGTGGCAGCATACAATTGGATAGCTTCCCCAGTGACCCAGAAAACCATAGAGAAACCATGTTCCTCTCAACTCTCCCTCCAACTGCAGTGCCGCCATTGAGCGCTACCTACAATGGAGCAAATAGAGTGCACCTGCCTACATCCTGAAACACAAGTCCGTTGTGAAAAAATGTCTGCATATGTATTTAATAAAGTATTTTAAAGTGGGATATAGTGCGGCTTCTCTTGAAGCCTGTGTGTTCGGACTTCAGCCACCAATTTGACATCAGTAGAGATGCTTCTTGGATAATTCACAATTCATTGACAGGTGCATTTGAACTGCAGTTGACCTCCTTCTGACATACAGCAGGCTGGATTTTGCTATTGACTTATAATGGGATTCCCATAGACTTGTATGGTAATGCAAAATCAATCTGACATGAGCACAATCCTATCAACATAGGCCCATGCCCCATTTGTATATTGTGGTGTTTGCTGTGGAAATTACACGGGCAGGCAGCAGAAAGGTTAAAAAATAAGAAAACGCAGTTTTCATTGAAAATAAATGGAAATAGTCTCATAGCTACTATAAAAGGTTGTCGGCTGCCAAGTTATTTTTCTTTATGATTTGTTTCTCTAGCTGTGCTTGTTTTATGTCTACAAGGAGATATTTTATGAGCAAAATAATGATGTTTTATAAAGAGCGCAACATCGAACTGTTATTAGGGCCAAGCCCTTCTCACAGCCTGTCTCCTTTTGTTGTGCAGAAGTCAAAGTGTCACGTCCCACCTGGGCCAGCTTGCCAAGTTTTTGGATATCCCGTGGAGGCTTTCTCATTCTGTCTGCTTGTCTGCACATGTGTAATCGGTGAGCCCACTGATGGCTTATTGTGTTTTCATCTAGCCGCCGAATTCTTTCATTTAACATGCTCAGCCTATTGTTACATTGTGCCATCTCAATAGTTAGATGTTTTCCTCTGTTCAGCAGCTCTGCACCGGCCTACCTAAAAATAACGTAGACCTATGGATTTCCCATTGTCAGGCAATGAGAGTTAAAGTTAATCTGGTGTAAACAGTTACATGGGAAGTAATCAAGGAGAGAGTGCAATGAGCTTCTGAAATTGGTTTAGCAATTACTTTAAAAAGAGGAGGGAGTGCATCTCATCTCTGCAAACAAGGGTCATAGAACTCCCAGCTCTAGGGCAACTGACTGATGAAATGATTTCATGTGTAATGCTTCTTCAAATGTTTGATGTCCCTTTATCTTTCAAACACTGATGCACTTGTAAGTATGGAGCATAGAGAAAAGAATGACATTTTTTGAGAAAATTTGGGCAGAGATCATTGTCACAGAAAGAAAACAAAAATGTTACTGTAGTGTCTGAAGGCAAAACCATTTAGATCTCTATATATGACCTTTCAACTCTTTTATCCCAGTTTTTCAAGTTGGGACAGCTGATAATATCCTAATTAGCTGATTTTATGTGACAGCCAGAAATATTTGGTGTCAGTGCCCTTTTATAAGATCACTGAGAGGAATTATACGCACCAATAAGGTAAGGGGGCACTACAAAGACCAACAATATACGGGGGGTGCTCACCTCTGACCATGAACATAAGGGGCTCTTTACCATTGAACACCAATAAATGAAGCACTTCCACACTGACCTTCAATGTAAAGGGGCACTACACTGATTAACAATATAGAGAAGCACTTTTCCACTAACCCCAATAAAAGGGTAACAATACTGACCATGAATATAAGGAGGCACGTCTCCACTTACCACCAATGCAGGGGAGCACTTTACCACTGATATTCAAAAGGATCACTTCTTCTATGTCAGCCATGTATAGCCAAGCCATGCCTTTACTCTGTCATGTAAAGGAGCGCTACCGTACTCAGTACAGTAAGCGGTGACTTCACCACTGACTTAACAATCTAAGGGGGCACTTCTCTGCTTGCCACTAGAAACAGGATTCAGGTTCGGGTCGAACGCGAGTATGAGGAGAACCCAGTTTGTTTGCAGTTTGTGGACCAGCTGAACAAATTTGCCCGTTTGCCCAATCAAATCCCATGCTGCTTTAATGAAAACAAAAAAATGTAGCTATTGGGTTGACCATATTTTGGTCAGGTCATTGTGATTGACAAGGATTTACATTGCTGGACGCTGTGATTGACAATGGATTAACCATCATTCAAAAGCATGTGCTCTGAAGTGGTACAAGAAGGGGAGGCTGCTTGCTCACTTCCCTCCTTTTCCTGGGCACTATGGCTGCTTGCCTGGTTAAGGGTCTGCTCAAAACTTTAGGGAGAACCACATGCTTTTTTTTAAAGGGACAGTAGACCTTAAAATTCCAACCAGACCCATATTCAGACATTTAGACTGGGTCACCTAGAAAGGGCAGCAAGTATACCAGACCAGGCCCATGCCTTTTCAAATTGGGGGTAACTTGAAAGTGGGGGTGGCAAAGCCCCCTTGAAAGGGACCTTATCCCAATGTTGAGGATCAAGGGTCTTGTCCCCAGATCTGGTGCCTCAATAAGGATGTGGGGGGGGGGTGTAATATGAAGTGACTTGTAGCAAAATATAAGGGGGTCCCCAGATGTCTATCCCCTCCCAGGGGAATGAGCACAGCATTACATTAATAACCCTACTCATTCGCACAAACTGGTAAAAGTAAATAAACACACACCAAGAAAAAAAAACTTTAATACAATAATAACAATAAAAACACAATTCAAAGATGTTATGTCCGTCTATGTAGATGTGATGTCCCTCAATGTAAATACAGTGTCAGTCATGTCGTCCACCTACAGTATGTAAATGGCAGATCCAGGATTATGTCATTGACCAAATATACATTTTTTATTAAAGGATTTTTTTACTGTCATTTAGAGACAGGGTCTGGCTGGAATTTCATGGGGAACCCCACACTATCCCCCCCCCCCCCCTGTTTTTAATGTGTACTGTCACATTTAAAGAACGACATAATACTGTTCTGTGACATTACATGCACTTTTAAGGCATTCCCCATACATGTCATTTTTTATTTATTTATTTATATTTTGCATTTAAACATGTTACTCATTGTTATCAACAGAAGCTTACCTATGGAGTTAAAAAAGGCTGTAAAATAGCTAGTTTCGCCTACTATATACCTCAGCACTAAGTTTGGGGTTCTTAGACCTATTGCTGGGTTTGCCAAACATCGACAGGTTGACTTATCTCTATTTGCCACCAATGTAAGGGGTCACTTCTTCACCAATCTTGAATGTAAAGAATCACTTCCCCACTGACCACCTTTGTAAGGGGTCCTTTATTTACTTACCAATAGAAGAGGGCATTTCTCCACTGACCACCAGTTTAAGTGGGCCCTACTCCACTGATCACCAATGTAACAGACACTTCTCCACTGACCTCCAATCTAAGGGTGACCCACAACAAAAGTACATGTGCCGCTCAAGGTATCGCCAGGTCCTCTTGCATGGCAAACCACTAGGAGTACCGACAAGGACAGAGGTCATCCCAGCTTAAAACATCCAGTAGGAAAATTAAGTCCTAGAAGTTGAACATCACAGCAAAACCCTACGAGAAGATGTATGACAGCTTCAGTCCAGGCTCCAATCTTGCCACGCCCCCATTAAGCTCTGGGGCAGAGTGAAACGCGTTGGAAGCATGGCCTAGTTGGAGCTTGGGCTAAGGCCGTCATACACCTCTTCACGGGATTTTGCTGCGATGTGCAACTTTTAGGACTTCTATTCCCTACTCCAAATAAGGGGTCACATCTTCAATGACCATCATTAAAAGGGGACACTTTACTGACCAGCAATGTGAAGTGGACAATATAATTTTTACTGTCTGCATTTCTTTTATTATCATTATTTTCTTTTTTTCCTAATTATTTCTAAAAATGATTTTGTAGTATAGAACGTTGGGTCTGCTCTGGGTATCAAATACTCTGGGTACACCGTTGCAAAAGATTTGGTTGGTGGTCATCCAGTTTTTCACCCATTGCTTTGTGAACCATCTGTCTACCTTTTAAATCAACAGACAACCATGCATGAGAAGAAAGTAAAATGCTAAATATACTAACACACAAAATGAAAAACTTACATTTTCAATAACCCTTCATCTGTAAATTAAACCACTTAGCACATGATTTTCTACTTGCCTGTTTCTGTATTTTACAACTCACCTAATTTAAAGGCTATAAAATGCAAACAAGAATGTGTTGTTGCATACACTTCATCAATGCTTGGAAATAGGCATTGTGCCACAGCATGATTTCACCCATAAGAAGGCAATGCCGCTTTTGGGAACACAGTGCGCCACAACGCATGATAGTGTGCTTTGGGTTGTGGTGCACTACAATGTATGTGCTTTGGAGCTGAATTGCCTTAGTGAATTAGGGTGTCATTCAAAATGAATGGCACCATATTGTGTTGATGCAAATAATGTGTGTGTCAGGGCTGGGCTCAGCCCTTCCTTCTCTGAGCTGACCGCTCAGCTGCCAGCTAAATGCCAGCTCCTATCTCTCCACAGTTACTCAGCTGTTGATGGTATCCTGCTCGTCAGCCCTGCCTAGTTAAGCCGTCCAGCCCAGAGGATATCTGCCTTCGCCTTAGTCAACATCACAGAGACGCTCTCCTGCATTCCTGTTAAAAGACTTGCTTGGCTGACATCCCTTCTGGCTCCAGATCCTGCTTGCTGTTTTACTAGGCTCATCTCCGGCTCCCTAACGTTTGGCTTGTCTGACTATCCATTCCGGTTCTTGAACTCTGGCTATGTTTTGACTACGTTTGTTCTATTTACTTTTATTATTAAACAAGTGTGATTTAACTGTACTTCTGTCTCGGTCTGATTTCATCATTTCTGACAATGTGTTAAGGTGAGTTATGGTAATGCACCTGTTACCTTGACGCCCTATTCTTGAAATGTGATCGGGCCTTTAGTTGTTGGTAGATGCTAGAGAGTTAATGACCTCATTCACACCTTTTTAGGCACTTTAAAAGGAGGTTTAGAAGAAAGTTTATATTTATAGAAATGTTTTTTGTCATTATAGATTTTTTAACCAGTATAAGAGCTAGACATCATTGGCTGCCTCATTGGAACGTAACCTTCTAATGGAATACTTGTAATAGGATCAATTTACCAGCCCTGTTTTGGGGCTTCTTTAGATATAGAAATATAGATATAGATATTAATAAATAAATGTATAGATATTTATATTTACTTTTCTATGTAGATTTGTAATGCTTCATGTGTTTATTTTGCTCAAGAGCAAAAGTTTTATCTTTTTGCATTACAAAATTCATCTATTCTTTGTGTAGATATTTTCTCTTATGCCGCGTACACACGGGCAGACTTTTCGACCGGACTGGTCTGACGGACTTTCCGATGGACTTTCGACGGATTTTTGCCAGACTTCCGATGGACTTGCCCACACACGATCACACCAAAGTCCGACGGATTCGTACGTGATGATGTACGACTGGACTAAAATAAGGGAGTTGATAGCCAGTAGCCAATAGCTGCCCTAGCGTCAGTTTTAGTCCGTCGGACTAGCATACAGACGAGCAGACTTTTCGACCCGACTCAAGTCCGTCGGAAAGATTTGAAACATGTTCCAAATCTAAAGTCCGTCAGATTTTAGACCGAAAAAGTCCGCTGCAGGTCCGATGGAGCCCATACACGGTCGGATTGTCTGCCTGATTCGGTCCGTCGAACCAGTCAGGTCGAAAAGTCCGCTTGTGTGTATGCGGCATTAGAGCCTTTAAAAACCCATCAATGTGATCCAGATATGATCTATTGATTGGGCCCGTCCTGTACATTTGGTGCCATGGGTGGGTTCCCGCCTCCTGATTCATTCCCCTGCTTGAGCTTCAGGCTATCCTTCCCGCTGTTTGACACAGTTCAGGTAATCATGAGTGTTATGTGACATGCACAAAAATATCAGCATAAATGATGTATTTTATGAGCATGCTGTAATTCTATGTCATTTCAATATCCAGAGTTGTTCATCTATTCCATTTATATCTCCTGAAGAAGTAGATATATTCCAGGAAACGCGTCCAGCTTTGAGAAACAATATCTGAAAATGACAGGCTGTGTATATACAGTATAGGATTCAACCAAGAATATTTAATGTAATGCAGGGATAAATGTTAAAGCAACATTCTATTCTAATAAGATTTTATCTCATATGTAAATGGGAATTGTTATTAAGAACATTTTTGGTGTATAAATAAAACTTTTTGTAATTTTAACTATAAGCTTTGTTGTGCCTTTAAAGTCCTGCCATGTCAAAGGAGTTTTGAGTCTTTCTAGTGCGGTGTGTTGCGGTATATGCATGCGTTAACACACATTGCCAGAATTCACATTAACATGTTGTGGTGCTATTCATTTTGAATGGTACCCCAATGCACTATGCAACATACAAGCAGTTCATGACAGTGTGGCAATGCACTACTGTGCAATGTGGTGTGCTGCATCAGAAAAAGTGCTATATGTCCCTTTTTGGTTTTGGTTTGAGCACAGAAAGGCTAGATGCCTGTCATGCTCTTGATTTCTGTGTAACCATAGAGGAGAATTCTCTTCTCTTGCTGTCACCTGAGCAGAACATAAGAAGAAATTTTTAATTGGATAGAATAAATGGAATATCAGAGTTTTGGGTGGAGTAGAAAGTGTTAAAAACCTGCAGGATCTTTACTACTACTGACTATGAGAGGTTGAAAATTCCCGTGACCTCTGGTGAATTTTGGACCAAAGCCTAACACAACAGTGGCTCATCTAAAATGATGACCTCAACCTGTCATGCAAATGTCGAGGGTTGGAGGGTTGGGGTTAGACAATACTGAAGACCCAGCCATGGATCTGACCCTGCCCCTCATTTTCTACAAAAGAGAAATCCCCAATTTTATATTGTTCTTCTCTTTTTTGTCTTTACTTAGTGACACGTCAAAAAGAAGCGTGTTCTTCCTATCGAATGATCTTCAACCTTCCAGCGACAGTAGCCGCGTGAGAGATATCACTGCAGCTGATTTTAATGGTCTGATGAAAAGTGTGTCAAGTGGAGCACACTGCGTTTTGAGTACTTCTGCAAGGAACGGCACTTCAAACCGGGGCTCGGTTTTATGAACTGCGTGAAGATTGCTTTAATTTCAGCTCACGAGGAATGATAAGCTTGAGCAACTAGCACAAGTCGCAACACATGTTCCCTTTTATTCTGGCACGGATTCAAACTTAATTTTCCTCCACACGCTAAGCTTCCCCAACAACAAAACACATGCCCTAATCTGTAGTCTATTCTTCAATAAATGGGATTTATTATATGCTTCCGTGCCTTGGAGCTTTGTTTACCCAGTGTGGCATAAGACCACCAAGCATTTTCTTGTCTTTGGAAGAAGACAATCACTGACTCATCTTTTAAGTAGTGTTACATTTGAAGAGATCTCTTCATATTTTGCTGGTGTCTTTTGATGCAGCATACTGTTTCATGGTAAAGGGGTTTGCTGGTTTAAAGAGACCCTGTTACCTTAGCAAAAGTGGAAGGATCTTTTTAAAGTCCATTTATAGTACCCCCCCTTTGTCCCTTCCACATCCACTGCAAAATACCAGGGGTCAAATGGTGTCAGAACTTACAGCAGCAATGATATCACTCCCTCTGTCATAATCTTAAATTAATTGTAAAGTGCCACACCCTGTATTGTAAATTTCTATTAATGTATTGTGAAAGATGGGATTTTTGAGGCACAACTATTAAAAAATATACTCTACTATAAAGTGGAGGATTTTGCATAATGCTATGGACAGAGATCCCTTCCCCACTAGCAATTGATGAATTCTCACCATTTGTTTTTACTCAGATCCATTTTGGTTCAATACCAGACTGGGGGCTCCTGAAAAAGTGGAGCATTCCATGAAACGCGTTGGACCACAAAAGACCAGCATATATGTATCTAATTTTTACAAGATGTTTTGATGAAATCAATGAATAAGATTGCATCATGGATCTATTTTATGGAATATTGTATGGTATATTAGTATGTTTTTATACTTATTTGAATAAAGAAAGTATATTTATTAATAGCTGTGCCTTAAAAATCTCATCTTTGACAATACATTACTAGAAACCCCCCTCTGTCATGTGACAGTCTATGGGCCTAGCAATTGGCTGCTAGTCCTGAGCGCTGCATCATGGGAGGAGATCACATTTCCTCCCTTACCTTACAGCACCAGTATTTTGTAGCTGTTGCTGCGGACAAATACTGTAAATGGCAAAGGGGTGCTGTGAATGTGAATACATCTGGGATGGGGGTTAGCTTTAGATTGACCAAGTCACTTTGCCCTTTAAAGAAGTAAAAATGTTTTATTTTCTGTTAAAATAAACCTTACTGTTCAGTTCATTTTAACATTTCCTTAGATAACAGGTCTCCTGTGTAAATTACAGGAGAGCGACAAGGGTCTCAGTATTTCTGCATAAACTCTTCTAACTTGTGGGGCATAACTTCTACAGGATGCTAAATGTATTTATTTTAAAGAATTGATACAAGTCCAATTTATTGTGATAAATATATGAAACAGCGCTAAAAAAAATTAGCTCAGTATTGTGAATACACAAAAAGAAATCAGTAAAATGACATCAAACTTATTAGGTGAAAACGGTGTATAATAAAAATCACACCAAATATGTAAATAAGTGTCCATAAGATCCCATCCACAAGAGCTAAAAAGAAAAAATATATGTGAAACAAAAAAAGTCCAAAGGAAACAAATCATCCATGATTCACGTGCTCCACCAGTGTCCCCGCAATCCCAATTTGTAGTGCTTCCACCACCAGGTGACACCAAGTATTAAAGCCTCTTACTGAATCCTGTGGACCATCATATGGTATGGTCAAATGCGTGTGTTACATCTCCTTATGAAGGGAAGCGCCAAACGTGATCCAGTCAGGGTTGGTTCATCAGCAGGATAAAAAATAAAAAGCATATAGGCCCATAGTATAACCCATAAAAAACATTTGTTCAAAAAATAACATGTGAAACTTGCAAAGGTAATCATACTAAGCAAATCCTTTGCCAATAGGTTATAAAAACTTGCATATAGCAATAAAAACAGATACAATTGCTCTCCCAAAAACAGTGGCGGCTGGTGTTTTTTTTTGGGGGGGGGGGGGCGGCGTCACTACCTCCCCAACGCCTGCTGTCTGCTGGACAGTCCGACACTTACCCCATCTAGGTGACGGGTGGTGGGCTGCGGGCAGCGGCTCTGTTGTCCTCTGCTCCAGCACAGCGGACCCGATCTAGATGGCGGGTGATGGGCAGTCTGCTGCGGCTCTGGTGTCCACACAATTTGGCCAATCGGGAAACGCGTCTCGTGACCGGCTTCCTGATTGGCGGAGAGGAGATTTAGTGTGAAAATAGAGAATATTTATTCGCTATTGTCCCACAATGGGCCCACCCAACTGGGTGGGGGAAGCCTATTAGAGCCTTTGGCTCTAATTACAGGCTTCACCCCCCCCCCATTAGAATCCATAGTCTGGTGCCCTGTATGTCGATCTGGGGGCCGGACGCATGGATAGGGGGGCCGCGCCCATGCGCCCCTATTGGACAGGCTGGCACTGCCCAAAAAGCAGCAGGCTGTGTGAATGCACCGGACTCTCCCGCCAGTCAGCAAGCATGCCTGATGATGAAGCGTTGAGATCCAGTGCACCATTTTCCACCCATAACTGAAAACCTAAGTCTGGGTGGGCAGACCTTTTAATTTATTTTCACAGTCATTCCTATTGAATGCATGGGCTGCTTTCTTAAACTGACCACTGCACACAGCGTGTAAACAGCAGCTGCACTTTAACATTCACCAGGGCTATATCACATTTTTATAATCTGGACTCTCTCTATTAGTAAAGAGAAAAAAAGAGGCAAGCACGACAGAGCAATGAGGTCATTTAAGAAGATATTAGAAGGGCTTACAGAACTCAGTAGCTTTTCTTATTACTCAGGCCTAATTACACTTTTCATCAGGCCTTGTAATTTGTTATTTGCAAAGCATAACAGGTGAGCATTTCCATCTCAGCCAGATATCAAATATTTCCTACATTGTCAACAAAGTCCTGCAAAGTTAATAAACTGTGGCTTGAGAGTGGAATTGTTCTAGGCTAATTATGGCATCAGTTGCTATGGCAACAATCTTCTAATCAGAGGATAAACACCCGTTTCATAACCTGGTATGAGAGACACTAAGCTTGTTCATCTTACAGCTGGAGGTTTATCATAGGAATAGTTTACATTTGACAGCGAGAGCTTGGTACATATGCTATTGCTTTGATTTTCTTTTTTATTTCAGTCTCTCTCTTACTGATAAGGACTTTCACCCTTAAAACGGGGTTTTCCACTCCCTTGGAGGTCATTCAGTCCCCATTTGACCGCAGCCTGCCCATATCCGGCACTCCATGTCTTGCATGTCCCCTCCATTCAAGCTCCTTTGGTTCTTGACACTTCTAGTAGTGTCTTTGTCCTCCTCAACCTGGTTTTATTCTCTGACCACTATGTCCTTGCTGTGACCTGTGGTGACATAGAGAAGAACTGTCATCAGCACACCAAGTATTCCTCAAAGAGGGTCCAAAGCTTTATTATCGTGGTCGCATAGTAGACAGAAGGCAATGTTTTGGAGCCAAGCAGGGCTTTACGTGGCTTTAAAAAGTTGCCTTCTGTGTACTATGTGACCACAATATTAAAGCTTTGGACCCTCTTTGAGGAATCCTTGGTGTGCTGATGACAGTTCTTCTCTTGGATAGTTTACGGTTTCCAGCCTGTGATCATTGCAGCACCCATCATTAACAAATAGCCATCTTCAGGAACGTGTGCGCGGGGAATATTGTTTTTTGATTCGTTGCTGTGGTGACATAGGGTTTGGAGGATGAAACCATGCCCTACAATTGGAGACAATTCCAAAAGTGTTAAATGCCAAAATTTATGACTGAGGATGCTTCACTACAATGAAGGGGAGAGAGGAGACATGGGCCATTGAAGAGGTGCATAGCTCCCAACTGTCCCTGATTTTGAGGGACTGTCCATGATTTGGAGCAATGTCCCTTTGTCCCACATTCCTCCTCATTTGTCCCTCATTTTGGCATGATCTATATAGTTGTATAGAAAATGCACTTTTTATCTTTCAAATAGTGTTTCCTAGTGCTAAACCTTTCAAAAATGTTCTAATTTGCTGCATTTGTAAGTTGAAAAAGCCAATATAAAGGAATAGTAGTGGTAAAAAAAAACACTTGTGGATTTCATTAATCTTTTTTTTGTTAATTCTCCTTTAAGGGGGCGTGTCCTATGCCTACATACATTTTCTAATAGGTGTCCCTCATTCTCATCTCAAAATGTTGGTAGGTGTGTGGGTGTAGTATACTACCTCTTCTCCTTCAGAGAGCTAGAAGCATTTCTAGAGAGCAGACAGAGGAAATTCTATACTCTATTGCCACGTACACACGGTCAGAATTTCCGACAACAGATGTTCGATGTGAGCTTGTTGTCGAAAATTCCAACTGTGTGTAGGCTCCATCAGACATTTGTTGCCGGAATTTCCTGGTTCTCAAATTTTCCGACAACAACATCCGTTGTCGGAAATTCCGATCGTGTGTACACAATTCCGATGCACAAAATTCCACGTATGTTCGGAATCAACCAGAAGAGCCGCACTGGCTATTGAACTTCATTTTTCTCGGCTTGTTGTACGTGTTGTACGTCACCGCATTCTTGACGGTCGGAATTTCCGACAACACTTGTGTATGCAAGACAAGTTTGAGCCAACATCCGTCGGAAATAAATCCAGGATTTTGTTGTCGGAATGTCCGATTGTCTGTACGCGGCATAAGTCTCTTTATTCTGTAACTTCACCGTAGCTGTACCCCCTGCAATTACAATATGCCTGCATGCTGGTGGGTGGGCAACTCAAGGAGATCAGCTGTCTCATGTCTTCATTTTTAAGAGTTCAGGTTACTAAACACTTTACTGTTGATAATGCAAAGCATATACAAAGCAATATAAAGTATTAATATGATAAAATGGCTGCTCTGGAATGAGAGGGTTAATAGGACAGAAGTTGAGGGCAGATCAACCCCACAAAGACATAAAAACATAGAAAAGTGAAGGCAGAAAAAGACAGAATAGTCCATAGAGTCTGCCCATTTATTTATTTTTTTTAAATTGTTTTGTTGTTTGTTTTTTTTTTCGTTAACTTTGTTGTCTGACTATAGATCTATGTTCATCCCAAGCATGTTTGAAGCCATTTACTGTTGACTGTCTCACTACCTCTGCTGGTAGTTTATTCCAAGCATCAACTACCCTTTCAGGAAAATAATACTTTGTAAGATTAGTTTTGAACTTCCCTCCAGTTAGTTTGAGGTCATGTCTCCGTGTTCTTGATTTTGGTTTCATATTGAAAAAACTGCCCTCCTGAACCGTATTCACCCCCTTATGTATTTAAAGGTTTTAATCATGTCTCTCCTTTCCCTTCTTTCCTCCAGACTGTACATATTAAGCTCCTGAAGTCATTCTCAATATGTTTTATCCCCAAAATCTTTCACCATTTTTGTTACCCATCTCTGGACTCATTCTATCTTCTCAATATCTTTTTGTAAGCGAGGTCTCCTGAACTGGACACAGTATTCTAAATAAGGTCCCACTAAAGATCTATATAGGGGAATCAGGACCTCCTTCCTCCCGCTGGTGATCCCTCTAGAATTCTATTTGCTTTTCCCACTGCCTGGTCACACTGTTTGTTCATTTTGCAGTCATCTGAAATAAGTACCCCCAAATCTTTTTCTTCTGTAGTGCTGGCTAACCTTGTACCCCCCATGTTGTACTCTCTCAGGGGATTCTTTTTCCCTAGGTGCTTTATTTTACAGTTAGAAACATTGAACTGCAGTCTCCACTGCTTTTACCAATCTTCCAGCAATGCCAAATCATGTTCCATTTTACGGACATCTCCAGGGATATCTGAGGTAGAAAGCTTACTATATTTTTTATATTTTTTTTAAGGGCAATTATTACTTTAGGTTAGGTTATCTTTTTTTTTTTTTTTTACTGTATACAAAACATTTAATGAACCCATGGCACAGAGCATTATAGGTATTTTAAGAATATAGCAGTTCTACTCATTCAGACTTTCTATCTCTAATTGAATTGTTGAGCTTGGTACAGAGCAGTGGCGGACGCTCCATTGGGGGCGCAGGGGCACCGCCCCCCTAATCCATGCCCCCAGGCCCTAATCTACATGCAGGGCGCCAGACGCATGGATTTCAATGGGTTTTTTCTTCTGAAGCACATGATTAGAGCCTGAGGCTCTAATTGGATTCAGAAAGGGTGGGCTCGGGCCGCAGAGCATAGCGCCCTGAGCCCAACCAGTTGTGTGGCAATAGCGAATTAATATTCGCTATTGTCTTTCTGCTTCTCCTCCTGGCCAATCAGGAAGCAGGTCTTAAGACCCGATTGGTCAAGAGGAGAAGCGATCGTATTGGCCGGGAGCAGAAGCAGGGGGGAAGACACCGAGGAGGAGACACAGGGAGAAGCTGCCAAAGCTGCCCGCGACCTGGTTGGGGTAAGTGCGGGGCTGGTGGGCAGAAGAGCGAGCAATGGGGGGGTTGTTCGCCGATCAACCGAGCGACGGGGGGTTTGACCAAACGGGAGCACCAACCGCTACTGGTACAGAGGGGGAGTAGTCACTAATCTGACTTATTCACTAGTGTAGGTAAATTTCAGATTGAGCTATTGACCTCTGTAATCAATAGGCTTTTTAGAGAGGAGTTAAGGAAAATGTCTGGAACTCCAAATCATCATTGCACATGAAAATCAATTTTTTACCATTTTTTTCTCCTGACCATCATAAAGAAATAAAATAAAGAATAGAACAGAAAAAATATGCAAAGCCAAGATGTTCAAATAAACTAAATGTATATTTTCTTGAAATGTGTTTTTAGGACCTTCAAACAAAACTATCTATCTATCTATCTATCTATCTATCTATCTATCTATCTATCTATCTATCTATCTATCTATCTATCTATCTATCTATCTATCTATCTATCTATCTATCTATCTATCTATCTATCTATCTATCTATCTATCTAGATAGATAGATAGATAGATAGATAGATAGATAGATAGATAGATATCTATATATATATACACTACCGTTCAAAAGTTTGGGGTCACCCAAACAATTTTGTGTTTTCCATGAAAAGTCACACTTATTCACCACCATACGTTGTGAAATGAATAGAAAATAGAGTCAAGACATTGACAAGGTTAGAAATAATGATTTGTATTTGAAATAACATTGTTTTTACATCAAACTTTGCTTTCATCAAAGAATCCTCCTTTTGCAGCAATTACAGCATTGCACACCTTTGGCATTCTAGCTGTTAATTTATTGAGGTAAGCTGGAGAAATTGCACCCCACGCTTCTAGAAGCAGCTCCCACAAGTTGGAATGGTTGGATGGGCACTTCTGGCGTACCATACGGTCAAGCTGCTCCCACAACAGCTCAATGGGGTTCAGATCTGGTGACTGTGCTGGCCACTCCATTACCGATAGAATACCAGCTGCCTGCTTCTGCTGTAAATAGTTCTTGCACAATTTGGAGGTGTGTTTAGGGTCATTGTCCGGTTGTAGGATGAAATTGGCTCCAATCAAGCGCTGTCCACTGGGTATGGCATGGCGTTGCAAAATGGAGTGATAGCCTTCCTTAGCTTTTACCCTGTACAAAGCTCCCACCTTACCAGCACCAAAGCAACCCCAGACCATCACATTACCTCCACCATGCTTAACAGATGGCGTCAGGCATTCTTCCAGCATCTTTTCATTTGTTCTGCGTCTCACAAACGTTCTTCTTTGTGATCCAAACACCTCAAACTTGGATTCATCTGTCCACAACACTTTTTTCCAGTCTTCCTCTGTCCAATGTCTGTGTTCTTTTGCCCATCTTAATCTTTTTCTTTTATTGGCCAGTCTCAGATATGGCTTTTTCTTTGCCACTCTGCCCTGAAGCCCAAAATCCCGCAGCCGCCTCTTCACTGTAGATGTTGACACTGGTGTTTTGCGGGTACTATTTAATGAAGATGCCAGTTGGGGACCTGTGAGGCGTCTGTTTCTCAAACTAGAGACTCTAATGTGCTTATCTTCTTGCTTAGTTGTGCAACGCGGCCTCCCACTTCTTTTTCTACTCTGGTTAGAGCCTGTTTGTGCTGTCCTCTGAAGGGAGTAGTACACACCGTTGTAGGAAATCTTCAATTTCTTTGCAATTTCTCGCATGGAATAGCCTTCATTTCTAAGAACAAGAATAGACTGTCGAGTTTCAGATGAAAGTTCTCTTTTTCTGGCCATTTTGAGCGTTTAATTGACCCCACAAATGTGATGCTCCAGAAACTCAATCTGCTCACAGGAAGGTCAGTTTTGTAGCTTCTGGAAGGAGCTAGACTGTTTTTAGATGTGTGAACATGATTGCACAAGGGTTTGCTAATCATCAATTAGCCTTCTGAGCCAATGAGCAAACACATTGTACCATTAGAACACTGGAGTGATAGTTGCTGGAAATGGGCCTCTATACACCTATGTAGATATTGCACCAAAAACTAGACATTTGCAGTTAGAATAGTCATTTACCACATTAGCAATGTATAGAGTATATTTGTTTAAAGTTAGGACTAGTTTAAAGTTAGCTTCATTTAAAAGTACAGTGCTTTTCCTTCAAAAATAAGGACATTTCAATGTGACCCCAAACTTTTGAACGGTAGTGTATATGTATCTATATATATATATATATATAGATATATATATTATATATATAGATATATATATATGATCAACATATAATGTAGTCCCTTCCAAGTTGGTCACCTGCCAACTATTTTTTGAACAATCTTTTTGTTGACCTTTCATGTTTCATAAACTCCTAGAAAGGTCGATCATCTGCTTGTTACAAATGACCTCTGTTATGTTCCAAGGAACCGTCCACAAATGTCACACATGGAATCTAGAAACTGCATTTTTCTGCTAAGTATTAAAACATGTCGAGTGATCCACAAATGATTCTTTGCCGATAAACAGGGGGATTAAAATTAGTCGTCTCTTCTTTCATCAATGTAATATGAATCAGCGGGAGAGCTGTTCTCTAATGATAATGGGGGCCTTTGCCATTATATGCCATGGCTTATTAAAATCTATCACAGCTGACAGATATTTTAAATCACTGCATGTTTGTATTGGTTTCATTTTTCTATTCCGAAAAAAAGAAATTTAGACAGCAGGCACAAATTATGCATTTCGCAAATAAATAGTTTTGCTGTTTTACTTTTTTTAAATAAACTTCAATTACTTTCAATAAATTTGCTTATTTTAAGTAATTGAAAAAGACCACCTACAGTTGGGAATGTTAAGTAAAAAATAATTTGACGAGTACACATGCATAAACTTGAAAGGAATGAATATAATAAAAAAAATGAAAAACCTCTTGTGGATGTACCAGTATGGTCTTCTGTGTCTTACTTTTATGTTTATTTCTTTTTAATAAATGGGCAATCAAAGAACCTTAAAGTGATACTATACCCACAACAATAAAATCAGTCTGTATATACTGTAAAGCATGCTTGTTATACTCACAGTGGAAAGGGGGTAATCCTCTGCATTGTGTAAAAAGGCTGTTTAATCATATCTTCTCTGATCCTCCCCTTCTTCCACAGTCCCCAATTTATCTGCTGATAGAGCAAAGCATTGGGGGCACTCTGCACATGCTCAGTTTGGTGTGTATTGCTAGAGAGTTCTGTTTTTCTTGGGAGAGTGCATGTGATCAGCACAGGGCCAATTAGCACTGTCCAGCCTCATAGGACAATCAGGGGAGAATGAAAACTCCTCCTATAAGCTTTAACCAGACACTAATAGAAGTCACAAGACTGCTCTAACTGCTGATGAGAAAAGGCAGTTTATATTTAAAAAAATAATTGCATTCAATGTTCTGTGTACTGTGGGAGACCAGATATAGTGAATGCAGGCTCCTGGGTTTAGTAGCTCTTTAAGCATTAAACAATAAATATTTAAAACTATTTAGATTCCTAAACTTATGGGTCATATTTTGAAGAGGACCAGAAAAATGTTTAAATGCCCTGTCAAACGTTAGGCTAACTTTTTTTTTTTTTTTTTTTTTTGCTTCACTGTACTAAGTAGTGAAATTACCTGTTTTTGGTGTGGTCGGGTTTTCCCTAAGGTCAGTAGTTGCTTGCTCATGTCTGCTTCTGGAGGAAGCTTCCAGGAAATAGAATAGGAGGATCAACCACTGATTTATGAATATTTGTCAGACCCCAGCCAATCCCTGGGAAGAGGGCATCCAGAAGGTGGCTGAGAGAGATGATAAACGTTTGGGGAGGCCTGGGCAGAGTGTTCTTCCTCTGCTAGGACTGTTCCTTTTCTCTTGGGGCTGCTGCCCTGGGAGACAGTTAGCGTGAGACAAGAGTTGTAGCCTGGGCCTCAGTAGGTCCTTGGGCTGGGGGCCTGGAGAAGATTGCTTAAGGATTTTTGCTGGAGGGCATTGTTCTGGAGTCCAGTCTGGAGAAGGATCTGTATCTCCTTCACTGATAAGTGTTGTGTGGAAACTTGGTGGCAGACAGCTCATAGAACATTGTGAGTAAGACCTGTTTTTTGGGACTATCCTGGGGTGCTTGTGGCTAGACTTATGGTCCGGGTCTGCTCTTATAGAGACCTAAAGTTACTGCCCATTCCCTATCACCTCCAGTCAAGGCTGTACTTCTGTTGATTTCTGATATTGTTTTGGAGTATCCTGAACCCCTAAATCCTCTCCCGCTCCAGTTTCTGCAAATAAAATCCACAAAAGACATAATCTAGACTGAGCCTGCGTTGTTGGTGTGCTTGGAACTGTGCCTATGGCAGGAAACCTTGATACTAGTAAGGAAGACCTGGGTATGTTCTCAGCGTGCCCTTCCCAGGGTGAGCACTACAATGTTAAAAAATATTTAATTGTTGTGTTGCAACTCAGTGTCTGTACTAGGGGCAACTGTAAGCATTTATTATATACCATATTTACGCAGTGTCAATACATTATGAAGCACTTGGATAAGTGTATTTTTCACAGTTCACATCCTAGCCCCGCCCTTGAGAAATTCACATTGTCAAAGGCATGGCACAGTTATACAGACTTTCACACACTTTAGGATGAAATTAAGAAAATAACAATTAACCATCCATTTTTTCTGATTGCTACAGGTAATTTCAGAACCTGGGGAAACTTATCCAAACAAAAGGAGAACACAGGACCTTTATACAAACAGTGTCTTTGTGGAATTTGACCTCTAGTGTTTCATGCAAAGTCACCATGTTTCCCAGATAATAAAATATTCTATTATTAATCATAACCTAAAGCTACATAAAGTACAGAAAACATGCTTGCAGTTTTTACAAGCTTTTTAAAATATATTCCGGGCTATGTCTTTGCACAATTATTACAACCATATAACAACCATAGGAAAGCACTAGACGCCTCCTACACATGATATTAAAATATATACAAAAATAAGTTGCACAAAAGTGTCAACAGCCATATAAAATTAATGTGAAAATGAATTACCTCAGTGATAGCTGTACTCACAGTATAGCCACATAAACAATACACAAACCAATAAATCTAAAATTGTATTGCGCTATCAATATAAAGTGCATAAAAATCATAATAATAATTATCCAGTCAAGAGAAAAACTCTATATAAATCAAAAACCATATGTGCAGATGGAAATGTATTGGAAAAAGTTCATAAATAGTCCAATAAAATCCATAAGAAAAAAGAAAGTACACTTGTGCATGAAGTTCATATAAACACTTATGTCTTTTCAGGATCCCATGCTCCAATGTGAGTAAAAGAATTCTTCACACCCAAAAGTGCACACCCCACTCACAAGGCACTTGCCAGCTACTGTAATAAGACCACAAGACGGAGGTCTGGCTGCACCTTATCACAGTATCCCCTTGGGATGGATGGATGTCAAGACTTGGGATTCCAGAATGGATTACCATACAACCAGGATGATCCACAATAAACTCAAGTGAAACGTAAACGTAGTGACGTACAAGACGTACGTGATTTCTCCATTACGAACGCTAGTTTTACAAGACGGAGCGCTTCCGGCTCGTCCTTGATTCTGAGCATGCGTACTTTGTACTTTGTACTTTTGTCCGACGGGCTTGTGTACACACGCTCGGAAAGTCCGACAACACACATTTGTTGACGGAAAATTTGAGAATATCCTAGCCAACATTTGTTGGCGGAAAGTCCAACAACAATTGTCCGATGGAGCATACACATGGTCGGACTTTCCACCACCAGCCTGACATCCAACATTTCCCGTCTGAAAATCCAGTCGTGTGTACGGGGCTTTAGTGTAGTAATAAAGGTTCAAGCTTTTAATGAAGGTTGAAAATACTTACAACAGGCAGGAGTAAGTTTGCATATAGTACAATCAAATCCTTGCAACACCCTGGAGGGTGTGATGATGTCTCTGCTGTAGCTCCTACCGACGTGTTTCATTCAAATGAAAGTCATCAAGGGGTAAAGAAGTATACATGCTACACATGCTTGTTTCATTCTGAACATGTGGCTGATGAAACAATAGGCTCCACAATAAGCAAAACTAAGAACCCTTCTAAGGACCCTTAGATAAAGTTCTAAGACGAAACGCATTAAGGTGCACAGCATGCTTACCGGAAGTGACGTCGGGGCTTTGCTGGAATTGGCGCGGCGGAAGTCCTCTCACTAGGGCTGGGTGAGACGCTGATTGCTCGACCATAGACCAGAGGGTGCTGACAGCTATTGTATGAGACACTTTGGGGGTTATTTACTAAAGGCAAATCCACTTTGCACTACAAGTGCACTGCAAGTACACTTGGAAGTGCAGTCGCTGTAGATCTGAGGGGAAGATCTAAAATGAGGGGAATCTCTGCTGATTTTATTATCCAATCATGTACAAGCAAAAATGCTGTTTTTTATTTTCCTCGCATGTTCCCCTCAGACCTACAGCGACTGCACTTCCAAGTACACTTGTAGTGCAAAGTGGATTTGCCTTTAGTAAATAACACCCTTTGTTTGATATGCCTGGAATTTATAAATGTATAGTTTAAAAAGTAGGATTTTAAATGAGGGGGAATAAAGTGTTTTATTTGTTAGTAGAGTTGCACTATTTGGAGCATTTCTTTCTTACCTCTAATGCCGCGTACACACAAGCGGACTGTCCGACAGAAAAAGTCAGACGGAAGCTTTTTATCGCATATACCGATCGTGTGTAGGCCTCATCGGACTTTTCTTTTCGAAAAATCTGACGGACCTAGAAATAGAACATGTTCTAAATCTTTCCGACGGAACCAATTCCTATCGGGAAAACTGCTCGTCTGTATGCTGGTCCGACGGACCAAAAACGACGCATGCTCTGAAGCAAGTTTGAGACGGAAGCTATTGGTTACTGGCTATTGAACTTCCTTTTTCTAGTCCCGTCGTAAGTGTTGTACGTCACCGCGTTCTGGACGGTCGGACTTTGGTCGGACTTTGGGTTGACCGTGTGTAGGCAAGTCCGCTTGAATGGAATTCCGGCGGAGTTCGATTGGAGAAACCTTCAGAGTTTATTACGACGGCTAAACCGGTCATGTGTACGAGGCATAATAATAAGTAATAAGCAAACGTTCTCCTCCATTCCTTTTTTTTTTTAACAACAAGGTTGGTCTTTATTTGAGAAAATGATATACAGAATGTAGAAAAAAACAAAAATAGTGTGACAAGTACACAGTGCAGTTATACATCGTACAGATATTATACAGCAGGCGTTATTAGTTCAGCATTTAAGTGTTGTACAGTTTGGTGTTACCAGGGAGGGGAACGACATCAGCATAAAATACAGGTAGTCAATGCACAATACATAGGGGGGGGGGGGGGGTCAGCATATCCTCTACACACCACAAAGCCTGCCCAGCTCCACATCCTTCAGAGACCCAGTAGGGAGGTCAGATCGGGTCAGTACATGGTTGCCAGACTTTGGCGAATTTTTGGGGACAACCTCTACTTATATAAGTTAATTTATAGAGCGGTATGACCGCATTTATTGAGTCTTCCCAGGTTCTTATTGTAGGTGGACGACTAGACGTCCATTTCAACAGAATCACTTTTTTTGCATAGAATAAGAGTAGGGCCAGTAGTATCTTGGTGTAGCGGGGTCTCTGTTCGTCATCTTGGATACCTAACAGGGCCAATTCTGGGGACAAGGGAATTTCCAGCTGTAGTCTGACCTGTATAAATTCCTCTATAGCAGCCCAATATCTGGAGAGTCGAGGACAGCTCCAGAACATGTGGATGTAGTCACTATCCAGCGACTGGCACCTCGGGCAATTCGAGGATTTCAACGGGAACGCTCTGTGCAGCCTCTGAGGGGTGAAGTACACCCTATGCAAAAATTTGGTTTGGATTAGTTTATCCCTAGAGGAGATCAATACCTGGAGACCATCATCAAAACACTCTTCCCAAGCTTCCCTGTCTAGGTTTGGAATATCTCTCTTCCACTTAACCCACAAGGCTTCCATCTTAGGTGAGCCTTTCTTAAGTATTGTAAAGTATAGCGTAGACAAGGGTTTTTGCAAGGCCTCCTGTGAGAGCAACTCCTCAACCGCATCTGCCTGAATAATCGGCGGGGTCGGAAATTGCGCTTGGAAGGCATGTCGCAGCTGATAGTAGCGAAAAAACATCCATCCCGGGAGATTATGCCTAGTCGCTAGTGTGCGGAATGGTATAAGGGTTCCTGACATTACAATATCTTTTAAAACCCTGATACCATATCTGGCCCAGACCTGCGGATCCGGAATGGTCCGAAAGTGCGGGAGGGTGGAGTTCCCCCACAACGGGCAGAATGGAGACCACTGGCTGGCAGCCAAGAACCTTTTCCTAGCCATTCCCCAGACTCTTATAGTAGTTTCAGTGGGCACAGGCAAGGAGGGGTACGACGACGTCCCGCGGTAGGGCAGGTTGCTTAGTTCGGTAAGGGATCCCACGATAGCCGCTTCAAGACACACCGCTGCGTTAGCTCTAGATTGTTCGAACCACCACCTCACCGTAACCAGGACAGCCGCCCAATAATACACCGTCAGGTTAGGTAAAGCTAGGCCACCGAAACTCACGGGGAGCTGCAAGGTAGTACGAGCTATACGTGGAGACGATCCCCTCCATAGGAAGGAGCCAATACACGTATCCAAATTTAAAAAAAAATTTTGGGATATCCACGTCGGGCAGTTTCGGAACACATAATTGAGTTTGGGTAAGTATATCATTTTCAAAACATTGATCCTCCCAAGGAGATTTAGGGGAAGATTAGCCCATCGGGAACAGTGTTCTTTCAGTTGCGCGACTATCGGAAAAAGATTTAGGCGTTGATATGCTTGGGGTTCTCTAGCTATCTTTATACCTAGGTACGTAAATTCTTCTACCCATCTCAACGCTGTCTGAGGAGCCAGCTCCTTTGCCCGCCCATCTAAAGGGAAAAGGACTGATTTGGACCAGTTTATACGTATCCCTGAGAACTGCCCAAACTCATCAAAGGCCTCCAGAGCAGCCTCCAATGAGGGACCAGCATCCTGCAGGTAAAGCAGGGTATCGTCAGCATATAATGATATTTTCTCCTCCAGAGGGCCAATCCTGAGTCCCACTATACGGCTGGATTCCAGGACCAAAATCGCCAGGGGCTCCAGGGCGAGTGCAAACAAGCTGGGGGAAAGGGGACAGCCCTGCCGAGTGCCCCTCTGGAGGAGAAAGAAATCCGAGAGGGTATCATTTACTCGAATTCTTGCCCTAGGACCCCTATACAGAATCCGGAGCCAATGCATGAAGCGAGGGCCTATTCCAAACTTCCGCATGACCGCCCATAAGTACACCCATTCTACAGAGTCGAAAGCCTTTTCTGCATCCAGAGAGGCTATGACTCTGGTTCCTCTGTTGTCATGGGCGGCAGCTAGATTCAGAAATAAGCGACGGATGTTTATGTCGGTACCCTTGCCCGGCATAAAACCGGTCTGATCAATCTGCACCAGGTCCTCCATCACCTTACCAATTCTAATGGCCAATATTTTGGCCAGTAATTTAGCATCTGCATTGATGAGGGAAATAGGCCGGTAGGAGGCGCAGTCCTCCGGGTCCTTGCCAGGCTTGGGCACCAACACAACAATCGCTTCGGATAACGAATCTGGGATGGATCCCAGTTCCGCCGACCGCTGTAGTAGCGAGGTAAGTCTTGGTGCCAAGAGTTCTTGGTATGTGGCATAGAATTCTATAGGGATGCCGTCTGGTCCAGGGGACTTCCCAGACTGCATAGCTCCCAATGCCTCCTGGACTTCCTCTAATGAAATGTCCTTATCTAGTTCTTCACGTTTCTCCTCCGTCAGGGAGGGGAAGGGAATCCTCTCCAGATACCGGAGTAGCTCCTCGCCACTGAATCCCGCTCTAGCTGAGTATAAGTTCTGATAGAACTCAAGAAACCTTGCATTAATGTCCGCTGGGGTCGTCAATAGCCGACCATCCAGCGCCTTCACCCCTCCAATATGGGTGACACCATTCCTCCCCTTTGCTAACCAAGCCAATAGTCTCCCGTTCTTGTCCCCGAATTTGAATACTCTCTGTGCACTATCAAGCATAGATTTCTGAGTTAGCTCGACTCTTAGAGGGGACAGTTCCCTCAGAGAGTCTTGCCAGGGCACATAGTGGTTTTGATCAGGGTTTTGTATATACTCCTCCTCTTTCAACTTCGTCCGCACCTCCAGATCCCTCAGAGACTGCACAGAATCGCGCTTCTTGGCTGCAATGCGGGTCATATACTCCCCCCTAAGCCAGGCCTTAAAAGCATCCCATTGCACTAGAGGCCCGGTGGAACCTTCATTGTGTAGCCAAAAATTGCATAGAGCCTCTGGGAGCTCTTCCTGAATATCGGGGTCCATAATCCAGTATTTAGACAGCCTCCACACTCTTACACCCACCACATGAGAGAGTCGAATAGTAACCGATACCGGAGCATGATCCGAGATACCTCTAGAAAGGATCTCGGAGGATTCAATCCTCCGAAGTAACGTAGAGGAGGCAAAAGCCAAATCAATGCGGGACACGGTCCGGTATGTGGTAGATAAGCATGTGAATGCCCTATCCGAAGGGTGGTAGTGGCGCCAAACATCCGTCATGTGGAAGGCGGAGGCCCAATGAGAGAGTCCATGCTGGGGAGGACCGGAAGCATGGAGTCTGTCAACATCTTTAGAAGGGGCCAAGTTGAAGTCCCCCATAAATAACACATTTTCGACATTATATAATACAACCTTTTGCATAAGTTCATGGAGGACAGTGACATCTGCCGGTGGTGGTAAATACAGCCCCACTATTACAAAAGGGATTTCAGAGATTAAGGCATGTAATAGAATGTATCTGCCCCCCGGGTCTAACTTCACCTCAACAGTCTGAAATGGGAGGGATCTATGTACTAGGATACTAATGCCTCTCGCATAATTAGAGTATGGTGCATGGTAGTGCGCGCCCACCCAGGCCTTCTTTAGACTTAAAATGCGAGAACCGACAAGATGTGTCTCCTGGAGTATACACACTTGTGGGCGGAGTCTCCGCAGGTAAGCAAGTATCAGGGAGCGCTTAACCGCCGAGTTGAGGCCTCTCACATTCCAAGAAACCACCAAACACTTAGCCATGGGATAGGGGCATCAATAAAAATAAAAATGATATACTGTTAAATGTATACAGGAAAGATAATTTCAGGGGAAAACCTGTCCCCTCCAAGTCACACCGAGAATCCGTAACACACAGAACCTCAAAAAAATCGGGCTCCATGCGATAGGGATGTGCCCACACATATCTGTCTATATAGACCAACCGTGATTTTCGTTTACATTTTTGCAGACAAAAATAATACGTTAAAACAATAAAACAGAAAAATAACATGGGTGCCCAACCATTAGCATCCCAAAACACCCCCCCCCCCACCCCACGCACCTCGGAAACAGGAGTTGCGCTTGGATCCCCAAACACCCATAATACTAAGATTGTAAACCTAAGTCAGGGTTGCGAGCTTGGATATAGACCTCACATATCCCCTGAACCAGGGACGTATGTGGGAGTAGTAAGTTCCTTTTAGAGCCATTGGAGTGATTGAAAAAGGAAGAAAAAAAAAGGGGGAAAATAATAAAAAAAAAAGGGACCAAAGAACAGAAATAAAACAGAAATAAGAGTAACCAGGCATATTTAGGTAGAGAAATTGCAGCATTCACCTGCCTAGAGCAGGGGCACATTCTTAGGGTTCGTTACTATAATTTGCATCGTCCTCAGAGAAACCAGAGAGATCACCAGTACAGTCTAAATCGAAAGTAACTCACTGTCGAAGCTGACGATCAGTGTATGGGTACCTCCTGTGCTTCAAAGCAGTCAACTTGCTCAGGGTCCGGCATAACAAAACCACAAGAGCCGGGGGCACTTAACATAAACTGTGTCAAGCCCATTAGTTGAGGCTGGAGCCCCAGCCTCGGTTATGTGGAAGTAATCAGAGTCAGGAAGTAACCAGGGATAGTCAGCTTAGCAAGATAGGAGAAACAGCTTACTGGTAAAGCCGAGCCTTGTAAGGTGGACTTCTTATGGGGGCAGAGTATCCAGCCAAGCTGAAGCATCTCTGGGGCTGGTAAAGAAGCGCGCCGTTTCACCATCAATCACCCTCAATTTGGCCGGGAATAAAACGCTGTACTTTATACCCTTCTTCCGCAGGGTTGCCTTCACCGCATCAAAGGATCGCCTCTGTCTTTGTGTTTCCATGCTGTAGTCCGGGAATAGTAGGAGTTTGGTATTCTGAAAGGGTAAATCTCCCGCAGCCCGAGACGCCCTAAGCAACTCGTCTCGGTCTCGAAAGTTCAATAGCCTGAGGATGAAGGTTCTTGGAGGGGCTCCCTCAGGACCAGGTCTTGGCGGTACACGGTGGGCTCTTTCGACCGCAAAATAAGGGGAGAGCTGTGCTGCCGGTAGTAGGGAGCGTAGCAGCCCCTCCGTGAACTGCGACGGGGAACGGCCTTCTACTCCCTCCGGGAGGCCCACGATCCTCAGATTGTTCCGGCGGTTCCGGTTCTCGGCATCTTCTGCACGGTATTCGAGCGCCTTGACCTTAGTTTGCAATATGCGAATGGAAGTAGCATGGTCGTTAACTGTGTCCTCCACCATTCCAACTCTGTTCTCAGCCTCCGTCACTCTGGCACGGATCTTGTCCAGATCTTGCCTAATCAGGCCGACATCCAACTGCACCTCCTCTATTTTTGAGGCTAAGGTAGATTGGCAGGAGGTAACGGCAGCTTGGCAGGTTGTAATTGCCGCCATGATCTCTGACAATCCCGGAGGCGCCGACACTGAGTTCTCCTCGTGGTCTGTCTGTGACGCCATGTTGCTATGGCGTGCAGGGGATCTCGTGGAGCCGGAGTTTGAAGCGATCTCTATAGGTAAATCAGGGGGGAACTTCAATTTTTTGCCCCTCTTCTGGTAGCCCGGAGTTCTAGAAGGCATCCAGATAGTTTAGGTCTCTTATTAGCAGGTGAGAATAGATAGAACGGATAATTTACCGGATCACACTCCAGGAGAGCTCAGGAACACGTCCGCTCAGTCTTCCATCCTGGCCACGCCTCCTCCTCCTCCATTCCTTTAATCATTTGACTCTTTTGAGTCAGTTGACTCATTCTTGTTCCTCTTTCTTCGCAGAAAAATACATTTTGCCTGCCACTCACCATATCCCTATATCAGCCAAGTTGTGGATAGAAATCTCACCCATCCCTGGAAGTGTGGCAATCCAAATGTGAATATATCTCACCACTGGCCATTCTTTAGGAGAGATCTGCCCTAAAATAAGACAACAAAGCAAAAAAAAATTTGAATAAACCAACACTTTCGGGAGTGTCATTCTCCTGTGCCCCCCCGCAGCACTCAGTGGTTGCTCCCACTGACCCCTACGTCATGACTGTGCATGGCAATGCCCCAGTTGAAGTCCTTTGGGATGAAACACATCGGGCTTGGCTTTCAGCTTCTCACAAACCGATCGTCTGCATGCTGGTCCGACGGA
The DNA here is from genome assembly GCA_037952835.1 of Lithobates septentrionalis. Classification (NCBI taxonomy): domain Eukaryota; kingdom Metazoa; phylum Chordata; class Amphibia; order Anura; family Ranidae; genus Lithobates; species Lithobates septentrionalis. Next base: position 1,198,851 of record JBBDGP010000803.1, read on the forward strand.
CCAAAAACGACGCTTGCTCTGAAGCAAGTACAAGACGGAAGCTATTGGCTACTGGCTATTGAACTTCCTTTTTCTAGTCCCGTCGTAAGTGTTGTATGTCACTGCGTTCTGGACGGTCGGACTTTGTGTTAATCATATTTAGGCAAGACCGCTTGAATGGAATTCCGTCGGAGTTCAGTCGGAGAAAGTGTCGGAGTTTATAACGACGGCTAAACCGGTCGTGTGTACGCGGTATTTGTGATACTTGCACAGCATGGCTGTTACTGCTGAGGAGTGGGACCTTGGCGGATGGCAAATAGCAAGGTAGATTGTACAAGCATGTATGCCAATCATTGATTTGAGAGGCATGTTTTGTGGTGAGTGGAAGTGCTTGGGAGTGGTGTCCATTTTTTGGATTTGTAACATTCATTAGGACTTCTTTTCATGGGTGTTATCTATAAATGATATGGGACTTTATGATGGACATTATATTCATGTAATAACACAGAGCTGTCTCATATTCTAATTGTTGTGATGAATATGATGATGGACACTTTGGGGTTGATTTACTAAAGGCAAAAAGACTGTGCACTCTGCAAGTGCACTTGTTCCAGAGCTTAGTATATGAGCAGAAACTCTGCTAACTTCCATCGTCCAATCACGCGCAAGCAAAAATGCAGTTTTTTTTAAATTTTCCTTGCACGTGATTGGATATTATTTGCTAAGTGAAGCTTTACCTAATTTACTAAGCGCTGGAGCAGCTGAAGTTGCAGAGTGCAACTGCATTTTACAAAGTGCACAGTCTATTTGCCCTTAATAAATCAACCCCATTGTGTAGTGCAACTTCTTCAATCCAGAAAAAACTGCCCCTGCCATGAAAATGTTAGTTGGTTTTGCCCCACCCCACCCCACCCCACCCAGACCAAAAGCTCCCAGTCCTCCCTTAGCTACAGTCTTTTTGATGCAAGTCAATAAGAGCCAGGGAGCGCATCATCAAACACATACCAAGTGCTCCCGCGATGCATTCATGCGTATACCCAAGACAGCAAGCTTTCAATGCTTTATTCATAAATAACCATGTTATCTTTAAAGTGTTCAGGATTTTTTTAATTAGGTGGAAATTAAAGGTTTTGTTTGTTCTACCCTTCTGATAAACAATCACTATTTCTTAAGAGCAAACATTTTCAGCTACTTCGAAAATGCATTTTGTATGTTGATTTAATCATCAACTCATTTGCTTCTGCTCCTTAATTTTATTTATAAAGAAGCAGCCTATCTCCCAGCATGAAATGCTTCGAGAGCAGCAATTACAAACACAAATTACTGGAGAATAACAGAAAATTATTAATGCAAACTTTTGCAAAATAATAATGAGAATCAGGTTTATTATTTTCCCGACATTCTGGAGGCACTTAGGTGAATAAGCGTGACACATGCTGGTCTCTTATGGTGTTTTGAGTTAAGAAAAAAACATCAAATTGAATTGAACCTACTGATCAAATGATGTGTCTTTTCTGCCAGCTCAAATGCCACATAAAAGAAATGAGATTACAGGCAAAATTCACCAAGATGGAGGAGTTATTTTAACTCCATTTCTTATTTTATCTCATGAGAGTTTTCCCCTAAAATGTTTCATTTACAAACCTAATAACGGTGTGGCATTGACTCTTAACCTCCTTCCAACCACGCTATAGCCGAGTGACCGCTACAACGCGGGCCCTAATTGCTGGGGGGCCATCATATGACATTCTCCCATGCATGAGCTGCTTTGATCGCCCCCTGTGGGGCGTGCGCTGCGCGCTCTGTGATCACCAAATCTATGAGACTCGGGTTAAACACGGAACGGAGTAAGGGGCTATTCCCGGCCCCTTACCACATGATCAGCTGTCAGCCAATAACAGCTGATCACGTGATGTAAACAAAAGATCGGTAATCGTCTTTTCTTTTTCTCTCACGCTATGAGCATGAGGGGAAAAATAAGCCGATCACCAGCTTCTGTCAGAGGGACATCGGTCCCTCACACAGAGAGCCGCGGCTGCCTCATCTGTGGCTGCCAGTGACACCTATCAGTACCCACCAGTGCCCACAGTGCCACCCTCCAGTGCCCACAGTGCCACCTACCTTTGCCCAACTGTGCCAACTATCAATGCCCACCAGTGCTGCCAATCAATGCCCATCAGTGCCTCATCATCAGTGCCACCGATCAGTGCTACCTATCAGTGTAATCTACCAATGCCTACCAGTGCCCATCAGTGCCACCCATCAGTAAACATCAGTGCCCATCAGTGCCACCTATCAGTGCAGCCTATCAGAGCCACCTATCAGTGCCCTTCAGTGCCGCCCATTAGTGCCAACCATCAGTGCCCATAAGGGCCACCCATCAGTGCCGCCTTAGCAGTGCTATCAGTGCCACCTATCAGTACAGCCTATCAGTGCCCATCAGTGCAGCCTATCAGTGCCTATCAATGCAGCCTATCAGTGCCTATCAATGCAGCCTCATCAGTACACATCAATGAAGGAGAAAAAATACCTGTTTTCAAAATTTGATAACAAACTATGAAACTTTTTTTTTGTTTTTTAATTTTCAGTCTTTTTTCGTTTTTTTTAGCAAAAAATAAAAAAACCCAGCAGTGATTCAATACTAGAAAGCTCTATTTGTGTGAAAAAAATGATATGATATGTTGTATGACCATGTAATTGTCATTCAAAGTGTGTCAGCGCTGAAAGCTGAAAATTGGTCTGGGCAGGAATGGGGTTTAAGTGCCCAGTAAGCAAGTGGTTAAAGTGCACTTATACCCAGACTATTTACATATTCTTAACAAGTAGTAAAATAGTTTTAAAGCAAATCCTTACTGACCTCTGTAGCTGCAAGCAGTGTGGGGCAATTCATATTCAAAATTGCAACTCTGAAGTCAGGTTTCTATTGGTTTCTAACAGCTTTCAGCACCTGCTGGGTTTACATTTGAAGGCTGGCAGGCTGCCAAGTCATTGCTACCAAAGAAAATAAGGCGAGAGAAGTTGTCATTTCAGCTCATCGGTTATTGAAGATGCTTTTCTCCACAGTGTCTGCAGCTACAGAGATCTTCAAGGGCTTGCATATCTCCCAACTTTTTTAGATGGGAATGAGGGACGCCTATTAACAAAATTATGTAGGCATAAGACACGCCCCTTGACATACCCCCTTAAAGGAGAATTATATGTATAAAATAAGATCAGAAAAACCCACAAGTGCTTTTTTTAAAATTTTTCTAATTTTTTTGTCACTACTATTCCCTTATACAAAATTTTGTAATTTACAAATGCAGCAATTTAGAATATGGTTGAAGGGATTATCACTGGGGAAACACTTTTTGAAAGACAAATAGTGAATTTTATATACAACTATATAGATCAGACCAAAATGAGAGACTAATGTGGAGGAATGAGGGACAGAGGGACTTTGTTCCAAATCAGGGACAGTCCCTCCAAATCAGGAACAGTTGGGAGCTACGGGCTTGGTGACAGTGTCTTATGAAAGAGCATACCTGACCCATAGCTCCCAACTGTCCCTGATTTCGAGGGACTGTCCCTGATTTGGAGCAATGTCCCTCTGTCCCTCATTCCTCCTCCTTTGTCCCTCATTTTGGTCTGATCTATATAGATGTATATAAAATGCACTATTTATCTATCAAAAAGAGTTTTCCAGCACTAAACCTTCATCTGATTTCTAAATTGCTGCATTTGTAAATTCTAAAAGCCAATTTAAAGGAATAGTAGTGGCAAAAAAAAAGCACTTGTGGGTTTAACCAATCTTGTTTTTTTGCACAATTCTCCTTTAAGGGGGCGTGCTCAGGGGTGTGTCCTATGCCTGCATACTTTTGCTGATAGGTGTCCCTCATTCCCATCTCAAAAATTAGGGAGGTATGCCTGACCCCATATACTTACCTAACCTGTTCCTTTTTGCAGATCCTTGCCTCTCAGCAGCCAGCGTTGAGAATGGTTGTTAGCAACCCAGGGGATCAGTGATGTCACTCTACCAGTCATGTGACCATGGTTGGCTTCTAGGCCTTGGCACCTTCCTATTGAACCATGTCCCCTGCTCCTCCACCCCTGTAAGAACCTGGGACTGTTGCCAGCTACAGACGGTATAGATGTAAGGTAATTAAGTGGGGGGTCGAAGAATGCCCTTTCCAGAGATGGTCCTTTTGCCCTTTTAATACTTATAAAAATACTGTGTACAGTTCCTGAATGCTGCAGAGAAAGGTACCACAGAATGGTGAGCTCTCTGCTGCATTCTCTTGTAAGCCCACCTCAAATGGCAGATGGATTCTTGATGTCCTGTGCTCACAAGAAATGGGTTGAATTATGCTGATCAAAAGAATATGTTGTATTTGCGGTGGATCACTCTTAAGAGGACATTTAACAGGAGGTGATGAGTTATTATGTGGCACATGGTTGCTGGGCAGTTGCGGCGCAGCCCCATTCAGGTGAAAAGGTGGCGTTTGGCAGGTGGTACTTTTGGTAAGTGGTACTGCCCACTGATCGTATGATAGTTTTTTCCATGCTGAGATGCAAAGCAATGCGGCTGCGGCAAGAGTACACACCCATCCATTGCCTTTGCAGCTGAAGGGGGAGCAGTTGGAGGTAGTAAAAGCATGGCTTAACTATGCCCCCCCCCAATGGTACTTTTGGTAGGTGGTACTGCCCACTGAGTGCATGATCCTTTTTTCCGTAACATGATGCAAAGCAATGCAACTGCGGCATGAGTACACACCCATCCATTGCCTTTCCTGCTGAAGGGGGAGCAGTTGGAGGCAGTAAAAGCGTGGCCTGACCCTCCCCAAACAAAGCCTACATGTGGATACTGTGGGGTTGATTTACTAAAACTGGAAAGTGCAAAATCCGAGGCAGCTCTTCATAGAAATAAATCAACTTTCAGGTATTATTGTAAAACCTTAAGGCCCCTTTCACACGATCGGACCGTTCAGGTCCGCCTGTCAGTTTTGACGGCGGACCTGAACGGGCGCTCCATGTTAGTCTATGGAGCGTCGGATGTCAGCGGAGACATGTCCGCTGACATCCGACCCGGTCCGATCCGCTGAAGAGTAGACGGATGGCCCTACGTCCAGGTCCGTCGCTGGCGGATCGGATCGGGGGAGATCTGACGAAGACGGACGCGCTGTCCGTTTTCGTCCGATCCCTCCATAGGCGGCAGCGGCACATGACAAGCCCCTCCCCGCTCAGTGAGCAGAGAGGGACCTGTCATCCGCCGGCTCAGCGGAGATCAACGGACAGATCTCCCGCTGAGCCGGCGGACCGAGGCGGGCTCAGTAGAAACGGAGTCCGCCTAGTGTGAAAGGGGCCTAACTGAACAAGCTGAAGTTAGAAGCTGATTGGCTACCATGCACGGCTGCACCAAATTTTGAACTCTCCAGTTTTAGTAAATCAGCCCCTGTTTAAAAGTTCTTTGGGTCTATTTTTGAATTTTGTTCATAGTTTGGTATGGGTGCCATGATATATGGTAAAATATTAATTAGAAGGCATAGGCTTTATAATATATAAATTCAGAATAGGTCTTTCCATAATGTGAAGCTCATGGCATCCAAAAAAAACTAAAAACAAAAACTAATCCACAATTAAGTATTTTTTTGAACTGAAATTATTAGGAGAGAATTATCACAGAATAAAATAAAGGATGCAGGTAAAGTAACTTATCCCTGTTGGTAAATTATACCTCTATTTTATATATATATATTGGTACACATTGCATTTTAACTTTTCAATTTTTTGACAATATCATTTGATGGCTTTAAATGGCAGTATCAGATAATCGATAAATTAATTTTTTAACTGCTTGAAAAAAATGTCTTCTCTAGACAGTAATCTATATATAACTCTGAGAAATGTTAGATTTCTCTTTATATATTTTTTTTTTCACACCAGATATTTAAATATTCATAAGCTGTCAAGTTGCTAGCTAGCATACAGCATGAACATACACAATAACAGAAATAAGCTGTAAAACCACAATTTCCGTGATAAAACCATTTTAATTCTTAAACCCGGCACTTCATTAGTCCACATGGACTAAGCCATGCCCCCGGAGTATTCCATCAATTACCATCTTCCTCTAAGTGAGAGGCTAGCGCATAATTACCTACTAAGATATACACAGATAACAAGGAAAATATTGCAGTTTTCATGGTGTCCCTTGGTAACCAAAATAATAAAATAAAACGTGTTAAGGCCTCGGTGACATTGAAGTGGTAGTGTCAATTTTTTTTTTCATTTGTCATTTGTTCAGTTTTTTTTTTTTTTTTCACATCCCAAAACACCCATCCAACACTTAATCACATTTTGTAAGCCTTACATACAAAGGCTACCCATAGAGATCCATAACTGGCTCTTTATTGGACCTACTTAACGTTGTCCTGGGCCTTCAAGGTCCTCCAGTTCTGCGCGCTGGTATTAAACGCTGCATTTTGTCCGCTTCCAAAGCAATAACCGTGATAGAATGTGTTGTATTTTAAAAGATACGTTTAGGATTTAGTGCTTAGCTGTATGGTTTGGCACCAGAGCCAGGCACAAATATTGGCATCGGAGCATAAACACCTTGACTTGTAGCCTCTCCAAGTTTATCAGTGCCGTGGGAGACATTCGGTAGAGTCTACACAATCTTCCGCAATGAATGAACAGCTTGCTGCTACAGATTAATCTACTTCATGACTCCAGTGAAGTGCAAGGAAAAATATTATCAGAATGTCCCAAGTCCTCATTTAAATAGCAGGCTATTATTAACAGCTTGGGCTGCGATGAATGACTACGCTTGCTTTTTATTTGAGTTTTTATGGGCATTTTTTTGAAAATTGGTTTACATGTCATATTAGCTTTCATTAGGGCAGTATAGATGATCTGGCTCTAGATAGGAGACATGCTGGTTCAGCTGTCCTTGTCCTCAATGTCTTCAATTCTAGTCCCTACCACCCCATTACAAACATCGAAATTCTACTGACACCTGGAAAGGAGAGGAGGAGCCATTGGCTAACATTTGTTATTGTGGTTGCTACAATTATGTACTATGCTATGGGCATTTGTTTTTCCGGTGAAGGACAGGCAGTCCATTATAGTGGTAGTAAACCCTGGAATTTTAATTTTTACCTACAGGTACAGTAAGCTTATAATAAAGCTTAGCTGTAGGTAAAATGAATATCTCCCAAATGTGCACCATTTATTCTTACAAGCAGCCGCCAGTGACGTCACCGGCGCATGCCCTGTGAAGGAACGACATGCCCATGCTGTTCCTTCAGAGCTGTGTGCCGGCCAAGCATGCGCAGGAGTGACATCATCGCGGTTCGGCCAATCAGACGCCGGAGTCCCTTAACCTGGAAGGAAGACCCGGTGAAGATGGAAGCCTTTGCAGCGTTGAAAGCACACCTCTGGAGGGCTTTATTATAAAGTACATTTTACATAATGTGCTAGCATGCTATGCACTAGCACATTATCATATTGGCTTGCAGGTGGAAACTTTTTTTTTCTTAACAGAGTTTTTACCATGGGCAGCCTGTCCATTAAGGACGCGCGCCTAACCCCCCCCCCGTCCATTCCCTGCCCCCCCCCCTCATCGTCCAGCCCCTTTCAGGACACCAACGCATAGGTTCAAATGCGGGGGGCTGTTTTTTTTGAAGCACCGATTAGAGCCAGAGGCTCTAATAGGCTTCAATATGGGGTAGGCTCAGGTTGCACTAAGGTGTGTTACAACAGCAAATGAACATTCACTGTTGTAACACTAAACCTCCTCCTGGGCCAACCAGGAAGCTGGTTTTGACACCGGTCACGCAATCGGATGAAAGGACAGGCATTCTTATTGGACGCCTAGGAGGAGGAGGGGAGGAGACGGACATAGAGCCGCTACACCACGCTGCCTGCTGCCTGCCACCCGCCGCTGCCAATGGGGTAAGTGCCCGACCGACCAACAAACATCGGCGAGGGAGGGGGTGGTTGTTTTCCGCCCCCCCCCCCCCCCGCAAAAAAAAAAACACGAGCCACCACTGGTTTCTACCGCTTTAAACTCCATCCAACATGGTTCCCTAGTTTGTCCATGGATTTAAAGTCTATGTAAAGCCAACATTTTTTTCTAGTTTTGGATAAAAGGGAAGGATTAAAACCCATGTCAGTTTGTTTTCTGCTGTCCTAGAGGTGCAACAGGACAGATAGAAAAATCCACTCTAATGCCGCATACACACGGTCGGAATTTCCCACAACAAATGTTCAATGTGAGCTAGATGTCGGAAATTCCGACCGTGTGTAGGCTCATCGGACATTTGTTGTCTGAATTTCTGACAACAAAAATTTGAGAGCTGGTTCTCAAATTTTCCGACAACAAAATCCGTTGTTGGAAATTCTGATTGTGTGTACACAATTCCGACGCACAAAATTCCACGCAGGCTCGGAATCAAGCAGAAGAGCCGCACTGGCTATTGAACTTCATTTTTCTCGGCTCGTCGTACGTGATGTACGTCACCGCGTTTCTTGACGTTCGGAATTTCAGACAACATTTGTGTGACCGTGTGTATGCAAGACAAGTTTGAGCCAACATCCGTCGGAAATAAATCCAGGATTTTGTTGTCAGAATGTCCGATCGTGTGTACGCGGCATTAGACAGCTGTCACTGTAAAAAAAGTCCCCACTGGAA